>CM076581.1:521357650-521990575 GCA_034641835.2 Pinus albicaulis
CCAGTCATCCCAGGCAACTTCGATCCCACGTCGAAACTTTGAACACTCCTCCAACTTACTATTCCTCCTGATGTAGGATTAATGTAATCTTCTCTTTTTCCTATTTTCATTTGGTAGAGTTGATTGAGAAGTTCTGCATCTTCTCTTTTTTCGACAGTTTCTGTGTACCAGGGTCCATGATATGGATCCAGTGTTTGGACCACTCAGACTTCACCATATTCAAATATCATAAGCTCCTTCTTAAAATAAATAACTACATAATTTTCAAAGGCCTAATCTATCTCCAACAGGGCTGGATAAGGATCCTTGTCCCCCATAATATATATCACTTCAAAATCCGTATAAGTTTTTACTCATGCAACATCAACTTCAACTTCTTCCAACCTCTCTACTAGTACAATGCAGTATTGGTTTACCATTCTTAGCTGTATGGGTGAGTATAAAAACTTTGGCTTTCCCAATTCTTCCCATGTCTTTCTAAGCAAAATATTAACATCTGATCTGAGGTCTAACATTGTGTCCTTATCTGGTATCCCGCAACTTGAGAATTTATGCGAAGTTATTTCGCCATTATCCTCTTGTTTCTTTTTACTCTTCTTATATATTTTTTAGAGAGGTCAGTGTTAACTGAGTCCTCATGCTATGTTCCTCCTTGGACTACCATCTTTAGATTTTGCTTCAACTATTCCAGCATCTGTCCATTATTTACAATATTCAGGAACAGTCGAAACCATTCTTCTATAAGTGTCCCTGTGGTAATCATATTTTCTCCTTCATTGGATGGTTATAGCAGCTCCATACCCTTGTGGCCCCCCAGCTTTGAGAATGTTTCTAGTGCTTCTTTAAAGTATTTCTTATGTTGCTCCGGATTGAAAATCTTCTTTGCGGATGCAGGTTTGACTAACTTTATTGGGTATTTCTCTCGTGCATCCTACCCTGTTCTCTTCCCTCCTCGGGTTATTATAGCTACACTTGGCAGAGGTTGTGTCTCTACTACCCTTGGTTCTGCATTAACCAGGTTGGCTCCTCATTTCCTGGTTCTTTCTTCCCATCTCTTGATCAGCTCCAGACAGCCTTTAGTAGCATGTGCATTCACTCTGCATTGGTAACAACATGGTCGTCTTGGTAGCAGACACTCCCTTGCTACATGGCCTTCTTGATCACAATTATAACATCTTACAGGTCCTCTTCCTCCAGTTCTACTGCCTCACATTCCTCCTCCTCCTCCTCCTCCTCCTCTTGGAGTCTCATTTACTCTGTAGGACGATCTATCCAGTGGATCTGCTAATGCGTCCAGGGCTCTGCATTGTTCTGTATGAGGAATTGTTGAGGCACAAAACTCACAATAGAATTTTTTTGGAGCATTTGAATACTTTTGCAGGATGGAGCACAACTGTGGAGGATGACCGATACCCTTACATATTTCGCAGCATTCTACTACTATCTAATTCTGTTGATTAGGAAATCCTGGGAAATGGTGTTGCAGTTGGTATAGCCCTTGAGTATTTATTTACACAAATCCACATACTGATGGGGACCCCTGCACTCTGGCCACCGAATTCCCAACATTGGCTCCCTGCAACCTTGGGCATTCCGTAACTACATGTCCCTCCAACAAACAATGTGTACACGACACATTAGGTCATGCGGGTCACACCAGATAAATATCTTTTAACTTCTCCGTCAAACTGGATATATGATGTTGCAGTCCTAGTATGGATGGGTCTTGCGCGACTACTCCCCCTCTAAACTCTTGCGGGTATCCAACCATTGCTTCTATTTTCATTACTTGCTCCAATGCATCTTGAAGTGTATGAATCTTTTGTTGGGTCATAGGTGTTCTTGTTAAGGGTAGTAGTACTTTAATGAACCAGTCCCATTGGTGGTTTGGATTAATTGGGTAACTTAGTTTCCAAATTTAGTTTCCCAATTTCATCTTTGAACCTTCTCATCAGATCCCAGGCTATCTCTCGTTCCCTCTGTTTAATTTCCCATAGTTCGGACAATCCTTGTTGATTTGTCTGGGGTATCTTGAATTCTTGGACAAATTATCTCTTAACATCATCTATCGTTGGGTTCTGGTGTACCTCTGACCATTTTATGAACCAATGTAAAGCTCTTTCCCTTAGTGTAGTTTGGAATTCGATTAATTTAACTGCATCTGGTGTCTTTCGAGCCCTCCAAATTGCTTCACACAAATACCAATGCTGCTCCACGTCATCATTACTGGAAAATTCTGGGTATCGGGTAAATGATCCTTCCATATTTACTTGTGTAAGTGGTACTAATATGAAACCTCTACTTCCTGGCTGAGAGATACTGCTGCTAGTAATACTACTAGCTGCTATATTTACTGTAGACTGCTTACTACACAACTTGCTAGACTCTCGCAATTTTATTAACAATTTATCAGGTGGATGGTAAAGTAACAGGGGAAGGTTAGGACTAGTGCTACTTGAAAATTGGGGAATAGGATTACCTTGTGTTATGGATTCTGGCCTCTCTTGGAACAATTGATCCATCGCAACGTGCAAATCCACATCAGACTCCTCCTCGGGGTGCATGTCCTCCTCTTCACTGGAATTTTTTTCCTTCTCTCTTTGGGATGGTCTCCTATGAACTTTCCTAAATTCTTTGATGGACCTGTCCATTCCTTTGGGTACCACTTTTCCTTCTCTTCCTTTTTTCATCTATGGCACCTCTTCTTTCCTTTGTCTATTCCTTTCTTGCTTCTCAAACTCTTGTATCGCCCTTTCCTAAAACTTATCAGCAATCTGCGCCCTCTTATGTGCTCTCATCTCTCTCAACCTACTGGAGGTTCCAGTGTCCATATCCCTATTCCCCTTCTTCCCTTGTTCATAGCATCTTTCCCTCATCTCCTTCCCCCAGTACTGGAGGTTTAAGCCTCCATCGCGAGACTCTGGAACAACATTAGCCCCTCGTCCACCATTAAAGCTTTAATCCACAATGGGACTTCTTTCAACAACTTTCCCCGCAACCCAGATTTAAATATATCTAATGATTTTGTAAAATATTGATAACACTCGGTTGCAAACTCTACAATGTACCCCTACAAAGTATTTTGTACCCAAAAATCTATTGCTCGGGTTAATTTTGTATCTAACGGGTGTAATGTTGTCAAGTTTGTATGTGTCCAACTGCAACGGGATCAATGCAATTCTCCAGGAAGTGACTTGATCTAGAGTTTTCGCAACCAGTTATGGAGCTTTTTAGGAAATGTTCCCCATAAATTTTCATACAAATCACTCATCGAGTCAAAAAACAAAACTTGATCCTTGACGGTCTTTTCCTTCTGCTATCGAAGCTCTTCTTGTTGCGATAAGAATTGATCTACATTATTGTCCCACCTGTTATGCAATTCTCTCTCATAGATCCTCGATACCATGATCTAGCTTCTAGTAAGTTTTCAGGTCCTGGAAATGGAACCATTTTTTGGTGAAAAAGGAGGTCTTTAGGCAAGACCCAGGTTCAGGCTCAGAGCCAACAAGATACCACTCTAGTTTAAGACAACGCCAACATTTCCACCTTGCCCAAGAGAGCAAGGAGTCTCACCCAAGGCATGCCATGACCTTATTGAGATTAGAAGCTAGACCATTAATACCGAAGAGAGATCATTAACAATGATTCATCCATTACATTACATAGAACATGTTCATCATATTTGATTTGAGATACAAGTTATCATTTAACCATAAACAATACGAACATAAAAAAAAATTAAATAGTTGAACTTACATCTATCAACCACTGTCATACATATTATACCTCACAACACATCATAAGTCTATTTCTATTAATTTAGCCAAACATTACATAACATACTCCGCAGAGTTCAAGATAACACAACACAGTACATACATCCTCCACAGAGCTCCCTCAATACTCAGAAATCTAACCGTTGATGGAGTCACTCTTTCCTTGCTTATCTACTCCTGCCAACTGAAATTTTCAGTCTTTTCCCCTTATTCGCTCAGTTGTTCCCTTGTGCTCTGTTGCTTCTCGTCTCTTTCCCACCATTGACTCTACTTCCAAGAGTCCTTATGTCTATTCATTATCTCCCGTTCCTGCCATCTTTGTTGTCACCTGCTTGTGCTCCACCATCTATCTGGAGGTTCTCCGCAACCACAACAGCTACTTGCCTTCCTCGAATATGCTCTGCCACCTGTTCTTTCCGCTCATAACCTTCTGCAACTCAAAATTGTGTTGCTCGAAAAAAAAGCCCCAACACACCATGACTATACTATTGCCATGACTGAAATGGGAGATCATATGAGCTTCTTTCTGTAGTACTAAAATAAGGATAGTAATGACACTGTATTATATATATCATCATAACATCAAGACTATAATATGGCACCAAGAATGTCTTCTGAAAATATCTGAATTGTATTTCTGAAGTGAATCAGAACATCTTGTCTGTGTTTAGTGCAAGATTTTCATGCTCCTTTAAGGTAATTTAAAGACTGAACTAGATCTTCAAGAGCCTTTCACTGGGGATATTTCAAAGATGTCTAAGTGGTATTTCAAACTGCCTTTTCATCATGACCTTAGCTTTGATACCATGTTGGGAAATGCAAGGAGTGGCAGTTAAAAAAAATTCCCCTATTATGAATTATCTTATGATGTGTCCATTATTATTATATGTTCTTTCAATTTATCTTTTCTTATCATCAATAATAATTCCAAGCAATAAATAAAAGAGGACACAATATGTAGGCACGTTTTCAGGGAAAAACCCCACTCTTTGGGAAAATCTAGTAAAAATTCTTCCTTCAGTATATTCAAGATAAGACGACCAAGACCCTAGACTCAAAGCTCCCTCCATAAATTCATCATTGATTTTTATTTCACTATGTTAGCAAGTCAAGATCCAAGTCAATGTGTCAGCACTAATACGTCGTCATTGTAAAACTATAGGGACCTCATCACTACACCGAGAACCTCAAAATGGGGTATCATCAACACTGTGACAGCACCAAATCCTTCATTTTTTGGTTGCTCCGAGCACTTGTCACTGTGGCAATACCGAACCCTTCACTTTGTAAAATTACCGAGCCCTTAACTTCATCAATGTCCTTGCACTGGTATAGTGGTTTTTCCATCAAATATTAGCCGAAATTAATCTTCAAGATGTGCATCCTTATATTAGGTTGACATGTACATATTTGAGAAAACCGACTTTAAGATCATATATTTGAGGTTTACTTGAAGACTTTGGAGAGGAGGATGACTCGATGGAGGAGTACAAACAAAAAATTGAATTTGAATTAATCCTAAAGCATACAATGGAGGCTTAACCCATAACCATTGACCCAAGCATGAAACCCATGCTTTAACAATTCAATTCAACACTAATAAAATTATTTTATTTTGACAAATATTTTACATTTTTTAATTCAAGTACAATTAAGATCAAACTTAGTTACATTTTCCAACATTTCCAACCTCATAGCAAGAGGACGCAACTTGGGTTTCATGGTAAAAATATGATAGTTCATGCATCCTGAACTTATTTGGATTGTAGATTCTGGAAATATCCCAGAATCTGATGGTCAAGAAAGACGTCAATAGTTTGACCCCTCTCTTGACCATCAAATTCAAATATATTCTTGGAATTTGCAATACACATAAGAATCCCCATTGGTGCACATGGCCTACGTTGTAACTTGATCTTTACGATGGTGATTATATGTCCTTTTGGCAGCCCTACATCATATCTAGAGCTAAGAAATATTCACAAGAGGTATGGATGTCATTGTGGTATTATTGAATTTTAAATGTACATTTAAAATAGTGATGGTGATTTACAAATGGGGAAATTTTCTCAAAAGGGTTGATGTGACAACAGTTCAATAGATGTATAGATAAGTGTAGAATTTTGTGAAAGTCAACTGCACTAGGAATTCACCTCCATTAGATGAATTACCTCTATGTGCCAATTACCACTGTCTGCTAAAGACTCTACCTATTTTTCCTACAATACATGTTTCTCCCTTCTTGAATGGGTTATTTCACATTGTTCGTATGGAAACAACAACAATTGTGATGTTGATTCATCATCCTTGCAGTTTATTCTTCATTGAATTATGGTGTAAGTCATTTTTAACTTATTGTGTGTTTCCCTAGCTTGTTGAGATTAATTATTTCTTTATCCCACGACAATAATCCTATTGGAAATATATTTGGTTGTTTTGAATAACATATCATTCTATCTTGTCCCTTTTCTCCTTCCTTTACTTTCCCCTGGTATGTCGAGGGGATGTGGGAAATTATGCTTAAGTATTGAAAATGATATTTTCGACTTTGATCTCCTTGTAGATTGACTCAAATATAGCAAAATTGTTAGTTGGTAACTACTATAAGTAGAAAAGGAATAAGATCAATTGACCTACTTGACTGTTGGCCACCTCGACTAAGCGTTGACCGTATCGTCAATGGATGGTAAGACTTTGAATAGCCAAGTTCATTCATGTTCATGAAGGAGATAGAGGTCGGTTTTAACTTCAAACT
This sequence comes from Pinus albicaulis, assembly GCA_034641835.2. Classification (NCBI taxonomy): domain Eukaryota; kingdom Viridiplantae; phylum Streptophyta; class Pinopsida; order Pinales; family Pinaceae; genus Pinus; species Pinus albicaulis. Next base: position 521,364,182 of record CM076581.1, read on the forward strand.
TTCGACTACAGATATCTAGTTCAACTTCCAACTTTAGGTTCGACTGAAGGCTACCATCGACTGGGTCGACCAGTATGATCACTTAACCATGTTGTTTTCAATTAAAAAATTTCATTGAAGTTAATCATGGTTTATTTTGAGCTTCTAGTTCATAATAATTGAAATTGTTTGAGAAAAGTGATTATATTTTTTTGGTTTAATCTTTGCACCTGTAAATCCGCATTAAGATAAAATTGCATCCAATTTAGTGGCAATATGGAACAAACTATGAGGACGTTATCGATTGATTGAACCATAAATGAAGCCATTCATTTAATGATACAATGTGTATGTATTTCAATTGATACTCACCAATTTGATGGGGGCATAATCATCTAATTTCTTATTGTGCATTGTATAATATGAATTGGTTGGCTCAGACGATGGATCAACCGCACCGATAATAAGTGAACTTATTAATATTCTATGGTGTACATGATATTTGTATCGTTCAAAATGATTTTTACTAGTATATGATGATTCAATAAATTTTGATGTCATAGACTGACCACTATGTATATTAGTGCTCAATATGATTCCTATAGTTTTCCATACAATTTAGTATAGTGGATCAATATGTTAGAACCAACTACATTACTTTGGGCTATGGAATAGTTTGTTATTTGACTTGTTGGTCTATTACTCGTCAAAATTGGTTTTAATTTAGTTTGTCTAGTCTGTAGTTCATATAAGAATACATGAAGGATTTCAAATGATTGGCTAAAATCATTGGATTCATAAGTCACGAAGGGTGAACATGATTCGTGTTCAAGGAAAATGATCTTCTCCCTTTGTAACTGAAATTAATGTATAGTTGATTAGATCAACCTCTTGCTAAAATTTGTTGATATTAAGTCGATAATTATTGTAGAGGGGCCTAGTGTTGGAAAAAAATAGTGTTTATAGTCATGTTAAGGTCTTCCTTCATGAAAATTAATTACAAACTCCATGAAACATCAAAGCAACCAACAATGAACAACAAGCACTCAACCTAACCATCATTTATACAACATATTTGATAATGCAACAACACGTGAGAATTAATTGGCATCCATAAAAATAAAGCTATCAATAAGAACACTAGACATAATCTTAAATAAAAACAGATCATCCATTATAGCCAAAAAGAGAATTGATGCACAACATATAGAATTTTGCAGCAGAAGTAACAAGAGCATCCAAGAAGATTTATTTTTTTACAAAAGTACTTGCAACAAAGAAAAAATTCAAGAAAAAGAAGTTAGATAAGAATAGCATACACAAAGAGCTAAAGAAATAATATGATGGAAACATGATATTATATTGATTGAGCCCCTAGGTATGAAAATTGCAGAATGATTACTTGGGTTGTGATAGTGGAAAAAAGTAGGCTAGTTGATATGAAAACTTTCACTAATTTTATATATGAATGAAGAATTCCCAAGACCAACAGTCACACGCTAGACTCATCCATAAAGAGTTGAGAGAGGCCCTTGGATTGGAAAGGATTTTCTCGATGCTTCCTAGTTGGAGTAGCAACTTGTATGGTAGAAATATTGTATAAAATGATTGAAAGTTGAGATTTTCAATATGTGGCCACCTAGTAAGTAGAAGTCACAGTAAACCTTGTATACATACACCTTCCTATCCAGTTATAAGTTTCTATGTCTGAGCTACCTATGCAAACTGATATGCATGGTTGATGCACAATAAGGATACTTCTATAATAATGAGAGGTCCAAGACATTTTTTTATCGTTTCCTGAGATGAGTAAGGCATTGAGGGTGAGGGAGACGTTGCAAAGGCATCTTCGGCTTATGTGATTCATCATACATATATGTGTAAATATATGTAATAAATGAGAAAAGGTAAATATATGAGTGATTGGTTAGAGTGGGTACGACCACTCCTAATATGTGTAAATGTGCATGAATTTGGAATAAGAAGATGGTTGAGATTAAAACCATCATCATTCTTTATCACATGACAGGAATCCTATTGGAAATATGTTTGTTTGCTTCATATAATGTGTTATAGGTCCATTTGGGCACTATTCCCAATGACCTGGTTAACTGGACATCATCTCTAGAACCAATGAATAGGGTCTATCATTCCCTATCATTTCAGTTGCTACATGCCCTAAGACAAAGAACAAGCCAAATCATCCATGACTTTCATCCGCAAAGGTTTCCAAGATTTGAAGTTTATAATATATCATGTGAGAGCTCACCAACGCTACCTCTAAAGGGACTACGTGCATTTCATATTCAAGTAACCCCATTCAAGGGTGCTCTGCAAATCACTTCCCGAGACTCAAGGGTGCATTGGTCACACTGGGAGCAAAATTCTCATTATTCTGGAATCTCCACTTGGCCAGTGCCTTCTAGAAGAGTTCACATGTGTCAAACTTTGAATCAATGTGTCCATTTGATACCTCTGAGATTGGGAACATGTCTTGCCTATTATTGGAAGTCATTGATTGTAAAACTACCTTCAGCTCCTCTATAAATTGAGCACAGATCTTAGTGTTGGAGAAGGGAGAATTTGAGTAGAGAAATGTTGGTGGAATTTCAATTGAGGAATTGATTTGAGTGACATGCTTCAGGAGAGATGTGCATTGTGATGAGGCTGTGATGCTGCTAGAGATGGTGACACTAAATCAATCACTGGGTTGTAACCTCCCCTTCTATCCATTAATAAAGATTGTTGCTTACTTTCCCACATATGTATCTGTATAAGCTCATGTGTTTCATATTATGAATCCTTATTTGATGCATATGGTTCATGTTTTATTGATTTAACTGAATAACTTGAATAGACATCTGTATTATTGTTATCTTTTTTTGTTTAGTGTTCATATTTGCAGAGAATTTTTGCGACTTAGCTCAGATTTGAAGCTACAGCAAGAGCGATAGAAGGATAATAGGAAGCGCTTGGATTCCAAGTAAGTTCTTTGATCTATTTTGTGTGTCTATTTATAGTTAGGAAAATTAGTTGCAAAGTCTTTAAATTCTTTTTCTAGATGAGCACTACATCTAGGGAAGAATTTTTTATCCGTAATCCATAATTCTGAATAAAAATTGGCGACTCCACTGGGGAATTTACCCTTCATCCTTAGTGTATTTTCCTCTGATTTTCTCTGTATATTCACCCAGTAGCATTTACTCAGAAAGATTAGGCTTTTTGAAATCTAAATTTTCATTATAAGTGTGTTAAACAGTTGTATTTTTCATTATACACTGCGCCCAACACATTATTGGACAAGACACAGTGCTTTGCATAGCACTGTCTCCCTTTCAGGCCTACGTTGCAATGTGTTGTCTCTCTTTAGAGATTGCGTTGCCTCCTGAAACCATCTACATTCCATTGAATCTATCATTGAAATTTGTTTTCAGTTTTTTTTTTTGTGTTTTAAAGAGCCTGATACCTCAGATTGACTAGTAACCTTACCTACCTCTTCCTTCTTTGAAATAAATTTTGTTCAATGTTTATTTAAAGTGTTTTTCTTTATCATTAGTGAATTATTTTCAAAGTATTTTCATTGTTGCATTAGATCCATTTTCTTTTGAAAAGGAAATTTTCATAAATTCTTCGTTTCCTGATAGGAGAAATTGTTGTTAAACTCCTCATTTTTCCTTCAAAAGAGAAATTGTTGTTCTATTCCTCATTTCTCAAAAGTAAAAGTCATTTGTTTTTATCGATTTGGTGCACTTAGTTTCTTTTCTGCATTCACAACATTAAAGGAACTAAAAATAAAAACCTGCATTTGCATGTAGTGGATTGTGTGTTTTGCAAAAGGAATGATTATGAAAGTTGCATTTAGTTTGTGCTCTTTGATTTGTTTGCTCTCAAATTGATTGCTCTTTCCCTCTAGTAGCTAGGATTTTCATTGAAAAAACAAAAGTGAAAGATTTCTTGTCATCTTTAGTTTTCATTTTAGGAATTTCCAATTACATCATTGCGGTGAACCTTGAATGGCAAATTGATAAACAAGATCAACTTAAAATTTATCTCAATTTACCTAGTAAAGCATTGGAACCATAACAATAACATTTAGAAGGCCTAGGCTAGAGACGTGTTCCGGCATCATAACACATTGCAGCTGTCGTTAATAGTCTGTGATACATTTCGAGTGTGATACCTCACTCCACGTACATAAGTATATCGTAGCTCATCCACGTACTTTTGGGTATATCGAGCGGTGTTACAGTACGAAAAGTATAAAGGGGTGCTCTCACTGTGCGGTTTCGCATTAGACAGCGCTAATAAAAACTTGGGCCTCCACGTACCTTCGGGTATATTTGGGAGGACAAATTTAGGTTTCTATCCATCCATATTGAACCGATTTGGATGCCTTATAAATTGTGATACACTAAACACAGCATTCGGGGAGATTTCCTGCCCATACTTCTTGGTTCGCTAGGAGTTATTCTGCAGTTCACAGTTTCTTGGTAAACCTTTTGCCTAGTAATACCCTTTTATTTTGTTTATTTGTTTTTGGTTAAAATAAATTAGTCATCGTGGAAGGAAAAAATCCTTTTCCCTGTCATTCATGTATATTAGCATTGAAACCACCTTTACCACCAGAAGTTACTTCTGTATGGCGAAGGCGACATCACTCCATCGAAACCAGTTCTATCAGTACCTTTGGTGAAGCATCATCTTCCAATATACCATAGTCCACACAAGTTGTTTCTACACATCTTGGTTCGTCTACTGTTTTCGAGACGAAGTACTCACAGTCACCCATGGTCACGATCCATCCAATCAGTGAGAACATACCTCCCGAACCTGACGTTGTTCAACTGGAAGTTGATCCGGATCCCATTGTGCTTTACGGGGAAGCTATTATTGGTAAAACTAGACATCATCCCCAGGACCAATAAAATAGGTTCTATCATCCCCTTATATTTCAGTTGCTATATTAGCTAAGTGGAGAAAATCTTGATCCTGAAGTCGAACAACCGGAATTTGTTTCTGTATTGGTCACTCCACAATCTATTGTAGCCATTGAGTCTCCCATATCGCACAGTCAACCACCTAAAATATACTTTGGGCCTGATGACGAAGTTCTTCCACCTGGTTTGATTTTTATTGAAGAAATACCACAATACGAGACACCTCTAACTCCAACTCATTTTCGGTACGATCTTTACCTTCCTCTGCTTTTGTTGATCTTGTTTCACTTAGAGTTCTCATAGATTCTATAGGGTATACATTGGGTCATTTGACCATGTCTGAGATAACATTCGAGACTGAACCATCTATTTCAGTTGCGACATCATCTATTGTTGCTTCATCTTCTATGTTTTTCCATTGACTTCACCCATGTCATCATCTGGAATCCTATCTAGTTCCTCCCTTGTGAGTACTGAATGTCTTGATCCTTTATTCACATATTCAGTACAATATCAAGCTTATCCCATCAGTTATTCTCCTTGGTGGCCGGTGATACCACAGAAATTACCCTCGAAAATTCCAAAATTCAATGGAAACCCTGGAGAAGACTCGTCAATGCATGTTATAACTTATCATTTGTGGCGCTCATAAAACTCATTAAATGATGACTCTGTTAGACTACTTCTTTTCCAGCACACACTCACTGGTCCAACTACACAATGAGGATGGTTATTTTTACTATGTCAACCTCGTTAAAAAAAGAAACAGGTTTTGAGGATAGTTCTTTTTTCTTGTGTCAACCTCATTAAAAAAAGAAACAAGTGCCTTTGAGGATAGTTCTTTTACTGTGTTAACCTTGTTAAAAAAATGAAACAGGCCATGAGCATAGTTCTTTTCCTGTGTCAAGCTCGTTAAAAAATGAAACAAATCCTCTTCTAATTATGACGAGTCTTCCATCTGACCTCGTAAATGAACCTTCATTCCATCCAGCTATTAGTAACTAGTAATCTACTTAGGTGAATGAAATGAAGCTTGTGGGGCATCTTCTCTTGCAGGGGGAATTTGACATGTGCTCTTGCGGAGGGCATTCAAGACATTCTTACCAATTGCACGCAATCGACCAGTGAAGTTCGAGGGAAAAACAGGTTCAAAGCTCCAAAATCCAAATGGTAACTTTCAAATGGAAAAAATGAATGGTAAATCTCTTTTAATTAGTCATTTGATTATTTGAAAATAATATTTATTGCCGTGACTATGGTTTTATTCATTTTTTATCATGAAACAGGTATTTTTAATCCATTTTATGTTTTTCTAAACAGGTCTTACAACTGATGAATAGATTAGTCGTGCAGATTTATTTCGAGAATGATTTGACCACAAGCATACTTTTTCTCCTTATTTTTCAAGCTTTGTTAAAAATGAAAAAGTATTTGAAGCACACTTTTATATCTTTTTCAAGCTTCAATAATAGCAAAAAAGGAACCCCTGGAGTCTTCTTTCAACTCTTTTCAAACTCCGATAATGTAGAAAGATTGTTGAGCACTTATCTTTTCGAGCTCATAAAAGTGGATGAATTGATATATACTCAGTATAAGTTTAACCCTTTTCCGAACTGAGATAGATTATTTACGAAAATGGAATACCTTGGTCAAACATGACTGAAGAAGTTCTCTCAGATATTATTTTACACTTTTTTGGATCTGAGCGACAACTTTACGAAAAATTACTTATGGAGTTTTATTTCGTCCTCTTTTTCAAACTCTCTAAATATGAAAAAGGACTAGGTTTTCACTGTCGTTAAGCTCATTAAAACATAAAATAGCGATGAGCTTGTCGATAATGGCAAGAATTGAGTTTCATTCATCGCTAGAATCATTAAATTATTAAATAGCGATACATTATTTGCTCGAAAGGTTTAATTATAGATCAAGCAAATGTTATCCTCCTCAAGCTTGTTAAAAAATAAAGAGGTACTGGTCGAAAAATGACCGGGGAAAATTTGGGAAAGTGAACAAAACTTTTTACGGTAGTAGGTCGCTCTTGAACATGACACTTCACTCCATCATCATGATTGTTTGGGTTGGGAATCTTCTTGACGGTTCATTCATACCTATGGTTCATCATGCCTTCACTTCGGTTTTGAGTCAATGCTGCCAACTCATCTCAGTTTCATCGATATGTTCAAGAGAAGTCATCCATTGAATACTCATCCTTCTGCAATACTCATAAACCTTCATTCTCATGACAATCATCCCTGAACATTGCTATATCAAGTCATACCTTTGTCTCCGAAATCAGTAACTCTCATTTCGCAACAAGGTGGCTTCTTGTCGATGACAAATCATTATCCAGGAATTTCACTTAGAAAAATTATATTCCAGTACCATGAGGCTTGTTATAGCATCGACAAGATCCTTGCTTCCAAACTTTTGACCGAAAGATTTTTTTTGGCGTTCCACATCAAATCATATATTCATGCCTTACGAAATGTATTGCAGTACCTTGAGGGACATTGACATCAATGGTGGTTCTCTCGCATTTTTTAACAACTCGCATCATTGGCTGGTAATCAAACGATGTATTTCCATGTTCGACTACAAATCATATATTCGCATGGCTAGACGTGTACCTAAATGATCAAGTGAATGAGATAAGAAGACCCTGGATCTAGTTTCAGACATCTGAGCTACGATTTTAGGATTGTTATACACATTATTTGTATGGTGACCTTACAGACAAATTGCCTTCCGAACATGGGCCTATATCTGTAGGCATGTCTGTATTGGGCAACATTCCAATGTAGATGACTTTCTGAATTATGTACATGTTATTAGATTGTTTATGTGTTGAAAATGGGAATGCCTACCCTCAGCAATTATGATCAAGAGGATATATCATGATGTAATGTGTTTTAAGATTGATGCAGGTCACCACTCCGCTTCATCTCCAACCCATCACAGTGTAAAGCATCTCAATCAAAATATTGTTATTATTATTCTGACTTCATGATTTAGGCGGAAATTGTTATAGGTCAATTTGACACCATTCCCAATGACCTCGTTAACTGGACATCATCTCCAGAACCAATGAATAGGATCTGTCATTTCCTATCATTTTAGTTGCTACATTCCCTAAGACAAAGAACAAGACGAATCATCCATGACTTTCATCTGCAAAGGTTTCCAAGATTTGAAGTTTATAATATATCATGTGAGAGCTCATCAACGCTACCTCTAAAGGGACTAAGTGTGTTTCATATGCAAGTAACCCCATTCAAGGGTGCTCTGCAAAGCACTTCCCGACACTCAAGAGTGCATTGGTCACATTGGGAGAGAAATTCTCATTGTTCCAAAATCTCCACTTGGCCAGTGCCTTCTAGAAGAGTTCACATGTATCAAACTTCGAATCCATGTGTCCATTTGATACCTATAGGACTGGGAACATGTCTTGCCTATTATTGGAAAGTAATTTATTGTAAAACTACCTTCAGCTCCTCTATAAATTGAGCACAGATCTTAGTGTTTGAGAAGGGAGAATTTGAGTAGAGAAATGTTGGTGGAATTTCAATTGAGGAATTTATTTGGGTGACATGCTGCTAGAGAGATGTGCATTGTGATGAGGCTAGGATGCTGTTGGATATGGTGACACTAAATAAATCACTGGGTTGTAACCTCCCCTTCTATCCATTAATAAAGATTGCTGCTTACTTTCCCACATATGTATTTGTATAAGGTCATGTGTTTCATATTATGAATTCTTATTTGATGCATATGGTTCATGTTTTATTGATTTAACTGAATAACTTGAATAGACATCTGTATTATTGCTATATTTTGTTGTTAGTGTTCATATTTTCAGAGAATATTTTGGCAACTTAGCTCAGATTTGAAGCTACAACAAGAGCGATAGAAGGAGAATAGGAAGTGCTTGGACTCCAAGTAAGTTCTTTGATCTATTATGGGTGTCTATTTATAGTTAGGAAAAGTAGTTGCAAAGTCCTTAACCTGTTGTTCTATATGAGCACTACATCTAGGGAAGAATGTTTTATCTGTTATCCATAATTCCGCATAACATAATCTATCATATAATCTTTTCCATGTCCTCCTCCCTTTAATTTTCCCCACTATGTCAAGGGGATGTGGGAAATGCTACTTAATTATTGAAAGTGATATTTTCGACTTCGATCTCCTTGTAGATTGACTCAAATATAGAAAAATCATTAACTAGTGACTACTGAACGAAAAGGAAGATTAGTTGACCTACTCGACTATTTTCCACCTCCACTAAGCATCTACCATATCGTCAATGGATGGGAATACTTTGAGTATTCAAGCTCATTCATGTTCACAAAGTAGACAGATGTTGATTTTAACTTCAAAATTTCGACTACTAATATCTAGTTCAAATTTCTACTTCAGGTTCGACCGAAGGTTTCCACCGATTGGGTTGACCATTTTGATGCTTGACCAATATATTATTTTCAAATAAAAACTTTCTTTGAAGTTAATCATGGTTTATTTCGAGCTTCTAGTTCATAATAATTGATTTTTTTTTAAGAAAAAATTATTGTATTTTTTATGTTTAATCTTTGCATCCAATGTGAATGTGCACTAAGATAAAAGTCCATCTAATTTACTAGGGATATGGAGAAAATTATGAGTATGTTATCAATTGATTCAACCATAAATTAAGGCAATGATTTAATGATAAAGTATGTATTCTTGTCAACTTATACCAACTAATTTGATGGGGGCATTGTCATCTAAGTTCTTACTACACATTATATAATCCAAACTGGTCAGGGGATTGGGCTACCGCACCAATAATACATCTAATTAATAATATTGTGAGGCATACTGGAAAATTGTATCGTTCTATTTGATTTTGACTAATATATGATGATTCAATCAATGTCGATGTCATAGACTGGACAATATGCAGATAAGTGTTATTTTGTGGTTCTTACTCTATTGTGTCTCTGGTTGGTAATGTGACGCCTCTTAGGAACGTCAAAAGTTTCAATACCATCCTTGTAGTATCAAAAGCCTCAAGTAGTACTCTACAGTACCGTACTTGTGTCTCTTTGGATACATCTGATAAAATTAGAACGATACAAAAAAGATTATCATGGCCCCTAGACAAGGATGACATGCACAAATCGAGAAATTGTCCAATTTTTTTATATAAAAAAACTATATATAAATTATTTACTTTTAAGGAATGCATAGTGGCTAGGGTTTGATGGAATTTAATACATGGTGTGATCATATAACTCTGGTATGGGGATTCTTCTTTTGTTGGTTTGTATAGGGTGGGAGACTTTGTTGACAAGCTCATCAATCCTTGTTTTTCTTCCTTTATCTTGTTGAGTTTTGTTTCTATGGGTTTCAAGTGGGCTACGGGTTTTATGGGGGAGTCCAATATTCTATCTCTCGCTTTTACTATTTTTATGGGCCTAGTGCAAATAATTTGTCCTCCTTTATCTCTCTCGAGCTGACAAGATACATCTTCTTGCAAATTCCCTTCTCCATCTTTTTGGGGAATTTTTTTGGCTTAGTCTATCATTGTCCTTTTCTCAGTCCCAATGTTGGGTGTGTGTTATATTCTTTCCACGAATAGTCGCACGTGAATGTTTTTTCACATATTTTTCTTTTGGACCCTATATTAGGTCAGCGGACCTACCTATGGTTTTATGCATGGTTTTTCACATGGTTTTGGGCATGATGGTTTTCTGTCCATGGTATTTTGTAGATCTGGTCAAGGGAACTATGATTATGTTCTAATCCAGGGTTAATGGATTGGGGTTTATGAATGATTCGGCATGTATATATATGTATTGTAACATTGAAAGGAATATAATGAAAAATAAATTTGGTAGTCTTGGTTGTGGTATCCAGGGGAAAATCTTTGTGTATATATGTGTTTTATGTTTATGTTCTCTCCATTGTTTATTTTATGTTTTTAAGAATTAATTTGCAGGTAATTCATGTACATGGTTAAAACCTACACCCAATTTTTTTTTATGGGGATTTAATTTATTTATTCTTTGTTGGTCATGTCTCACTATTTGGCTTTGTGGGCCTCTATCATTTTTTACGTAGTCAAGTGTGTCGATTCAGATTTGAGGTGGGGCTCAGTGCAACTAGGGGATAACATCTAGAGGTGAGGATCTCAACTGTTAGGATTTTCCCTCTTTTAGTCATGCAAAAATTCGAGTGTCCCAATCCCCTAAATCATTCTAAATTTGAGAGGTGAAACTGTCTCTCACCTTGGGTGGTAATATAGACTTGAGCCGGGTTGATAGTCTTAGATCTTGTTCTTTGATGGGAATATTTTTTTATATCTCTCTCAGAAAGGCACAGGTTCAAACCTGGGTCTCAGTTCACTCGAAACCCTTGCTTGGATACACTCCAAATATCAGTTTGCTCATGAAAAATTGGCTCCATTCCCATTCCTTGGATGAAGGTGATATACACTTGATACAACATAAAACATGGGTCATTGGTCTGGGTTACTTGTAGTAGAGGTGGTATGTGGGTTTTTATCCTCTCTTGGAAACTAAAAACTCAATATTTATGGGTCAATTTGATTAGCCTCCCCCTAGAACTATACACTCGTCAAATTTTCATGTTGGTAGCTAATAGCATAGGAAATTTTATATTCTTCGATGTTATGTATTTGGTTGCCTATGATAAGAGAGTCTTGTGGGTTTGGGTGGAGATGCATATCTCCTAGGGTCTTCCGGTTGACTTAGATATCTCCCATGGGGGCTTGTATTTCTATCAGAGAATGTATTTCTAGAAAATTCCTTTCATATGCATCTTTTGTTGTAATTCGGGTCATATTAAAGCGGTTGTCACCTATTTTTTTAGTCTGGGATTCAAAACCCTAGCTTGGTTGGTAAATTGTTTGAATCATCATAGTGTAATGCTTCTATTTCTACTTACAACCTAAAGAACAGGGTTTCTGTTGGGACACAGGTGGTCCACCCAAGGTGACATCTTTCTTATTTTCCAGTTTCTAAGGTTTTTGACCAACGAGCTGCCCGTGGAGACTCTTCTGATGTGATTTTATGGAATGTCGCTTCAAAAAAAGACTCTTCCACTGTTGTGGTGTCAACTCCTAAATATAATAATCTCTTACATTTGGTCTCAAATGTGGGTGGTTGTCCCTCTTTCATAGGAAGTGAAAGGGTCTCACACGTATTGGAGGTTTTGAAAGAATCCTCATGGGATGTTGTTGCTAGGAAATCCATTCCTCTGCAACCTCTTGGGGGTCCCTCTATGTTATTTGGCATGATCTTAAGTAACCTCACATAATCACTTTCCACTAAAGATATGCTTTTGCTTGAAAATATTGTTGCAAGTTCTTATGCATCCATTAAAATTGTTTCTTTTATTTTGAGGGCTTTAGTCCATTCCATTGATTATCATGAAAAATTTCCTCCTCTTAGTGATTCCTCTACTCCTCCTATTAAACCTCTGACATTGAGCCTTTCGTATTGCATTAACCCCATCCTTAGATCCTTGGGTTCTCATCATTATTATCTATTCAAATTTGTTTTTTTTCAAAATCCTTGAACACTCCTCTACAAGAAATCATTGCCATACGAATGGGTCTCTTTCTTCGTTTAGGCCTCGACTAGTTTCAGATCCTTCAATGGGGTTTTTCTTTGGAACTGTTTCTTGCTCATGGTTTATTTTTAGGTTTTATTTGATATTGACCAATTTGATGGGGGCATTATCATCTAAGTTCTTGTTGCACATTGTATAATCCAAATTAGTCAGGTGATTGGTCAACCACACCAATAATAAGTTGACTTAATAATATTGTGTGGTGTACTTGGAAGTTGTACCGTTCAATTTGATTTTGACTAATATATGATGAATGAATCAATGTCGATGTCATATATTGACCAACATGTAGATAAGTGCTAGGTTTCCATTAAATTCACGTACAATGGATTGATTTCTTGGAATTAGTCACATTTCTTTGGGATATGGAATAGTTTGTTATTTGAATTTTTTCTATATTTCTCATCCATTGGTTTTAATTTAGTTTTTTGAGTTTAAAATTCATATAATAATACAAAAGGATGTTAAGTGACTGATTCTTTCAGTCAATAATTAAATTCATAAGTCAAGGGAGGGTGAAATGTGAGCCTTGTTTAAGGCATGTGATCTTATCTAACTTTATAACTGAAATCAATGTCCATTTAATGATATCATCCTCCTGCTAACATCCATCGGTATCAAGTTGAAAACTATTGTAAAAAATCCCAATGTAGGAAAACATTAGTGTGTCCAGTCATGTTAAATTCTTACTTCATGAAAATTAATTACAGGCTCCAATAAACATCAAAGCATCCAGCAGTAAACAACAAGCACTCAACCTATCTATCCTTTATACAATACATTTGATAATGCAGTAGTTATGAGCATTAATTGGTAGCTATCAAAATAAGCTATGAATAAGAAGACCATAAAAAATCTTAAAGAACAATAGAGAATCCATTACAGCCGAGGAGAAAATTGAATGTGCAACATATTATAATTTTGTAGTATAACTAGCAAGAGCATTCAAGCAGCATAAAATTTTTGACACAAGTACTTGCAACAAAGAAAAAAATCAAGAGGGGGAATTTAGATAAGCCTAACATACAAAGAGTTGAAGCAACAAGATTATCACAACACTATATTAATTGATCCCTCAATGTGAAAATAATATAATCATTAATTGGGTTGTGACTCTGGTAAAGAGTATGATGGTTGATGTGCATACTTTCTCTATATGAATGAAGAACTCCCAGCAGCAAAAATTGCGTGTTGGACTCATTCGTAAAGAGGCAAGAGAGGCCCCTGGATTGGAGAGGAGTTGCCTAATGGTTTCTCGTTGTAGTAGTCGGTATGGTAGAAAGACTGTAGAGAATGCTTGAGAGTTGAGATATTCAATATGTAATCACCTAGCAAGTAGAAGTTACAATAAACCTTGTATACATGCATCTTCCTATCCAATTAGAAGTTGTTGCAGCTAAGTTACATGTGCATATTGGTATGCATGGTTGATGTACAATAAGGATACTTCTATAGTAAGTAGAGGTCCAAGAAATTGTTGCATCCTTTCTCAGGACGAGCAAGGCATTGAGGGTGGGGCGGATGTTGTGGGGACCTCTTAGGCCTATGTAATCCATCATACTTATATGAGTAAATATATGTAATAAATGGTAAAAGGTAATTGTATGAGTGATTGGTTGGACCAAGTACAACCGCTCCAACCAAATATATTATGTATAAATGTGCATGAAGTTAAAATAAGAATATAGTTGGAGTTCCTTCCTGAAATTCCTCTCTTATTTTCTGTATTTACATGTTTTCTTGTTGTTGCTATGATGTAACACATTCTTGTATGTACATGTCAGTTAGGCTTATAGCAAGGCCAGATTCAAAGAATAAATAATATTAGATAGATAGTGAGTATTTATTTAATGTGAAAAGGGTGCTCCTTATTAAATAAGGTCCACTAGATGGTTGGTACGCATTAATGATGATACTACAAGTAGTTAGGGATTTCGCTATTGATGAACTATTTATGGTGCTAGAAGGATGTGAAATATTTTGTGAAGTGTTGTTATTGTATTACGAGATTTTCTCATATGTAGTTCCCCCTTGAAAAGGCCCATAAACATTGCTCACTATGTTGGAGATATTTAATATAAGAGTATATTCTATAGGTTTAGTATTATTTTCTCTTAGATTTTGATTTTACATTTAATTTATTTTGATATTATTCATGTTGTATTACTTTTATTAGTTATGTTACATGTTTTTAATTTATATTTATGATATGTCCATGCCAATCAATTTTTCCAATAAATTGTCATTTTAACTACAATATGTATGTCAATAATCAATTGCGTTTAAATCCATCTTTATTATATGTAAAAATAAAATCATGAAAGTATTTTTCTATTGAACATGAAAGATATATACAAAATTTTAATATCATTTATAAATAAATTAATACTAAAATTATAAATATTTTATTGATATATATAATATAAATAAATAAGTAATTCAACAACATTTTAAAAACTATCAAAAGAGTTATAACTTCCATATCTCATCATTAAAGTATTTTTCTTAAATTTGTTTTACCCCTGAAAACTTATTAATTATGTTCGTGATTTTGGAACTATATAAATTGTGATGTAGATTGCAATTTCTCATGTATTTTTAATCAAAATCACAACACACAAACCTACTCTACTGCTCTGCGGACATAATTCACAATTTAGAATAAAAATTGTAGACGTATGAGAAGAAATCACACACATGCAAAAAGTATTTTTCATGGGGAAAGAAATATGTTAAAAACCCCAATGCTTGCTTGCATTAAATCAGAAGAATAGATATTTATTACAATTACTTTTCTCAACTGAGCACAACCTGTAAGTGCATAACCTATCTCTTTGCTCACTAAAAGGCTCTAACCGAGACTTGGTAAAAATTTTCCTCTGCTTGAGCTCCTATTTCCTTATGTTTTTCCTTGAGTAATTAGGCCCCTATTATTTAGGAAATTCCTCAAATTGAATTGTGAAATTCCTTAGGTTGATCATCTGGCTGCATGCAACACATGTAAACTCAAGACTAGTCTAAATCTAATGTTACACTGCCTTGGAATCTCCACCAAGCCTTGGAAACTCGAATTCTTTGTATGCACTAGATATTTTAGCTTGATTGATCAATTAACTAGATGATCACTGAGTTTTATTGTAGTCCCACTACATAACTTGACCCTCCACTAGTTCCTCCAACAATTGGAACTAGTTTAATTGAAAACAATACTTAGATATCTGATCTTGATTGCTACACATTAGAAATCACACATTCTCAACTGAACGATAACTCCTCCAACTCGAATTTACTATGTAAACTGGGTGACACAAGCCATTTCACACAAATTAACATCATCCAAGTTATTTGCTGAAGTGGAAATTCGAATTTTCTCTATTTAATTAAGGCAAAATCAAATTGAGAGTTTCTTGCTGCATTTTTCAACACTCCCTCTCAACAAGAAATGGATTATCAACCACCCCTATATTTCACCTGTGGAACTCTAACTTCCCTCTTAACAAGGCCTTTATTAAAATGTCAACATATTATTCCTCTGTTGGAATGTGCTGCAACAACATGATCCACCTATGCACACAATCCCACAAATGGTGATACTTGATCTCTATATGCTTGGATCAATCGTGAAGAAGGGGTTCTCAAAGAGCTTCATGCAATTTTAATTATCAAAGTAGATCATAGTTGGATACATCATTTGACCAAACAATCCAACAAGTATCTTTCTCATCCAGATCACCTCACATGTTGCTTTACTTACAGCCATGTATTATGCTTCCGCTGAGATGAGCGCCACATATCTTTTCTTCCTATTGTATCGGGAAATAACTGCAAAACCAACACAAAAAATTCCACCTGATGTACTCTTTTGGTCTTATGAACTCCACGCCAAATCTACATCTGTGAAGCCACACAGCTTTACTCCCTCTGTCAGTTTGTACCATAGTCCAAACTGGGTAATACCTTTGAGGTACTGTAAAACATACTTTCTACCCTCCAACATAATTTGGTTGGCCTAACCATAGCTTGGCTCAATTGGTTGGTTGTATAACACATATTTGGTCGTTTGTTCACAAGGTACATAAGTGAACCCACTAGTTGCTAATAAATCGTAGCATCCACTTCCTCACCTGAAGTGGCATCCTCCTTCCTCTAATTGGTCACTATAGGTGTCTTCATGGGTTTGAAATTCTCCATGCGGAATCTCTGTAGTATCTCATTTGCATACTTTCCTTGAGAGAAAAACAATTCCCCATCTCCTTCATTTCAAATTCCCTTGCAAGATCCTCCCTGCAATATCTGATCACTTTTTCATTACTAGTTAAAATTAAGTAATCAACATATAAGAAAATAATAAAAAATTTACCTTCTACCAAAATATGATAGAGGTTTGCATATTCTTCACTTTTGGTGAATCCCAAACCAGTCAGATAATTATCAATCATGGTGTACCAAGCATGAGGTGCTTGTTTGAGACCATAAAACAATCGCATGAGTCTTCACATTTCAGAATCTCAATCAAAAGTCTCAAAGTCTTCTAATTTCTTGATGTACACCTCCTCCTCAACAACTCCATTGAAAAATGTTTCTTTTACATCCATCTGGTGGATCTACCACCCCATCTGCACATCTAGAGCAAGAATTGATATAATGGATGAATACCTTGCTACAAGAGCGAAGGTATTCTCATAGTCAATCCCTTCAACTTGAGAGTACACGCTGACAAAAAATATGGCCTTATACTTCTCTATGCTTCGGTTTGCTACCTACTTTACCTTGAATATCCATCTCGAACCCACAACTAATTCATCTGCTGGTCTTAGGATTGGTATCACTCTCCCCAATTTCCCAAGGCTAAAAATGGGATTGAAGAAAGGTAACCACATACCAGGCTTTAGGTTAGGTAGCTAGCCCTACCAGGACTAGAGAGCGTGTTGGGAAAAATATTGAGAGGGGGGGTGAATCAGTATTTAGAGCTGAACAATTTTTCTTTTCTTTCTCTTAAAACCATATGTTACAGTACTGCATCCAACATGTATGTCCAGATATCTTATTATGTATTTACTTAGAGCATTGCATCAGATAAGCATTAAGCATGAACAGAAATAACAGAACAAACCATCAAACATAAACAACACATATGAACACTAGGATTTAAGGTGGAAACCCAATTCGGGAGAAAACCATCGCTGTTGTAATCTCAGTCTTCAATATTTATTATAGAGAAAAATTATTACAATATATGCTGGTGCAGACTTATACCAGCACGCAGGCACCCACCCGCAGAAGGCTACAACCTTCTCTCATTTACCAGCCTCTCCTGGAAGGGAGCTACTACCCCCTGCTCTCGTTTACCAGCCTCTCCTGGAGGGGAGCTACTACCCCCTGCTCTCGTTTACCAGCTACCACTAGAAGGGAGCTACAACCCCCTCACTGAAGGCTTCGACCCTCAGCACCACTGTGGACCACGTTTCATCAATTTTCATACTGGATCCACCAGTTTCCACGTGACATACCTTGCAGGCCACAAGATTTATTCATTCAGTACACTCACACCAGTTCTTCATGATTTCGTCCGTCATTCAAAACCAGAGATTCATCATCGTCAGATCATTATATCCATGGGTGCATCGTAGTTTCAGATTTATCAGTTAAGAACAAAGCTCGCTCATACAGATATTCCTTGGAGAAATTTTTTCGTTCACAACCTTTACGATGCGCCACTCGTTCTCTATTTTTCTTCTCCTTATATAGTTTTGCCTTTATTAAAACCATGAGTCAAAACCACGAACTGCTAATGGTATTCCTCTGTTAGTATTCCTTTTAGTTTATCCCATGGGGCTTTTGATCTCTTTTTAATTTATTTATCAATTTTAAAGAAATTGACAAATAAATATATTTACAACTTTTGAATTTTAACCCTTCGGACTTTATAGAAATATCCAACGCTTCCAAGTAAATTAATCTTACGATAAACCTTTGACCCCAGGCCCACATATATAGTCAATAGCCAATCCAATACGCGCACGGTACCATAAGTAAATTTCGTGCAAGTCCAGCGTCCGATCACCGTTAGATTAGCAAGCTTCCAGATCAACGGCGTATATTCATATCGCTCGACCTCCGATGCCGAACGTTAACATGCGATGGCCCGCCGTACCTGTGTTAATATTCGCGCACCTTCAACAAATGATGACCGTCCGACGACCCCTTCCCATATCAACGACGCTCAACAATATCGCTGGGCGTCCTGGGTCGAACTATAACGCGCGATGAAAAGTGGTTTTGTGAAGTCATACAAGGACGCGTGTCGAGCACTCTTTGGAATCACTCCCAACCTCTTGAATACCGCTTGCCCGTCGAGAGTGGTGCGATAAAAACCGAAAACCACCGTTACTGTTCCTCTCGCAAGGTTCTGCCTTCTTCGCTCAAGGTTCCACTCCCCCTGCTCGATTATTGTAAATTGACTAATTTGTATCACAATTCTTCATGAAGACTTCCATTAGTTAATGCGGTGAACGGATCGATTAACACTGCAGGGGCTTCATTCCTTATTTACTGTGACATTGCTTGCACTCTTCATCAACAGATTAACCCATCATTTTGTTTATTGAGGCTTGAAACTAGTTCGATGCAATCTTCGTAACAGGGATCATATCCATAATATATAACACAAGAAATTCACTCCAGATTCCCTTTGCGACCTTAAATTCGTTCTTGATTCGTGGCTCTGCCTCTTCATGCTCCATTCTGGTTCCACAAGCACCAATGTACAGTTGCCATACTATGTTTTATTGTTCCAGATCATACCCTAAGAATCCGAACAGGAAATTTTCCAACATATCTCCTCTTTTACCCCTCGACTTCCCTTCTTCCTACTCTGTTTCTGCTTGTCTCTGCTCCTTGACCGATACTTCCTCTGTTCTTCTGATCAGATGCTCCTTTGTAGCCAAGGCCTTTTCCATCAATGACAATATTCCAACAGAGCACTCTCTCGTTGTCACTTTGTAGTCAATGGATTGACTGAATATCTATTGATCTTAGGCTAGGTATGTAAGCTCAGTAAATAGGATTTTTATTTTTTATTTTTTAAGTGTTGGATAAAAGGGTCAAACACTATTACCGATGAAATAGGTAACCTGACCTCAAAACGGGAACTCTAGCCCAAAAAGTCTCAAAAAACATGAAAAAACACCCCAAAAACAAAAAGTGTGTCTTCCAGAACGCACTTGGTTTTTTTTGAAGGTCAAATTTCAACATTTTATAAAATTATGCTAAAAACAAAATATTTTGTTGAAAAAAGAATTGAAAAAACACCCTCAAAACAAAACCAGATGATGTTGGAATAACAAAAAAAAAATTGTGTCAGAATTTTGACACTTGTAACAATGGAATTAAAGACAACATATTAGGACATTTTTTAAAATCGTAAATTTCTAACATTTTTGATAGATGATGTTAAAGATAAACAAATACATGTCTGAAGGGCTTATCATTTTGAACAATTTTCATCCATGTTGTTAAACATAAAATATCTTGACTCTAAACAACCCCAAAATTGTAATTATTATCAACCATAACATTAAAGATAAAATTTGGTGGCACATAAAAACCTTAATGACAAGTTGTAAATCTAAAGTTTTTCAATCTTAAGTTTTCAACATACTTGAACAATGAAATTATGGAGAAACTATAAGACAAACAATTTTAAAAAATGAACAAGTAAATGAAAAAATTATCATTGAACAGAAACAAGTAAGAGTAATTTTAATTTTAAAGGATAAAAACTTATCTTTTTTCAAATCTTAGCATAAGACAAATTTAAATCTAATTTCAACCAAAACCTAAAAAACAAGCATCAAAACAAAGTGTTCCCTTTCAATGACGCATATAATTATTAAAAATTTTAAAATTATTTTATACCAAATGGTAACAATACATAATATCATGGTAATATCACTGCATAATCTAAAAATTCAACATTAGTTTCTATTTTCTATTTTACTTATAATTAAAATATCAACATTGGTACATTGAATATAACATAAATTATTTTTGTAATTCATTGTTGCATTGTCGATATTCTAAAGAGATGAATTCTTCATAATTAAAACATATAATCCAACAAACATAGAAATGTCTCATAACTTCATGAAAAATGAGATGGAAGTCACATTTTTTATTTCAAGTTACTATGCAAACATCAATTACATAAAAGTGTCTTAGATAGTTATTCAAAATCAACCATAGGTTCTAGCACACCATCATAACCTACATCTTCAGATGAATGGCTCGATGCAAATGAAGATGATCCATATTCTTCTCTTTCATCAACTAGTGCTCCATCTGATTCAACATGCATGCCCACCATTTCAGAGTTCAAAAGTCTTATAGATCTACGTCTACATTCTGCAGAGTCCCATCTAAATAGTAATTGTTCTGGTAGCAATTTCTTCAAAATATTTATGGTCTGCAACCGAAGAGTTCCTCTCTTTTTCAAATTGAAGTCATACACAAGTATGTCAACATCCTCCAATTTTAAGACATTTATGCGGCGACGATTTATATTTGTGCCCTTTCTTTTTCTCTTTCTACCAATTATTTTTTCCACTACCATCTCTGGCTTGTAAACACCATTGAAAGGGTGGGTACTTTTGGCATACCAATGTACATCAACAGTTGTAATCTCTTTATTTTCATTAATGACCTTTATAACCTTGGCAATCCAGAATGGATAGCCAAGTGGATCTTCATCTGCTAACACTGCTATCATGCAACCCTCCTTAAGATCCTGCACAAAACCCCTGTAAAGGTCTTCCATGGCTTCACGTTGTGCACGTGATATTCTAGAACTAATATAGATTTCTCTTTCCTCTACCTGTGGGGAATTAATAATAGCTTGAGGCTGTTGTTGTTCAACATTGTGTGTTTCCTGATGTTCATGTTCATTTGGCATATTTTGTGGCAAAAAAAAAGGAGTCTTCAAAAGTGTATCCACATTTATTGATCTTGAAATCATATCACTTTGATTACTGAAAAAATACTCCCACCAAACTGAATCAGCAACATCGAAGTACTCATATGTATCTCTAATACATCTTTTAATTTCCTCTAGACATTCAGAATAATTTATGTCTCTCTTTTGCCTTCGTGCATTATGGAATTCAACAACTAACTGTAATAACAATATCTTTGATGAAAATATTGGACGCTCTAGAATGAACTTAAAAAATGCTAAACCTGATGATGGTCCCCATTCTTCAACAGTTGAATACTTCTTGCCCCATATAAGTGTTATCCCATCAATTTTTTTGATACGAAATTGATGTTGGAAGCTAATGTCATTAAGTTGTTCAATGCATTTCTCCTCACCATGCGATCCAAAAATAAACCTTCGCATGTCAATAGTTTCTTCCAACACATGAAAAACAAGCTCTGGAATGTACGATTTCTTAATACATTCAATTAATGATGGCAAGCTCCCAACACCTTTCCTCCTCAATGTTATTGAAAAACGACTGAACATTTGATCAATATGATCATGAGTATGCCCAACAAGAAGGAAACCAACCTTTATCTTTTTAAAAATCCCCAATTCAACGAGCATGTTTAGATACCCAAAAAGAACTTGATTTTTGTTCTCACGAGTTGTGTTGTCTAATTGTAAATACAAAAATTCAGGAAGAATCCCAGACCAATGAGTAACCACATCATGGATTATAGTTATGGTCAGAATTGCATCATTGTGAATATTTTGAGTTGTGAAGAAAACTCTTGGAAACATCTTCTCATTAAATACCATACAACCAACCAAGTGAAACTGAATGAAAATTTCCTCCTGTAATTTTTTTGGCGTGCAGACAAAATGTGGAATAAGTGTTTTCTTTTGGTCCATACCATCAATTATCAATCCCAGATATTTATTTAGATGATCATAACACTTCTTTCGATGTTTATACAACTTTTGCCTTTCACTTGTTTTCTGGTTGCGATGGTCTTGAAGTTCTTTGAAAACGGAATTTGTACATAAAATAAAAGAAACATATGAATAAATATATTTTCATAGTTGATAAGTATCAAATTTTAAAAAACAATGTTTTGAACACATACCTCTTTCTGCCCCTTGAAATTTATCTCTTTTTTCTTTAAGAGAAGCACATGTGCTGCAAATCCCCATCCTTGTCTTCTTAGGAATGCGAACATTGTTGAATTCAGTTTTCCATATCCTTGTAAAATAAGAATATGTAATAAAATTACCAATTCCTTCAACAACTTCTGCATAATCTTTGTATAACATGAATATTTCTCGTCTCGAGAAATTATCTGGAATATGTATTGTGTCTTTATTTGGCATACACTCTCCATGATTTGAAAAGAATTCTTTCATCCATGTCTTAGTAGTATTTGAAAACGGCCCCACCTCCAGTTTATAATGTACTTCTGAATAATATGTGGGATCCCTTTCCAATCTATCCTGGATTCTTGACAAACGACAATTACCAATTGAATGCAACATTTTGAACGCCTTTCTGCAAAGCAATACATTCCCAATATGATAATCATAACCTGCTAGTGTAGATTGCATGCAACCCACTAAATATGAATTTTGCATGCTTTTATTCATTGACATATATGTTTTCCTTTTCTTCAAAACAAAGTTGAAATCCATACTTTTCAAGAAATCCCTTCGACAACATTCACTTGAAATCAAATGAACGACAGAACTTCTTTTTGTGAGATATTTTTTCCTCACCCTTGTATAACTGGAATGCTTTGGATTGATATGAAAAGGTCTACTCCTACTCCTAGTTGCAATATTTGCTTGCAACAACTTCATCATTCCATCATCCTTTGTAAAAGTAGTTTCATCACCATTAGGAGGAATATTATCCCCACTATCATCATCCTCAACATAGTTAATAAATTCATCAACATCATTGCCTGGAAAATTTTCTTTACCATCATTAGTTGAAGAAAACATTTCACAAGAATCATCGGCACTTTTGTAACCCCGAATCAAAAGAAATTCTTCACCATCTTGACCCATGCTTTCAAATTCTTCCCTGGGAGGATTCAATTCGTCATCACCATGAGTGTCTTTGAAATGGTCACTTGGAGAAAATGCAATATTCAAATATGTGCCTCTAAAATTATCATTTGCAAGAAACTCTTCATCCTCCCCTTCCTCGGTGGTACTCTCATAATCCTTGGGATTAGGCATAAGTGGAAGCTTTGAATTTGTATTCACTAGAATATCTTCATCCTGCCCCTCCCCTTCCCCACTGATGCTCTTATAATCCTTAGGATTAGGAATAATTGAATGCCTTGAATCTATATTTATTGGAAATTCTTCATCCCCCCCTTCATCAGTGGTTAAATTATAATCGTTATGATTAGGATGAAGTGAAAATTTTAGCTTTAGAAATTCATCCCCGTCTTCATCAGTGGTGTTGGCATAATCCTTAGGATTAGGACGAAGTGGATATTTTGACGCTGCAAATTCTTCATTCCCCTCTTCCTCAGTGGTGCTGATATAATCCTTAGGATTAGGACGAAGTGCATATTTTGACTTTGCAAATTCTTCATTCCCCTCTTCATCTGTGGTGCTGACATAATCCTTAGGATTAAGACGAAGTGGAAATTTTGACTCTGGAATTTTTTCGTCCCCCTCTTCATCAGTGGTGCTTGCATAATCCTTAGGATTAGGATGGAGTGGATATTTTGACACTGTAAATTTTTCATTTCCCTCTTCATCAGTGGTGCTGGCATAATCCTTAGGATTGGGACGAAGTGGATGTTTTGACTCTGAAACATTATCATTCCCCTCTTCATCAGTGGTGCTCGCATAATCCTTACAATTAGGATGAATTTGATATTTTGACTCTGAAAATTTTGCATCCCCCTTTTCATCAGTGGTGCTGGCATACTCCTCAGGATTAGGACAGAGTGGATATTTTGACTCTACAGATTCTTCATTCCCCTCTTCATCTGTTGTTCTCACATAATCCTTAGGATTAAGCTGAAGTGGATATTCTTCATCTCCCTCTTCATCAATGGTGTCCTCATAATCCTTGGGATTAGGATGAAGTGAAACTTTTGACTCTGGAAATTCTTTCATTGTTGCTTTCATAATCCTTATGATTAAGAGTAAGTGGTATAACTAGCGCTCGATTTACAGAAATTTCATTTTGCTGTGCCTCATCAATTTTGTTCTCATCATCTTTAGGATTACGACGAAGTCGATTTTTTGACTCTCTATTCATGGTGAACGAACTCTCGTTATATTCATCACTTTGAATAGAGTTGTTGCGTGACGAAGATGTTGATGTTGTACAAAGAAAAACTTCGCTATCAGAAGAAACCATGGCTTTCAACAAGAATAGGTTGAATGATACAAATTCCTCTCCCACTTACAATATATAGCTTAAAGACTAAAAATTTCCCTCCAAAAAAATTCGCGAAAAAATTTCCCTCCAAAATTTCCCCTCAAAAAATTTCGCGAAAAACTTTCCCTCCAAAATTTTCATTTCAAATATTTGGTACAAATATTAGTCAAAAAATGTATTTAACATTTTTTTAATAAACTGTTTGTGTTGAAATATTTTACCAATATTTATATTCAAAATATCCACAAAATATTTCTATCATGGATGCCTTCCAAACTAAAATAATGTTTTTATTTCAATGATTTAACATTGACTAGATGTAAGTATTAACTATAATATTACTATAATACCTACATGAAAATATTAACTATTTTAACTATAATGACTACATGTAAATATTTTAAATTTTAAATTTTAAACTTACGTTATATTCATCTAAAATATATTTCAAAATTTATTAATACACTGTTGGTCTTCAAATATTTCACCATACTTTATATTCAAAATATCCACAAAATATTCCTTTCATGCATGCCTTCGAAACTAAAATAATTTTCTTATTTGAATGGTTTAAGATTGACTACATGTAAATATTTAAAAAAATAACATGTAAATATTAACTATTTTAACTACAATATTAATTATAATTAACTACATGTAAATATTTTAGATTTTAAAATGTAATCCCATGATTTTAAACATTGAGTACATGTAAATATTAACTAAAATATTAACTATGATAACTAAATGTAAATATTAACTATTTTATCTATAATATTAACTATAATTAACTACATGTAAGTATTTCATTTTTTATTTTTTAATCTGAGATTATATTTGAATTATTCAACATTCAGTACATGTAAATATTAAATAAAATATTAACTATGATAACTACATGCAAATATTAAGTATTTTAAATATAGTATGAACTATAATAAACTAAATGTAAATATTTTAAATTTGAAATTTTAATCCCACATTCGTTAAACAGTAAACCAATCAGACAATATTCGCTATATAATAAAAATGATTGTTTCTATTCATCACATCACATCAAGTTTTCTGGTATTTGTTAAAGCAAATTTATGGAGGTGTTGCGTTGGCATTGGTAACTTCGTGGAGGCATTGTGTTGCTATTGGTAATTTTGTGGAAGTGTTGCATTGACATTGGTAACTTCGTGAAAGCATTGCATTGGCATTGGAGGCGTTGTGTTTCTATTCGTAATTTTGTGGAGGCGTTGTGTTGGCATTGGTGACAGCAATTTTCTGCATTTCAAAGGTTAGTTTTTCTTTTATTCTGTCAATTTAAAGACAATTTTGGGGAAAATCTGTTTTTCTATAGTTTTTTGTGTCCAAAAACTAATTTTTTAAGGTTTTTAGGTTCAAAAACCATAATTTTTTTATATTTTTTTAGTGAAGAAAATGCAAAAAGAACTAAATTTTTTAGGGTTTTAAGGACAAAAATTTAGAAATTTTTTTCTTTTTTAAGACTTATAAGTTCATCTAGACAGAAAAATCCATAAAACGACCATGCACATAAAAAAAATAGTAATATTATAACATTTTTTATTTGTTTTTTTTTATCATAAATATATCACTGGTTTCATTATTTAAAATGTTTTTTTTTTTTTTTTTTTAGATTTTTTAGATTTTATATATTTATTTTATTTTATTTTTTTAAATTTTAAATCTTAGTTTTATTCTTTTTACTTTTAAATCTTCATTTTTTTTTCTTTATTTTTTTTCTTTTTTTGGTTATATATCATATTTTTTTATTATTTTTTTAATTGGATTTTTATATAGGTTTATTTATTTATTTATTTATTGTATTGTTATATTAAAACAAATGTTTTTTTTATTTATTATATTATATATTTTTTTCTTTTAATTATATAATATTTAAAAACAAAACATAATTGTTATTTAATAAATTGTTGTTGTTTTTTTTTAATATATTTATTATATTTTGATATTTTTAACAAATTTTTTTATTATTATTAAATAATGTTTTAATAATTATTTATTAATTATGTTATATAAAAATAAAAATTTAAAAAACAAAATTAAAAAAAAAAATAATTTAAAAAACAAAATTAAAATTAAAAAAAAAAAATGCATTGGGCCCGCTCGCCCAGCGGGGACCCTGGGGCCGGCTGGGCCGCGTCCATGGCGCCACCCGTCAGCCTCCGGCGCCCCGTGGGCACGAGCCACAAAGCCACATTTTTGTTTTAATTTTTTTTTTTAAATTTTGTTTTTAAATTTTGTTTTTTTTGTTTTTTAATTTGTTTTAATAAAACAATTTTTAATTTTTTTTTTAAATTAGTTTTTTTTTTAATTTTGTTTTTTTAATTTTTTAATTTTTAATTTGTTTTAATAAAACAATAAAAAAATAATAAAAAAATGTTATATAATATAATAAAATCATTGTTATATAATAATTGTTAAAAATATCAAAATATAACAAATATAATTAAAAAAAAATTATTAAATAACAATTATGTTTTGTTTTTAAACATTATATAATTAAAGAAAAAAAACAATACAATATGATAAATTAAAAAAAAAAACATTTGTTTTAATATAACAATACAATAAATCTAAAAAAAAAAAAATTATATAACAATACTCTATATATATATATATATATATATATATATATATATATATAACATTTTTTTTTAACATTTAAATATTTAAATTTCTTTTTAAATTTTTTTTTTTTTTAAATTTAAGTATTAAAACAACATTATAAAAAATTTAATTTTTTCTTTTATTTTGTTTAATTGCTTTTATTTTATTTTGTTTATTTTATTTAATTACTATGTAATGTGAAATAGAAATTTGTAATTTTCAAATATATTAAAAGATTATATAAATTTATAAACTTTTATATTAATTTTTTATAATTTTAAGTTTATAATTTTTTATTTAATTGCTATGTAAAGTAAAATAAATTTTTCTTTTATTTTATTTTGTTTATTTTTATTCAATTGCTATGTAATGTAAAATTAAATTTTAAAATTTTAAAATATATTAAAAGATTATAAGTTTTTTTAATAAAATCATTGCTTTTAAAAAAAAAAAAAAAATTAAACATTTGTTATAAATAGTTAGTAATTTTTTTTTTTTTTTAAATATTAAACAAAAACTGAAGTTTGAAAATAATAGTTTATTTTTTTTAAATTGTTTGATACAATTTAAACACATTTTTAATTTTTTTATAAAATGTATTCAAAACATATTATATAGATATATATACATATGATTTATAATATTTTGTTTTTAAATGAAAATTTTTATAGTTAATTTTACTGCTTTAATTTCAAGCTATTTAGTTTTAGAAATAAATTTTGTTTATTAAATTTATTTTATCCGCATTATTTTTCCATTAACTTAAATATATATATATATATATATATATATATATATTTATTTATTTATTTATTTATTTATTTATTTATCAGGAAAATGGCATCAAAATAGATTTCCATGAATGTTTCTGCACCCCGGGTAGCAGCTCCCAAATCTACAGTTGCAGCTCGACGCACTATGGATACAACTCCCAAATCTAAAGTTGTAGCTGGACGCACTATGGACACTATTGGACGCAATAAGGACATTGTTGCACACACTAATAAAATTCAAGCAAGTGGGGCACCAGGTTCATTAAAGCTTATTTCTGATTGGAAGAACGCCGAGGAAATAGATAAAATTGATTTCTCATGGTATCTTGAAGACAGTGAAACGGAGGCTGATATACACATCTATCTGCTTTGTGGTATGATTGACTTAAATGAGCCATATGATGTGATGGGCAGAGTATGAGACATATGTATGGTCCCGAATACAAACACTATTTATGTTCTTGCAAGGAAGGCTCATAAACGTGAGAAGGTTAGATATCATCTATCAATCGTCAAGTATGACACAGATGAAATATCTTCAAAATTTTCTGAAGAAATATCAAGCAACATTGCAAATAACATTGTAAGTATGCTTATTTTTATTTCCTCTATGCATTATTGTAAGGATGATTCATTTTTTTATAAATTATTGATCATTGACATGTTTTATTTTGTTTCATAGGATTTTGTTCTGAGTCTTTCAAACATGTTTGAAGGTATTTATATGTTGGTGCCAAATGTTATGGATGTGATCAACACTTTCCACAAAGACAAAGCAGAGGAAAGGAGATTGAAGCAAAGATCATTAGCTTGTGACACTGCAATAGTACAAAGAGGGGATCAACCAAGAGTCACTAAGGTGGGTCAATCTAGTAAACTTAAACATGTTTCTTTTGAAGGTGTCGAACATGAAACAGAAAATTATGATAGAATTAGTGAGGAGGAGATTAGAACTGTTGTGCAAAAGGAGAAAACAGATCAGACACCTAAAAGAAAATTTTCCAAAGATGTCTCTCTTTTACCTCATGAAAGAGAGCTTGTTTATAAAAAAATTGATATGTTATCCAATAAAACTAGGAAATCAAATATTGGTGAACCTGTAAAGGTCGTGAGCAGAAGTGAAGAACAAACTAAAATCTCTCACAGAAGCAGAGAAATCATAACACCAGGTGCTGAGTTAGAGGATGGCATTATTAAAACAAAACAAAATGCTATTTGAAAAGAGTTGAGGAAGAATAAATTAATTCTTGGTGGCCAAACATTTGAGCTTAATGTTAACCAATTTTATAGCCCAGATGAAGGACAATATCAATATCAAATTAGAAAGGCCTATCACCTACATGTACATAATCTGAAAACATTGTTTAGGTTCAATCCATATGCGCATGTGGTGGATTATGTGGTTCTTGTCGATCCACGTCAGGTTCCCAAAAAACAAGCATTTGACAAGACAAAATGTTTTGATTATAAATATTATGTAATTGGAGGGAACCATTTGATAGAGGCTAAGAGAAAATTGATTGTAGAATATCCAAATAACTATCTTTTTCAAACAGTGAAATGCATCATTTATGATGGCTTAACAGAAATAGAATCAAATTTATTGGCATGGGATCATAATGTAGATAATGAGTACATAATGAAAATGACTTTCATCCAAAGGGTCAGATTTATTCATAATGAATTCATAGAAAAATGTGGTGGGGATAAGAAACAAGTTTGTGTAACATTTCGAAAGGAATGTTTAATGGAAACAGGTTATCAAATTGATGAAAAAAAAGCAAAATATGGAAAATTGAATACAAATTTATTCAGAGGCACAGATAACATTTTTCAGTTGGCATTTAGAACTGGGAAGGTATGGGATTTGATTGATGAGATTTTTGATCGGTGGGAGAATATTTACATAAAACATCAGAAGGTTAGAAAGAGTAAACCCATAATATGTACCAACAGTAAGGCGGGTCCTGAAATGAAGCAGCTTCCAGAGGATATGACTATCACACCTTGGATAAAAATGCAAGGTGTGAAGGATGATAAATTATTCAAATCAGTATTAGCACGTGTGAAGTTAGGTGAATTATCAATGGAAGAAATGTGTGCAGAATTTCAAAAGTAAGTTTCTTGAATTATTTCTTATTTTTCTTTCATTATAATTTTCTTTTAAATAAAACATAATGATGTTGGTAGAATTTGTTATACATGTCAGTATATTAATGCTTTTAACTTGATTTATTCAGTCAAATTTTTTATGAAAATACAAGAACACATGGTTAAAATGTTGAATGAAGACAATTGGGATGATGTTATACGCAACTACCCAGAAGAAAGTTCTACATCAACACTAAAAGAGTTTTATATTGCATTCAATAAGGTATGTTGATTTATAAATTCATTTTATTCATATTTAAACTATATATATATATATATATATATATATATCATTAAAGATATCGAAGAAGGATGGAAATGGAGTACCAGATACTTTCAAAAGCTTTATTGAAAAAATTAAGATGGAGAACATGAGAAGGAAGCGTCTTATGAATGTTGAACTTGATCCTACTCTTAATCATTACATTTGGAATGGGCTCGACAATGTCCAATATCAAATAATACAAGGTGACTGTGAAGACATTGCATCACTAATACCTAAAAGGGAATATGGCCTAGTTATTGCAGATATTCCTCATGGTTTCAATTTCCTAGACATTGAATATGATAGAGAACCATATACTTATCAAGCTTTTAGTAAAGTGGTTATGGGTTTTCAAGAAGTGACAACATCACCACTTTGGCGATTTGTGATATTTCATTCAGACACACAGTTTCCAATGTTATTAACAAGCTTCAAGGGTAAAGCAAACTCAAGGATGCAACTTACATGGTAAGACTTTGAAATTGTATGTTTGATTACTCCTAAAAAAATTTATTCATGTAAAATTTAATTGAACTTTTACTATGTTATGTTACAGGCAAATGTCAAATATTGTTTCTTCCGAAGATCAGCCTATTATAAATGATTGTGAGTTCATCCATGTTGAATGTTGGACAAAAGACGATGGCTATAAGCATATTATTATGAATCGAGTAGATGGGAAGAGTCACAGTCAAGTATTGGTTTATGATGCAGTTGTAAGAAAACTAACATATGAGGATAAATATGCAAAGGGAGATATAGTTAACATTTATCAAAAACCACAAGCATTGATTAACTATCTAATAGATCTATGTTCAAATGAAGGAGAATGGGTTTTGGATTTATTCTCAGGTTCAGGTAAGTTTTATTATACAAATTTAAATTTAAATATTGTCTTTTTTACTTTTTATGTCTCCATACTAATTTTCTTACTTATTTCTTTTGTGCTTGATGATTAGGTACAACACTAGCATGTTGCCTACTAAAAGGAAGAAATTGCATTGCCATTAAGAAAGACCCAGTTCAATGAAAATTTATTCAACAAAGAATTAACGCTCTTAAATTCCTTCCAGATGCAAAGCAAGAAGTTGGTTTGAGGAAAGGAGATTTTAATGAATCACGTGTGGCAAAAAAATCAAAGGAACCTCAACCACCATTATATGGAATGATTGGAAAGGGACACTTTGGAAGATTTGCTGACATGAAAGATCCATTAGAAGATGACAATGATCAAAATGAAGAAGAAAATGTTGTGGAAGAAGCCATCAATGTTGTTCTAGATGATGTTGAAGATGTATTAGTTGATATTGTTGATGATGTTTAAGTTATGCTTGCAAACAAAGCTTATTTTTTAGAACTATTAATCAGTTTTACTTGTAATGTTTAGACTTTGATATTTTATGAGAACAACCCTTATTTTTTGCAAAAAACATGTGATTGCTATTATCTTTTGACATAAAATTCAATAAAAATGTTATTTTCTTAAGTTTTTTTGTTAAGATTCTCCCAAAAAATTAATTTATTTAACATGTTTTTTCCAACAAAAAGTCTGTAAAAGTGTATTTTTTGCATTCTATTTATATTGAAAAATTGTATTTTTTTGTCATATGGTTCAAAATATTGGTTTTTTAGTGACAATTATTTGATGTGCATTGAAAAATTATTTAACAATACATAAACATGTAGAAAATATAAACTTTAGAATATTGACCCTTTTTCCATCTTTTATCTATGTGAAAAAGTGAAGATATCATTACAAGTTTTTATTTTTTTTTAAAATATTTTTTATTTTTAAAACACAAGTACATAAATGCACTTAAAAATAAACATCTCACGGAAGAAGAAGACATTAGAAAATATATAGTGTCAAAATCAATCCTATAAAAAAGCGTTGGTGATGATACACCACCACTATTCAAAATCGACATAAAAAACATCACATAAGAAATGAAAAAAACTTAAAGTGCTAAAAACATGCTCAAAATTTTTTTCTTCATTCTGCATCGCCACTTTTTCCAAATCAGGTGTTTTTCTTGATACTTCAAAAAGTAGGTAACAATGAGGTTACCTATTTCATCGGTAACAGTGTTGTCAGTGAGAAGGCTAGGTCTGGGGTTTTTAGGTCTGAATTTCAAGGTCAATTTGCAGATAACGTGTGAGGCTAGATAGGTAGTTTGAAAGCATACTTAATTTTTCATTGAGTATAGGATGAAGTGATAGAGATTTTGAAAAATAACTGAGGTGAGTTTATTCAATTAGAATTAAATAGACATATCATGTAAACTTTTTCTAAAATAGAGCATGAACAGACATGATTTATGCTTATAAACTTACAAGATAAACAGATGGAAATATATATCTAAAAGAGGAATATATATCATTTAGAATGAATATATAAGCATACATAACAAGAACAAATTCTCCAATGCATACCACAAGATTCTCGACACAAGTTCTGCAAATTTGTCTTTGATTCCATTCCAAAATGTCATTACAATAGCTCCACTACAAAATAATACTATCCAGCCCAAAAAAATACTAAAGAGAGTCTACTTATAGAAAATATGAACCATGACACCTCATCAAGTCAAAATCCCATCCAAAATGCATCATAAATACATAAGATGAGACATTTCCTAGATTCTCGGGAGGTTAGAATCATTTCTTAAAATTCAGCTATGAACTATGAGTGTTTGTCCCTTACATTAAATTACATGTTCCCTCATGATAGGAGGAAAAAACCTACTCAATTACTCTAATTCCAACTCATAGGAGATAAAAACCTCGAATTTTTGACAATTTCTGAGCTTGACAAGTGTCCTGATGAATCCAATGCAGATATGTAACATTTCTGACAGAAGCGTAGCAAAATTTTACAGAAGCATAGCAGACATTTGCAGCCATTTTTTGAAGCACTTTTAGGAGTCCAAATCCAATTATGAAAGAACAGTCAACTATCCATGTGTGTCTAGTTTCCAGAACATATTGTATTTTTCAAAATGACCCATGGGAAGGGCTCCAAAAGTTCATTCTCCCAAGGTTACTCCAGAAGCGTAGCAAGGCCTCCAAAAAGGTGGCAGAAGCATAGAAAATGAGTGGTTTTTTGGCCTTTTCTCAAAAATTACAGTCTGTCATGTAAAGAGGGTTTCATGATCTGTGATTTACTCATCAAAATGCATCCAACCATGTAAATAAATCATCATTTGATGCCCCTAAAATAAGCGTAGAAAATCACTTCTCAATCACAAAAAATACCAAAATTATTCAAAGCTTCTCAAAATTGGTTTTGTAGCACCTGTGAGTGATGGGCTAAAAAACCAAAGAAGCTTCAGCCAACAAATCTAAGCTATCCTTCTCTTTAAGCTTCATTTGAGTTTCTTTAAACCTTCTCTTCAATTGTTCTAGCCTTATTTGAGAAATTTTGTTCCTGGTGCTATAGTGATTTCTCATCTATCTTTGGAGGTTATTGTCCCTCTTAGGTCTCTTCAAGAGCTTCTCCAAATTTTCATTTACCCTTTCCAACCATAGTTCTTTGTCTTGATTTATCTCCATGGATATTAGCTCATCAAAGGTCAACTCTTCAGGTGGATGAGCTTACTATCTTTCTATCTCTAGCGCCCTTTTGAGGCCTCTTGTCGTTGGCCTTCTTGGCTATGTTTCACTCTCCATGTCCTGCATTTGATCAACATCTATGAACTTCTTACCTTTACCTTTATCCGCCTCTAGGTCTGGCTTGGGTTTTCTTTGTAACAACTGCTTCACCTTCAATTGAAAATTATCCTGCTATAGGAAAGTGATTTGAGAATTAGCAATGGAGAAGATCCTCCTCAACTCTGCTATTTCCTCATCCTTCTCTCTAATCATATCCTCACCTAATTTGATCTCAACCTTTTATGCTACCTCAACCTCCATTGGTGTCGATTCAATATGTTAGTGTAAAGGTGTTTCATATTGATGCATAAGAGTTTGCTCCTCCATTTCACTTTGTTCAATAATGGTGTCAATTTTAAGTACACTTTTGATATATTTGGGCATAAATACCTATCTGTTTCCCTTCTCATAGGTATGAGTAAACTCAACAACCCTAAGAACCTCTGAAATCTGAGTTTCCATGGTAGAAGAGCCAACCTTTATTGGTTGTGCCGACAGTGATGGTGATGATGTGCTATGCATGATAGGAGGGCTGGTGGTGGGCGTTGCTGCTACTTTTTCCATGAAGGTTTCCCAAGTCATGTTGATGGATGAAAGGTGATGCAACACAATGAGTTTGACCATACCATGATGAAAAATACTTGGGTAATGATCTTGTTTTCTGCTTTGAACCTTCTCAGTCATCTTAATCAAACTCCTATAAAAGTAATGTGGAAAACCAAGTGTTTTGATAGAGGTGAAATGCATCAACAACTTGATATGGTACCTATAAAACCTAGAAAATATTCCTTCACATGTGAAATACTTCATTATTAACATCATCAAAGGAGCATATTTGTTACGAAGGTGTCTGAAAGGGAAGAGGTAATTTGGTTCCTCTCTAGCATGAGGTTTGACATTAGAGAAAATTTTAGCCTAAAAGTGCCCTTGAGATTTTCACATGATTTCCATTTCATAATATGTAAACCAATCAAAATGCTTTAAATTTAAAAAGAGGTACATGTGAATATTTTTGAGGGAAAAGAAGAAAAACTACTTTTTTAGTTGTATTTTGGCTTATCTCTTTATAGGTTTACTCAAATTTCAAGTTTAGACAGTCATTAGATGCGAAATTAAATTCCCCATCTAATGAGTACCCATTATGCATACTTTTGAGAAGACGCACATTGATAAAAATTGCAGATGCATTAAAAAAGTGTGTTTCAACACATTTTTTAATGTATCTGCAATTTCTATCAATATGGGTCCTCTCAAAAGTGTGCATAATGAGTACTCGTTGGATTTGGAATTTAATTCCGCATCTAATGAGTGTCTAAAATGAAATTTGAGTAAAACAATAAGGAGATAAGCCAAAAATACAATTAAAAAAAGTAGTTTTCTTATTTTCTCTCCAAAATTCATAACTCTTATTTTATTATTTTATTATTTTTCCTTAGAAGCCCACTTTTAGGCTGAAATTTCCTCTAATGGAAACTTTTTGTAATCTTCAATGTCTAAGTCGATGTCCTTAAACTACTTATCTCCATGAATAGGAATACATGTTGCTGAAGAAATCAGGTATGTTGATAGGTTAAACTCTACACCTACAATGATGACCTTTCCCATGCTGAAGCTTGTGGAAAATAAGCTTTCCAGTTGAAGATGATATCCTTCCTCCATGAGCCTCTCACAACACCTCAAACATCCAATCCTCTCAAAACATATTTTGGCCAAGGGTGAAGCATTGATTTCATGCATGGTTAAGGGTTATAACCTGAGGTGGCACCCTCCCTTGAATTTCTTCTTCTCACTCTTCATTTTGTTTATCACTAAAAGGATGAAACCCTAGTTGTGTTGATGGGGTGGGTATGTGTAGTGTAATCTGGAAAAAAAAGAGTGTAGGTATGGAGTAGGTTTAGAGAGTGAGATGAAGGGTTAAGGACCTAGGGAAAATTCTACAAAAACTTCAGGAGATATGGTTGCATGCTAGCTCCATTTTGTGAGTGAAATCAAGTGAAATTGATGTGAGGAAGGTGGTCAAATGAGGGAAACACAGGAAATTCCCAAATTTAACACTGTGAAAATTAGCTAGAAATTAGGGTTTCATGAAAATGGCTATTAAGGAGGATATGGATGGTGGGAGATGGGAGTATGAGGTATATGAGAGATGTAGGGTAGTGTTATATGGGAGGGTTAGGGTTTATTTCACTGTAGTCTTTCAATGACATGAAGAAGTGATGATATAGTGTAGTACAGAGTGAAAATGAAAATCTATAATAAAGTTGATAATTTGACCATGGGAGGTTATAAGGATGTTAACTTACTGTTGTGATAGGTCCAAGGAATGATTCCCACAAGCTTTGATCTTGTTTGAATGACTAGGGAGCCAAAAAACTTAAGTTTTGACCTCCTTCCAGAAGCGTAACACCAAATTGCAGAAGCATAACAACGGTTCTAAAAGCGTAGCAGGAGGCTACATAAGTGTAACAATAGGGCCTGAAACGTAACAACTGCTCAGAAACATAACAAATACCTCTCCAAAAGCATAGCATGAGGCTATATAAGCGTAACAAAGACTCTGAAAGCATAGCAGGAGGCTACAAAAGCGTAACAAAGGCATCCAGAAGTGTAGCAATGTGTTCTTGGAGTAGTTCTTTGCCTTGGTTTCGAACCTTTGACCACTTAAGGAGTGCAAATGAGGTAAGAGAGGAGCTCTACCGCAAAAAAAAGGAGAATAATGAGTTTGTATGAGCTTTCTTTTGTCTTTTATAGCCTTGAAATGACCTTTTTTGTCCTATAGTTAAACAATAATACAAATTTTCCTTTTGAAAATTTTGACATTAAAACACATTTTTAAATACGAAAACGTGTCTTACTTTACCTTCTAAGAATGATAGCTCCCTTTTAAAGGCTTATGAGTGAAATGAAGGATGATTTCCTTGTTTTGATGACAAATTAGATTATTTTCAAAGGTAGATGATGACACCTAAACAGTAGACCTAGATGATATGGAGTGAAATGATCCTAAAATTTTAAATGATAATGAATCAGATGAATTTTAAAGTGATGATGGCCATGGATGAGAAGAGGGAGCAACAAATTTGACCTAGACTCATTAAAAAATATTTTTGAAAACCTGTTTGAAATACTGAAAATTTTGACCTATGACTTCTATGAAAAAAACTAAAAGAGTATGTTTGACCACTGACATATTGACACTAACATTGGCTCCAGCTGGGGATGACAGATCCTTCAGGAGGTGTCAAGAACACCATAGATCAGGTAACCTTACCATTGGGAAATCCAGTCAAAACTCGAAATTGAAATTTTTTTGACAAACCTAAGTTGATAGAATAAATCTGGAAATGAATTTGACTAAAAAGAAATGACTTGACTCTGACTTGATGACTGATTGAAACTTTTTTAACTTTTTGAAAGAAAATATGAGTTGAATGTAGAAGTCTCATGGCCTTCTCCTCGAGCTTCAAACTTCTACAATAACTTCCTTATTGCGTAGACATTAAATTAAAATTATATGTACAATGAAAGTGGACTTCATCTTCAATGATCAAGTAAGGTAATGTTTGAGGAACCTACCATTGATTGGTCCTCCCAGAACTTCTTTCCATTCAAGATCCTCTAATAAAAGTTCTTTGTTACCTCTGAATGCAGTGATATTTTAAGGACCTTTCCATATATTATCAAACTTTATGTGCTTACCTTTGTCTTCATTCCGGGCATCCCAGCGAAGAACAAAAACCCCAAGCTTAAAATCATTACTTCTTATTATAAATCTTTTTATTTTCTCGTGAAGCTTTGAAGTATGACTAGATACTTCATCACTTGACTATTGTAGATGGATCATTTGGTTCATTCTTTGTTGGATATCATTTGGTTCAAAGTTGATCTCTTGAAAAATTTTCATCACTGGTACAGCTAAAGAAGTATGGAACACCATGTCAACACCATACACGAGCTGGAAAGGTGACATGCTGATTAATCTCTTCGTGCTAACTATATCTGCCCATAGAGAACTGGTGATATTTTTGTGCCAATTTCTCTTGTTTTCTTACAGCATCTTATTGATTATGTTCACTAAATATTTATTTGATGATTCAGCAAGCTTGTTTCCTTGAGGATGGTCTGTTGTATAATGACCAAACCTAATATGATACTTATCACAAAAGTCAAATATTTTCTTAGAATTAAAGGCGGGTGCATTTTCAGTAATGATTTTGTATGGAAAACCAAAACAAGAGAGAACATTGTTCTCTAAAAATTGAATAATGACAGTGTCAGTAGCTTGGCCCATGGGGATAGCTTCAATCCATTTAGTGAAGTAATATGTGGTAGTGAGTATCCATTTATGATGGATTGATGATGGAGGATGGATCTCACCAATGAAGTCAAGTCCCCATTGTTGGAATGGCGCTTCCACTTCAATTGGTTTTAAGGGCAAAGGCAAGAGCTTCCTCTTTCCCTGAAATATTTGACATTCATGACAGCTCATGATCGTTTAATAAACATCGGAAAATAGACTTGGCTAATAGAAACCTACCCTCAAGATCTTGTTAGTTGTAGTCTTCCAATAAAGGTGACTATGACTGCCACAGTCACATTTATGAAATTCAGTCATCACTTTTTCAACTTCTCCTTCCACCAAACAATTCAACAACACCCCACCAAAATATTTCCAATACAAGACACTGTTAAGGATGCAGTACTTAAGAGATCTCAACTTCAAAGATTTGCCTTACTACTTGGAGATCTGGGAGGAGGATTCAAGTGTTGCAAAATATGAACTATATCAGCATACCAAGGTGATGAAGAAAAAATTTCAGATACCTCAGGTAATGTTTCAACCTCTTTCTCCTCAGATAATGCGGCAATAAATTTTATGTCCAAAGCATGTAGATTTGAATCTGCCATAAGATTTTCCAAGCCTTTTCCTTTTATCAACTTTGTAGGCTTGATCTCCAACTCATATTCCAACATATAAGCAATCCATTTACCTCACTGCCCTTCAATATCATTCTGCATAAGCACATCTTTGACAGCGGTGTTTGGGACATATGCAATGACATGAGAGTGGAGAATATAGACCCGAAATTCCTTCAATGCTTTGATTAACACCAAGGCCTATTTCTCAATGATGTTGTACTTCAAGGTTGTGTTATTCTACCGAAGAAGGTGATGGGCTGCTCCATGTTCTGATTTTTCCTATGCATAAGGACAACACCTAGAGTGTGCTATGAGACAAATGAAAAAATGATCAAATCAAGTGTGTAATATGGACCAATGAGAATAGGATCATGAGATAAATTCAATTTAACTTGACTGAATGACTCATTTGCCTCTTTAGACCATTTTAATTCACTCTGTTTCTTCATCATGTCAGTAATTTTCCTTTAAGTGTTCAACAAGATTGGGGACAAACCTTCTCAAAAAATTGATTTTTCCATTGAACAACTGAATTTTCTTTTTTCTCTTAGGATAGGCAAAGGTATGAATTGCTTCAATCCTTGAAGGATCTATCCTAATTCCATCTTTTGATATGATATGGCCCAGCAATTTACCTTCCTCCAGAGTGAAAAGGCTCTTCTTTGGATTCAGTGATATTCCAAACTTTCTACATCTCTGAAAAACTGTTTTCAAGTGTTGTAAGTGCTGATATCTATTTTGGAAAAAAAATTTGACGTTATCGAGATAGATGACCAAAAAGAAATCCTTTTCATTGGCAAAAGAAATATCCATTACTCGCTGAAAATTCGCCCCTCCATTCTTCAATCCGAAAGGCATTTTGGCATACATGAAGGTGCCCTGTGGTGTTGTAATGGTTGTCTTTTCCTGATCATCTGGATGGACTAAAATCTTATTATACCTGAAGTATCCGTCCAAAAATGAAAGTCTGAAAGATCCAACTACCCTTTGCAGAATATGGTCCACCTTTGGTAGTGGGTAATTGTCTTTCAATGACACTTTATTCATATTTCTGAAATATATACACAAGATAATTTATCATATCTTCTCTCACTGGCACTAGATTAGACATCCAATTTGAAAAGCAAAGAGGAACTATAATAACAGCAGTAAATAATCTATTTACCTCCTTTTGTATTGAGGGCAGCAACTTGTGATTCATTCTCCTTAACTTTTGGAGGAAAGGTTTCAGATCTAGCTTTAAGGGAATTGTATGTTGGATTATACTCTTATCGTACACTTTAAAATCAGAATATTCCAAAGAAAATACATCAGAAAACTGAGACATAAGCACTGCATATTTATCTTTCATTTCTGCACTCAAGGATTTTGAAATTTTTACCATCTCTGGATTATCCAGAGTGCCGAGATTGAGATATTCCACTCCGACTTATGTTGGTAGCATGGTCAGTTTGCATGTAACATCGTCTTGATCAAAAAGCTCCTCCAAAGGTACCAAACCTCTTGGAATGGAGTTGTATTTTAGTTGAAGCACTTGCATCTCTACTGCATGGAATTTATGGTCAACTTCACAGCATTGGTTATCCATTTTTGAATTCACAAATTCCTCTTATGTCTGCAAGAAGTTGTTGATCGGTTTATCATATTGAAATACCTGCCAATATTGAACATTATCTGGAACAGCAGGGCTGTGTTTGACATTTATCTCATATTTCTTATTAGGGTACAATGGAATTTTAAACATGGTGGCTGAAGTAGCAAGAGAATCATCAATAACATTTGTCCCTTGGGATCAACAACAAAGTATTCTTGGTGAAGGTATTGAGGATATCTAACACTATATTTCGGTAAGCTCGCATCCTTGTATTCCTGGCCTGGTATTCCCATTTGACTTGCTTTATTACTAGCTCGAAGTTGCCATACACAGAACTCTTCTTTGCACCTAACTTCTTGATAATTTTCAGACCGGCTTTCAAAGCCTCATACTTATCTTCATTGTTTGAAAAGTCGAAAGCCAACTTAAAATAGGACATTCAAACATTGGGAGGAATGCTTAGTGACTGATTTATAGGGTTGTGAATCCACACTCCAATGCCAACCACTTATTTACCCAAATCTCCATCGAATTCCATGGTCCAGAAACTAATTTCTTCATCAATAAGCTGCAAAACGGATGACTAAACTTTACTTGCTACTTGAGAGATTTCTGATGTACCAAAAAATTCTTTTTCTTTCACTACTTCATCTATTTTTTGGGATGATGTGCTTGGTTCCAAACCACTATCTTTTCATGAATTTCTGCATTTTCCATTTCTAAAACATAATTTGAAAACTCATAATTTTTTTCTTCCTTATCAATCAAAACTTCGGAAGATGTTGAACATTCATCATTGAATAAAATAAAGGACTCTAAATTTGTGTGGACAGCATGTATGGGATGATTATTTGGCTTTTCTTGGCTACTGATCATGTACTTCATTTTACTTTCCCGGTATAGTTTCCTGAGTTTCCCAAAGATGAGAATGGTAGCATATGAAAATTCAAGTTTTAAGGTACCTCTAAGATTTTCTCCCCATGACCGAGAGAGAAAAATTCCACATCTGGGACGAATATCAGCCAAAACAACATCCATGAGGACATTCTTGGTTGGGATCTTCTCTAATGACACCACTAGGTCCTTAAAAAGGCCAAGAAATTTTACCCTCCCTAAATAAAATGAATAAAGTTCATGATAAGGTCTTGTGATATCCACTCCTAATTTTTCCATAATGGCCTTGGGAATGAAGTGGTGAGAGGCTTCAGAATCAAGCATGGCTTTATGGAGGATAAAATCATGGATTTGAAGGCTTAGATAAAATTGAGAGACCTCACTATCTTCTAGATCACCATCAACAACAGGACCAAATAGAAGCTCAGGGTGATCACCAATCACACTAACCATGTCATACATTTGATCGACTCTAATCAAATTAGCTACTTTAACTTTGTACTGATCATTATTGACTATTTTAGTTAGAGGAATGGAGACTTTCAATTTGGAAATTTCATTTTCAAGACTAAAAAGAGAAGAATGTTTTTCTACCTCTTTCAATGGTAAATATTTCCTTTTGGGTTGTTCTTTGTGTGAAGTCTCCTTCTTCTGTCCTCCATCTTGGACTTCTTTATCCTTTCTCTAACCGCTGTAGGAAGCTTCATTTCCTTTAGCATGATTAGGAATAGCAGATCTTTGTATTTACTTTGATTTGGAGCAGTAATTTATTTATGATGAGCATCTACTTGAGCATTCTATTTTTTTTTATTGTAGTTTATAGGAACATTCCTACTCCTCAAACCATATTGCCTCTGCACTTTATGTTACACCATTTTTTGTTCATCTAACCTATTATCATTAGATAGACCCAAGTACACCATGTAAGACCAATTTTACCCTAACTAAAATTGCTTTCACTATGAAAATAACTTAGTAAACCACCTTTATTAAGTTGTTTATGGTCTAAACAGGAAACCCCATGAGGATATATTAAATAAATCTACATTTGTTTGATTTTCCTCAAGGAATAATTAGTTAAACAGTAGTTTCATTAATATTCCTAGTTATATTTAACCCAAAACAAGGAAATTAATTAGATAAATCATTATTTATCTTATTATTTTCTAAAAATAATTATTTAAACCTTATTTAAATATTATTTTTTAAATATGACTAAATCACCCTCAAATAATTAAATAAATCATTATTTATTTGATTATTACTCAACCACATCCTTAAAATGATAAATAAATCATTTATTTTGTTAATGTTACAAATAAGGATGACCCTAGTCAAATTCCTTTTCCCTCCAACAAATATAATAAAATATTCCATAAAAGTTGGATCTTGATTTGGTTAATAATATTTTAATTATGCCAATATCTAGACTAAATCAATATTTTGCTATAAATAGAAGGGTTTTCCCATTCATTTACCACCTTTTGTTGCCTAAAGATCACTCTGGATCTATACTTTTGGTCTGACTCTGATATACCATCATAGTCATATTTTGCTACCATTTTTGTCTCGGTTTTCTACACCATCAAGAGAGAGGAGTTTTACATTTGAAGTGTTGAGGACTTACAAGAACCCAACCCATTGAGGAGAACTGGTAACACCCTTCTGTGTTTTCCTCCCAGGTGCCATTAATACAAAATTCATTCAACATATTCTTGTCTTTAATACATTGGATGCATGGAGTAAATCTTGTTTTTTCAGCGCAATGTCTTCTAATGCATAGATCTAGATTTTTGCGACATTTATCTTGATCACCTAGCTATGAATCTAAGGATATTGGCAACCATGTTGTCGTTAGGGTTGTTTTTTATGCCTGACTAAAGTGGTATTTTTAAATACGCTTTGAATTAAGATTCATACTAACAACTAGCGACTCACACAGGTTTACAAAATTACGGCCATTGTCAGTTTTCGATCCTTGCATATCCATTTGCTTCAAACCCTAGGATTTATCTTCAACCTCTTGTTTTTTTCTTTTCTTTATGTTGTTTTAACCTATAAAACCCTAAAACGATAAAAATTCTAACTTCCGTGTGTTTTCAGACCTGTTGTGTAGGTAACAGACATCAGCTACAGCTGAGATGACAATTTTTTCTGAAATCTGCTGTCAAGAGTGTCGGAAGTGCAGGTCACACTTTTTGGCCCAAAAACTATGACTTGGACCTTCAAGATGCACCTTTTAGCCCAAAAACGGTGACCTTTGCTGAAAACAGGTCAAAAACTGTGACCTGGACTTCTTGCGGAAATTTTTCTGAAAGTTTTCTGGGTTTGTCTAAGCCTCTGTTCAAGGTTTTCTGACCTCCGTCTCCGCTCGTTTTGGACATGTAATTTTTCTATTTTTCTCAACTAAGTGGGAACCTAGTCCCCTAGGGCTTCAGTACCCTCCACTTCTTGTGGAAGAGTTTTTGTTGTTGCAGGTTGTCTGAAATTTCAGAGTCTTCAGCCATTTTTTCAGATCTGATACCTCACCTTCAGATCCGCTTCATATTGGCTTGTTATCCATCCAAATCACCTCATTTAGCTTTTTTTTTGTTTTCCTCTAGGGTTCACTCCGTTTCCCTCCAGGAGATAGCCTTTTTCCACCTCTTTTACAACAATTTTTCCTTTGATTTGTTGTTGTTTTCTGCACCACTTTCCAGCAGATTTTGTCCTTTAGATCCCTGCCCCTCCTGACCTTAGATCTATTGGATTTTTTGGTGTGTTTTGACTAGTTTTTTCCCGCCTACAAACTATTTGTTGAGAGGCCCGCCTCCTTGGGTTT
This sequence comes from Pinus albicaulis, assembly GCA_034641835.2. NCBI lineage: Eukaryota > Viridiplantae > Streptophyta > Pinopsida > Pinales > Pinaceae > Pinus > Pinus albicaulis. The sequence goes on from CM076581.1 coordinate 521,408,816, forward strand.
AGATTATTGCATTATTAACTGTTTATTTACTGTTATTTCAGTTTCATATATTGTTATCTGCAGGTTTATTTTCAGTTATACATCACACTTTTTATTTTTCTCTACAAACTTCTAGGTTTAAAAATTAAAATTTACACACTTTGCACACACACCCTAAGCGAAAAAGGGCTTGGTTAACACCGCCAAGCAAAGACTCTAAAACATTGAAATCAATTGATCCTGCACCTCTCTGCCCTTGTTTCGATATTGTAATCAGTTGATCCTGCACCTCTTTGCCCTTGTCGATCTCTTTTTCCTTTGTGCCATGTTTGTGTCATCATCATTGCACCACCAAGGCATTTATCCTGGAGACTTCTTGGCCTTCATCCTCAGTTTCCGGTAAGAAGACTTACTCCTCCACGTAGGATTCGAGTTAGTCCTCCTGCGAGTCCGCACTCCGACTCTTCTTGTGGTTCATTGGGTTCTCCTTCTTGTTCCGCCTTCGGTTATTCCCCTGTCACCTTCACCATGTATGGTGCAGAACCTAATGCTGGTGGTAACCCCAAACCTCATGTTGGGAATACCACTAGTGGGACCGCAATGGACACTGCCCCGACTGCGCCCTTGCTCCCCTTCATGGCAGGCCTCAACCTTTCCGATTTTGACCAGTTGATAAATGACCCTATACACCATGACGCTAGTTGGAATGTTATGCCAACTAAGGTTCCTTCCGACATCCCCAAGTTTGAAGGCCTTGCTAGAGAAGATCCTACAAATCATGTTCGATCTTTCCACATGTGGTGTTCATCTAACTCCATTACCGATGAATCTATCCATCTTCGGTTGTTCCAACGTACGCTTACAAGTGAAGCTTCTAAGTGGTATGTTGATCAGGCCCCTTCCTCTCATACCACCTTTGCAACTCTTGCCCAGGCTTTTTTGTCTTACTTCCAACTTCCCCTTCGTTATGACACTCGTACTGAACTCTTGACTTCTTTCCATCAATTGTCTGCGACCCGCCTATCCGACCATGTCTAGGAATGGCGGAGAAGAAAGAGCCTATGTCAAGCCCCTACCTTCGAAGATTGTGTCTACATGGACTAGTTCCTTAGATCTCTCTTGCCACCTATCGGGAAAGATGTCACATCGCACTTTCCTCAAACCGAAGAAGTCGCTCTCCAAATTGCGTTAAAATATGACCAGATCTACGCTCAGACGGGTTATGTTTATACCGTTCTACCTGATCTTCCCAGACCCGGTGGTGCCAATGCACCGAGGGCATCTCACGCCACCGACAGTATCGTTGGAGCTCTCTAATCGTATGCCAACGTCCCATACGCTATGGCTTTCCTCGAGGGGACCGGCCCCCCCTCACACACTTTTTCCCCCTCCCGGTAGCATGTATCCAGGATACGGCATACCTCCTCCTTTTGCCAAATATCCCGTTTACCACATTGTTACCCAACCTCCTTATTATCCATATCCACAACCTGGTGCTCCATCTCCTCCAGCATTAGCACCTCCTCCTCCCTTGCCTTCTCAACCCCCACAACAGCAGCCACCGCCCCCTCAGGGGCAAGTTTATGCATAGAAAGGCATGACTAAACCTCCTCCTTCCAAAAATAAGAGGAAAGACACTCAAAATCCTTCTAATCCTAGTAGTCCTGGACCTAATCCTCAAAATAATGCTCCTAACACTACTAACCAGCAACAAGGCACTCAGCCCAAATAGGACAGGATTATTCCCATGAACAAGCCTTGTTCTTGTTGTGGTGTTTATGGTCATTACACACATGATTGTCCTCTTTTACCACAGATGAAGCAGATGTGGGAGTCTCAAGAAACATTGTGAGGGCAACAATCCTCCCCTTAGGTTTGGGGAAGCAAATCGGATCACCTGAGTTGGCTCCTTCCATGATCACTCTCCGAGCATGGGATGGCCACGCCTCGCATCCCATTGGCTTATTCCACAATTGTCCTATTACTATTGTGGGCAAGATTGTTTACGTTGACGTAGAAGTCATAGATGCCCCCTTAGATTACAACATTCTATTGGGTTGTAGCTACACCTATGCGATGTCTGTTGTCCCATCTGCGGTTCACTGTAAGATGTCCTTCCCTCATAATGGAAAGATAGTCACCATTGACCAGTTGACATATTACGAACTGAGGTCTCAGACCTCCCCTGAGTCCATCATCTCTTCGGTGGTCAATAAGCAAACCATCGATCCTTTGACCAGCGTCTCACCGGAGTATACAAGATTCCTCATTGCTTGGTACGTTCCTTGGTCTTCCTCCTCCTATCTCGATCCCAGCTCATTGAATGTTTGCATGATGCAATCGTCTCGAGTTGCTCTCAAGTGGCCCGTTGCTCTCAAGTGGCTCGCCTTAGCTAGTCGGCATCCTCCTCGCCCTCGTAGCCTACTCCTAGCCCTTCGATTGACTATGCGAGGACCTCCTCCTCCGGCCCTTCGGACTGGTATCCGCCAGGCCTTTTTATCCTCCTGGAATGGTTCCTCTAGGCCTTAACCATTTAGGAGTCGTCCCGCCTGGCCATTACCCCTCCGGTCAGATACCGTTCCTAGTTCCCCCATCAAGAGTGTATATGGCACCTGTCATAGACACCCTCTCTCTTCCTAACTTGACCCTTGGGATTCCCTTCTGGTACCTTGATCCTCCAGCCACTACCTTGCCTATTCAACCCAAACCTTATCTCGCTTTGACCCTGGTTCAACAGGTCCCCATGAATTCTCCCATTGCAACAGTGCCTCAACGACCTCAACAGGAACCCCCTCCTGTTGCGAACGCTTCAGGTAAGAAGGGAAAAGCTCACAAGATGGCCTCTAAGGACAAGGTTTCCCTGACGGACCCTGCACCCCCCCACCCACAAAGCCCTGTGCCTTGTGTGATTTCGTCGGCCATGCCACCCATAACTGTCCTGAACTTCCCCCTATCAAGCCCATGGTTAAAGTTGCATTCCTGGAGTCTACGGTCCCTGAAGCCTTTATTTCTTCCTCGACTGCAGCCAAGAATCATAAAACTATTCAAACCAACCAACCTTGTGCTTTGTGTGATCTCCATGGCCATTATTCCCACCATTTTCCCCGCCTTACGCATTACCATGCCTCTTTAGAGGTAGTTCGGGATTACAAAATTGAACAAAACCAATCCACCTCTCCTACATGCTTGCGAAGTATGTTGCGAGCGAGGAGGCGAGAGTTACCTACTCTTGTTGAAAATTCCCCCTCCGATGTCGAGATGACGAACTGCGGCCACCATCCTCCTATCATCATCCAAGAGACCCTCGGCCAGAGCTCCTCAAGATCTTCTCCTGTTGTTTCACTTGATCTCCCTTCGGCGATCACCACGGGCTCAACATCGGTAGATCACTTATCCCCTTATTCTTACATCATCCCTCGTGACGATGTGTGTTAGCCTCTATACCAATAGGTTTCATCTTTCATGATTGTCTTGATTGAACTATGGAATATGTTCAAACCTTCCTTCTTGAGCAAAGGTGTTCCATATTCAGGAAAAACCAAAAAATCATAAAATTTAAAAATGTAAAGAGGGTATACCCTAAAAGAAAGATCAAAGGGTAAAAAGAATAAAATGGTCAAAAAGAAATGAAAGAAATGAACCCCAAGCAAAAATAGACCAAGGAAAGTGTGCAAATCCAAATGCCACTACTATTTCATCTTCTGTAATAAAGAAATTGTGTGCAGCTTGTCAAACCTTTGCCACAATTCATGAATAAGTCAAACTGTTTAAACTTGGCTTAGTCATATTTCAATTTCATGTTGTAGATTAGAGAATAAATATCTAGTCAAACAGTTTAATCTTGGCAAATAAGTAGATAGGTAGAGTTAATAAAAGGTGCTCAACAACTTAATCTGAGCCCTTGGATGTAATAAGGGTAGAATTAGATAGGTTTGCCTTGTAAAAAGAAAAAGGTTGAAAAGGGTTTGCAAGTTTAAATGCACCCTAATAAAGAAGAGAAAATGGTAGTGTTAAGTAGATAGGGTAGATAGATGGTGCTGCAAAGTGTTATCTGATGAATGTTGCTGCTACATATTGTTGATTCTTTACTTTCATCACAAGTACTAAAGCAGGAAATACAATGGAAAATCACAGCAAGCAAAGTCAAAAAATCATTAACCTCCCTCATTATTTTCCCCCTTAAAGGTTTTACTAATTTCCCCCAAAAGTACTAAGGTGTTTGGAGATCAAAAGGGCTCAAGGCATTTCCTTGACTTCTGGAGGGACCGGACCCTCGGCCTAATGATCAAAAAAGACCTAAGTACTTGAGATAATTCATCATTGTTATCTTCCATTTTTTAACTTTCTCCTAAGTAAAATCACATTTTACTTAGGAAACTGATGCATAATTTCATAAAAATCCCTCAAGATAAATTGTTATTCTAAGTTTAAGTGTTGAAGATAAAATGTTGCAATTTACTTCACAAGTTATCACTTTCTTAGATGTACAAAAATATTTTGAGTTTCCTTGTCCTTTGCCATATTAACATTTAACTCTATTTACTAAATCCCTAGTGAAATATCCTTTCCTAAGTATATAATTCCTTTGTTTATATATACCCCAAAAACCCCTTTATTATAATGTTTTAACCAAAGTAATTATCTCCCTAAAATTCATTAAAACCCGCTTCTACAAGCCCTTTGGTTAAAATATAGCGTTATACATTAATCCCGCCCCTATGGTGAATTAGTTGTATTAATTAATTTACCATATAATAAAAATATATATGAAAAAATCAAACTTTAGACATACAATATGTATGTTTAAAACCAAAAATACAAGGCCTGAAGTTTTATTCTTTCGGAAAAGTCTCGCGCCACCGTGGATTTTCCACCTGGCATTCCACCTAGCCAACTCCACCGCAAACCCTTTCTTTTGCATATGGGATTAATTAAGTCATCTGGACTAATTAATAACTTTATCCGCCTATTAGATTTCCCCGGGAGTGATTAAAAAACGGTAAAAAGTGTTTAAAGCCCGACGGGCCCACATCTGGAATCTCTGCATGTTCCCCCATCGCTTCAGCCGTCGGATCAATCCTCCACAGATCAATGGTCCACGTGAACCCCGCTACCCATCCTTTGTGAGAAAGTTAATCAGCGGGGAACGAGCGGTATTTGAAAAGTCAGACATCCACGTGGCAAACGTTCTGTGGAATCGCTCCCCCCGCGATCAATACCACCCTCGACCAAAAGCGGTGCGGGGACTTCCCGCTTACTGCTTACCACCCGACCTTGCACACGTCACTCCCGTACGTCAATGACGTCATCCCTCGAAAAAATAAAAAACTCTTTTTAAAGCCATTTTTTCCATATTTTTCTTGTTATTTCGTTATTCTGAAAACGACAGAGCTCCCGCTGCGATTTTCAAATTTCCACTGCAATTGACCAATTCACTCCAAGATTCCGCTGCGCCCGTGTTGAAGAATAGTCCTGCCATTACCTGTTACCTGTTAAAGAACCAGCTTCCGTCTAAAAGAAGGTATTTATCCTTTTCTGCCCCGACTGCAAATAAAACTCAGTGTTCTTTGTTTTTCGCTGAAATAGTGGTTAAAAATCGTCACTGAGCCCTTTCCAGAAGTTTTAAGACTGTGCAATTGTTCCCTGAACCGGCGAGTTGTGCCAATTTCCTTCATTTTTAGAAATTCCGCCCGGCCTGTAAGAAAAACCAAAACCTCCATTTTGAATCCACAAGAACCAAAATGGAGGCCCCTGCAGCTCTGAATATCACTCCATTGAATGCTCCTCACCGGGAATTAGACTATTTACCTTTGATAGATGAAGATTTCCAAATTAAAGACTTGGTTTTTGATGAAAGTCCCCTATTGAGTTATTGTCGCTGCAGAGACGAATACTCAAAGGGGCAAGATCTTATAGGTTTGTGGGAATCCAATCTCCCAAGGTATCTCATCCCCTCAGTCCTTATTTTCCCGGAAATCATCCATTACTGCCATTCAAACTATGATCCCACACGGAGGGCTGTAATAGCTCCTGATCAAAGTATTCTGTTTCCCATCACTCCCCAGGCTATCAATGCCATGTTACACTTTGAACCAGACCAAGAATTAGCTCCATTGTCCATAGAAGGATTGATTGAGAAAACCAGGCAATTAACCCCAAAAAAGCTAAAATCCATGTGTCAGCATTTCATGTTACCTGAGCATCAGCCAAAAGGGTCTCCTCCCTATGGTTTTTACTTTTTTAATACATTGGGAAGGCTCATTGTAAATATTATATCTTTTGTCTTAGGATTCAACACCAGTGAATATGTGGATGAGATAACCTTGGCTTTGCTATCCATTTTTACCCCTGGGCAACCTCCTGAGATTAAATATGATTTTACTTCCTTCATAGCCAACAAGATCCATGATCAATTCATAAGGCTGGATACTGAAAAGGTTTTTAAGTACTCCTCAGTTATCTATCATCTCATGATCTACTATCAGTCAGAAAGATTCCCTTTCCCTGTTCGAAAACTTGATGCCAAGGGAAATCCCAGGTCCGTCATATTTTGGTCCCCCATCATTCATTCTTCCTCCGATTCTCCTTACTCCTACTCTGAATTCATTGATCAGTTTGTTTATCCTGCAACAACTTTGTTAACAGGAATTTTTCCCCCAAGACTCACTAATGAAATTAGAAAGACCTTGCAACTGTCAAAGAGTTATAAGGTTGGGGATTGGTATTTGTATCAGAACCATACAGTCATCGGGATTTATGGATGTGAATTACATCCATTCAAGTTACCCAGATATGTACCAATGAGGATTTTTGCCTTGGAATACTTTAGGCAAATGAACAATTAAGATGTGATCCATTTTTGTAATGTAAAAAAGAAAGCTCAGTTAAGGATCAAAAGCCAATTAGGTCCTTTCATCTGCAATTCTAGAGAGGCTGAGAGAGAAGCAGAAAATCTATTACAGAGAAAGTTCCAAACATCTTTCCGTTGGGTTCCTTATGATCCCTTTGGTTTTATTTGTGAAAAGAGATTAAAGAATAAATCATCTCCTTATATACACCACAAGATTCCTGATCTAGAACAGTATGCAAATCAAGATGAATGGGTTGAAGGAACACTTATTGAGGAAGAAAGTGAAGCAGACAAAATGAATAAAATTATGAAAGATGTTGAGAAGAACTTTGACCTAGAAACGTGTGGTCAAATGCAGGTACCCTACATTGGCACATCTTCAGCAACAACTCTACAGCAAGCATTACAGGAAAGAAGTCCATCAGTAGAAGCAGAATCCAAGGGTAAAGGGAAAGAACCTGTAGTTCAGGTCATTGAAACTTTGGTCATGGCTGAGAAACCACAAACTTCCAAAACACCTGAACAATCACAGGTTTCTCCTACTCAGGCACAGCATCCACAAGTTCCCGAGTTGCAAACTCCATTAAATGTGGAAATAGGGAAGAAGAGACAGGCTCCAGATACCACACCACCACAAGGGGCCTCACAGGTACATACAACTAAAAAACACAAGTCAGATCCTCTTCCAGATGTAGAAATTATAGATGAAGTATTTGATGATGGGAGGGAAGATAGTCAACTAACTGGCACAGTTAATGAGACAAATACAGGACAGAAAGGAAAGGCTTTACAGAAGCAATTAAGTACTGAGGTATCCTCTTTCAGACCACCAAAGACAGACACAGGGGATATTAAAAGAACCTTCATTAATATTAAAACAAAGAATGATCCATTGAAAATGAAGGTATATGATCAGTATATGAAGTTGGCTCCCCATAATCAAGAAAGGCTAATGTCAGCATTTGACCTTTCACAAGGCAAAATGCTGATGAGCCACTTCAAAACAAAGGTGCCAAAGCCCACTTCAGCAGCAGATTACATCAGAACAAATTTTGAATTTTTGGCAAAGGATATCCATCCCCTGGACCAGATAGAGCTACACAGACAAACTGGGGAAATGGTCTATTCTACTCTCACCAACAAGGCCATGGCAGCTCTAACGCTGCAGGATTCTTTGAATAACACTACTGCACAATTGAAAATTGAGAAGGCCTCCTCACAGGCCAAAGATAATAGAATAAAATCTTTAGAAGAGATAATCATTGGTTTGGGTCATAATCCCAAAGACATTAAAAGTATTGAGGAATTAATAAAGAAGAAAGATGATGACATAGCTGCACTTAGAAATCAGCTAAAATTGCCAGCCTCAAGGCACCCTCAGACCCAAGAAGTTATAAAAGGTAATTCACAGGAAGAAATAATGGAGTTACTTCTAAATATGACTGAGCGATTAAATGAAACAGAGAGGGAATTGGAAAAAGCATTGCAGGAGCAGGAAACCATCAGGCAGACTTCAACAACAGGTACTACAACAACAGGGCAGCAGATACAGCCATCTCAAGTGAATACTTCTGGCTTGAGTTCTGAGGACTTAATAAAACAAATGGAGAGTTTGCAATTGAGGGTCACAGAACTCCAAGAAACAAAGTTGCAATTGGTAAAATTGGAGGAAAAATATGACACATCTAAAAAGACAGCCGCTGATAACACCAGGGAGATAAAAAGGTTGGAAAAATTGGTTCAGGCTTTGGAAAAAGATCTTTCATTGGAGAAGCCTTTAAACGAAATAAATGACATTCTTTGGGGTAACATCATTGAATTAATAAAGGGTATTTGGCCCTCTATTCAAGCTATTTTTGAGAAAAATGAGCTGGTTAAAATCGCCCAAGAAGAAATAAATAGAACCAGGAATGAATTGAGAGGCAGGCCTGAGCAGGCCAATCAGCTCATTCAATTTTTGAATTCCAGAACAAAGCAACAGCTTGCATCGTTAGGAATTGATGACAGGACAGGTACAGTTTTGGAAGTAAAGAGAGTTTTCACCAAGAGGACCTTCATGCAAAATTTAGAAAGAAAGTGCACGGACATTTTGGTTGACATCAACATTTTCAGAGAGAAATTTCAAGCTTTGTTGGATAGTGGGTTACCAAGTCCCATGCTCACAGAAGATCAAATAATAGACTTGGAAACCTATGAGAAGAGAATAAAAGCTCATGCTAAAAATACAGCTGCTTGTTCTACTAGCTCGTCAGAATCGACATTACCAACCGGGAAAAGTATCTATGATAAAGTGAGGAATTTATTTCATCTGGAACATGAAATAAAGTATCTATTTCCAAATGAGCCTACCTTTTATAAACTTACTGAAGCAGATGAAACTTTAAGAAAGCTCAGAAGAACTATGATACCAGATGATCCATGGTGGAGGGAAATGTTAGAAATTCTATAAAAGTTGTTTTCAGGATGAGAATTTATTTTTACTATCAAGTAAATGGTAAAAATGGGAAAACAGATGAAAGAGTATCAGGTGAAACAGTTAAAGAGTATCCGTGGGAATAAAGAGTGTCCAACAAGCCAAATAAATACTGCAAGGGACAACACAGAGCCCTATTTCAGCACTTACCTCCAGCACATCCAAGAAGAAAGGAACAGCACATCGGCAGTTGCCCATTTTTCTATCCACGAGACCATTTGTCTCTTGTTTGTTTGTAAATTATGCTTTAAGTCAGCCTAGATTGTTGGCTAAGATAGTGTAAGATTGTTTAAGATTATTTTGTGTATAAATAAACCCTCAAAGAGAGTGTTGAGGGTGGATTCTATTACTCTGCTGTAACATTGAGATTTTCGGAATAAAAGCATTTTGGAGAAATTTTTCGTGGCTTACTGGATGACGATTTAAAGCACTGGACTTGTTGCAGGATTCATGTGTTGGACTACGGTTCAATAAGTTTTTCTACCCTTTGTCTGAAATTTTATATTAGTTTATAATACCATCATATCCATTTCTGAATAATTTACATAAAGGATTGAAACAGAATTTGCTTAATTGTACTCTGTTTTCAAATGTGATTGTTCTTAATGTTTTCTTCTAAATTAGTTATAAGAATGAATTCTTAAATGCTCCTGCTTCGCTAATTTAAACATTGTTGACTACTATAATAAAGAATCCTTCATTGCTCTTTGTTTGTAGTCATTTCACTTCTTTCTTTTGAACATGGTGAAAGATTCTTAGCTGCCTTTCATCCCTTCAAGATCATCCCATCCACTTTAAATTTTAAGGATTGTTCTCTGTCTAGCTATCTTGCCCTGTAATACCATCTTGTGCCTAGAATAGAAATCCAGTAAAGCCATCCTTTGACTCCATAGCCCAATGGAATGAAAGCCCTCAACCTTGCCCTTAGTTTGTGGATTCCACCAATTTTCAAACAAACCCTTGAATCTATAACTAGCCTAAAACCTTTCAAGAACAAAGATAAATTATAAAAAGAGAGCCCTCTCTGGATGCAGATTGGCTAGACTCTGCATCTAAAAGGTTGGTTTGTGGTTACCTCGGGTATACTTTCCTCTTACACAACTTCTGGGAAAATTTGGTAACAATTGATAGCAATGTGCATGTGAACCTTTCTTCTCATGATGATGAGTCAGGTAGATTTTCCACGTCATGTGGTCTCCCTTCCTCCAGTCACTCCATCTTCTATTGCGATGATGACATCATGGAAGCCATGTCCACCTGACTTCATCTTTTCTTCCATTCTTCCACTTAAATGGGATTGCACAACGGGATGGCACCACCCATGCCTATGATGACTTTCTAGGCCTAAGCCTGACTACACCTCACGGTGGCTCCACCTCCCTCACCAGATTGGCGTGTGAGTATTAAAGACATCCACACGGTCCGCACTCCCTCTCGCGGAGTGCGTTCGATTTCTAACTTGCGCTCAGGTTTCCAACATTGTTCATCATCCTCCCATTTATTATCTTGTGGCACCTTTCAGATAGACCTCCCATCCACACCTTATATCGGTTTCGCTGATGATACAAGTCGCTACTCCCGGAATCTAGCCTCGGCAGGTTGGGCCATTTTTACCCCCTTGCATTCGCTTGTTCTCTCGAACGGTGTATGCATTGGTACTGCTACCAATAATCAGGTTGAATATGATGCAGTGTGAGGTTTATTAGTCGATTCCTTTTCACATTGAATCCTCCACCTTCATGTTCGTTTAGATTCCCTGCTTCTTGTCATGCAATTGAATGGTGTCTATTGTGTGCATAATCCTATCCCTTTTATAAGATATTTATGAGTGAAGCTTTTGATGCGTGAATTTGAAATCATTACATTCAGTCATGTACCTAGAGCACAAAATCACTATGTAGATAGCATTGAAAACCATATTCTAAATTGGCATTTAGTACATGCATTTAACACAAGAAAATAACATAAAAATATCAAACGATGCATATCCATAATATGTGTCATATAAAATGTTTTAGAGTCCATCCACTCTGATACATATGACATGCCCATAGCATGTTACAAAACTCAAAACTGGGGGCACCATCTACCCCTACACACTAATCACTATCTGGAGGATCCCAAGCCAATGGCTCTACTCCCGTAGCTTGTAGATCATGCATACCCTGTCCAGCCATCTCCATGCGCTACATGACCCCTCGCCACTCAGAGGGTAGAAAAATACATGGCTCTATCTCTGGTCATCTAAGTCTTACAAGTCGTGCTTTGAAGCACTAGTCAGAAGCCTCTCACATCTATGACGGATGTCCTCCAGGAGGGCTTCTGCATCCTCATTTTGTTGTGCCCTCGGTCCACTAGGTCCTGCGGTCCCCGATACTGCAGGTTGTCCCATATACCGGTTTTACCGGTGCTGTATCTGCATACCAAAAGTGAAAAAATCAGTACCACATACAATATTCTAGAACTTTACATGCACATAAAATATTAGAAATTTTTCACTTACCATCGGGCCCCCATATTCGATCAGGCGACAGTGGAAAATCCGGGTCCCCACAATAACTCATCCCACTATAGGGATTGTCGTCTATATATACAGTGGCATCTGGTCCCAATGAACAAAGAACTCGGGTCGGAACACTCGTCCAACCACCCCACCTCCTCCTTTGCACAGTAGTTTCCCCCACCAGTGCATCCTACGCTCTCTCGAGCCCCCATCTTGGAGCTGTATGCGAGGTCGAAGTGTCAGGATCTTCTCAAAGAAGAACGAGCACAAAACTGTACCATATGCACAGTCATGTTTCACTTGTCGCTTGCATAGCTACAACTATCGTTTCAATGACGATAGCATCATCTAGGCCCATCCATAGTAGGTCCCACTCAAAACATTCTCCACAAGCATCATTTGCCGTCCAATGATGTGGTGGAGTGCATGGTTACCCAAGATCTGCAACACCGCTGCGGCCATAGCATGGGTCTCTAACCTCTCTAAATCCTTGATGGGTATCCGAGTCCCCTTGACTTGGAGACCTAGTCGATAATGGCGCTCTACAAACTCTATGATATTCCGACCCCACGGTAATACTGGCTGAGTATTCCCTACCATCCCAAGTGGTGGGAGACCAGTTAGGAAATATATATCCTAGACCGTCAACTCGATTCGGTGCCCTTGCACTATAAAGACCTCATGGTCCGGATCCCAATAGCTGACAATCAGGGCCAATAAGGGCTCTCCAGCTCTCATCAAAGGGTTCTCCACAAACTTCAGAACCCCAAACCTGGCCAATGCACTACGGACACCTTGATCCTCCCGAATCTCCGATTATAATGCACCCAGGTCTCTCTCTCTCCATTTGATCTGTAACTTTGCCATATCTGCATAAAACCATCATATTTGTTAGTGTACATATAGGAAATATTGTATCTCATCATAAAAACCTAGTGCTCAGCCAAAAAACAGCATAGAAAAACCCCTCCCTGGTAGGTCGCACTTTTTAGGCCCAAACCTGGGACAGGTCGCAGTTTTTTACTCAAAACCTGCTACCCAGGTCGCACTTTTTGCCACAAAAAGTGCGACCCGACCATGAAGAGGAGCAGGGGTCTATTCCTGAGCCTTGGGGACCTAATCTGAACTTTCAATCCACTGAAAATAAAGAGTAGGGTTAGGCCTCTTACCTGCAACTGACGGATCTCGATTCCAATGTTCGGTTTGTCAGCTACGATCGCCGCAAGATTTAGGGCCTTCTCTCCTCTCTACATTCACCACAGCTCCACATGCAAATGAGTGAATTTGGAGGGAAAATGTCTTATTAAAAGAGAAACCCCTGATTTTCTTTCGCCTGCTGCGGCCAAACCGTAGCTCAGTTTGCCAAACCGTCAGTACCATTGGAAAGCTCTCACAAAGCCCTCAAATGGGTATTTGTTAGTTTTTAGTGATTTGATACTTCACCAGGACAAATTTTGTCCAAGAAGGGTCACTTCACCACTCCTCAAAATCGAATTTCTTCACTTGCCACACTTGTACCTGGGGGAACCCCTTTGCGTTCATACTTATCCATGCTTGTGTCGATCTTCGTCGTGAGTAACCATTATGTTCTCATGTTTTTATGGTCTCCATTGGACCTTTTGTTTGTGTGGCAGCACCATCGAGTTGCCTTTGTTTAGAGCATCTGATTTGAGTCATCAATGTATTCATAGAATCTATCCTGAGTCCCTTTGTATCTCATTATAGTCCTCCGTCCTTCATTGCTTGATTCCTCTCTCGTGTCGCACAATATGGCCTTCAATCCCACTATCCCCTATCCCTCTTGATTTTGTGTCAGTTGCTGAAAGTTCATCCATGCCCTTTATGCTCTAAACAAAGGAAGTCGTCTGTCTGCTACTCAGTATCCCCCATTTCATCATCATCCTTGGTGTTAGTCTGTTAGTCACTCTCCTATTTTCTCTCATGCCTTAGTTGAGGATCCCTTATTGCCTCACCTATGGTGGACCTCCTTCTGTCAACATCAGCTCATTCATTCCAAAATATGGGTCTGGAGGGCGGTGTACCTTGGTTCCAGCTTCCACTCTTGTTTGGTGCCTCGGGTCAGGAAAAGGGACTCCTTATTGCCCTTTTACTTGATTTTTTCTCAGCTCCAGCTCCTTTTAAGCATGATTGAGATCTGTATACTTGATAGTCCAGTGATGCAGCAACTGATATCAGTGATTCCCAGGTGTGTGTGAGATTTCCCAGCCTTCATGAGGGGGTGGCCCTATAGGTAACCCCCAACATGCCCAGATGACCTCTTCATTTCAGCCTTCAATGCAGCTCCATAGATTTGATGATGTCAGCTTCAGCCGCTTGCAACACCTTTTTGATTGCATATATCAGTCATATTTTCAGAGCCCTTTCCTATTTACAGGCGCATCTGGGTTGTATTTATATCTCATGTACTCAGATATTATTATACAAGTCCTATCTATTATCCCAGGCACAATATGTATGTGGGATTCATTATCATGTTGTTTATCTGGCTCATGTTTATGCCAACATGTACTATATTGTTCAATCCCTTTGTTTACTAGACGTCTTATTCTTTGTACTTTGTCTCGGTGGGAATAGGTATGCCTTCCTCACAACCTATAACACAGGTACTCACTCATAAAAGAGACTTGTTGCACCTGTAAGTCTCACCTCCTCAAGGTCTGGTCCTTTCAGCACTTTGTTCTACCTTATACTTCTCTCTCTTTGACTTCCCCTTCGGTGTCTAGTGATTGAGTTCTTACAACATACTTCGGTCATACGATTAGCTCCTAACGCTCGCATGCTGGGGGGCAATCTGTTACACCATTTATTGGTCATCTAACCTATTGTTATTAGATGGACCCAAGTACACCATGTAAGACCAATTTTTCCCTAAGTAAAATCACATTCACTATGAAAAATAACTTAGTAAACCACCTTTATTAAGTTGTTTATGGTCTAAACAGGAAACCCCATGAGGAAATATTAAATAAATCTACATTTGTTTGATTTTCCTCAAGGAATAATTAGTTAAACAGCAGTTTAATTAATATTCCTGGTTATATTTAACCCAAAACAAGGAAATTAATTAGATAAATCATTATTTATCTTATTATTTTCTAAGAATAATTATTTAAACCTTATTTAAATAATATTCTTTATTAAATATGACTAAATCACCCTTAAATAATTAAATAAATCATTATTTATTTGATTATTACTCAACCACATCCTTAAAATGATAAATAAATCATTTATTTATTTATTATTTAAAAATAAAGGGATTTGACCCAAGTCAAATTCCTTTTCCCTCCAACAAATATAATAAAATATTCCATAAAATTTGGATCTTGATTTGGTTAATAATATTTTAATTATGCACCAATATCTAGACTAACTCAATATTTTGTTATAAATATAAGGGTTTTCCCATTCATTTACCACATTTTGTTGTCTAAAGATCACTCTAGATCTATACTTTTGGTCTGAATTTGATCCACCATCATAGTCATATTTTGCTACCATTTTGTCTGGGTTTTCTACACCATCAAGAGAGAGGAATTTTAGATCTGAAGTGTTGAAGACTTACAAGAACCCATCCCATTGAGGAGAACTGGTAACACCCTTCTATGTTTTCCTCCCAGGTGCCATTAATATAAAATTCATTCAACATATTCTTGTCTTGTCTATTGGATGCATGCAGTAAATCTTGTTTCTTCTACTGCTTAATGTCTTCTAATGAATAGATCTGGATTTTTGCAGCATTTATCTTGATCACTTAACTGCAGATCTGAGGATATTGGCAACCATATTTGTTGTTAGGGTTGTTTGTTATGCACAGATAAAGTGGTCTTTTTTCGTACGCTTGGAATTAAGATTCATACTAACACTCTAGAAAGAGCATTCTGATATCCCCTCTGATAATCTTTCGTCCGCACTGATAACATGTCATCTTTTGACAAGAGATAGTGTTGGTCATCCAGTGCACAAATTTCTCTAGAATATTTATCTTCTTCAGTAAGGAAAATAGGCTATTGATTTTCCTCAAAAAAATGATTCTCGCCAAAATTTTCTTCTTCATCTTCTTCATCAAGGCCTTCAGTGTAGTTTTACTAAAATGGAGTGTGAATTTGTTGTTGACTTTATGGATCCTGACCCCTTTGTTCCCATTGCTTGATCATGTATTGAGGTTTTTGATTTTGACCCCTGAAATTGGGATTTCCAATGGAGGGTTCAGCCTATCTATCAGCTATGGAAATTTTATCCATCATCTTCTCCATGGTCTTGATTAAGGTGTCTAATTTTCCCTCTGATGAAGTAGATGTTTCCTCTTTGATAGTGACTCTTTTTTTTGTCTTGATTTTAGACTTCTTGATTGTCAAATTAGCTTCCACGCTCACTGCGTTTCTCTGTATTTCTTCAAGAGTTGATGGGTTTCTTTCCCTCGGCTGATAAGCCATGTCAAGATCGAAACCATCAGGATAATGAAGTAAAGCAAGGCATGTAGGAGGCTTAATATTCTTAGGAATTGAATCATATATTTTATTGAATCTAGCTGTAAAGTCTTGGACAAACTCATTGGGATTCCTTTTCAAGGCCTTATAATAAGCTATAATATGCAATGGATTCTTCTTCTCTTCCCATTTCACCATAAACAAGTCAATCAACTGTTGTGAAGTACCTATTGAACCTGCTGTGAGAGAGTGAAACCATTTCTTAACATCTACTAAGAAACGTTTTGCAATGATGCGCATCTTGGCATCGTCATTGTCAATCTCTTCAAGATCTATGAAATCAATTAATTTGGAAATGTTTTGATAAGTAGTAACCTATGACATTCCATCAAAAAGAGGAAGTCTCTAACCATAGTTATGAGGTAGTGCAGTGAGTTGTAGAGGTAGAATCAATGGAGCAAATATGTCCATGACTAATGGAGGAGGTGTTCGAGGTGATGATGGAGTGAAAACTTGCAGAGGTTGTGATGGAATGAAAGGAAGGGATGATGATGTAGTAGTATGAGAAGGTGTAATGATAGGTGGTGAAGCAAAAGCCTACTGCTACTATTGGAAATAAGCTCTTTCTAAAGTTTCTTGAAACTTATCCACCAAGCCTTTAAGTTTGTATAAATTAGACCAGACTTCATTATCAACTTCGGAATAAAAAGACTCAGAAAATGATGAAAAAGTCTCAAAATCGAAAGGATCAAAGATAGTTTCTGAAAGAAAGGTTTCAGACTTAGACCTAAAGAAATCTCTTTCAGATTCTGAATTATAGAACAAATATTCCAAAGCAAATCTCGTAGGAAAGTATTTTGATTAGAAAATTGGAGGAATAGATCTTCCAACCTTCCGAGACTTGGTTTTATGCTTTCTTAAAAGACTCTAAGGGTCATTCACAATTGGTGAGGGATTTGGGTCTAGATTTGATCTAGTATGTCTTTTAAGAGCCAACTTAGATAGGAATTTTGAACTTTGGCTCAGATTTAAGAGTTCAACATTTTTTGAATGTTATAGTTTGGCACCTACAAGTCTAACATTCAGAGGAATAAATAAATATTCCCAAGGAAAGTTTATCAATTGCTCCCTGACAACGGTGCCAAAAAATTTATCACTCTCCCCAACTTCCCAAGGCTGAAAATGGGATTGAAGAAAGGTAACAATAGACTAGGCTTTAGGTTAGGTAGCTAGCCCTACTAGGACCAGAGAGGTCTCTCTCGTTGTCACTTTGTAGTCAATGGATTGACTAAATATCTATTTATATTAGGTTAGGTATGTAAGCTCAGTAAATAGGATTATTTTTTTTATGTTTTAAGTGTTGGAAATAAAGTACAGTGAGAAGGCTAGGTCTAGCGTTTTAGATATGAATTTCAAGGTTAATTTGCAGATAATGTGTGAGGCTAGATAGGTAGTTTGAAATCATACTTAATTTTTCATTGAGTATAGGATGAAGTGATAGAGATTTTGAAAAAGAACTGAGGTGATAAAGAGTATAGTAGGAAGTGATAAAGAGTCTGAATGAGCATTGATGTGAATTCATTCAATTAGAAGTAAATAGGCATATCATGTAAACCTTGCCTAAAACAGAGCATGAACAGACATGATTTCTACTTATAAACTTACAAGATAAACACATGGAAAGATGTATCTGAAAGAGGAATATATATCATTTAGCGTGAAGAGATAAGCATACATAAGAAGAACAAATTCTCCAATGCATACCACAATATTCTCAACACAAGTTCTGCAAATATGTCTTTGATTTCATTCCAAAATGTTGTTACAATAGCTCCACTACAAAATAATACTATCCAACCCAGAAAAAGACTAAAGAGAGTCTACTTATAGAAAAAATTAATCATGGCACCTCATCATGTCGAAATCCCATCCAAAATGCATCATAAATACATAATATGAGTCATTTCCTAGATTCTATGGAGATTAGAAACCATTCCCTAATATTCAGCTATGAACTAGGAGTGTTTGTCCCTTACATTAAATTACATGTTCCCTCATGATAGGAGGAAAAAACCAACTCAATTACTCTAATTCCAACTCATCGGACAAAAAAACCTCGAATTTTTGACATTTTATGGGCTTGACATGTCTTCTGAGGAATCGAATGTAGATATGTAACATTTCTGACAGAAGCATAGCAGCATTTTACAGAAGCGTAGCAGAATTTTGCAGCCACTTTTGAGGAACTTATAGGAGTCCAAATCCAATTATGAAAGAACAGAAAGCTAGCCATGTGTGTCTATTTTCCATAACATCTTGAATTTTTCAAAATTACCCATGGGAAGGCTTCAAAATTTCATTCTCCCAAGATTACTCCAGAAGTGTAGCAAGGCCTCCAAAAAGGTGGCAGAATCATATAAAATGAGTGGTTTTTTGGCCTTTTCTCCAAAATTAAGGCCTTTCATGCAAATAGGGTTTCCTAATATGTGATTACTCATCAAAATTCATCCAACCATGTAAATAAATCATCATTTGGATGCACCTAAAATAAGCGTAGCAAAATTTTTCTACGCTTTTGTGAGGAGGAATTTCCAGAATTGTGAGAAAATCACAAAAAATAACAAAATTCTTCAAAAATTCTCAAAATTTGTTCTGTAGCACCTATAGGTGATGGGCTAAACACCCAAGGAATCTTCATCCAACAAATCTAATCTATCCTTCTCTTTAAGCTTCATTTGAGTTTCTTTAAGCCTTTTCTTTGAGAAATTGTGTTCCTGGTGCAATAGTGATTTTCCATGTGTATTTGGAGGTTATTGTCCCTCTTAGATCTCTTAAAAAGCTTCTCCAAATGTTCATTTACCCTTTCCAACCAAATTTCTCTATCTTGATTTATCTCCATAGCTATTAGCTCATCAAAGGTGAACTCTTCAGGTGGATGAGCTGACTATATTTCTAGCTCCAGTGCCCTTTTGAGGCCTCTTGTCTTTGGCCTTCTTGGTTTTGTTTCAGTATCCATGTCCTCCATTTGATCAACATATATGACATGCTTATCTTTACCTTTATCTGCTTCTAGGTCTGGCTTTGGTTTCCTTTCTAACAGTTTCTTCACCTTCAATTGAAAATTATCTTGATGTAGGAAAGTGATTTGAGAATTAGGAATGGAGAAGATTCCATCTCAACTCTGTTATTTCCTCATCCTTCTCTCTAATGATCTCCTCGACTGATTTCATCTCAACCTGTTGTGCTACCTCAACCTCCGATGGTGTTAGTTCACTATGTTGGTGCAAAGGTGTTCATCTTGATGCATAAGAGGTTGCTTTTCCATTTCACTTTGTTCAATATGGTGTCAAGTGTAAGTACACTTTTGATAGATTTGGGCACAAATACCTGTCTATTTCGCTTCTCATAGGTATGAGTAAACTCAAAAACCCTAAGAGTCTCTAAAATCTTAGTTGGAATGATAGAAGAGCCAACCTCCATTGGTTGTGCTAATAGTGATGGTGATGATGTACTATGCATGACAGGATGGCTAGTGGTTGGCGTTGCTGCTACTTTTTCCATGAAGGTTTCCCAAGTCATGTTGATGGATGAAAGGTGATGCAACACAATGATTTTGACCAGACCCTGATGGAAAATACTTGGGTAATGATCTTGCTTTCTGCTCTGAACCTTCTCAATCGTCTTAATCAAACTCCTGTACAAGTAATGTGGCAAATAAAGTGTTTTGATAGAGGTGAAATGCATCAACAACCTGATATGGTACATATACAACCTGGAAAATCTTCCTTCACATGTGAAATACTTCATTATTAACATCATAAAAGGAGCATATTTTTTACGGAGGTGTCTGAAATGGAAGAGGTAATCTGGTTCCTCTCTAACATCAGGTTTGAGAAATTGTTTGTAATCTTCAATGTCTAAGTCCATGCCCTTAAACCACCTCTCTCTGTGAATAGGAATACATGTTGCTGAAGAAATTAGGTATGCTGATAGGTTAAACTCTACACCTTCAATGATGACCTTTCCCATGGTAAATCTTGTGGAAAATAAGCTTTTCAGTTGAAGATGATATCCTTCCTCCATGAGATTCTCAAAGAACATCAAACATCCAGTCCTCTCAAAACATATTTTGGCCAAGGGTGAAGCAATGATTTCATGCATGGTGAAGGGTTCTAACCTGAGATGGTGCCCTCCCTTGAATTTCTTCTTCTCACTATCCATTTTTTTATCATTGAAAGGATGAAACCCTAGTTTTGTTGATGGGATGGGTATGTGTAGTGTAATCTGGAAAAAATAGAGTGTAGGGATGGAGTAGGTTTAGAGGGTGAGATGAAGGATTATGGAGCTAGGGAAAATTCTACAAAAAATTCATAATATAGGGTTGCATGTTACCTCCATGTTGTGAGTGAAATCAAGTGAAATGGATGTGAGGAAGCTGGTCAAATGAGAAAAACACTGGAAATTCCCACATTTACCTTTGTGAAAATTAGCTAGAAATTAGGGTTTCAAGAAAATGGCTATTAGGGAGGATATGGATGGTGGGAGATGGGATTATGAGGTATATGGTAGATGTAGGGTAGTGTTAAATGGGAGGTTTAGGGTTTATTTCATTGGATTATTTCAATGACATGAAGAAGTGATGATATAGTGTAGTATGGAGTGAGCATGAAAATATATAATAAAGTTGATAATTTGACCATGGGAGGTTATAAGGATGTTAACTTACTATTGTGAGAGGCCCAAGGAATGATTCCCACAAGCCTTGAGCTTGTTTGAATGACCAGGGAGCCAAAAAACCTAAGTTTTTCCCTCCTTCCAGAAGCGTAACAACTGTTCTGAAATCATAGCAATAGGCTACAGAAGCGTAACACTAGGGTCTGAAAGTGTAACAACTGCTCATAAACGTAACGAATACCTCTCAAAAAGTGTAGAAGGAGGCTACAAAAGCTTAACAAAGGCTCTGAAAGCGTAGCAAGAGGCTACAGAACCATAACAAAATCATTCATAATTGTAGCAACGTGTTCTTGGAGTAGTTCTTTGCCTTGGTTTCAAACCTTTGACCACCTAAGGAGTGAAAATGAGGTAAGAGAGGAGCTCTAACAGACAACAAAGGATAATAATGTGTTTGAATGAGCTTGCTTGTCTTTAAGCTTGCCTCATGGGGATGGCTTCAATCCATTTAGTGAAGTAATTTTTGGCAATGATTGTCCATTTATGTCAGGCTGACGGTGCAGGACAGATATCGCCAATGAAGTCAAGTCCCCATTGCTGGAATGGCACTTGCACTTCAATTGGTTTTAAGGGAAAAGGAAAGAGATTCCAATTTCCCTTAAATATTTGACATTCACGACAACTCATGATTGTTTTATAAACATAAGAAAATATACTTGGCCAATAGAAACATGCCCTCAAGATCTTGTTAGCTGTAGCCTTCGATAAATATGACCGCAACAGTCACCTTTATGAAATTCAGTCATCACTTTTTCAACTTCTCCTTCAACCAAAAAGTTCAACAACACTCCACCTAGATATTTCCAATACAAGGCACCATTAAGGATGCAGTACTTAATATCTTTCAACTTCAAATATCTAGACTTACTACTTCACAAGCCATGAGGAGGATTCAAGTGTTTCAAAACATGAACTTTATCAGCATACCAAGGCGATGAAGAAAAAATTTCAAATTCCTCAGGTAATGTTTCGGCGTCTTGCTCCTCGGATAATGCTGCAATAAAATTAATGCCCAAAGCATGTAGATTAATCCACCATAAGATTTTCTAAGCCTTTTCCTTTGATTAGATTTTTAGGCTTGATCTCTAAGTCATATTCCAACGTAGCAACGATCCATTTACCTCGTCGCCCTTCAAGATCATTATGCGTAAGCACATATTTAACAACAATGTTTGGGACATATGTAATGACATGAGAGTGGATAATATAGACCCGGGAGTCCTTTAATGCTTTGACTAATGCCAAGGCATGTTTATTAATGATTTTTTACTTCAAGGATGTGTCTCTTATGCTTCTACTGAAGAAGGCGATGGGTTGCTCTCGGTTCTGATTTTTATTTTGCATAAGGATAGCAACTAGAGTGTGCTCTGAGGAAAATGAAAAAATGATAAATCAAGTGTGTAATCTGGACTAATAAGAATAGAAGCATGATATAAATCCAATTTAACTTGATTGAATGACTTCTTTTCCTCTTCATACCATTTTACTTCACTATCTTTCTTCAGCATGTCAGTAATTTTCCTTAAGTGTTCAGCAAGATTGGGGACAAACCTTCTCAAAAAATTGGTTTTTCCATTGAACAACTGAATTTCCCTTTTTCTCCTAGGATATTCCAAGGCTTGAATTGATTCAATCCTTGAATAATATATCCTAATTCCATCTTTTGATATGATATGGCCTAGCAATTTACCTTCCTCCATAGCGAAAATACTCTTTTTTGGGTTCAGTGATATGCCAAAATTTCTACGTCTCTAAAAATTGTTTTCAAGTGTTGTAAGTGCTGCTCATCTGTCTTGGAAAAAAATGTGATTTCATCAAGATAGATGACCGAAAATACATCATTTTCATTGGCGAAAGCAATATCCATTTCTCGTTGGAAATTCACCCTTGCGTTCTTCAATCCGAAAGGCATTTTGGCATACATTAAGGTGCCCCATGGTGTTGTAAATATTGTCTTTTCCTGATCATCTGTATGGACTAAAATCTAATTACACCTACAGTATCCATCCAACAATGAAAGTTTGTAAGGTCCTGCAACTACCCTTTGTTGAATATGGTCCATCTTTGGTAGTGGGTAATTGTCTTTCAATGACACTTTATTCAGATTTCTGAAATCTATACATAAGCTAATTTCTCCTATCTCCTTTCTCACTGGCACTATATTAGACATCCAATTTGAAAATCGAAGAGGAACTATAATACTAGGAGTAAATAATCAATTTACCTCCGTTTGAATCGAGGGCAGCAACTTGGGATTCATTCTCCTCAACTTCGGGCGGAAATGTTTCTGATCCGGATTTAAGGGAATTGTATGTTGGATTATACTTTTATCGTACACTTTCAAATCATAATATTCCAAAGAAAATACATCACCAAACTGAGACATAAGTGCTGCATATTTGCCTTTCATTTCTGCACTCAAGGATTTTGAAATTTTGACCATCTTTGGCTTATCCAGAGTGCCAAGATTGAGATATTCCACTCCCACTTTTGTTTGTAGCATGGTCGATTTGCGTGCAACATCGTCTTGATCAAAAAGATCCTCCAAATGTACAAAACCTCTTGGAATGGAGTTGTCTTTCGGCAGAATCACTTGCATCCCTACTGCATGGAATTTTTGGTCATCTTCATAACACTGCTTATCCATTTGTGAATTCACAAATTCCTCTTATGTTTGTAGAAATTATACAACAAGCATGTATATCATGGATTCAACCCAATCTAACAATGTAATAAAGCTAGATACTGAATCACTTCTACAAATCAATTGCGGAATTAAAAAACACAATCACCAATCACATGAAGCAAAGAAAAATCATTCAAACCACAACACAGATAATTTCTCGGGGAAAGCTTGCTGCTCAAAACCCCACTATTTTCTATTGTATATTCAGCATGGATACATGAAATAATTACATACAACTCTTCTCACAAGAGCCCTTTTGTACTCAGCTAATTGTCTCACATTGTCCTGGATAAAACTGACCAATACTTAGCCAATTTTCTGCCTCCTGAAAGCCTGCCTTTCTTGCGCAATTCATGTGGAATGCAATCCATATTCCATAGGAATTTTGGCCTTCCTTGACTGTGAAAGGATAATGGGCAATCCAATGGGTATTTGGTTGCATGGGTGCAACCCAATAATCCTACAACTGATATTCAACTTCCCTTTCACCTAGATCTCAACTGAGTTTCCGCTGGAACTGACATGCATGTAGCTAATAATAGTAAATCCTCAGTTGCATGTGAGATCACTGATTGTGAATTAAATAATATTTAATTCACTTGATCTCTCACTAGTTTATCTAACAGTTACAACTAGAAAAAATGATTACAACCTACATTAACTAATGCACCACTGCACTTTGAACTATCTTACAACTAGAATTACTCTGCGTGCCTCACTAACTACCCTCAACTCGAAATTCATGAGTTAACTGAGTTTATCACACTCAGCTAACTATTACAAGTTATTTTGAGATTAGATTACATTTTATTGTCCATCTTAATTAAGGGATAACTAAAATATACATGCATCAAATTTAGCCCACACCACTATAGGTGCTACTAAGACCTGTGGTCCCACACTAGTGTAGGTGTTGCTTGGACCTCCTAGTCCCACACTAGTGTAGGTGCTGAAATTTCTTGTTGAACTTCAACACGCCCTCTCAATAAGAAAGGGATTATCCTTCACCTCGATCCTGCCTTTATGGTATTCAAATTTTCTCATCGTGAGCACCTTTTTCAGAATATCTGCATCCTGATATTTCATGGGAATGTACTGAAGTAACATTATTTTCCTCTACACACAATCTCTGAGATGTTGGTACAGGATATCTATGTGCTTGGACCTATCATGAAACACGAGATTAACCGAGAGTTTAATGCAATTTTGGTTATCACAATGTATCACTGTCAAATCCATCTGAGAACCAAACAAACCAACCAAGATATTTCTCATCGAGATAGCCTCACATGCAGCTTGACTTGTTTCCATGTACTTTTCTTCCTGAACTGAGCGTCACAGATCATTTCTTCGGTCGTACCAAGAAATTGTTGTCGATCCTATGTTGAAGATCCCTCCTGATGTGGTCTTTCTATCTAATGGACTGCCTGCCCAATCTTCATCCATGAAGCCTTGAAGCTTCACTCCCTTTGTCTGTATGAACCATAATCCATACTCTGATGTGCCCCTCAGGTATCTCAAGACATGCTTCCCCGCTTTCCAAAAGAGCTTGGTAGGCTTAACCATAGCTTGACTCAGCTGGTTAAGTGTGTATCAAATCTCTGGTCTGGTGTTCACTAAGTACATTAGTGAACCAAGTAATTGTTTGTAGACAGTTGCATCCACTACCTCTCCAGAAGTAGCATCCTCTTTCCTCCAATTTCCTAGAAGAGGAGTGTCCATGGGTTTGCATCTCTCCATGTGAAACTTACCCAGTATCTCTTTGGCATACTTTCCTTGAGAAATAAAAATTTCACCATCCCACTGCCATATTTCCAAGCCAAGGAAATAATGAAGGAGTCCCATGTCTTTCATTTCGAACTCCCTTGCAAGATCCTCCTTGCATGAGTGTATCAGCTGCTCATCACCAGTAAAAATTAGATCATCAACATAAAGTAAAATAATCAATAGCTTACCCTCAACCACAATATGGTACAAGTTTGCATCAGCTTCACTTTTGGTGAAGCCCAGTCTGGTGAAATAGTTGTCAATCCAAGTGTACCAAGCACGAGGTGCTTGCTTCATCCCATACAATGCTCTCTTGAGTCGACACACATGAAACTCACTGTCAAAGATCTTGAAACCTTCTATCTGATTTATGTACACTTCCTCCTCAATAACTCCATTGAGAAACACATTTTTCATATCCATTTGATGAACGTGCTACCCCATCTGTGTTGAGAGTGCAAGGATGGATCTAATGGAAGTGTACCTTGCAACTGGTGCAAAAGTCTCATCATAGTCAATCCCCTCAATCTGTAAGAATCCCCCGGCCACAAATCTGGCCTTGTATTTCTCCACACTCCCATCAACAACTTGCTTTACCTTGTATATCCATCTAGATCCAATCATTGATTTCCTGACTGGTCTTGGGACAATCTCCCATGCACTGTTCTTGACAATGGAGTCATACTCCTCTTCCATTGCATCAACCCAAATTGGTTGTTGCACTGCCTCCTGAAAGGAATATGGTTCAGTCACAATACATTTTCTCATAATAGCCATGTATCCAGTAAACCTTTTTGGAGACTGTCTCTATCTACACTGTGAAGTAGGGGCTCCTACATTCTCTGCAGAATCAAGTCTCAATCTATAAGCTTCCATGGTGCGCCTTCTACCATTTCTGATGGATGGCTCTGCATGAGCATTTTCTATCACTCCGTGATCTTCCGCATGTGGTTGCTCCACATATTGAGGCTCATACTTTGGAACCAAGAGTTCCTCCTCTACATGCAAATCCAGCTCCCTCTCAAGGGACAATCGCATGGCTTTCTCCTCATCAAATTTTATATCCTGTCGCACAACATTCATTCTGATATTTGGAAAATACACCCGATAGTTATGGGGAGTTTCATTGTACCCCATAAAAATCTCAATCTCAATTGTTGGTTCCAGCTTCTTCCTGGTGTCTTTGGTCACATGCACATAAAAAGATGAGCCAAAAATCTTAAAATTTGAAACATCATGCTTCTTACCAGTGAAAGCCTCTTCTAGTGTACACATTCCAATTATCCTATGAGGACAACGATTTTGCACTAATACCGTTGTGTTTCATGCCTCCGCCCACAGATGCATCTGTAGGCCTTGATCATGCAACATCACTCTTGCTACGCCCACAATTTTTTTGTTATTTATTTTAGCAACCCCATTCTATTGTGGGTTATGAGGCGCTATCAGTTCTTTCTAAATTCCTTCTTAGCTGCAGAAGTTCTTGAATTCGTTAGAGATGTACTCACCACCATTATCACTCCTAAGAGCCTTCACTTGCCTCCCCGTGTCTTTCTCCACCAGTGCTTTAAACTAAAGAAAATTTGAGAATGTCTGATGTTTCTTCGACATGAAGAAGATCCATCACTTACGAGAAAGCCATTGAAAGCCATTTTGATCCTGAATCAGCTGTAGCACCAAGAAAGTCTTTTTGTAAATTCAAATTCTATTCAATCACAAACTCAGCTCCTCCTTCACTATTGTGATTTCCTGTGCTCTGATACCATGTAGAAATTATACAACAAGCATGTATATCATGGATTCAATCTGATCTAACAATTTACTAAAGCTAGATACTGAATCACTTCTACAAATCAATTGCAGAATTAAAAAACACAATTGCCAATCACATGAAGCAAAGAAGAAACAATCAAACCGCAACACAGATAATTTCCCGAGGAAAGCTTTCTACTCAAAACCCCACTATCTTCTATTTTATATTCATTATGGATACATGAAATAATTACATACAACTCTTCTCATAAGATCCCTCATGTACTCAACTAATTGTCTCATATTGTCCTGGATAAAACTTACCAATACTTAGCTGATTTTCTGCCTCCTGACAGCCTGCCTTGCTTGCGCAATTCATGTGGAATGAAATCCCTATTCCATAGGAATTTTGGCCTTCCTTTACTGCGCAAGGATCATAGGCAATCCAATGGGTGTTTGGTTGCATGGGTGCAACCCAATAATCCTACAACTGATAGTCAACTTCCCTTTCACCTAGATCTCAACTGGGTCTCCACTGGAACTGACATGCATGCAGCTAATAATATTAAATCCTCAGTTGCATGTGAGATCACTGATTATGAATTAAATAATATTTAATTCACTTGATCTCTAACTATTGTATCTAACAGTTAAAACTAGCACAACTGACTTTAACTCACTTAACTGAGTTAAACTGATTACAACCTCCATTAACTAACGCACCACTGCACTTCGAACTCTCTTACAACTATAATTACTCTACATTTCTCACCAACTACCCTCAACTTGAAATTCATGAGTTAATTTATTTTATCACACTCAGTTAATGTAATATTCCTAAATTAGCATGCACCTAATTGGAATATCAAAATCTAATTTTTCTTTCTTGTTGATGAATAAGTGGGTAGGGAGACCCATAAATCTCTTTATTAGGAATAAAACCACTTCTCATGTGAAAGTGGATCATCTTTTCAGCTTAATAAAACACCCTAAGGTGTGAACAGGGGCTATAGCATGTGGACTAGGTCAACTTTGACCAAATCAACAACGTTGTCATGGAGGAGTGGCATTCAATGAGGGACAACGTAGTTTTAGATGGAGACACATTGCATGGAAGTAGTGTAATTAATGGATGGGGCTTAGGGTTTGGAAGCTCATTTCTTATAAAATGAAGAGGATGGAAGCCATATTTATTATGCTATGATATGTTATGTTTTGATTATATGGTATGTTTAGAAATATAAGCTTTCTTTAGCTCTTTAGCTAAGATTGCAGTGTTGTTTAGCACCGGGTGTTCTTGATCGGGAATCCCACCTCTATCCTTGAGAGGCCTCTTGGAAGAGCTTTGAACTACATTTCCACATTCAGGTTTTCGACCAAGCTTCATTATTGTGGTACAACGCAGTTTCTGTTGAGATATGTGTTGAGTTGCAGGGTGCAACAGTGGAAGATCTTATTGGGTACTTTCTGAGCTTGTTTTGCAGTGGAGGAAGGTTTCCTTCCATCGGGAGGCCAGTAAAGGAGCCCCTTGGGCTTATTTGAAATATTTGGCATCAGGCCAAGTTTATTTTATCCCCTATAGCACATTTCCAGTCCAGATCTTCATTATTTTAGTGAGTTGTTGCAGGGGCAAGTTCAGTGCTCCATTTGGAGTGTTTTTTTCCATTGAAGAGATCAGCCCTTCATTAAGAGAGTCTTTTGGAGGATTTCTTTTAGATCTACATCAGATTCAACCACCTCCTTCTATGTGCTTCAGTTGCAGTGCATATTCATCCCTAGGGCTTTAGATCCACTATTTATATTTTGTGTATTTCTGGAAACCCTTCCTGGGTTGTCTTGGAAAAGTGTATGGGAGCATAGATCTCCATTTTTGGCCTTGTATGAGCATGATATTTTTAGATCCATTTACTTATATGTCCTAGCTACAGTATTAGTCATTAAAACCATGTTTTTCTTTCTTCAGTACTTTGTGTAGCAGTGCATTACTTGTTTGGGGTGCATTTTAGCATTGGAGGATTCTTTTGCCTATCTTGAGGGGCTTGATCCCCAAGATCTTGTACTTATTTATTGTTGTTATACATAACATGATGGATCTATCATCTGGCTCACATGTAATGTGTTAATACTTGCTTCTATATCCATTATTATGAGCTATATTTCTGCTTTTCCCATTTGGGAATATTACAGTGGAATCAGAGCATAATCTTGGCTCAGCCTGTGAAGACATTGCACCTATTTTATCAGAAGAATAAGAAGCTTCTCACAGAAAAGAGGAGGCTTATAGAAGAGTCAAAGGAAAGTCTCCATTATTTAGAGAAATGGAGGGAAATGAGTTTTCAGAACTTCTTCTCCAAACTATGCATGAGCTTAGCAGAGAAATCAAGGGAATGAGGAGGGAAATACATGAAGATCCCTCAAGAAGATTTACGCATGAAGAAAGCTCAAGTTCTTCATATTATGGGTGTGATAATTCAGCCACACAATCATATCTACAATGTGGTACCATGCCTACATTCTTGGCAAGAGAAGAAGAAGAAGGAGAAACACCAAAGGAGGAGACTCTTGGTGACTATATCCAAGAATATGAATCTCAGTCTAGAAGATTCAAGTAGCACCTAAACTTCCAAGGGTTTTGTCAAATTAAACACTTTGGGTAGATTCTTTCTACCTAATTTTTATGGGTCACCCAAGAACACAGCCAAGGCTTGGGTAAATAAGCTAGACACATATTTCCAGCTGCATCAAGTTTCAGAAGAGGAAGCCATTAGAGTAGCAGCGTTGCATATTGAAGGTAAGGCTTATGCCTGGTGGTTATTTGAATCTTCTTCATTGAATAGTGAAAATATATCTATTTATGCAAAGCTCACTAGGAGGTTAGTGAAAATATTTGATTTGAAACAATCTGAAACTTCCTTGGGAAAGCAAACCAAACCCAAGAAATCAGAACCTTTGCATGAGTTGGAAGGATACATGAAACCAACTCCATTTCAGAACATTTTTGAGGTGGTTAAATATCTACAACATGCTTTTCCTAAGGAAAAAGCCCCACTTTAGCAAGAACTTTCTTCTCGAGAAGAAGACTTCAGGATTCATCCTCTAAGAGGAGATCAAGACAAAGGATCTCTTAATGAGGTATTTTCCATTGAAGAGGATAAGGAATAGGAAGAACTGGAAATATCCTCCAGCGTTGTGACAGTAGGAGGAGATCTAATTCTATTTGGAGATGGAGATGAAGCAATTGCTTCAACTAGAGGAGCTCTTGTATCCTTGCAAGAATTTCAAAGGGACCTTACATATGAAGATCATGAGTAGCATGTGTCTTTGTTGATAGGAAATGAGACAAAACAATGGAGGAAGTGTGTTCTAACATTGAATACAGTATTGGGGACACACACTATGATATATCATTCCAATTTGATCAAGACTTTTGACACCAATGAGATGTGGGTGTACATGGGTTGATTACATATGATGAAGACACCTTATACTGTGAGATCTTGCAGAAGGTAGGAGAAGGTGAGAAGGAGGGCCAGCACCAAATGATTGAGAACATATACACCCATCCTTTTCAAGAGGTTTATGCACAGAAGTAGGGGGATGATTTGCCCAATGAGGGCAGGGACAAATCAATCCAATCACATATACAACCTACTCTAGGCCTTGATTTTTCGTTACATGGAGGCATCCCACCAGAGAGACCACCTGATTGGAAGAGGATTAAAGAGTTCTCTCAACATGTTGCACCACTCATAGATACAAAAGGAGTGGGAAAAATGAGAGGTCATTGTACAGCGCTAAGAGTCTCGAGTGGACTCAAGGAGAAGGGAGACATTCTCCCAACATCATCATAACCCACTATCATATCAGATATTGCACTGAGAAAGGAGTAGCAAGGGCAGGATTACAACATCCCGATGTATGAATTTGGCATAGGAGATGTCAAAGAAGAGAGCAACAACATGACAGGAGCTTCACATGATAGATCAGCAGTGCTGTCATTATTTAGTATTGACCCTTATTGGAGATCCCAGCTATTAGTGGAATACTCTAAGGATCTATTTTCATGCAGAGTGCTTGATGACCAGCTATCTGATGGGAGATATGCAGTGGTATATGGGGCATCTATT
Source organism: Pinus albicaulis (assembly GCA_034641835.2). Taxonomy (NCBI): domain Eukaryota; kingdom Viridiplantae; phylum Streptophyta; class Pinopsida; order Pinales; family Pinaceae; genus Pinus; species Pinus albicaulis. The sequence goes on from CM076581.1 coordinate 521,440,135, forward strand.
TTGAGAGTAAATTCTTCTTGACTAGAGCCTCTAAGCTCAAGGAGAAGCTACTAGATGCAGCATACGAAGGTTTTCTCTCCAAACCCACTGGTCTTATAAGAGCATACCCTAATATCCTAGAGGGATTCATTTGGGAAGGCTTCAAATAGGAGATGCACCATCATATGAGGAGATGAATGGATATTTGGAGGATGAGGAGAGACATGACCCTTTGGTAGATTCATCAAAGCCACTTCCTTTCTCATTGGGAGTGAGAAGAGGCCCATATATGAGCCACCTTACTAGCTTGGACCAATTACATGGTAAATATTGTATTTATGTACATCATGATTCATTTACTATGTATTTTCATTTCCTTAACATACATGTGCAGGGCATTGCTACAAGAGGGGGCACTTTTCCTTCTAGACTTCATGGTCTACTTGAGACCATAAGCAGAATTTATGATCGCCACTCCCTAATAGATCTTGGGAGATGATATCTTATGCAGGGTATGCTCAATTTGCACCATACACCATACACCTTCTCCAAGCTTGTGAGGAGATTGGGGCAGCAAACAAGTGGTTTGGAAACCACTCATTATGCCATATTCTAATGCATTTAGGAGTAAAACTGCACAGGTTGCACTTGAGGGAACATTGTCCTTCTCCATTACTACATATGGCAGTTAGCATGACTTTGATTGTGATCCCATATGTTGATGATGTTCTTATTATTGTTGGGGACATGATTGGAGGGATGACACATTGGTTGGATGTGTCCATTGGGAATGGAACTTCCCACATTTCTTCATGCTTCAAGGGGAGCATGGGACATTATGTGGCTGCTACATTATATCACTTGTTTCCTTATGAAGGGAGCCATATGATTGAATTATTTCTTTGGGAGGAGCCTCTCACATGGGAGGAGTTTTTCTATGAATTACCATTCTAGAGGGTGATTCATTTTATTTGGATGATAGCTTAGAGGATGGAGCTTCACATGGGAATGAAGGTTCCCTATATTTTTCAGATCTATCCTTGCAGTTGCTTGAGGACAAGAAACATTTGGGAGGGGAGGATTGTAATATTCCTAAATTAGCATGCAGCTAATTGGAATATTAAAATATAATTTTTCTTTCTTGTTGATGAATAAGTGGGTAGGGAGACCCATAAATCTCTTTATTGGGAATAAAACCACTTCTCATGTGAAAGTGGATCATATTTTCAGCTTAATAAAGCACCCTAAGGTGTGAACAGGGGCTAGAGCATGTGGACTAGGTCAACTTTGACCAAATCATAGTGTTGTCATGGAGGAGTGGCATTCAAAGAGGGACAACGCAGTTTTAGATGGAGACACATTGCATGGAAGTAGTGTAATTAATGGATGGGGCTTAGGGTTTGGAAGCTCATTTATTATAAAAGGAAGAGGATGGAAACCATATTGATTATGCTATGATATGTTATGTTATGTTTTTATTATATGGTATGTTTATACCTATAAGCTTTCTTCAGCTGTTTAGATAAGATTGCAGTGTTGTTTAGCACCGGGTGTTCCTGATCGAGAATCCCACCTCTATCCTTGAGAGGCCTCTTGGAAGAGATTTGCACTACATTTCCATATTCAAGTTTCAGACCAAGCTTTAGTATTGTGGTACAGTGCAATTTCTATTGAGAGATGTGCTAAGTTGCAGGGTGCAACAATGGAAGATCTTATTGGGTACTTTCTGGGATTTTTTGTAGTGGAGGAAGGTTTCCTTCAATTGGGAGGCTAGTAAAGGAGCCCCTTTGGATTATTTAACATATTTTTCATTATTCCACGTTGATTTTATCCCCTACATCATAGTTCCAGTCCAGATCTGCGTTATTTTAGTGAGTTGTTGTAGGGGCAAGTTCAATGCTCCATTTGGAGTGTTTGTTTTCCATTGAAGGGATCAACCCTTCATTGAGAGAGTCTTTTGGAGGAGTTCTTTCAGATCTAAATAATATTCAGCCACCACCTTCTATGTGCTTTAGTTTTAGTGCATCTTCAGCGCTAGGGCTTTAGATCCACTATTTATATTTTGTGTATTTCAGGAAACCCTTCCTGGGTTGTCTTGGAAAAGTGTATGGGAGCATAGATCTCCATTTTTAGCCTTGTATGAGCATGATATTTTTAGATCCATTTATTTGTATGTCCCAGTTGTAGCATTAGTCATTAAAATTGCGTTGTGCTTGCTTCAGTACTTTGTGTAGCAGTGCATTACATGTTTGGGGTGCATTTTGGCATTGGAGGCTTCTTTTGCCTATCTTGAGGGGCTTGATCCCCAAGATCTTGTACTTATTTGTTTTTGTTATAAATAATACCAAGGATCTATCATTTGGCTCACATGAAATGTGTTAATACTTGCTGCTATTTCCATTATTATGAGCTATATTCCTTCTTTTCCCATTTGGGAATATTATAGCTAACTATTACAAGTTATTTTTAGATTAGATTACATTTTATTTTCCATATTAATTAAGGGATGACTAAAATAGACATGCACCAAATTTAGCCCACACCAGTGTTGGTGCTGCTAAGACCTATGGTCCCACACTAGTGTAGGTGATGCTTGGACCTCCTGGTCCCACACTAGTGTAGGTGTTGAAATTTCTTGTTGAAATTCAACACTGTTTGCAAGAATTTGTTGATCTGTTTATCATCTTGAAAGACCTGCCAATACTCAATGTTATCTAGAACAGCAGGGAAGTGTTTGAAATTTATCTCATACTTCTTATTAGGGTACAATGGAATTTTAAACATGTTGGTCAAAGTAGCAAGAGATCAGCAATAAAATTGTTGTCCCTTGGGATCAACGACAAAGTATACTCAGTGAAGATCTTGATGATATTTAACACTGCATTTGGGTAAGCTCGTATCCTTGGATGCCTGGCCTGGTATTCCCCTTTGACTTGCTTTACTACTAGCTCGGAATCGCCATATACATAAATCTTCTTTGCACCTAACTTCTTGATAATTTTCAGATCAACTATCAAAGCCTCATACTCAGCTTCATTGTTTGAACAGTCGAAAGCCAGCTTATAAGAGGACATTCGAACATTGGGAGGAATGTTTAGTGATTTATTTATAGGGTTTTGAATCTCCACTCCAATTCTAGCCCCTTCTTTACCAAAAGCTCCATCGAAGTCCATGATACACAAACTACTTTCTTCATCAAGAAGCTGCAAATCAGATGACTGAACTTTACTTGCTGCTTGAGAGAGTTTTGTTGTACAAAAAATTTCTTTTTCTTTCACTGTTTCATATTTTTTTTGGGATGATGCACTTGGTTCCAAACCACTTGGCATCTTTTCATGAATTTCTGCATTTTCCATTTCTAAAACAAAATTTGTCAACTTAGAATTTTCTTCTTCCTTATCAATCAAAACTTCGGAAGATGATGAAAATTCATAATTGAATAATATAAAGGGCTCTAAGTATGTATGGACAACATGTATGGGATGATTATTTGGCTTTTCTCGGCTAATGATCATGTACTTTATTTTACTTTCCCGGTATAGTTTCCTGAGTTGCCCAAAGACGGGAGTGGTAGCATATGAAAAGTCAAGTTGTAAGGTAACTCTAAGCTTCGCTCCCCATGATCGGGAGAGCAACATTCCATATTTGGGAGGGATATTAGCCACAACAACATCCATGAGGACATTCTTGGCTAGGATTTTCTCTAATGATACCACTAGGTCCTTAATGAGGCTAAGACATTTTACCCTCCCTGAATCAAATGAATAAATATCATGATAAGGTCTTGCGATATCCAATCCTAATATATCCATAATGGCCTTGGGCATGAGGTTGTGAGAGGCTCCGAAATCAAGCATGGTGTTATGGAGGATAAATTCATGGATTTTGAGGCTTAGATAAAATAGAGGGACCTCACTATCTTCTAGATCACCATCAACAACAGGACCAAATAGAAGCTCCGGGTGATCATCACTCACATTAACCATGTCGGAAATTTAATAGACTCTAAGAAACTTAGATACTTGAAGTTTGTATTGATCATTCTTGACTATTTCAATTAGAGGAATGGAGACTTTCAATTTGGCAATTTCATTTTCAAGACTAAAAAGAACATAATGTTCTTCTACCTCTTTCAATGGTGCATCTTTCCTTTCGAGCTGATCTTTGTGTGAAGTTTCCTTCTTCTGTCCTCCATATTGGACTTCATTATCCTTTCTTTGACTGCTGAAGGAAGCTTCATTGCCTTTAGAACGATTAGGAATAGCAGGTCCTTTTTCTTTACTTTGATTTGGAGCAATGATTTCTTTTTTATGATAATCTACTCGAGCGTTCTATTTTTTCTAATTGGAGGTTATAGGAACATTCCTACTCCTCAAACCATATTTTCTCTGCACTTTAGAAATATAATTATGATATCCCCTCTTATAATATTCCATCCACACGATAACATGTCATATTTTGACAAGACATATTGTTGATCGTTCGTTGCACAATTTTTTGCAAAAAATTGATCTTCTTCAGTAAGGAAAATAGGTTGTTGATTTTCCTCAAATAAATGATTCTCGCAAGAAATTTCTTCTTCATCTTCTTCATCGGGGCCTTCAATTTATTTTTTCTTAAATGGAGTTTGAATTTGCTGCTGACTTTGTGGATCCTGACACCTTTGTTCCCTTTGCTTGATCCTGTATTGAGGCTACTAATTTTAACCCCTGAAATTGGGATTTCTAATGGAGGGTTCAGTGTGTCTATTAGCGATGGACATTTTATCCATTATCTTCTCCATGGTATTGATTAAGATGTCTAATTTTCCCTCTGATGGAGTACATCTTTACTCTTTGATAGTGACTATTTTTTTCGTCTTGGTTTTATACTTCTTAATTATCAAATTAGCTTCCACGCTCACTACGTTTCTCTGCATTTCTTCAAGAGTTGATGGGTTTCTTTCCCTCAGTTGATAGGCCATGTCAGGATCGAAACCATTAGGATAATAAAGTAAAGCAAGTCATGTAGGAGGCTTAATATTATTAGGAATTGAATCATAGATTTTATTGAATCTAGTTGTAAAGTCTTGGACAGACTCATTGGGATTCCTTTTCAAGGCATTATAATCAGATAGGAGGCTTAATATTATTAGGAATTGAATCATAGATTTTATTGAATCTAGTTGTAAATTCTTGGACAGACTCATTGGGATTCCTTTTCAAGGCATTATAATCAGATAGGCAATGGATTCTTCTTCTCTTCCCATTTCGCCATAAACAATTCAATCAGTTGTTGTGAAGTACCTATTGAACTAGCTGTGAGAGAGAAAAACCATTTCTTAACCTCTCCTAAGAAATGTTGTGCAATGATGCACATCTTGGCATCGTCATTGTTAATCTCTTCAAGATATATGAAATAAATCACTTTGGAAATGTGTTTATAAGTAGTAACCTATGATGTTCCATCAAAAAGAGGAAGTATCTAACCATAGTTCTGAGGTAGTGCAGTGAATTTTAGAGGTAGAATCAACGGAGAAAATCTGTCCATAACTAATGGAGGAGGTGGTAGAGGTGATGATGGAGCGAAAACTTGCAGAGGTAATGATGGAATGAAAGGAATGGATGATGTTGTAGTAGTATGAGAACGTGTAATGACAAGTGGTGAAGCAAAAGCCTGTTTTTGATATTGGAAATAAGCTCTTTCTGAAGTTTCTTGAAACTTATCCACCAAGCCTTTAAGTTTGTAGAAATTATACCAGACTTCACTATCAACTTTGGAATAAAAAGACTTAGAAAATGATAAAAAGGTCTCAAAATAGAAAGGATCAAATATAGTTTCTGAAAGAAAGGTTTCAGACTTAGACCTAAAGAAAGATCTTTCAGATTCTAAATTATAGAACAAATCTTCCAAAGCAAATCTCGTAGGCAAGGATTTTGATTTGACAATTGGAGTAATAGTTCTTCAAACCTTCTGAGACTTGGTTTTATGCTTTCTTAAAATACTCTCAGGGTTATTCATAATTTGTGAGGGATTTGGGTCTGGATTTGACCTAGTATGTATTTTAGGAGCCAGCTTAGATTTATTTTTTTAACTTTGACTCAAACTTAAGAGTTCAGCATGTTTCGAATGTTAGAGATTTTCACCTGAAAGTCTAACCTTCAGAGGAATAAAGAAATATTCTGAGGGAAATTTTAGCAATTTCTCCCCGACAATGGTGCCAAAATTTTTATCACTCTCCCCAACTTCCCAAGGTTGAAAATGGGATTGAAGAAAGGTAACCACAGACCAGGCTTTAGGTCAAGTAGCTATCCCTACCAGGACCAGAGAGGGATCTCTCGTTGTCACTTTGCAGTCAATGGATTGACTGAATATCTATTGATCTTAGGCTAGGTATATAAGCTCAGTAAATAGAATTTTTGTTTGATGTTTTAAGTGTTGGTTAGAAAGGTAAGTGAGAAGCCTAGGTCTAGGTCCAGATAATGTGTGTGGCTAGATAGGTAGTTTTAAAGCATACTTAATTGGTAATTGAGTATAGGATGAAGTGATTCAGAGTTTGAAAGAGCACTGAGGTGAATTTATGCAATTGGAAGTAAATATACATATCATGTAAACTTTGTATAAAATAGAGCATGAAGAGACACGATTTCTTCTTATAAACTTACAAGATAGACATGTGGAAATATGTATCTAAAAGAGGAATATATATCATTTATAATGAATAGATAAACATACATAATAATAACACATTCTCCAATGCATACCACAAGATTCTCAACACAAGTTATGCAAATTTGTCTTTGATTTCATTCCAAAATGTTGTTACAATAACTCCACTACAAAATAATACTATCCAACCCAAAAAAAATACTAAAGAGAGTCTACTTATAGAAAATATTAACCATGACACCTCATCAGGTCGAAATCCCATCCAAAATTCATCATAAATACATAAGATGAGACATTTCCTAGATTCTAGGGAGGTTAGAAACCATTCATTAAAATTCAGCTATGAACTAGGAGAATTTATTCCTTACATTAAATTACATGTTCCCTCATGATAGGAGGAAAAAACCAACTCAATTACTCTAATGCCAAATCATAAGACAAAAAAACCTCGATTTTTTTACATTTTCTGAGCTTGACAGGTATCTTGAGGAATCCAATGCAGATATGTAACTTTTCTGATAGAAGCGTAGCATAATTTTATAGAAGCATAGCACAATTTTGCAGCCACTTTTGAGGCACTTTTATGAGTCCAAATCCAATTCTGAAATAACGTTCAACTAGCCCTATGTGTCTAGTTTCCAGAAAATCTTTAATTTTTCAAAATTACCCATGGGAAGGCCTCCAAAATTTCATTCTCCCAAGGTTACTCCAGAAGTGTAGCAAGGCCTCCAAAAAGGTGGCAGAAGCATAGAAAACAGGTGGTTTTTTGGCCTTTTCTCCAAATCTAAAGCTTGTCATGCAAAGAGGGTTTCCTGATCTATTATTTACTCATCAAAATGCATCCAACCATGTAAATAAATAATCATTTGGATGCCCCTAAAATAAGCGTAGAAAAAATTTTCTATGCTTCTGTGAGGATGAATTTCCAAAATTGTGCAAAAATCAACAAAAATACCAAAATTCTTCAAAAAATTTCAAATTTTGTTCAATGGCACCCGTGAGTGATGGGCTAAATAGAAAAGGAATCTTCAGCCAACAAATCTAAGCTATCTTTCTCTTTAAGCTACATTTTAGTTTCTTTAAGCCTTTTCTTTAGGTGTTTTAGCCTTATTTGAGAAATTGTGTTCCTGGTGCGATAGTGATTTTCCATGTGTATTTGGAGGTTATTGTCCCTCTTAGATCGCTTTAATAGCTTCCCCAGATGTTCATGTACCCTTTCCAACCAAATTTATCTGTCTTTATGGATCTTCATGGCTATTAGCACATCAAAGGTCAACTCTTCAAGTGGAGGAGCGTACTGTCTTTCTAGCTCCAGCGCCCTTTTGAGGCCTCTTGTCTTTGACCTTCTTGGATGTGTCTCAGTCTCCATGTCCTGCAATGGATCAACATCTATGACCTTCTTACCTTTACCTTTATTTTCCTCTAGGTATGGCTTGGGTTTTCTTTGTAACAACTACTTCACCTTCAATTGAAAATTCTCCTGATGTAGGAAAGTGATTTAAGAATTAGCAATGGAGAAGATCCTCCTCAACTCTGATATTTCCTCATTTTTATTTCTAATTATCTCCTCAGCTAATTTTATCTCAACCTACCTTAATACCTCAACCTCCAATGGTGTTGGTTCACTATGTTGGTGCAAAGGAGTTTCATCTTGATGCATAAGAGGTTTCTCCTCCATTTCACTTTGTTCAACAATGGTGTCAAGTGTAAGTACACTTTTGATAGATTTGGGCACAAATACCTGTCTCTTTCCCTTATCATAGGTATGAGTAAAATCAACAACCCTAAGAGCCTCTAAAATCTGAGTTGGCATGCTAAAAGTTCCAACCTCCATTTTTTCTGCTGACAGTGATGGTGATGATGTGTTATGCATGATAGGAAGGCTAGTGGTGGGCACTACTGCTACTTTTTCCATGAAAGTTTCCCAAGTCATGTTGATGGATGAAAGGTGATGAAACACAATGAGTTTGACCAGACCATGATGAAAAATACTTGGGTAATGATCTTTTTTTATGATCTGAACCTTCTCATTCATCTTAATCAAACTCTTGTACAAGTAATGTGGCAAATCGAGTATTTTGATAGAGGTGAAATACATCAACAACATGATATGGTACCTATACAACCTGGAAAATCTTCCTTCACATGTGAAATACTTCATTATTAACATCATCAAAGGATAATATTTTTTACGGAGGTGTATGAAAGGGAATAGGTAATCTGGTTACTCTCTAGCATGAGGTTTGAGAAATTGTTTGTAATATTCAATGTCTAAGTCCATGCCCTTAAGCCAGTTCTCTCCATGAATAGGAATACATGTTGCTAAAGAAATTAGGTCTACTGATAGTTTAAACTCTACACCTACAATGATGACCTTTCCCATGCTGAATCTTATGGCAAATAAGCTTGTGAGTGTAAGATTATATCCTTCCTCCATGAGATTCTCAGAAAACCTCAAACATCTAGTCCTCTCAAAACATATTTTGGCCAAGGGTGAAGCATTGATTTCATGTATGGTGAAGGGTTATAACCTAAGGTGGCACCCTTCCTTGAAGTTATTATTTTCACTCACCATCTCGTTTGTCACTGAAAGAATGAAACCCTGGTTGTGTTGATGGGGTGGGTATGTGTAGTGTATTCTGGAAAAAACACAGTGTAGGGATAGAGTAGATTTAGAGGGTAATATGAAGGGTTATGGATCAAGGGAAAATTATAAAAAAAATTCAAGAGATAAGGTTGCATGTTAGCTCCATTTTTTGAGTGAAAACAAGTTAAATTAATATGAGGAAGGTGGTTAAATGAGGGAAACATCGGAAATTCCCAAATTTAACACTGTGAAAATTAGCTAGAAATTAGGGTTTCAAGAAAATGGCTGCTAGGGAGGATATGGATGGTGAGAGATGGGAGTATGAGGTATATTGGACATGTAGGGTAGTCTTAGATGGAAGGGTTAGGGTTTATTTCATTGGAGTCTTTCAATGACATGAAGAAGTGATGATATAGTGTAGTATGGAGTGATCATGAAAATCTATAATAAAGTTGATAATTTGACCATGGGAGGTTATAAGGATGTTAAATTATTGTTGTGAGAGGTCCAAGGAATGATACCCACAAGCCTTGAGCTTTTTTGAATGACCTGGGATCCAAAAAAACTATGTTCTTCCCTCCTTCCAGAAGCGTAAAACCATATTTCATAAGTGTAACAACTATTCTAAAAGCGTAGCAGGAAGCTACAAAAGCGTAAAAACAGGGACTGAAAGTGTAACAACTGCTTAGAGACATAACAACTGCCTCTCCAAAAGCATAGTAGGAGGCTACAGAAGCGTAACAAAGGCTCTGAAAGTGTAGAAGGAGGCTACAGAAGCATAACAAAGACAGCCAGAAGTGTAGCAAAGTGTTCTTGGAGTACTTATTCGCCTTGGTTTCGAACCTTTGACCACCTAAGGAGTGAAAATGAGGTAAGAGAGGAGCTCTACCACACAAAAAAGGAGAATAATGAGTTTGGATGAGCTTTCTTTTGTATTTTGTAGCCTTGAACTAACCTTTTTTGTCCTATAGTGAAACAATAAGACAAATTTTCCTTTTGAAATTTTTTGACATTAAAACACGTTTTTAAATAAGACAACTTTTCTTACTTTACTTCCTAAGTATGCTCGCTCCCTTTTAACATCTTATGAGTGAAATGAAGGATGATTTCCCTGTTTTAATGACAAATTAGATTGTTTTCAAAGGAAAATTATGACACCTAGACAATAGAGCTAGATGAGATGGAGTGAAATGACCCTAAACTTTTAAATGATAATGAATGAGATGAATTTTAAAGTGATGATGGCCATGGATAAGATGATGGAGAAGAAAATTTTACCTAGACTCCTTCAATGACCAAAATTATTTTTGAAAACTTGTTTGAAAGACTAAAAAAATTGACCTATGACTTCTAGGAAAACAATTGAAAGAGTATGTTTGATCACTGACATATTGACACTAACATTGGCTCTATTTGGGGATGGCAGCACCTTCAGGAGGTGTGAATAACACCGTAGATCAGGTAGCCTTACCATTAGGCAATCGAGTAAAAACTGGAAATTGAAAAAACTTTGACAAACTTGAAATGATGAAATAAATTTGGAAATGGCTCTGACTAAAAAGAACTAACTTGACTCTGACTTGACGATGTTAGGTCCTTATATTACTAGTGTAGTCCCTTATTGTTGTTAGTGTAGCCCCCTTATTGTTATTGTTGTACCCCTGTAACCCCCATATTGTTATTATTGTGCCCTTACATTATTATTGTTAGGTCGACTAGGATTATATTGTGACCCCATGGAATCCTAGAAAGAGGTTTATCATTTGAATCATCCAAGAATTGTTCATTTATGTAATGTAAAGGACCTTTCCCCCCTTGAAGTGTCTTACATTTGGGTGCGTTGATCTCTCTTTTCTTCTATTTTTGGAACTGGTTTCATAACATTTGGTATCAAAGCTTTGGATTCTAGGGTTTCACTGCTCCAAACAGGTCATCATGGAATTTTCACTACAAATTTTTTTCTACGAAGGTTTAGAGGTTTTGTTTACCACGAGAAGCAAAAATCCTAAGGAACTTCATAAAATTTCATCTAATTTTAATATTTTTTGGAGATAAGGATCTGTGGGAAGTTAGGGTTTTTTTAGGCTCCCGAATTTCATCTCAAAGAGGTGACCGTGGGAAAATCATCATAACTCTCTCTCTGAGCGTCAAATTGGAATTCCGTAAAAGTGGCCAAAAGTACATAGACTGTAGTTTCCTTTGTATCACTTTTAGAGCCGAAGGAAGAAATAGTGACACCTGGAACGTCGTACAAGTTCGCTCTACTGGACTAGTCCATAATTAGGTCATTGTGGATGATTGGGCATAACTTTTCCTTGAAGAATCCAAATCAGGTTAGAACCATGGCATTCGAAAGAAGATTCAGAGTGATAATACAGGGCTGAATTTTAGATATTGAAGATTCGAAATCACAAAGATAATTCAATTTGAATATCGAGCTCCTCAAAAGCAAGAGAAACGTGTGTATTTTTTTTTTTTTTTTTTCCGAATTGCATAAGTCTTATTTGAAGAATCAATTTGAATTGATTCCAAGGGGATATTATAGAATAGATATCAAAGATGGTCTCTAAAATTCCCTAAAATAATTCAATACCCATTAAGCCCTTAGAATACCTCTTACTATGACTCATGAAGAGAAAGAAGTAAATATGATATATCAAAATTACAAGAGCAAGTGCACCGTATTTCACTCTCACTTGGTATTTCACTCTCATAAAGAGCATCAAAAAATGAAATGGAAGTTTTAAAGAAATTCAGAAGCTAAGATGGATGGTTTGAATAAAGGACAGTTAATATAATGGTATGGGAAGCTAAGATGAATGATATCGAAGCTAAGATGGATGACATCGACGAAAAAATGAAACACAACATGGAAGACATGAATAATGATCTAAAAGCAGACATGGAAGGTTTGAAGGAAGGTTTGACAAAGTTGATACAAGAAATGATTCCTAATGGAGAAAAGATAGTAGAGGAAACTCATGATGAGAACAAAATAAATGTTAATCATGATTTCATAAACTCTAATGTTGGATGGAAGACCCACCATATTCCAAATATGGATATGAGGAAGTTTGATGGCAAGGATCCCGTAACATGGATACTACATATGGATCAATATTTTGATCTCTATAATGTGAAAAACACACAAAAGGTACACATTGCAACTTTACATTTAGAAAAAAAAATACATTTATATGGTATCAATGGCTTTTCTCATAAAAAAATTGTCACTTGGTCAATTTTTACTTGAGGAAATGATAGCACATTATGAGGATACAAAGAGCAACACCTTCTTTAGCCAATTTATAAATCAAACAAAAGGGTTCAGTTGTGGAGCACATTTGATTTACTTCCAAAAAACTAAATATAAGGGTAGCTAATATTCTAGATGAATACAGGATTGATGTCTTCATAGGGAATTTATAGGATAACATACAACATGAGGTTCACGTTTGGAAACCTAATTCATTAGAGAAGGCTTTCAGGTTGGAAAGAAAACTTCAATGTAAAATTATGGCGACAGGGAAGCCTACCACTCACATATATAAAGACGGAAGTGTTGCCACTACTATACTTCCACAACCCACAAGATTTAAACCACAACAATTGGAAGAAAAAAGAGGAAAAGGGATTTTCTACAGTTGTTAAAAAAAATACACTAAAGGTCATAAGTGTGCTGAGAAGAAATTATTTTACATACATTGTGAAGCGAAGGAAGAAAATGAATAAGAAACTTCAAAAGAAGAGGATATACACCAGGAACCAACCCTAGAAGAAGCAGAAATGATTCTGGCCATATCGTGTAATGCATTGGCAGGAATTACCACTCCTCAAAATCTCAAGATAGAAGGACATATCAAGAAGAAAAAGTTAATAGTGTTGATTGACTCAGGTAGTACCCATAATTTTATTCATTGTAAGGTAGCCAAGGAATTGAATTGCTTCCTATACCCAACACCAAAATGTCAAGTGGTGGTTGAAAATGAAGGGTTATAGATTGCTCTGGAAAATGTGTTAATATCAAGGTAACCATGGGGGAATATGTATTGAATAGTCCAATGCTTTCCATTCCAATGGGAGGTGTTGATGTTATATTAGGAGTACAATGTTTACAATCTTTGGGGACAATAGCTTTTAATTTTCAAGAATTTTCTTGAATTTTTTTCGGAAGGAAAGGAAGTTGAATTACCGACTATCGCAGGGAAGTCGGGAAAGATAATAAGCTATAGTTTCATGACAAAGCTTCTGAAAAAAGAACAACAAGGCGTAATTGCACAATTATGCTCACTAGAATTTCCAACATCAAAAACATCTATTTCTCTAGATATCCAAAAATTCTTGAACAATCATTCCAAGGTGTTTGAAACTCCCAAAGGACTCCCACCTATTCGTGATCATGATCATGCTATTCATTTGATTACAGGAAGTGTTCCTCCAAACATAAGGCCTTACAGCTATTCTTATATAAAAACGAGTGAAATTTAACGTATGATTGGAGAAATGTTAGAGGCTGCTATAATTCAACCGAGCCAAAGTTCTTTCTCTACTCTAGTAGTATTGGTGCACAAGAAGGATGAATCATGGCACATGTGTCCGGATTATAGGGATCTCAATAAGCTCACTATTAAAGATAAATTTCCCATTCCCATGATTGAGGAATTATTGGATGAATTACATGGAGAAATTTATTTTACCAAGTTGGATCTTCGTTCAGGATATCATCAAATTAGAATGAATACTGAAGATATTCTGAGAAAAAAATTTCGAACTCATGAGGGTGATTATGAATTTTTGGTCATGCCTTTTGGGCTTACCAATGAACCTTCTACATTTCAAGGGTTGATGAATTCCATTTTCAAACCCTTAGAAAATATGTGTTAGTATTTTTTGATGATATAATAGCCCATGAGGGTCTTGAAGGATCATGTTCAACATGTTGACAGGGTGCTCAAACTATTGGAGGTGAAACAATTATATGCAAAAACCTCCAAATGTTTCTTTGGAGTACAAGAAGTGGAATATATGGGTCGTATTGTATCTCACGAGGGTGTTAAGGTAGACCCTAACAAAATTAAAGCCATTAAGGAATGGAAAGTCCCCACAACCATAACGCAGTTGCGAGGATTTATCGGGTTAACAGGGTAGTATCGCAAGTTTATTAAGAATTATCGAAGAAAAGTAGCACCTCCAACAACATTATTGAAGAAAGATGAATTTTCATGGACTCCTAAAGTAACTAAGGCCTTTGAACATCTTAAAGAGGAAATGTGCCTAGTGTCGGTCTTAGCTATGCCAAACTTCACAAAAACCTTTAGTTTGGAATGTGATGCCTCGGGAAATGGAATTGCTATTGTTTTAATGCAAGAAGACCCATTGCTTTTGAAAGGTGTCCAATAAAAGGAAAGTATTTACAGAAAGCTATTTATGGGAAGGAAATGCTGGCAATAATACATGCACTAAATAAATGGCGACCTTACCTAACGGGAAGACACTTCAAGGTAAAAATTGATCATGATAGTCTTAAATCATTTTTGGAATAAAGACTATCTTCATAAGAGCAGCAAAAATGGGTCACAAATATGTTGAATTATGACTTTGAAATCATCTACAAAAAATGGAAGCTAAATGTTGTTGCAGATGCACTCTCAAGAAAGGATGAATAGGTGGAAGCATTTCTTTGTGCCATTTCTATTGTCCAACTAGATTAGATAACCGAAGCAAGGGATGAATGGAAAAAGGACGAAGAAGTGTGGACACTCATTCAAAATTTGCAGCAAGATCCTATTACATCTGATACATTTAGTTGGAAAAATGATTCCTTATGGTACAAATATCACTTATATATTTGTAAGAATTCCCGGCTAAAATAAAAAAATTGTTTTGGAATTGCACACTTCTCCCTTAGGAGGACACTCGAGATTTTTAAAACCTTACCATAGGGTGAAGAGGGAATTTTTTTGGGAGGGCATTAAATCTGATATTCAAAATTTTGTGGCGGAATTTTTGGTTTTCCAGCAAAATAAAGTTGAGACAATTAAGACCCTGGGTCTTCTACAACCTTTATCCATTCCAATTCAACGTTGGGAGGATATTTCAATGGATTTTATCACATGTTTACCTAAGTCCGAAGGAAAGAGTGTCATCATGGTGGTAGTTTATAGACTTACCAAGTATGCACACTTTGGTGCATTATCTCATCCATTTAAAGCAAGTACAGTTGCTACTGCATTTATGGAAAAAATTCAAAAGCTACATGGAAACCCAAAGATTATTGTAAGCGACAGAGATCCCATTTTTATTGGAAATTTTTGGATGGAATTATTTTCTTGTTTGGGTAATCAACTAGCTCATAGCTCATCTTATCATCCTCACTATGATGGGAAAATTGAGATAGTGAACAAATGTTTTGAAGGATATCTTCATTGTTTTGTATATGATAAACAAAATCAATGAATCAAGTGGTTACCTTTGTTTGAATGGTGGTATAACACTTCCTTCCATACTACGGAAAAAATGACCCCATTTATGGCTCTTTATGGATATCATCCACTGTCCATCACATCATCTTTAAGAGAAAATTCTAAGGTTCAAGCAGTGGAATATCACATCGAGCATCAACAACAAGTTCTCCAACTCTTAAAGGATAACCTAAATTTTGCACAAAATCGAATGAAACAATAGGCAGATCAACATCGCAGTAAGAGAATTTTTGATGTAGGAGACTAGGTATTTTTACGGCTACAACCATACAAACAAATGTCCCTCAAGCAAGCTAATAAGGATAATAAATTATCACCAAAGTACTATGGTCCTTACAAGGTGTTGCAAAATATTGGTACTATGGCATACAAATTGGAGCTTCCTACTTCTTCTCGAGTGCATCCAGTTTTCCATGTTTCATGCTTAAAGAAGGTTATAGCTAACAAACTTCCAGTTCAAACAATATTTCCAAAACTTGATGAGGAAGGAAAAACCATGTTGGAACCTGAAGCAGTCACGGAAATAAGAACTCGATAGCTATGAAATCGATCAATTTCAGAGTATCTCATCAAGTGGAAGAACTTACCCACTGAATATTCTACATGGGAGGATGAGAATTTTATACAGAAGAATCCAGAGCTGCTCAAGCATTGAGGACAACACTTTTTTGAAGGAGAGGGGCATGTTAGGTCACTATATTACTAGTGTAGTCCCTTATCGTTGTTATTGTAGCCCCCTTATTGTTATTTTTGTACCCCTGTAACCCCCATATTGTTATTATTTTTCCCTTACATTATTATTGTTAGGTCGGTTAGGATTATATTGTGACCCCATGAACTCCTATATATAGAAAGGAGGTTTTTTCATTTGAATCATCCAAGAATTTTTCTTTTCTTCTATATTTCGAGCTGTTTTCATAACAGACAACTGATTAAAACTTTTTGAACTTTTTGAAAGAAAATATGAGTTAAATGTAGCAGTCTCATGGCATTCTCCTCAAGCTTCAAACTTTTGCAACAACTTCCTTATTGCTTGGACATCAAATTAAAATGATGTGTAAAATGAAAGTGGACTTCATATTCATTGATCAAGTAAGGTAATGTTTGAGGAACCTACCATTGATTGGTCCTCCCAGAACTTCTTGCCCTTCAAGATCCTCTAATAAAAATGCTTTACTACCTCTGAATGCAGTGATATTGTAAGGACCTTTCCATAGATTATCAAACTTAATGTGCTTACCCTTCTCTTCATTCTAGGCATCCCAATGAAGAACAACATCCCCAAGCTTAAAATCATCAGCTTTAGTCTTCTTATCATAAATATTTTTTATTTTCTCGTGAAGCTTTGAAGTATGACTAAATACTTCATCTCTTGACTGTTGTAGATGGATCATTTGGTTGATTCTTCGCCAGATATCATTTGGTTCATTGTCGATCTCTACATAATTTTCATCACCGGTACAACTAAAGAATTAGGGAACACCCTTTCAACGCCATACACGAGCTAGAAAGGTGACATGTTGATTGATCTCTTCATGATAACTCTATCCGCCCATAGAGCATTGGTGAGCTTTTTGTGCCAATTTCTCTTGTTTTCTTGCAACATCTTCTTGATTATGTTCACTAAAGATTTATTTGACAATTCAGTGAGCCTATTGCCTTGTGGATAGTATGGTGTAGAATGATGAAGCATAATGCGATACTTATCACGAAAGTAAATCATTTTCTTGGACTTAAAGGTGGCTTCGTTGTCAGTAATGATTTTGTATGGACAGCCAAAACGAGACAGAATATTGTTCTCTAAAAACTAATTAATAATGATAGTGTTAGTAGCTTGCCTCGTGGGGATGGCTTCAATCCAATTAGTGAAGTGATCTGTGGTAGTGAGTATCCATTTATGTTGGGCTTATCATGGAGGATGGATCACGCTAATGAATTCAAGTCCCCATTTCTGGAATGGCGAATGCACTTCAATTGGTTTTAAGGGAAAGGGAAAGAAATTCCTCTTTCCCTGAAATATTTGACATTCATGATAGCTCATGACCATTTTATAAACATCAAAAAATAGACTTGGCCAATAGAAATTTTCCCTCAATATCTTGTTAGCTGTAGTCTTCCAATAAATATGACTGCCACAGTCACCTTTATGAAATTCATACATCAATTTTTCAACTTCTCCTTCAACCAAACAATTCAACAATGCCCCACCTGGATCTTTCCAATACAAGGCACCATTAAGGATGTAGTACTTAAGAGCTCTCAGCTTCAAATATCTAGCCTTACTACTTGGCAAGCCGAGAGGAGGATTCAAGTGTTGCAAAACATGAACTATATCAGCATACCAAGGCGATGAAGAAAAATTTTTAGATACCTCAGGTAATGTTTTAGCCTCTTGCTCCTCAAGTAATGCAGCAATAAAATTAATGTTCAAAGCATGTAGATTTGAATCTGCCATAAGTTTTTCCAAGCCTTTTCATTTGATCAACTTTGTAGGCTTGATCTCCAAGTCATATTCCAACATAGTGGCGATCCATTTACCTCGTCGCCCTTCAGGATCATTCTGCATAAGCACATCTTTGACAACAACATTTGGGACATATGCAATGACATGAGAGTGGAGAATATAGCCCTGAAAGTCCTTCAATGATTTGACTAACGCCAAGGCCTGTTTCTCAATGATGTTGTACTTCAAAGTTGTGTCTCTTCTGGTTCTCCTGAAGAAGGGGATGGGCAACTCTATGTTCAAATTTTTCTTTTGCATAAGGACAACAGCTAGAGTGTGCTCCGAGGCAAATGAAAAAATGATAAAATCAATTCTGTAACCTGGACTCATAAGAATAGGAGCACGAAATCAAGCCAATTTAACTTGATTGAATGACTTCTTGCCTCTTCATACCATTTTACTTCACTATCTTTCTTCAGCATGTCAGTAATTTTCCTTAAGTGTTCAACAATATTGGGGACAAACCTTCTCAAAAAATTGATTTTACCATTGAACGATTGAATTTCATTTTTTCTCCTAGGATAGTCCAAGATCTGAATTTATTCAATACTTGAAGGATCTATCCTAATTCCATATGTTGATATGATATGGCCCAGCAATTTACCTTCCTCCATAGCGACAAGGCTCTTCTTTGGGTTCAGCGATATGCCAAACTTTCTACATCTCTGAAAAAATGTTTTCAAGTGTTGTAAGTGTTGCTCATATGTTTTTGAAAAAACAGTGATGTCATCCAGAGAGATGACCAAAAATACATCATTTTCATTGGCGAAAGAAATATCCATTGCTCGCTGAAAATTCGCCCATGCATTCTTCAATCCGAAAGGAATTTTGGCATACATGAAGGTGCCCCATGGTGTTGTAAAGGTTGTCTTTTCCTGATCATCTGGATGGAATAAAATCTGATTATACCTGGAGTATCTTTCCAACAATGAAATTCTAGAAGATCCAACTACCCTTTGCAGAATATGGTCCATATTTGGTAGTGGGTAATTGTCTTTCAATGACACTGTATTCAAATTTCTGAAATCTATACACAAGCGAAATTCCCTTGTCTTATTTATCACTGGCACTAGATTAGACATATAATTGAAAATTGAAGAGGAACTATAATAGCAGTATTAAATAATCTATTTACCTCCTTTTCAATGGAGGGCAGACACTTGGGATTCATTCTACTTAACTTTTGGAGGAAAGGTTTCTGATCCAAATTTAAGGTAATTGTAATAATTTTGGATTATAATCTTATCGTACACTTTCAAATCAAAATATTCCCAAGAAAATACCTCAGAAAACTGAGACATAAGCGCTGCATATTTACCTTTCATTTTTGCACTCAAGGATTTTGAAATTTTGACCATATTTGGCTTATCTGGAGTGCCAAGGTTGAGATCTTCCACTCCCACTTCTATTGGTAGCATGGTCGGTTTGCATGCAACATCGTCTTGATCAAAAATCTCCTCCAAAGGTACCAAACCTCTTGGAATGGAGTTGTCTTTCAACTGAAGCACTTGCATCTCTGCTGCATGGAATTTTTGGTCATCTTCATAGCATTGATTTTCCATTTGTGAATTCACAAATTCCTCTTCTATCTGCAAGAATTTTTTGATCGGTTAATCATCTTGAAAGACCTTCCAATACTTAACATTATCTGGAACAGCAGGGCAGTGTTTGACGTTTATCTCATACTTCTTATTAGGGTACAATGGAATTTTAAACATGTTGCCCGAAGTAGCAAGAGAATCAACAATAACTTTGACGTCCCTTGGGATCAATGACAAAGTATAATCGGTGAAGGTCTTGAGGAATATAACACTGCATTTTGGTAAGCTCGCATCCTTGGATGACTGGCCTGGTATTCCATTTTGACTTGCTTTATTACTAGCTTATAGTCGCCATACACATAAATATTCTTTGCACCTAACTTCTTGAGAATTTTCAGATCGGCTATCAAAGCCTCATACTCAGCTTCATTGTTTGAACAGTCGAAAGCTGGCTTATAAGAGGACATTTGAACATTGGGAGGAATGTTTAGTGACTGATTTATAGGGCTGTGAATCAACACTCCAATGCCAACCCCTTCTTTACCCAAAGCTCCATCAAAGTCCATGGTCCACAAACTACTTTCTTCATTAGGAAGTTGAAAATCGAATAACTAAACTTTACTTGCTGCTTGAGAGCATTCTGTTGTCCCAAAATTTCTTTTTCTTTCACAATTTCATCTCTCTTTTTGGATGATGCACTTGGTTCCAAACCACTTGTCATCTTTTCATGAATTTCTGCATTTTCCATTTCTAAAACAGAATTTGAAAACTCAAAATTTGTTGCTTCCATATTAATCAAAACTTCGGAAGATTTTGAACATTCATCATTTAGTAAGATAAAGGGCTCTAAATCTATGTGGACAGCATGTATGGGATGATTATTTTTATTTTCTCGGCTACTAATCATGTACTTCATTTTACTTTCTCGGTATAGTTTCTTGAGTTTCCCAAAGACAGGAATGGTAACATATGAAAATTCAAGTTGTACGGTACCTCTAAGCTTCGCTCCCCATGAACGGGAGAGAAAAATTCCATATCTGGGAGGGATATCAGCCACAAAAACATCCATTAGGAAATTCTTGACTGGGATTTTCTCTAATGACACCACTAGGTCCTTAATGAGGCCAAGACATTTTACCCTCCCTGAATCAAATGAATAAAGATCATGATAAGGTATTGTGATATCCAATCCTAATATGTCCATAATGGCCTTGGGCATGAGGTTGTGAGAGGCTCCAGAATCAAGAATAATGTTATGGAGGATAAAATCATGGATTGGAAGGCTTAGATAAAATGGAGAGACCTCACTATCTTCTAGATCGCCATCAATAGCAAGACCAAATAGAAGCTCAGGGTTATCATCACTCACATTAACCATGTCGGAAATTTTACCGACTCTAAGAAACTTAGCTACTTGAACTTTGTACTAATCATTCTCGACCATTTCAATTAGGGGAATGGAGACTATCAATTTGGAAATTTCATTTTCAAGACTAAAAAGAGCATAATGTTTTTCTACCTCTTTCAATGGTGCATCTTTCCTTTCGGGTTGATCTTTGTGTGAAGTCTCCTTCTTCTGTCCTCCATATTGGACTTCTTTATCATTTCTTTTACAGATGGAGGAAGCATCATTTCCTTTAGCATGATTAGGAACATCAGGTCCTTTGTATTTACTTTGATTTGGAGCAGCATTTTCTTTATGATGAACATCTACTTGAGAATTCTGTTTTTTCTGATTGGAGGTTATAGGAACATTCCTACTCCTCAACCCATATTGTCTCTACACTTGAGAAAGATAATTATGATATCCCCTTTGATAATATTTTTCCTCACTGATAACATGTCATCATTTTACAAGGCATATCTTTGATCGTCTGGTGCACAAATTTCTATAGAAAATTGACCTTCTTCAGTAACGAAAATAGGCTGTTGATTTTCCTCAAATAAATGATTCTCGCTGGAAATTTCTCCTTCATCTTCTTCATCAGGGCCTTCAGTGTAGTTTTTTTGAAATGGAATGTGAATTTGTTGCTGACTTTGTGGATCATAACCCCTATGTTCCCTTTGTTGATCCTGTATGGAGGCTACTGAATTTGACCCCTGAAATTGGGATTTCTAATGGAGGGTTTAGCTTGTCTATCAGCGATGGGAATTTTACCCATCATCTTCTCCATGGTTTGGATTAAGGTGTCTAATTTTCCCTCTGATGAAGTAGATTTTTTCTCTTTGATAGTGACTCTTTTTTCCATCTTGATTTTAGACTTCTTGATGATAAAATTAACTTCCACGCTCATTGTGTTTCTCTCCATTTATTTAAGAATTGATGGGTTTCTTTCCCTAATATGATAGGCCATTTTAGGATTGAAACCATTAGGATAATTAATTAAATCAAGGCCTGGAGGAGGCTTAATATTCTCAGGAATTGAATCATAGATTTTATTGAATCTAGTTTTAAAGCCTTGGACAGACTCATTGGGATTCCTTTTCAAGGCATTATACTTAGCTAGAATCTGAAATGGATTCTTCTTCTCTTCCCATTTCACCATAAACAATTCAATCAATTATTTTGAAGTACCTATTGAACTAACTGTGAGAGAGAAAAACCATTTCTTAACCTCTCCTGAGAAACTCGGTTGAATGATGCGCATCTTGGCATCGTCATTGTCAATCTCTTCGAGATCTATGAAATCAATCACTTTGGAAATGTGTTGATAAGCAGTAACCTCTAATCTTCAATAAAAAAAAGGAAGTCCCTAACCATATTTATGAGGTAGTGCAGTGAGTTGTAGAGGTAGAATAATTGGAGCAAATCTGGCCATGACTAATGGAGGAGGTGGTGCAGGTGCTGATGGAGTGAAAACTTGCAGAGGTAATGATGGAGTGAAAGGAAGGGATGATGATGTAGAAGTATGAGAAGGTGTAATTATATGTGGTGAAGCAAAAGCATGTTGTTGATATTGGAAATAAGCTCTTTCTGAATTTTCTTGAAACTTATCCACCAATCCTTTAAGTTTGTATAAATTACACTAGACTGCACTATCAACGTCAGAATAAAAAGACTCTAAAAATGATGCAAAGGTCTCAAAATCGAAAGGATCAAACATATTTTCTGAAATAAAGGTTTCAGACTTAGACCCAAAGAAAGATCTTTCAGATTCTGAATTATAGAACAAATCTTCTGAAGCAAATCTCATAGGCAAGGATTTGTGATTTGAAAAGTGGATTAATATCTCTTCCAACCTTCCGAGACTTGGTTTTATGCTTTCTTAAAATACTCTCAGGGTCATTCACAATTGGTGAGGGATTTGGGTCAGGATTTGACCTAGTATATTTTTTAGGAGCCAGCTTATATCGGAATTTTGGACTTTGGCTCAGATTTAAGACTTCATTATGATTCGAATGCTAGAGCTTGTCACCTACAAGACTAACCTTCAAAGGAATAAAGAAATATTCCCAGGGAAAGTTTAGTAACCACTTCCTGGCATCGATGCCAAAAATGTTATCAGTCTCCCCAACTTCCCAAGGATGAAAATGGGATTGAAGAAAGGTAACCACAGACCATGCTTTAGGTCACGTAGATAGCCTACCAGGACCATAGAGGGATATCTCATTGTCACTTTGCAGTTAATGGATTGACTGAATATCGATTGATCTTATGCTAGGTTTGTAAGCTCAATAAATCAGATTTTTGTTTGATGTTTTAAGTGATGGATAGAAAGGTTAATGAGAAGGCTAGGTCTAGGGTTTTTAGGTCTGAATTTCAAGGTAAATTTTCCGATAATGTGTGAGGCTAGATAGGCGGTTTGAAAGCATACTTAATTGGTCATTAATTATAGGATGAAGTGATATAGATTCTGAATGACCACTGAGGTGAATTCATTCAATTAGAAGTAAATAGACATATCATGTAAACCTTGTCTGAAACAGAGCATGAACAGACATGATTTATGTTTATAAACTTACAAGATAAACACATGGAAAGATGTATCTGAAAGAGGAAGATATATCATTTAGAATGAATAGATAATCATACAGAAGAAGAACAAATGAGCCAATTCATACCACAAGATTCTCTACACAAGTTCTACAAATTTGTCTTTTATTTCATTCCAAAATGTTGTTACAATAGTTCCACTGCAAAATAATACTATCCAACCCAACAAAAGACTAAAGAGAGTCTACTTATAGAAAATATTAACCATGACAGCTCATCAGGTCAAAATCGCATCCAAAATTCATCATAAATACAGAAGATGAGTTATTTCCTAGATTCTAGGGAGGTTAGAAACCATGCCCTAAAATTTAGCTATGAACTAGGAGTGTTTATCCCTTACATTAAATTACATGTTCCCTCATGACAGGAGGTGAAAAAAAACTCAATTAATCTAATTCCAACACATAGGACAGAAAAACCTCAAATTTTTTACATTTCTGAGCTTGAAAATTGTCCTAAGGAATCCAATGCGGATATGTAACATTTCTGACAGAAGCATAGCAGATGTTTGCAACCACTTTTGAGGCAATTTTAGGAATCCAAATCCAATTCTGAAAGAATGGTCAACTAGACATGTGTGTTTATTTTCCATAAAATATTGAATTTTGGAAAATGATCGATGGGAAGGACTCCAAAATTTCATTCTTCCAAGGTGACTCCATAAGAATAGCAACACCTCGAAAAAGGTGGTAGAACCATAGAAAATGAGTGGTTTTTTGGCCTTTTCTCCAAAATTAAAGACTGTCATGCAAAGAGGGTTTCCCGATTTGTGATGTACTCATCAAAATGTAGCCAACCATGTAAATAAATCATCATTTGGATTCCTCTAAAATAAGCGTAGCAAACTTTTGCTATGCTTCTGTGAGGAGGAATTTCCATAATTGTGCAAAAATCACAAAAAATATTAAAATTATTCAAAACTTCTCAAAAAAAAAATTGTAGCACCTGTGAGTGATGGGATAAAAAGTCAAGGAAGCTTCAGGAAACAAATCTAAGCTATCCTTCTCTTGGAGCTTCATTTTAGTTTCTTTAAGCCTTTTCTTTAGTTGTTTTAGCCTTATTTGAGAAATTGTGTTCCTGGTGCGATAGTGATTTTACATCTGTCTTTGGAAGTTACTATCCCTCTTAGCTCTCTTCAAGAGATTCTCAAAATTTTTATTTACCCTTTCCAACCAAAGTTCTCTACCTTGATTGATCTCCATGGCTATTACCTCATCAAAGGTCAACTCTTCAGGTGGATGAGTTGACTGTCTTTCTAGCTTCAGCACCCTTTTGAGGCCTCTTGTCTTCGGCCTTCTTCGCTATGTTTCAGTCTCCATGTCCTACATTTGATAAAAATCTATGACCTGGTTACATTTACCTTTATCTTCCTCTAGGTGTGGCTTCGGTTTTCTTTGTAACAATTGCTTAACCTTCCATTGAAAACTCTCCTGACGTAGGAAAGTGATTTGAGAATTAGTAATGGAGAAGATCCTCCTCAACTCTATCATTTCCTCATCATTCTCTCCAATGATCTCCTCATCTGATTTGATCTCAAACTGATCTGCTACCTCAGCCTCCAATGGTGTTGGTTCACTATGTTGGTGCAAAGGTGTTTCATCTTGATGCATAAAAGGTTGCTCCTCCATTTCACTTTGTTCAACAATGGTGTCAAGTGTAAGTACACTTTTCATAGATTTGGGTGCAAATACCTGTCTCTTTCCCTTCTCATAGGTATGATTAAACTCAACAACCGTAAGATTATGCTGACAGTGATGGTGATGATGTGATATGCATGACAGGAGGGCTAGTGGTGGGCGTTGCTGCTATTTTTTCCATGAAGGTTTCCCAAGTCATGTTGATGGATGAAAGGCGATGCAACACAATGAGTTAGACCAGACCATGATGAAAAATACTTGGGTAATGATCTTTTTTTCTACTCTAAACCATCTCAGTCATCTTAATGAAACTCTTGTACAAGTAATGTGGCAAATCAAGTGCTTTGATAGAGGTGAAATGCATCAACAACCTGATATGGTAAGTATACAACTTGGAAAATATTCCTTCACATGTGAAATAATTCATTATTAACATAATCAAAGGAGCATATTTGTTACATAGGTGTCTGAAAGGGAAGAGGTAATTAGGTTCCTCTCTAGCATGAGGTTTGAGAAATTGTTTGTAATCTTCAATGTCTAAGTCCATGCCCTTAAACCACTTCTCTCCATTAATAGGAATACCTGGTGCTGAAGAAATCAGGTTTGTTGATAGGTTAAACTCTACACCTGCAATGATGACCTTTCCCATGCCAAATTTTGTGGCAAATAAGCTTGTCATTTGAAGATGATGTCCTTCCTCCATGAGCTTCTCACAGAACCTTAAACATTCAGTCCTCTCAAAACATCTTTTGGCCAAGGGTCAAGCATTGATTTCATGCATAGTGAAGGGTTCTTAACTGAGGTGGCACCCTCCCTTGAAGTTCTTCTTCTCACTCTCCATATTTTTTATCACTAAAAGGATGAAACCCTAGTTGTGTTAATGGGTTGGGTATGTATAGTGTAATTTGGAAAAAACATAGTGTAAGGATGGATTAGGTTTAGAGGGTGAGATGAAGGGTTATGGAGCTAGGGAAAATTATAAAAAATATTTAGGAGATATGGTTGCATGTTAGCTCCATGTTGTGAGTGAAATCAAGTGAAATGTATGTGAGGAAGGTGGTCAAATGATGGAAACACAATAAATTCCCAAATTTAACAATGTAAAAATTAGCTAGAAATTAGGGTTTAATGAAAATGGCTATTATGGAGGATATGGATGTTGGGAGATGGGAGTATGAGGTATATGAGAGATGTAGGGTAGTGTTATATGGGAGGGTTATGGTTTATTTCACTGGAATCTTTCAATGACATGAAGAAGTGATGATGTGGTTTAGTATGGAGTGAGCATGAAAATCTATAATAAAGTTGATAATTTGACCATGGGAGGTTATAAGGATGTTAACTTACTATTGTGAGAGGTCCAAGGAATGATGCCCACAAGCCTTGAGCTTGTTTGAATGACTTGGGAGCAAAAAAACCTAAGTTCTTCCCTCCTTCCAGAAGCGTAACACCAAATTGTAGAAGCGTAACAACTATTTTGAAAGCATAAAAACAGGGTCTGAAAGCATAACAGCTGCTCAGAAACGTAACATATGCCTCTAAAAAAGCATAGCAGGAGACTACAAAAGTGTAACAAAGGCTCTGAAAGTGTAGCAGGAGGCTACAGAAGCATAACAAAGGTAGCCATAAGTGTAGCAAAGTGTTATTGGAGTATTTCTTCGCCTTGGTTTCAAACCTTTGACCACCTAAGGAGTGAAAATGAGGTAAGAGAGGAGCTCTACCACAAAAAAAAGGAGAATAATGAGTTTGGATGAGCTTTCTTTTTTCTTTTATAGCCTTGAAATGACCTTTTTTTTCCTATAGTGAAAAAATAAGACAAATTTTCTTTTTGAAAATTTTTGACATTAAAACACATTTTTAAATAAGACCACTTGTACCTCCTATGTATGCTAGCTCCCTTTTAAAGGCTTATGAGTGAAATGTTGGATGATTGCCTTGTTTTTATGACAAATTACACTGTTTTCAAAGGCAGATGATGACACATAGAAAGTAGACCTACATGAGATGGAGCGAAATGACCCTAAACTTTTAAATGATATTGAATGAGATGAATTTTAAAGTGATGATGGCCATGGATGAGATGAGGGAGCAACAAATTTGACTTAGACTCCTTCAGTGACCAAAATTATTTTTGAAAACTTGTTTGAAAGACTAAAAATTTTGACCTATGACTTCTAGGAAAACAACTGAAAGAGTATGTTTGATCATTGACATATTGACACTAACAGGGACCACTTCCCAAACACTATTATTTAAAATGGATTTGTACTCATCCACCATTACATCAACCCATACAGTTTTCTCTACTACTACCTCAAAAAAGTATGGCTCAGTCTCTACAATCTCAATCATTAGAGCCATGTAGCTAGTGTACCGAACTGGTGACTGTCTCTTCCTATGCACATTTGAAGGAGCACACACATTCTTCCTTGGTTCTTCTCCTGCCTTCTCTAGATGGTTATTCTTGAGTGGTGGTCTCCACTCTCTTATCCTAAATTTTTGGCTTCTCCACAACTTCTTGAGGCTCCTCCTTTGGAGCTAAAACCTCCTCCTATGATTGGATCTAAATATCCATCTCAAGAGAGCACGACATCGCTTTATCCTCATCAAATTTTACATCCCTTCACACAACTATCAATCTAAGGAATGGAAATTACATACGGTAGTTGTAAGTAGTTTCTTCGTAACCACAAGTACCCCCAATTATGTTGTCGTCCCTAGATTCTTCCTTGATTCTTTGGAGACATGGAAGTAAATAGAAGCTCCAAAAATCCTGAAGTGTGACACATCCGACATTTTCCCCAAGAAATCCTCCTTCGGTGTAATCATGCCGAGAATTCGATGAGTTATCTAGTTCTACAAATAGATTGTTGTGTTGCATGTCTCGGCCCACAAGTGTAGAGGTAGACCTTGGTCATGCAACATCGCCTTCATCGCTCCCACAATGCTAAAATTATTTCTCTCAGCCACACGATTCTATTGTGGGTTCTGGGGTGTTGTCAACTCTCGTCGAATGCCTTATTTCGTACAGAAATTTTTAAATTCCTTTGACACGTACTCACCTCCATTATCACTCCTGAGATCCTTGACCTTCTTTTCATTTTCTTTCTCAACCAATGCCTTGAATTCTACAAACTTGGAGAATTCCTCATCTTTCTTATGCATGAAGAAGATCCAACACTTCCGTGAGAAGTCATCAATATAATTGAAAAAATATTATGCCTCACAGTGGAGCTTGTCGATAAAGGTCCATGACGAACATCAGAATGGATCCCTTCAATGACTGCATATGCTTTCTTGTTCTAATCATGGAATGTGGATTTTGTGTACTTCCCTAGGGTACATCCTTTGTATGCATCCTGATGCTCGAGTGATCCTTTAGGGAGGATTGTGGTTATCTATTGCATGATATTTAGGGTGCCATGATGCAAATGGAAAATTCTTTTATGCCAAATTTAATCGACATCACGACTTTTCACCTTCTCTGTCTTAGTGCTTAATGCAGCACAATCCTCCACATCTAGCTTATATAGGTTCTTCACATGAACCCTGAACTGCTTCAATTGTCCCATGACTATGTGTCTCAGGAATGCCTTTCCTTTGATAAATAACACATCATAACCACGGTCTTCCAAAACAACAACAGAGATGATATTTTTCTTTAGGCCCAAAACGAGCATGACATCCTTGAGCCTGGCGGAGGAGCCCGACTCCCTCTGAAAGGTGACTATACCAACCCTGGTTGTGCCATAATTTTTGCCATCCCCCATATCGATGTGCATCTGTAAATATTTTTCTTCCAGGTCACTGAAAAAATATCTACACCCTGTCATGTGGAACGATGCACCTCAGTCCAAGTACCACATGCTCCCCATCATTGTGTTGGCCATGCATGCAATGAGGGTAAATTCAAGCTTGAAATATGAATCCAAAGCCTCACCTAATGCTCCTCCTCAGGTATTCCTGCAATTGCCTTTTTTTGTGGACACTTCGTGGCATACTGCATGAATTCATGACAATGGAAGCATTTAAATTTTAAAAAATATTTATTATTTCCCCCTTTACTAGATTCTGGTTTGGATTGATATTTCTTCCCTTTTCCATTCTTTTCCTTTCCATCCAATGCAAATTTTTCTTCATCCTTTCCCTTAGATGAAGTCCCATCTCTAGCGTTCCACCTTATTTCCTCCTATACCAAATTGAACCATAAGTGCTCTAAATTCGGTATTTTCTCCCTCTGATTCACTGGACCTTGATATCTATGCCAATTCTTGGGAAGGCCTAGAAGGGCTAGGATTACCAAATATTCTTCAGGGAGATTAACACCGACCCCACCAATTTCATCATGACATTGCGTGAACCTACATAGATACTGTGGAATTGCTTCATTCTTCTGCATCTTGATACTTTGAAGTTTATCCTTGAGCGCCAGCTTCCTTTGGTCACTAATATTCTCGAACAATTTTGTCAGTGCTTTCCACATTGTGAACGAAGTTTCTTTTCCATGGATATTTGAGACAATTTTATCTCGTACTCCCTCCAAGATTATTTTCCTTGCCTTGGCTACATCTTTATTCCACTGAGAACGTTTATGGGAATCAGATTCCGGTGGTTGTGCAACATATGTCTTAATTTTTTCTACAAATCCATTGTCATCCAATATCTCCTTCATGTGATCCTTCCATGAAACAAATTTAGAGGTGCCTTCCAAGGCATACTCTAGCTTCATTCCATTGAAGGCCATCTTCTTAGTTTTAAATAAATCATGCTACATTAATGACCTCCAAATTTGAGCCTCCTGAGAAACAAATTCAAAGTTCTTGCTCTAATTTAAATCTTGCTCTGATACCATTTAGAAATTGGTATGTATATTTTCAACTTCTCATGAAGTTTTAATCAAAATCACAAGACATGAACCTACTCTGCTACTCTGGGGACACTAATTCACAATTTATAACAAAAAATTTAGACATGAAAGAATAAATCACACACATGCAACAATTATTTTTCCTGGGGAAAGCAATCTGCTAAAAACCCCAAGTCTTGCTTGCATTAAATCAGAAGAATAGATATGAATTACAATTTCTTTTTTCAATTGAGCATAACCTGCGAGTGCATAACCTATCTCTCTGCTGACTGAAAGGCTCTAACCCAAACTTGGTAAAAGTTTTCCTCTGCTTGAGCTCCTATTTCCTTGCATTGTTCCTTGAGGAATTAGGCCCCTATTATTTAGGAAATTCCTAAAATTGGATTCGGAAATTCCTTAGGCTAATCATTTGACTGCATGCAACACTTGTACACTCAAGAGGAGTCTACAACTGATGGTACACTACCTTGGAATATCCACCAATCCTGGGGAACTCAAATTCTTTGCATGCACTATCTATTTGTGGCTTATTGATCAGTTAATTGAATTATCACTGAGTTTTACTGAAGTCCCATTGCGGAACTTGACCATCCACCAGTTCCTCCAACAGTTAGAACTAGTTTAACTAAAAACAAACTTAGATAATTGACCTTGATTGCTACAAATTAGCAATCACACATGCTTAACTAAACTCTAACTCCTACAACTCGAATTTACTGAGTAAACTGGGTGACACGAGCCATATCAAACAAGTTAACATCATCCAAGTTGTATGTTGATGTGTAAATTCAAATTTTCTCAATTTAATCAAGGCAAAATCAAATTGAGAATTTCTTGCTTCATTTTTCAAAGGGAACAAACAAAAATTACTTCTGCAACTTAAAGATAATATGTTATATATTTTATTATAAAGTATCAATGATGATTACATTGGAGGGATGCCCTGGCTTAAATATAGCCCTGTTTCCCTTACATAAGGGGGTATGATATTTTTATCGTGCCCATTCCTAAATTAAAGATAAATACATTTAATTTTATACATGACATTATTTTATACATAAAATCGGCTTACTCTCGAAAAGATGCTTTTCCTCAAAGCATATGTAACGATCGGTTTTGTTGACGAAATGCTTCTGTCTCCCAAGAAGATTCTTCTTCTAGTAGGTGTATAAATTTAATACAAAATATGTATTGCATGGATTCTCATGATCTAACAATAATAAGCTACTGTTAAATACAGAATCACTTCTACAAAATCTTTGCAGAATTTGAAACACAATTGCCAATCACAATATCATGAAGAAAGATCAATCACACATAACACAGATAATTTACCCGGGGAAAGCATATAGCTAAAAACCCCACTATATTATATTATGTATTATATCATGGATAATGAAACAATCACATACAAAGCTCCAATCCAAGAGCTCTCAGTACAATAGCTAACTGTCTCACACTATCATACAAAAATTGGAAAGTTCCTTAGCCAATTTACTGTCTCTAGACAGCCTACCTCCACTACACAATCCCACCTGATAGCAATCCCTAAATGAATGGAATATTGCTTTCCTTGACTGCGCAATCCTCATGGGCACATCCAATGTGTGTGTGGTTGTATGTGTGCAACAAATAATGTCACAATTGATAGTCAAATGTCCCTTTCACCTACATCTCAACTGGGTCTCCACTAGATATGACATGCATGCAGTTAATAGTAGTAAATCTTCAGTTGCATGTCAGGCCACTGATTGTGAATTAATTAATAATTAATTCACTTGATCTCTCACTAGTGTGTCTTCAGTTACAATTAGCACTACTGAGTTTAACTCACTTAACTGAGTTAAACTACTTTACAACTTTCATAACTACACTTCCAACTCTGTTACAACTTCGAATCACTCAGTTACAACTAAGTCCACTTGCATGTCCCACCAACCAACCTCTTAATTCAAAATTCGTATAGCTAACTGATTTTCCACTTCAGTTAACTATTTCCAAGTGCTCATTTAGAATATTTTATTTTTTATTTTCCAACTAATATTAAGGGATAATAATAATAGCCGGCATGCAATCGATAAATAGAACTTGCATATACATCTATAAATAGACCTCATCTATAAATAGAATTTTCTCATGCATATATAAATAGACATCCACCTAAAAATAGTCTAAGGCTCCATCCTAGTGTAGATGCATAATTTTCACTAGAATCTTCTTGTTGAATCTCAACAATCCCTCTCAACAAGAAAGGGATTATCCTTCACCCCAATCCTGTCTCTATGGTATTCGAATTTTCTTCTGGTGAGTGCCTTCGTTAGAATATCTACATCCTGATCCTCCGTAGGAATGTAATGAAGCAACATGATTCTCCTCTGCACACAATCTCTGAGATGATGGTACCGGATAGTAATATGCTTAGATCGATCATGAAACATAAGATTAATCGAGAGTTTAATGCAGATCTGATTATCACAATGAATCATTGTCGGATTAAATTAGAAAAGGAGTATCCTTGAACCCTCTTTCCTCCAGTTTCTGGGAAAAGGAGTATCCATGGGTTTGCAGCCCTCCATGTGAAATTTACCCAGTATATCCCTTGCATACTTGCCTTGATACACAAAAATTTCACCATTTTGCTGCCATATTTCCAATCCAATGAAATAATGAAGGAGGCCCATATCCTTCATCTTGAACTCCTTTGCAAGGTCCTCCTTGCATGAGTGTATCATCTGCTCATCACCAGTCAATATTAAATCAACAACATAAATAAAAATGATTAAAATCTTACCCTCCACCATAATTTGGTATAGGTTTTCATCTACTTCACTTTTGGTGAAGCCTAGTCCGGTGAAATAGTTGTCTATCCAAGTGTACCAAGCACGGGGTGCTTGCTTCAGACCATACAACGCTCTTTTGAGTCGGTACACATGTGACTCACTGTTGAAGATCTCAAATCCTTCAGACAGCTCTATGTACACCTCTTCCTCAATGATCCCATTCAGAAACGCAGTCTTCACATCCATCTAATGAATGCGCCAGCCCATCTGTGCTGAGAGAGCAAGGATGGTCCTTATGGAAGAATATCTTGCGATAGGTGCAAAGGTTTCTTTATAATCTATCCCCTCAATCTGTGAGAAGCCTCGGGCCACAAATATGGCCTTGTATGTCTCAAAACTCCCATCAGTAGCTTGCTTTACCTTGTAGATCCATCTCGAGCCTACCACTGATTTATCAAACGGTCTTAGAACAATTTCCCAAGCATTGTTTTTGACAATGGGGTCATACTACTCCACCATTACATCTACCCACATGGGCTCCTGTACTGCTTCTTGAAAGGAAGATGGTTTAGTTACAATACATTTGCTCATGATAACCATGTATCTAGTAAATCGTTCAGGAGACTATCTTTATCTACGTTGTGAAGTAGGGACTCCTACATTCTGTGCAGCATCAAGTCTCAGCCTATCAGCTTCTGTGGTACGCCTTATGCTAGTTCTGATGGTTGGCTTTATGTGAGTGGACTCCTCCACTCCATGAACCTCCTCCTGTGGATGATTCACATCTAGAGATTCATCTTTGAGAACCAACAGTTCCTCCTCCGCATGCTAGTCCATCTCCCTCTCAAGCGAAAACCACATGGCTTTCCCCTCATCGAATTTTATATCTCGTCGCACCACAATCATTCAACTGTTTGGAAAATACACACGATAATTATGGGGTGTTTCTGTGTACCCCAAAAAAATCCCAACTTTAGCAGTCGGCCCTAGCTTCTTCCTGGCGTCCTTGGTCACATGCACATAAGCAGATGAGCCAAAAAACTTAAAGTGTGAAACATCTGGTTTCTTACCAGTGAAAGCTTCTTCATGTGTACTCATGCCAAGTACTCTATGAGGACAAAGATTCTGCACATAAACCGCAATGTTGCATGCTTCTGCCCACAAATGCATTAGTAGGCCCTGATCATGCAACATCACTCGTGTTGCACCCACAATCGTTCTGTTCTTCCTCTCTGCGACCCCATTTTGTTGTGGGTTATGAGGCGCTATGAGTTCTCTTCGAATTCCTTCTTTGCTGCAGAAGTTCATGAATTCGTTAGAGATGTATTCTCCACCATTATCGCTCCTCAGAGCCTTCACTTTATTCCCCGACTCTTTCTCCACCAATGCCTTAAACTCACAGAACTTTGAGAATTTTTTATCCTTCTTCTGCATGAAGAAGGTCCAACATTTACAAGAAAATTCATCAACAAAAATAACATGGTACTTATGTTTTGATGTTGAAGCAACCGAGAACGGTCCACACATCTGTGTGAACTCTCTCAAGGATCCCTGAAGCACGGTTCTCCTTTTCATGAATGGTGGAATTTACATACTTCCCCATGTTGAACCCTTGCACTAATCTAATTGAGCAAGTGTTCCCATTGGAATTCCTCATCCCGGCTCACCACTTTTTCTGCCTTTCCCAACATGGTAGCACAGCCATCTACCTCCAACTTGTAGATATTCTTAACTCAAATCCCTATCCTCTTAGCTTGACCTGTTGTTTTGTGTCACAGGAAAGTTTTTCCATCGCTAAAAACAACGTCATAGCCTCTATCCTCCAACATTGCGACTGAGACCAAATTTTTCTTCAGACCTGGAACATGCATAACATCTTTCAATTGAAATGGTTTACTTGACTCCCTCTGAAAGTTAATGGTACCAATGCCAATCGCATTGTATTGTCCATCGTTTCCCATCTCTATATGCATTTGGAGATCTTTCTCCTCCAACTGACTGAAAATTTCTTTATCTCCCGTCATGTGAAAGGAAGCGACATTATCCAAATACAACATTGATCCCAATTCACTTGACACCATGCATGCGATAAAAGAGAATTCAAGCTCAAAGTGTGAGGCAAGGACCTTACCAGCTGCAGCTCCAGCAACCTTCTTGTTCTTCTTCTTTTGCAGATAGTTAGTAGCAAGATGCCCATGTTCGTGACAGTGAAAACACTTCACCTTGGACATATCCAGCTTCTTGCCTTTAGACTTATATTTAGAATGGAATTTCTTCCCATTCCCTTTTTTCGCCTTGGCAGCCAAATCACAATCCACTTCATCATCATGCTTTGATGAAGAGCCATCTCTGGTGCTCCGCCTGAACTCCTCCTGCACCAGATCTGACCATAGTCATTCCCAATCTGGCAATTTTTCCCATCCATTAACAGAGTCTTCATAACTATGCCAACTCTTAGGAAGTCCCAAGAGATCCAAGCTCACCAAATCATCATCAGCAACAGTTATTCCCACACTCCCCAGTTCATCCCGACATTGGACAAACTTCGTGAGATACTTTGGAATGTTGTCGCCCTTTTCCATCTTGATCTTTCTGAGTTTATCTTTGAGCGGAAATTTCCTATGGTCGCTGCTGCTTTGGAATAGATTTGTCAAAGCCTTCCACATAGCATATGGTGTGGCTTTCCCATGGATGCTTGAGACAATGTGGTCTCATACTCCCTCCAACAGAATCCTCCTCAGCTTTTCCACTTTCTTTCGCCATGCATCAAGATTAGCAGCATCTGCAACATCCAGCTTAGGAACATATTTTTCAATGAATTCCTTCAAGCCATTGTCTTCAAGTACTGCCTCCATCCTATCCTTCCAAGAAATGTAGTTTTAGTTTCCCTCGAGTGCATACTCTAACCTCAAGCCATTGAAAGCCATTTTGATCTTGAATCAACTGTAGCGCTAGAAAGCCTTCTGCAAATTCGAATTCTTTCCACCAACAAACTCAACTCCTGCTTCACTACTACAATTTCCTGTGCTCTGATACCATATAGAAATTTAATACAAAATATGTATTGCATGGATTCTCCTGATCTAACAATAATATGCTACTTTTAAATACAAAATCGCTACTACAAAAACTTTGTGGAATTTGAAATACAATTGCCAGTCACAATATCATGAAGAAAGATCAATCACACATAACACAGATAATTTACCCGGGGAAAGCATATAGCTAAAAACCACACTATCTTCTATTATGTATTATATCATGGATCGTGAAACAATTACATACAAAGCTCCAATACAAGAGCTCTCAGTACAATAGCTAAATGTCTCGCACTGTCATACAAAAATTGGCAAGTTCCTTAACCAATTTATTGTCTCCAGACAACCTGCCTCCACTACGCAATCCTAGCTGATATAAATACTTGAATGAATGGAATCCTGCTTGCCTTGATTGCGCAATCCTCATGGGAACATCCAATTGTGCAACCGATAATGTCACAACTGATAGTCAATTGTCCCTTTCACCTACATCTCAACTGGGTCTCCATTGGATCTGACATGGATGCAGTTAACAGTAGTAAATCTTCAGTTGCATGTGAGGCCACTGATTGTGAATTAATTAATAATTAATTCACTTGATCTCTCACTAGTGTATCTTCAGTTACAACTAGCACAACTGAGTTAAACTACTTTACAACTTTCATAACTGCACTTCCAACTCTATTACAACTTCGAATCACTCAGTTACAACTAAGTCCACTTGCATGTCCCACCAACCAACCTCTTAACTTGAAATTCCTAGAACTAACTGATTTTCCACTTCAGTTAACTATTTCCAAGTGCTCATTGAAAATAGATTATTGTTTATTGTCCAACTAATACTAAGGGATAATAATATCTGGCATGCATCTATAAATAGACATCCACCTAAAAATAGCCTGAGGCTCCATCCTAGTGTAGGTGCATAATTTTCACTAGGATCTTCTTGTTGAATCTCAACATTAGGTCCTTCCATTTAATAAGGTACTTTTTTATTATTGTGATCGCAATTTATTTTCCCTAGTGGTGATGATTCCTTTTGGTTATAAAATGATCTTCCCTTCGTCGTCTAATGTTGGGAGTGTTGTCTATGTCGCTTGGTGTTTAGCAAGTGATTTTTTAAGGCAAGATACATGGAAGACGTTGTTAGCATGAATTTTATCAGGAAGGACTAAGTTGTATGCTACTTAGCTAAACTTTTTGTTAATCTAGTACAGTCCATAGAGATTTGGTGCCAATTTGTTTTTTCCCTTTTTCTTTTTAATGACAATTGCTTGTAGGGTTGAAGTTTACAAATACCCATTCTGCAACCTCAAATTCTCTCTCTGTTTTCTTTCGTTCAACCTTCTGCTTCATACAATTTCTTGCAATATTTAGACTTTCCTTTAGTTCTTGGAAGGATTTTTGGGTTTTTTTCTAACTGATATTTAACTGTTGGAAGTTTTGTCTTGATAATGACAAGGTCCTTCCATTTAGGAGGATCATAATTGTACAGAGCTTGAAATGGGGTCATTTTCGCTGAAGTGTGGTAAGTGGAATTGTACCACCATTCGGCAAGGTGGGGACATGACCCCATATCAAGTTGAGACGTTGACACAAATTAATGAAGTGTATTGTGCCAATTAATACTTGGTCATGTCAAGGGATATAACACATGTTAAAAATGTGCAAGAGCTAATGTGGTTAGCCACGGTGGAGGACCAAATGTGTATTTACTTGTACAATTAAAGCGTTGTTTGTCAAGGCCACAATTTTGCCCATGTGACAAGTTTCTTGTCGAAGTCCAACTATTTTTTTTTTCTTTCAAAAATCGGACCGTGGGAGTGTTTAAATCATTATTTTTATGGAAAAAATGGATTCATCACCATCAAAAACCCCAAGGGAACCTAAAATCCTAAAGCTTGACAATTGTAACCCAGATTTTAAAAAAAAATTGCTGGATTTTCTCAAAATCTTGTCAGGACTCGTATTGTTTCCTAGGAAAAATTGTGGCCTCTTTAGAATACGCTTATAATTAATGCTTAAATCCTACACACCATCAAACAAAATTTACAACCCTTTTCCAAGTATGTCCAAAACCGCTTAAAATCAAAATCATGTTCATATAGAGGTATATTAATCTGAAGATCGGTTTCCATAAAAATGAGTTGACAAAGACATAGACTTGAAGGTTCTTAAAATATGACGTATTTTATGGCATTGTCTACCAAGGCAGAAAGTTTTCCCGAGCAACAAAAAATCGTTGGAATTCGACCATTTTTTTCTCAAAAATACTGAAGTAAGAGTGCTTGAATCCTATTTTTGATAGTGAACATGGATTCATTGCCATCAAAAACTCCTAGGGCACCCAAAATCTTGAAAGTTATAATTGTAACCAGAATTTCCAAAAATTTCTGCCAAATTTAATTAAAATCTTGTCAAAATTGCTATTGTTTTATGGACAGATTTGAATTCGGGTTAGACTATGAGATATTTTATATCTCACTCACCCTTGTTATAGCCTTCAACTAACTATGACAATAACGAATTATGAACCAAGTTGTCGAAAGTAGTTATGAGCCTCTATCAGTCATTGTATGCGGAGATCGGGGAAACCAACTCTCATCACTTATCCAGGCATGGCCTTGAATTGTAAGTGATCTTTACTTAGTTTTGTATGCATCTCAATGGAACATATGGTTTTCCACTTTTCACTTACTCATAATACCATGATATTGGAACAAATATGCAGTGTTTTGAAGGGTTATTATTTTTCCCGGAAGCCTCTTCATCATTGTTCCATAACTTATGTAGGTATCAAAGATTCTCCATGGAAAAAATGTGATATGGCAGAATCACATTTAAGAAATGTTAATGAAGACTTGCGCAATATGCATATTCTATGACGCCTACGGTGATAGATTTTCGTCCAGGAGTAGTACAAAATTTGGCACCCATGTTTCGTGCCCTCCTCATCTGCTGGGAAATTATTGCAACAACATGTCTTCTTCTGGTATTCCACCCTTAACTGCATTGCTTACTCAGTCCCGTGGATGTGTTTCAAAGGTGGGGAATTTTGGTCCCATGGGTATCATGGTCCAATCCCGAATAAGACTATTCACGCTTGAGTGCTGCTCCAAGCTTTATTTCTTCAATTGAAAAAAAAAAAAAACACGTCCACCTCTTACTCCCATCAGGGCGCCTTTGGTCACTTATTCAATTCCATTTTTCACCCGCTCATTCTCCTTTGCCAGAAATCCCAATAACTCATAATTCCCAATTATCATCAGTCGTTTCCTCCATCATCCCAAATGGGTTTCAGGATAAGCAGTTTTAGAGGATGGATCCTTCCTTTCAATAAACACAAGGCATCAGGATAAGCAGTTTTAGAGGATGGATCCTTCCTTTCAATAAACACAAGGCATAGAAATGATATATATTCATCCCCGCTGAGAATTCCATCACAGCTCCTGTGGCAGTTCAGTGGTTGATAGCCATGGAATTATGCATTAAAAACCCTTTGAAAAAGAGATTTTGATGAAAAGAGAAGCAAGCTTTATTTCAAATATAATTTCCAAAATATAATATTTTCTTATATGGCCAGGCCAATGGTCTCTGGTGTACTGTCTCAGTCAATCATTACTACAGGGAAAAGCTTCTACTGTTCGACATTCTTGGAATCTCTCTCATAAGTTTTTATTAATGCTTATTAGCAATTAATTTTGTGAGGAAGCTTTGTTCTGGAAAAGTTACCTGTAGTTTCGTATCTATCTTTCTATTCATTCCCATGAACAATTTTGCGAGGAAACTTTATTCTTTCAAAAATATTTTGGAATAAGGTTCTTTTTAGAAAATTTATTTGTTTTTTTATTTAATATAAGAAAGTTCACATGGTTAATGTTTGATAAATGTTAAATTTAATTTTTTAATATTTATATTTATATTTTTTTAATTTAGCATTCCTCCATGCATACGGCCATAAATAAAAATGATTCAAAACTTCTATCATGCTTAAACCATTGATCTTTGCAATGGCATCCGCAGATTAAAAAAACATCTTGTTTTTGGTCTAAATGGCCAGAGAATAGAGGTAGACATATCGCAAATCGATCCAGCAACTACACTGCTTAATTATCTTCATGATCACACCGAATATAGGGGAGATAAGTTGGGTTGTGGGGAAGGTATGACGTAGAATCCCATCCATTCATCATTAAGAGACGTTTTATCATTATATTCTTGGTATAAGTTTTAGTTTTTTTTTTTTTTTTTAATTTCACCTTAGATGTTACATAGACTTACTTTATTTATTTATTTTATTTTATTTTTTATTTTTTTTAGTCGGAAAAATACTTCTGGTTTATATTTAGTATCAATACAAAATTATTATGGATTATCAAATTGAAATACATTAGTAGTCTTGTAATTTGTAGCTAATTAGATGTAATACAAGACCATTCAAAATATTTTCAAATTGAAATACATTAGTAGTCTTGTAATTTGTAGCTAATCAGATGTAATATTAGACCATTCAAAATATTTTGTCAAAACATTTACATTCTATCACAAAGTTATTCTCTGTCCATGTAGCCATTCTTCATTTACCTTGTTTGCTTCCTTTGAAGATGAACTGCGTCCTTATCTTTTTAGTTGACAAAACCCAAGGAGTGATTTCAACAACTGATGTCTCCAGCACTGTTGTTCGCTTCCATACTATCTATTTCTCTTTGTCCAGCATCAAAAAATTATGGAACATACTAGTCAGCCATGTACCGCAAAAACAAAAACACAGCTTGTGCCCAAAGATATGAGATGTTCCCCAATCCTGTAAGTGAGTACCTTCCATCAATTCTGTCAAAAAAAAATTTACAACTCCACTCACCCCAGCTCCTGATGCATCTATGAGCTCATAATGCATCTCACCGAAATTACCAATCAGTCCCTTCTTTGACAGCCTATCTGCTTGTGTGTTCTTCTCCTTGTAAATGTGTTTGAAAATAATTGCAGAGAAGGATCTACTCAGTTCTTTAATTATCTCAAGCCAAGCAGTAAGGTGACCTGGATTTAGTGAAGTCCCCTTGTTCATGTGATCCATGAGGACCTGTGAGTCCCCAAACACCCATAACTTATCCAGATATAGATGATTTGAGAACCAAAGTAAGCCCCACAATGCCAACATCTTAGCCCTCATATTCGTACCTAATACACCATATTAATAGATTTTATAATGGAACAATGGTGAAATCATCAACCATGCTCCGCAGCCACATCTCCTATTCTGTGAAGCCCCATCAAAAAAACCCGCAGGATAGTGGATTTTGAAAGGTCTAATTCTTTTCGATAAATCAGAGGGGGGCTTCTATTTAATTCTTAGTTTTTCCCATGTTTTGATAATCTGTAGATTGATTTTTCCAGAGGTGCTTCCATGTTCCTCAAAGATCCACCTATTCCTAGAACACCAAATGCACCAATGAAAAATGATTGAAATGTTCCTGTAAAATTTACCTTTTCTAAACCACCAACTAATAAAGTCCACAACATTGTCATATTCTGGAAGCTGTGATTTGAAATGATTGTTGAGGTGTAGTTGGACCTCACATGCAAAAGGACATAGATAAAATAGGTGGTGATTGTCTTCAAAACCCTTCATACAGAGTCTGCATATACTGGGTCCAATCTTACCTTTTCTCTAAATATTAGCCCAGGTTAGATTTTTATCCTGCCATACTATCCAGTAAAATATAACCATCTTGGTCTGTACATTAACCTTCCAGATAACCGTGAACCAACTGTTATGAGAAAAACCATATTTGATATTCATTAGCTCCTTGTATGTTTCACTAGTTCTGATCTATCCATTTTTTAAAGTCCCTACCCATTGAACTCTATCTCCCAATCTATTTATCCTTAGACCAAGACATCTCATCGCTTTTGTGTATCTTGTCCACTCTAGTTCCATGTTACCTTGTAGTTCCAGCGTCGCAGCAAACTCCCATCTCGGTGCAGAGCCAACCTAGTCCTGAATGACCTGTCCCAAATAAAAGAGGCATTTTCCATTAATATTAGACACCAGTTCCATACTGAGTGTTAGATCATGTATCATTCCACTGATCCTTGGTTGACCAATCAAAATTTTCCCCCCATCACCAAAAATCCATCTTAAATTCTCAGCGAAGTGTTTCCAGATCTTCTTAACTCTATTCCATATGATGGATACCCTAGATACATTCATCCATCCCTTACTATATAGGTCTTCCACTCCCATATTCTTTATGTATTTATGCTTTAATATATCATCCCATATTCCCAGCGTTTGCAAACCTCTCCATAAATATTTCATAAGCAATGCCTTTCCAAATGTCTCCAAATCTAAGATACCCCAGCCACATTTTTCTTTTGGTTTAGCAATCAAATCCCAATGTTCCAGATGGTATTTCTCACTCTCTTCCCCCATTCCATATGAATTTAGCCATGAAGCTCCTTATCGTGTCTATGATTTTCTTTGGTATGATATAGAGGTGAGCCCAATACACAATAAATTGTTGTAGTATCGCCTGTACCAAGACTAATCTACCCCCCTTTGATAACCATTTTAAATTACATCCCCTGATCCTGCATTTATATTTATTCAATAGCCATAACCAGTCCTCCACTCTATAACATACATCCTTCATATGGAATCCAAGATATGTAAAACCCTCAGCCAGGGGAGTCGTTTTGAAATTATAGATAGACCCAATATAATCAATTATAACCCCATCTCTAGCAGCATAATAGATGCATGATTTACCTTCGTTAGCCATCATTCTAGTAGCATTACATAAATTTTTGAAAATGATATGTAGTGTTTCCCAACAACGTTTTAATATCAACCCGAAGATCAAAACATCGTCAACGAAAAATCTGTTGGTAACCTCCCTGTTATCAGTAACCTTAATGCCCCTTATCTCTCCCAGATCTGCAACCTTCCTTATTTTTAAACTTAATGCATCCATTACAAGAATAAATAAGAGGGGCGAGAGGGCACATCCCTTACGCAGCCCTCTCCCTGGATTAAAAAAATTGGAAGCAGATCCATTGATTAGTATGGCCATAGATGTGTTGCAAACACACCCCATAATCCATTCTACAGTTGTTCTGTCCATGCCAATCTTATAAAAATAAGTCTCAAATATCCCCATTCCACCCTGTCATAAGCTTTGCTTAATTCCACCTTCATGACCGCAGCTGTCAGAAGTCGGGTCTGTACATTATGGAGAATTTCCTGTGTTGTGGCCACAACATCGTGAATACATTTTTTCTTCAGGAAACCAGATTGTTCCGGAGTGATGTATTTAGACAATACCTCCTTCATACTCTTAGTAATTATCTTATAAATAATCTTATATAGGATTTTGCAAAGTGAAATAGGCATATATTATTCAAAAGATAGTGTGCCTTTTTCTTTGGAACGAGTACTAGAAAGGTAGGGTTTAACGCCCCATGAATCTTGCCTATTATTCTAGATTCTTCCACCATATCAGATATGTCTTGGATGAAATCCTTAGCAAAATGAAGGAAAAAATACGGGTTCCATTTGTCTGGTTCCGGGCTCTTGTCCACTGTAAATGATTTAAGGACCCCAATCACCTCTTCAGTACTAACCCTTATGTTAATTTTGAGTAAGTCCCCTTCCTCAAACATCTTGGGATAATCCTCCAGATACCATAACTAATCTGCAACATCAATAACTTCTCTAGCCTTATACAAAGATGAGAAAAATTAACCGCTTCATGTTGGATATTCGTTGTAGTGTAATGTGAAATTCCATTGACATCCACCTACCATACAGAATTTGCATTTTTTCTCCTAATTGCATATGTGTGGAAGTATTTCGTGTTTTTATCACCCACATTCAGCCATGTGGCCCGAATTTTTACCCTCCAGGTTTTTTCTTCGATGAGCAGGATCTTTCTTTTCTCCTCTTCCATGTTTTTAAGTCGTAACCAATAATTTGGGGGCAGCATTCCCTCCTCCAATTCTTTTAGAATCATAGCTGTGTCTTTATGTATGTTCTTTAACCTTGTGATCATGAGGCCCTTTTGTTGTTTCTCCCAAGTGAACACTTCCCGTTTTAACCCCCTTAGAGTGTGAGACAAGTGTTCCATAGCTAACATGTCAGCGTCTCTCTTATGTTTTCTCATATATCCTTTAACCAAAGTATTGAA
Source organism: Pinus albicaulis (assembly GCA_034641835.2). Lineage (NCBI taxonomy): Eukaryota > Viridiplantae > Streptophyta > Pinopsida > Pinales > Pinaceae > Pinus > Pinus albicaulis. The sequence goes on from CM076581.1 coordinate 521,484,377, forward strand.
ATTTGCATTTTCAAGCCACACCCTATTGAATTTAAATGGGTAACCTCCCGGTCTTTTTTCAAATTTCCATTCTAATATAATCGGTCTATGATCTAAGATTATGATGTCCTTTGCCCTTGCATAATGACATCCCATTTGTGATAGAAGACTGGCCTGAACCAGAAACCTGTCAATCCTTTTCCCTATAAAATCAGGGCCCTTTCTTCCATTTAACCAAGTTGGGAAATTTTTAGATAGATTTATATCACATAGGTTTGTGGCACTAAAAATATCATTGAGATAACAAGTCGTCGGATCCAGTCTGCCTCGATTCCCCCACATCTCATCCGGATGAAGAGTGCAATTGAAATCACCAGCAAAGATAGAGTAGTCCAATAACAAAATGCCACATTAACCAGATGAACTCTATGACAAAATCCTTTGAAAATTCCAGTCAGAATGATCCCTCCAAAGAAGCTAAAATCCTTCAAAATAACCCATCTAGGATTCCATAACGCCACCAGGCTACTAGATCGACCCTCAGCATCTTTCGTCATCATATGCCATGCTAGCTACATGGCATGAAAGAATGAAAGAGAGCGGTCAGTCGACTTCATTGTCTCTTGAAGGAATATAATGCAAGGGTTCAAACATTTAAAAAGCTCCCGAAGTGATACAAACTTGCCGCCTCCCCCCCCCACCCCTCCCCAAGACCCCTAATATTCAAAGAGAAAATCAGCATTATGGTACAACGGAAGAGGGTACCAGTGCTCTAAGGACCCTATCAATGGGTTGGGATATCAAGATGTCTCTGAAATTCCCAGTTAGGAGGTCCGGCTCCTTACCCGACACCGAGATGGACTTATTATTTGCCCTTGGTCTACCCTTCCCCTTCCTTATGGTGACATTGGAGATAGACGAGGGGTTGATGTGAATGTGCAGGGAGGGCGTCTTGCCCGTATCAACCTTCAATGGGGCCAACTTTGCATCGGGGTCCATGAGCAGGAGCTCCAGGTCACTCCCGATGGGGTTTCTAGGGGATAAAGGTGGTAAATCAGCCTCATGGGAGATGACGGTAGGATCGATCTCCAAAGAATCAAGGGTCGGGGTAGCAAGGCTAGGTCTAACAGGATTCTGCCATCCACAGGTCCCCGATGGAGGAATGACAGAAAGTAGGAGAGGGATCCTCCCAAAAACCAACGACATCTCTAGACATTACAGATGACTCGGAGAAAATTCCTTACCTGGAGAGATTCCATTACCCGACAAAAAAAGGGATTCCCCCGACAGACCCAAAACCCCCCAAACTCTGAATTTTTCGTCCCTACCTCCAAATTTAAGTGTGCAGAGAGAGTAACAGGGATGATAGGATCTGAATTACCTAGAGAATGTGGTGAACATGGAATGGAAACCAAAGGATAATGTTGGCCATCATGTACAACTTCAACATCATTCCGTCCCCTACCAGTAATCATATTCTTCAACACAATCTCTGGCTTCCGTCGTTGACAGTGGCACATCAGATGTCCAGTCTCATGACACAGATGACACTGGAAAAGTTCTTTCCAATAATAAATATGATGTCTGTATACCACCTCATCCCATTCAATATTAATATGGGTAGGAAATCCCCCGGCAAAAGGAACCTCTACCAAAATCAAAGCCACTCACTTGTCAAATACTCCAAAACACTTTGTGTCAACAAAACAACAAGTCCCAATGTTGTTCCCAATTTCTGTGATTATCTAGATGAACCAAAATTGCAGAGGTAATCTAGGTAATTTAACCCACAGAACATGGTTTTTAGGAGCATTCTTAATAGGATGAAAACCCGCGTCCCATCGGTGTAGCACCAGGAAACACTGGCCGAGAACCCATGGCCTTCTCAAAATCTCATTCACATCCTTTGATTTGATGAAGTGAAAGAAATACCATCCTCTCAGTAATTCAGTGACTTTCGGTGTATAACCAAGGAGCTTCTTCCAGGCCTCCATCAACCAATGTAATATATTCACCTTGTAGAAATGCTCAAATTTCCACCTTCCCACCAGAGCTCGATTTAGCAGAATTTCAGCCCACTCCCACATTACATCACTACCAAAACTTAATAACCTGCATCCTTCTGCCGGCTTGAAAGGCTTAGCGACCCTGTGAGTCTTTCTCCCTACACAATCAGGTCTCAACAGTCTTCCCAGAGTAATGGAATTCTCACGGGGTGAAATCGGCTAAATGTCGTGCAGGGAGGCAGATTCGGGTTGATGTGAGCGTCGACTGTAAAGATTTCCACGTGTAGGGTATGGATCACCTCTCTCCTCCAGCTCTATTGCATGCAGAAATGCCTCGTCGTATTCTTCCGACTCAATTTCCTCAATTAATTCAGCCAAGTCCCCCATTGCACTGTTCCAAGAAAATTAAATCTGAGGTGATGGATAGGGTAGCCAAAGTTATGGTCCTTTCATTCAGATATTAAAAACAAAACCACAACCGTATAATAAGCATGCAAAAAATAGTGGATGGTCAGGTTGCAATAAATAATCTCGCCAATCGAAATGATATGCCACAAGAGTCTTAAAGGCACATAATAACGTTTAGGATAGAGTATCATAATGACTCATCTCATACACAATGAATCTTCCACCCTCGAACATACCACACCCGGACATGCAAAAGACGCAAAGGACGCTACCCCATAAATAGAAAAGTCTGAGAGTATTAAAAAAGGGTAAACCTAGGTATAAATTATTGTCACAGTCTGCCACCACTGTCAGACTAGACACCCTCCTAGAAAAATATTTAAAAAATCTCCGATCTCGCTTCTCGATACCTTCCAGCCGGAAAAACCAAAGAAAATAGTTGTGTATGGTTTGTATCCCCGGAAGAAGGTGAAGATCACATGAACATAGAAAATATATGTTACACTAATGATCATGAAAGGTTCAGAGAGTAACGAACCACAGAAAACTAGATAAGGGGGATCCTAACAACCAACCAAAACCCACGAGATAAAATAATAACCGAGAAAATAATAGACGGTATTTGAGTCACTGAGCACAACAGCAGCAGAAGCAAATTCCAATATTCCACCATCTATCACGTAGTTGTACCTTCATGCTTCTACATGGTCTGTAAAAGTGAATAAACTGACATCACTTAAAAAAATGTGAAGTATTATCGGTCTTAGGCAAGTTCTCCAACCCATCCCAACCCTCTTGATTGTATAGTAGACCCAGAAACAACCCCCAGAGTCTGCTCAACATGGTCAGTTTTCCATTCTTCAGCAACCACTGAACTTTCCTACCTATCTGCCCTATAGCATTTTTGTGCGGAATCCAGCCAAGCTGCCTCCAAGCCATGGCACACCAGACTACCCCAGCTGATTTGGAATATATTATGCAGCTTTTACCCTCAATGCACAGATCTAGGTTAACCTACAATAAATCCACAACAGAGACGGATCCCTTCACAACTATTTTATCTTTGATGTTACAGAGGTTGTTGTTTTTTATATTTGGCATTGATGGCTTGTATTGATAACAGGTGGTTGTCAAGCTTGTGGGTTCTTCTATCAAAATATAACAATAAAACAACTTAGAAGATAGAAAAATTTCCAATTAGTTCGTGCTTGACCTTGTTGGGTTCTATAGATGTTGTTTTATTACAAGTTCTTAAAGTCTTAGAAATTACAGAAAATTCATTGGATTCTAAATCTTAATATTAACTTAAAATTAGTATTTTATTGTAATTTAGCTATATTTAAATTAAGCAACAAATACTAGCTATTATGTAACACTTCTTAATTTTTAATATTGTTAATATTTAATATTGTAATCATACGATATATTAATAGTAAATAGTGAATGGTCACTTTCGAGAAAAAGATCTTCCATGTTATACAATTACATAATATCACTTGATATTACATATCGCAGAGCCCATTCCAATTATAATAATCCAATATACATTCAAATTGAGAATTTTCAAAGTCATGGAACAATCTTTCTCTTCCCAATTTGATTTTTTTTAATATTACTTTTATAGATGTCAGTTTTTAGTCTCCTCTCTTCTTATAAAAGAAAAATAACCATTGTTAAAAAAAGATAATAACTTTGCCATTTCACAATAGTGGTTGTATTTCTTTTCATAAAAGGAATATAAGAAAATACTACACCTTTTGGAAAGTTATTGTTTAGAAATTTTTATTTAAGATCAATCATATTTTAATTGTTTACAGTTTTGGAAAGGGAGTCATTGTAGCACTTGTAATAAGCATATATGGTGATGGGCGGACAAAGTTAATGCAATTTTTTTAGCATGTGTGTCATTTTGTGCTTCAAATGTTGGTTAATCAGGATGATGGATGGTCGTTGGCTCAGGCATATTTTGAACGAAGGTGAGGTCTTTACCTCGTCCTATATCTTTGTTTGTTTCCTATTTATGATATGTCGGTTGTTCCCTTGGAATTCCTTTCTGCAATTAGGCATAGGACTTAATTTTTTCTGGCTCGGGAGTGGATTGTTTGAGTATAGTTGTGGCATTCTTTGTTTTCTTTTCTTTAGTTGTTTTTTCTCTATGTGAGTTCTAATTTGTGGGTCTCTATTTATCACCTCAATCTCTTGTACTTGGGATGGGTATTCTGGAAATTTGGGTATTATAGAACATTGTGGGTGACTTTTTTTCTTTTGTGGTGGACAATTCAGAGTATTTGCGCCCTTAGTTCTTGATTCCTTCATGGTTAGGGTCAAATTAAATTTAATTTGCATAGTTTTCTTGCTTGTTTTCTATCCACTGAGATATTGCAGGGGTCTTACCTTTTCTTTTCGGCCTCTATTTTCCTTGCCTTGAGTTCTGCTTGTGACGGGTGTTCATGGTTGGTTTGTTGGGTTATGTATTGGATGTGTAATGAATTTGAAATCTTTTGGGTTTGGGCCTGGTGGAATGGTTTTATGTGGATGACCTTATTGTCTATAGGTTAGGATTTCAGGGAATTCCTATTTTTCCTTCGATATTGTTTATAATTCATAATATTTCTACTAGTTTTCCTCATTTCCTCTCTATAGTAGTGCTTTTGGATCCAAGGCAGTGGATGTCCAGTCGACGAGGTGGCGTAGGTAATGTGGGGCATAAAAGGTTGCACCCCTTTTCCTACGACTCAATGGCCACTACCTTTGATTTTGTACCAATGGAGGTCCGTAGGGAGGTTGGATCTAGAAAGTGTGGAGGTTGGAGATTTTTCTTATGGTGTAGATTCTAAATTGGTTAGAGATAAATCGAAATGGCTTCCAAATCTTAGTCGATTTCAAAAAAGGAGGTTGTATTTCTTGAGTTCCTTGGCATTTAATCAACAAACTACAACATTTTTCCATATCGTATTCAAGGATAAATAGGAAAAAACTTATAATGTTTTATCATCCTTGGTATGTTGCCATTGATGTGAATTGGGATAGTTTGATATGCTTGATGTGTCAAGCTTAGGGGGGATTCCTATGGTTTCTGAAGTCTCTAGTAGAGAATCACCATAGTAGCAGGCTTATTGGAGAATCCATAAAATGATGACTATGGTAGTTGGGAGTCCAGGTTTTTGGCACAAGAAGAAGAGTTTGGAAGATATTTTAACTGAGAGTTTGGAGCCATTTTTTTAGGTTATAATTGGGTTCAAATATTACATCATACCTTCTCTACTCATAATTTCTTTGAATAATCTTTCCAACGGTATGTGGAAGTCCAGAAATGGACATATGGATCAAAAGTTGTTGATAGTCGAAATAAGGAGCTTGGAGTCCTTAGGAGGAGGCCAAATTCCGGAAGGCCGAAATTTTGGAACCTAAAATATCAGAGAAATTCACAATATCAGAGGAAGGAGCCTCAATCAATTGGAGCAGGTCATATTGGAGTTCGGAGCACATTGGGACTCAATATCAGAACCTTAGAGCAGAGGATATATCAAAAGGTCGAGGCCATCGGAACCTCGTAAGTCCTTATAGATTGCAATTCCTTGGAAGTGTTGAGGTTTGCAAAGAAGACCAAATACAAAGGAAATTGTTGAAGAACCAAGGACCAATGGACCCTTTCTCTCTCCTCTAATTGGACACATGGCAACAGGTCATTGGCCTTGAGGAGCTGAAGTGGAAGATGACGTCAGCATGATGTAGTTGTATGATGGACACATGGAAGGTCTATTCAAAATTTTTGGTGATATTAAGGGGAAAATTTGAGTGACACATGTCATCCTTAGGAAGGCACCGTATTTCAAAGATGACAACATATGATGTCATTTTGGAGGTCGGCATATCGGAAATTGGATTTTTTGTAACTCCTGTGTGTCTGCATTTGAAAAAAGTTCCGATGAAAGGGGATTCGATGGTGATTGGTGTTTGGTCATGAGAAGCTAAAGGAACCAAGGGTTGAAGAGAAAAATACACATGAATAAGGGCCCCTGGCAAGATCCTGAAGGCCTTAGCACCTAAGTGTTATGTCTCCAGTCATGACACTCGGTCCTATGAAGGAAATGTGATAAAGGGATAAGAATAGGGAGCTAAAATCAATCGCGACTTTGCAATTACATAAGATATGTTTAATAAAATTTTGATATGCAATGGCTCTGATATAACACTACAGTGGTATGTGAAGCCACTGGTCACAACTTTTGGTCTCATGATGAAAGAATGAGCGATAAATAATAAGCGCTAAGGGGTTAAAGGCGTCGGAATTGTGTGATTTCATAACATTATTTTTATATGAGTTACAATAAGTTGTGGCTCTGATACTAGAGTACATAGTTAAAGGATGAATGAGTTGGCAGCTAGAAACTTCATGCAAGGCAGAGGAGTTGGTTAATGGAGTTAATGGAATTTGTAGAGATCGTTGGGACAACGCAATGAGGACAAATATTCTCAAAGAAGAACAATTGGGCTTGTCTCGATGTTGAAGGAAAGCCATCTCCGATCTCTTGTGCACGCATTGTAGACTTAATTGAGGAACATAGAAGCCATGTTGTGGTACATTCAAGATCTGTTGTCCATAAATAAGCATGGGGAGTCTCTTTAGAGTGTGTAGGTGGAATGAGATTAAATTATCAGCATGGAGAATCACATAGTGTGTTGGTGAAGTGCCCAGGATCCCATTCCCTTATTTAATGCAGTAGAAGAATTCCAGCATCAGTCTCAACATAAACATGGAGGAGATAGAGAGGTACCCTCGGGCAGTGTGGAAATAGGTAGCAGAGGCAACATTGTGCAGAGTGCAACAGAGGATCAAAACTAGTGATTTCCATTAGGAAAATTGGGGAAGAGTGTATTGTTGTATGTGTTGAAGTGTGAAGAGTAGAGTGTGTGAGAGTGGAGTAACAAGCCCATGTGTTGAACTAGAGTAGAGCATAGAAGAGAGCCCATGGAATATAAGGCAGAGTGCAGAGGATGTGGTGGTGTTGTGTGAAGCCAAGAGAGCTTGTGGAACTGTAGAGGACTGAGAGCAGAAGTTGATTCTACAGTAGACCAGATTGGTATTTTTTTGTGTTTGTATTTGCCTTTATTTTCAATTTGAAAAATGTATGAAAATTATAACAGTTGCTAGAGAAGGTGGTGGCCTACATTCATAAGAGTTTGGTGCCTCTTAGCAAGTAGGTGTTTTTTATCCTAAGGGTATCGGTGCCTCTTAGCAAGTAGGTGTTTGTTATCCTAAGGGTATCGGTGCCTCCTATGAGTGGGTGTTCACAAAAAACTTGATGTAATTAAGTAGGTGCTTAATTTACATCATAACAAACAAACAGAATGGTGGTTTTCTCCCTTTGGGTTTCCACGTAAAAATACTGGTGTCAATATGTGTATGTTTCTCATGTGATGGATTGTATGTACAGATGAATGCCTTATCTTTCTGCTCATTTGCATTATGTATGAATTATCTCATTAGTAACAAAAATTAGACGAAAGAACTAAATACATATGCATAAGAAGTTTTAAGAACCTCACTATTACTGATTCACCCCCCCCCCCCCCTCTCTGAGTAATTCCTAGTTTCAATAGGACATGGCAGATTTAATTCCATTTGCATGCAATATGGACTTGTAGCTATGTTTTTTGGAAGGATGATGTCTGAATGGCGCGTAATGCCTTTAAGATTTATTTTGAATGACTATCGTGTTTATGGATACAAATTGCATTGCTCTTTTATATGGAAGCGGCTTGTTGCAGATTTACATCAAACTTTTATGGTGACATCTTGAAGTAGTATTTGGATCACCTGTTGTTTCAGCTATGTTACAAGAATATTTTATGATGGCTTACAATAGTTTTGTTTCTTTGGTTACATTTATTGTTTCAATTTGTATACAGGAAGGTTGGATGGAAATGACTAATATGTGGGGTGATAGCATTTGTGTGTATTTCCTTATGTGTTTTGTCTGGTGGATACATTATGGGAATGGGTTGTGATGTCGAATGATGTTGTAACCACTATGGTTTTTTCCATGCCTGGGCCATTTCTTATTATGTACATGATGTTATGGAATGTAATATAAACCTATCTATTTACAAAAAAAATGTTTTTAAATAAATAAAATTTATAAATTTAAATAAATGTTAAATATGTAAATTTTATATGGGTAGTAAGTGAAAGAGGGGTGTCTTTTTATCTTAGAAGGACACATTGTATTCAGTTTTGGATCATTTTAAAACAATATGGCTGAAGCATATTCCTTTCTTCAAGGATTATTCCTTTCCTCTTCATTGTCCATGCACTGTTTTTCTATTGTAGGGGACTCTAAAAACACTATTAAATACTTCCAAGTTGCTTCTTCCTCTTTTGATTCCTATATAAACTTGATCCTCTCCCTAATTAGGGTAACTCTTCTTTCCTTCCCCTGGGTTTGATTCTTCCACATCCTCTGAGTCAACAATCAATTTGTATACCAGCATGCCAATTATGCACTACAAGTGGTAGAGGGTGGTCCTCATTGTGAATGGTACTCAATCCATAAGTTTGATCCCTTAATGTATTGTTGTGTTTTTTCTGGTAGAATCATGGGTTCCCACATGGTTTCCCTTCGTCTCCTATGCTTTTGGAGTATCATTCCATCGTTATTGTGAATCCTCTCACCAACCTGCAACAATAACTTAGTACTTCTGCAATCTTATCCAATTCCTCTATGGATCTCCCTTGCAATGGACTATTTATATGAATGTATGCCAAATTTTTATTGCTTTAAGGTCTTAATTCTAATGGGATATCTCGTTAATATTGGTCATCACTTTGTTTTTTCCCCTTATCTTCTGGTCTTTAGGCTCTTAATCCAACATGGCCAACTCCTCATTGTGCTCTTCATATTTCCTTGCTTAGTTGTCATAAATCCTATAGTGCTCAAACTCATTTCTTCTCATTTGATAGCTCTGCCCTTTTGGAGGTGGATATTGATTTTTCCATCTTAGAACTTGGCTCACTATAGTGACATATCATGAAACTAGAATCAAAGGTGGATATCCTTTTTGAGATGCTTATTCAACACAAACACTCCATCCAAAAAATGACAAATGATAGATGCTCTTGGCTCCATAATTGAATACATTTGGAATGTGTGATTGGAAGAACAGCAGGTGCTTACCTCTCTAGCTCATTCATCCACAACATCGTCTCTACAAGGATCTCAATTTCTACTTGACCTCAAATCTCCAGCCTCAAGTGAAGCACAGGATTGTTGCAAAGTTTACTAGTTCCCTCCCATCCCACGTTATATTAAATGAATTATTTTTTTGTCTCAATTTTAGTCCTATACTACAAATACTACTCAATTTATCTCAATTTTGAATATATGTATTCACCTACATTAGTTAGGAATATTGGTAATTTTTAGCTAGAAATTTTGGAAAGGATCCTTTTGGGTAAAACTCCTAAATTTTGTGCCTCTACTATATCACATCGACATAGATTTTACCAATGTAATATCCATCAATTATATATATAAACATAAAAATGATAATTTAAATTTTCCATATATTGATTTTTTAAATCTAAAATACTACCAATATTTTTTTTTGTGGGGTAAATGCTCTATTTTCTTCTAAATTGGAATGTACATAAAATAGTTAAATATCTTGGGTTGGTTTTTCACCAGGAATACTAGACCATAACAAAAATTGCACTATTCAAATAGAGACATAGGGTAGCAAAATGTCCAAAAATACTTAAAGGCTAAGATAAAAACTAAAAACCATGTCGAATAGGCCAGCAAGACAGACTACAAGATCATAATTCAAAATAAATTGGGGCATGATATAAACTAAGCTAGTGGATCAAAATCAGTGGTAGCAACCTGAATTAGATCTCCATTGTTGTCGGGATTGTTTCCAGTTGGAGGTGGGATATACAAATGTTGCTCAATGTGATCCAAATGCTAATATATGTCTCTTAGATGACGGTGGAGGTGTTCCAAATATTGGAGGATGTCAACTCTATGCTCAAACTGGTCCAACATAATATGACCAAGGAGAAACTTTAGATGGTAATATATGTTGATGGTGTACATTTATTTGTTGAAGCGGCCTCATGTGTAACCTATGTCTACCACCTAATTAGTCATATTGGCGAGAATCTCGGTATCTAAGTGTTGTTGTCACGTGAAGGCTCCCTCAATCTCCATGCAAGCTATCTCTTCCTGCATGGGGCTCATATTAAGGTCCGCAAAGCTAGAAGTTGTTTCTTCTAGGAGGTGGTGGGTATGAGAGTGGCCCTGAGAAATCCACTCTTGATAATAACCTGCCCCTCAGCAGACACGTGCATGCTAATGGGGCACGGGAAGGCCACAACAAGAACATAAGACCAAGAAGTTATAGGGAGAGGGGAACAAGCGGGTGGCCAAGAGGGAGCAGCCATGTGGGGAGGGGAAAGGTGTGGATGGCAGGAGGTTAGATAAAGACAAGGATTGAGGGAGGTAAAAACATACAACAGGCCAAAGAGAGGGAGAGATAGAAGATGAAGGGAAAGCTCGAGACTAGCTGACAAGCTAAACTAGAGGATGCATGACTCTATAGGAAGTGAGTCGGGGAAAATATTTGAGTCCACTAAAGCTAGATGAGAGTTGTGGGAATAAAACATAGTTGAAAGGGTCACTAGATAAAAGACAAAAAATATGAACATACTCATAAATGATAACAATACCAAAGAGGGAGTGCAAACCAAAGACAATAAAGAATGCCACCGTGGATGTCTGACGCCCATAAAATTTATCCATAGCCGTGCATTGAGAACCAACTTCAAAATCCATTGCAGGCACTATAATTTGAGTTAGAGAAGGAAACAACCACGCTAGAATAGAATACCAGGAAACCAAATGTACGGTGCCCCTGAGTCTCCAGTTGGGGGAATTGAACCTATGAACTAATAATTGAGATTCAAGATCGAATGGATTGGGCCTAGCCAAGGCTCACAGAAGTGGGCCAGCTAGTGCCCATAGAGTGAATTGCGCAGGTGCTTGAAGGAGGCGACAGACAAAGCAAGAAAAAAACCAAACAATTTGAATGGGACTAACATCATTGATAAGAGATGGATGAATTGTATGAGAAGGCAATTAGACTTCATATGAGCCAAGTCTCGCAAGGCGGCCAATATTTAATGCTAGTGGAGTAATTCATTATGGTTCAAGCGGCCATCGATCAGCTCGCATGAGGCAGCCTCGAGTGAGGAGTCAATAAAGCTTGGTTATATAGGTGTGTTGCCACGTCCTCCCACCAGTTGGCTTGGTAAGGCAGTGGCATTCCCCTCCCTGTGCGATATAATCACCCCATCCAAAAGAATTATAAAATATATTTTTAAAAATATAAAATTTTAATTAAATAAAAAATAAAGTCATAATACGAAAAATTAAATTTTGTTAAATTGTTTTTTTCAATATATTATTATTATTATTGAAATTTTGGTCTTTAAATCTCTTAAAATTTATAATTTTTATAAAATATGCAATCGATGATTTTAATTTTGTTGAAGATATAATTTTTTATTTTTTTATTTTATAATGTTTTTCATGTTATTTTTTTATTTTATAATGTTTTTCATGTTTTGTATTAATATATTGATATATTTTTTTTTATATATGTTGAAAGGAAATTTTGACATTTTAATTCAATAACGGTTTTCATGTTTTGTATTAATAAATTGCTATGAAAACTTTAAGGGAAATTTAGGGAATGTTAAAGAGATTATATATATATATATATAATTAAATTATTTTGTCATATTAGTATCTAGGATGGTGATTATTTAGTTTATTAATTTTTAAGTGAAAAAAAAAAAATGAAAAGAGATTTTTATAGTTTATAGGTAGATTATATTGTAATCATTTTATAATAAAAATGGTTTGACTTTAATTAGTTGTGAAAATTTTAAAAATATTTTATAAGGTTTATAGAGATTTTGAAAAAATTAATATATTTTGAAAATTAAAATTTAATTTTCTATTTTTTTTATTGGCTTATATAGATGAAATTACTAATTTTATGAGGCTATAAATAGAATTTATCAAAATAAAATTTATTTTAAAAATAAATCTATATCCCACTAAGTGTCATACACACATCAACTCTTAATATTTGTGAAAAATAATACACGCATCAAATCTCAATATTCATGTTTGAATTTTAAATAATATGTAACTTTTGAAAATAATTTACAAAATTTCACATTTTTATTTTATGGTTTTTTTTTTGTTTAATATATATATATATATATATATATATATATATATATATATATATATATATATATATATATATATATATATGATCTTTTAAATGTGAAATCACTTTATATATAGATTCACCTTTATATATAATAACCTGTTCAAAGTTTTTTAGTAACCCAACGTTTCAGACTTCATAAGTGAATCCATCATCATCTTTGGGAAGATTTGAGAGAATTAGGGAAAATAAATAAAACTAGCAACTGCACCAAATGTTGCAAAGGAAACGTCGTAAGGTAATTCAAGGCAATTTGAAAACAATCATGACATATAAAGAATCATTCAAGATAAAATATTATATGGATATTAAATACTAAATTTTGTTAAAAAATGAGCCTATCTAAATAATTGAAAAAAAAACTAAATAAAACTATATTTCGAATAATTATAAATGCATAAAACTTATAACTTCTCATTTTATCAAAACTTAAATAAAACAATAACAATAAATTTATATCACTGAATAATTAAGAAAAAAAACAATAGTAATTAAACAAAAAATTATCCCATTATATCATAAATTGACATCATCAAAATATTACTCTAATATCGAAACTCAGAATTGCCCACAAATCCCATTAGCAATTTTTATTGTTGTCCAAATATGAATGATGTCCTGGAGTTTGTGGATGTTTCTATGTGAATCGAAAATATTGGTGCTCTGAGTGAATAAAAAACAAATGAATTATTAGTTTTTTAGATCCAGTGGCTCAATTGATCAGGAGAAAACAGATGCGGTTCAATTTTGTGTATTCACTGCTATTTTACCATATAAAATGCATATGGTATTACATGAAAGGTACTTTAATTTCAGAGAAAATTCTAAATCGTTTTGAGCAAGCCTTACTCTACAGTTAGTTGGAAAGCAAGGCACAACACAGACACTCAAAATATATTGTGGTTTTAAAAAATTTCCATAAGACAAATAAAATTTAAAATGGACACAATGAACCATCACATGGACGAGAAATTGAATTGAAGATCTGAACGTGTACTGAAGCTCTGCCACACCAGATTCGAACTCACGGACACAAGCGAAGAATTCGTGGTGTTATAGATCTGAAAATTACCGTTCTCCCCCATTAAAATGCTTTTAGAGTTACCAGTACCGGTACTCCATGTATCTTCTTCTTGTGGATTAGCTAATTCCGAAATGAGCTTACAAAGATCATGGACCTTAATGGTACGAAACAGTTTGAACTCTAACTCATTGTCTTGAAAACATTTCATCCTTTTCTTTGCCTTTGTTCGCCTAACTCTTGTTTGCCAAACAACGATCTAAATATTGGAAGGGGAACGAAAACTATGACATAATTCTTAAGAATTTAGGGAGTGAAATGTTTTACCTCTTTATAGAATGCATATGATTTCTTGTTTGTAGTGGGATAATTTAGTTTAGATCCTTGTAATATTTCACTCATGAACATGATTGGCCGCTCATTTCCTCTATCATTCTTTGTATACACTTTCACCTTCGATTCTTTAAAAGCGGATTCCCCAGCTTGATAAATGAAATTCACTAAGACAAATGTGACGCCTGACAGTGCTACCTGCAATCTGAAATTATAATGAAGCAATTTCTAAGGATGCCAAATCTGTAATGTAATAAAACATATTACTGGAGAAGGCAACATAAAAACTGAGTGGTGGCCCCTCATGCATCAACAGTATATGCTACGTTCAGCTGCTAATGGTAGCAACAGTATATTGTAAACTTAGTACCAAGAAAGTTTGACCTGCAAAAACAGAGGAGAAAATTATCATATAATTAACAGTTCAGAGAACCTGGAAAAAGAAACTGATATACCGTACATCCAAGCCATCTCACCGTCCACTACGTGTCGTACCAAACATCATATGGCACTGCAAATTTGCTTGAAGTCACTGGAAATATATTGAGAATTGGCACTCTATTTTATTTCAAGGATAGCATTATTGGAAAGCAGTATTGTTTGGCAACTCCCAATCCATATAACTTTATCCATTCACAGGCATTTGGGATTTGTTTACGAGTCATTGCATTTTTAACTATTTGGAAGCCACAGAGGAAGTATGTTTGAAGTCAGTTCAGTCCAATCTTTTTGTCGCTCTTTGTAGAAAGAGGTTTGTATGCAATTGTCCACCAAAGGTTACCTTTGATTAAGGATCCCACGTAGCACTGAGAAAGAGGATATATGACTACATTGTATGCACCCTTCTACTTATATTTTGAGCTTTGTAATTATCTACTTGATAATACAACGCATATTTTTTGAAAAACAAAATGTCAGATTGGTTGGTTGAGCCAAAACAGCCGAAGGCCAGCTGTTGGGAAAGCACCACTAAGATAGCAGCTAAAGAGAGCTAAGTCCACCTACAAAATATTATTCAGCTAGAGTATATATGACAGCAGAAGGCTGCTGCAAATAGAACTGAATAAAAATAAGAACTTGTTGAAAGAACATGTGAATTTAGGAGTTTACGCACAACTTTTAAAAGTCTATGCCTTTTTGGAGTATTGTCCATTATCTAAAAGAAAGTACCTGACTTTGCATACCTGAAACTACCTAATTGAAGTATAGCGGCAGACTTCTTGGAAGGGAAAGAAACTCCTGTTAGGAAATTTTTGACATACGTACATGTGTCTAGTCTAGTGAACAGAACAAGCGCCAAATGATCCAAATTTTTTGAGTAATTTAAATGTCATCTCTGGTTGAGAAGCATTGTCCTAATATGCATGATGCTCATTATAGCCACCTTCAATCAATAGCATATATACTATATCCAGGTCAAATCAATTGGGGAAAAACAGAAGTTTATTCTAGAATCTAATTTAAAAGATGAACTAATACCAACTGGAACTCAGTTCATTGAGGGTTCCAATCTTCTGTGTTATGGCCCACCCAAATGGCATGTTTTAAAAATGGATATATCTCAAAGTAATTTCCAGGAACAAAAGAGAGAAAAAGTTGAACACAAACTTACAGCTGAGTTATAACAAGAGCCGTGCGATCTTTGTTATAATGGCATGCCACTCCTTCCCACGCATCCCATGTAGAAGGAGCACATGGATCTCCGTTCCATCCCATTGTATCTGGAATACGAAGGCACTGCTTCAAAGCTCTCATAGCTACAACTGCACATGGGAATTTTAACCGCATAAGTTCTATTAGCAAAGGTTACAAAACAAAACACAAGCATGAATTTTAGCATGCTTTTCCTAGTTATGCCATAGAAGAAGTTCCATGCACGATGCTTTATTGATCTTGTTACATGTGCTGGCCCGCAATAAAAAGGAAAATCTGAGACAAATCTCTTATCTTTTCAAAATTCTATTTATCAAATTAATATCGGGCCTGTAATCAAACATATATTGATTATTCTCTAAGTCCTTTTATGTTTCTAGCCATCTATGCAAGAAGCTGTAAACCCAACTTCCCTGCACATTGAAAGAGAGCCATAGAATATTTGCAATATACTATTGCACAAAATATTTTATGTGGAGCGTATTGTTCTAAAGCTCATGCAGAGAATGAAACAAAAGATGAAAATAAACAATATTTAAGAAAGCAAACTCAAAGAACAAAAAAAAACTCGTGTGTAGTTGGCTGGTTTGTATTTAGTGCAGAGTTACCAACATACTTATGGTAAAAAGGGTCAAAGCCGGATCTTGGTGTCCAGATGCCCCACTCAAAGAATTTACAAAGATATTTGGTTATGCATAATTCCTATTACAGTTTAACGGAATCAAGTGAGATAAGTATAATAGGCTATCTAAGAATTTGACAGGAATTGTTCCATGGTATGAATTTGATAGCAATGGAGAAGTACATTTTGGATGAAGCTGCACGAAGGACATCACCAGAAAAATTAAAACGACATGATATATTCTAGAATTCCCACAGCATAAAACAAGGGAGAGTGCCGAAAAACAAGGGATTGATGCAACGAGAAACGAGTTTAGACAGTGAATCGAGGGTTACGCTGAGCCCATAGATAAGATAGACTGCCAGGCACGTCCAAAATGGTCTGTATCATTGCTGAAGCCTGGACCAAATGAGTCAGAGCTGCAAGTCAACTGGCCGTAATTCACCATGATGACATTTTGTCAGAGCCCCAAGTCAACTGGCCGTAATTCACCAAGATGACATTTTGTCACACAGACGTCTGGTGGCAGGGACTTCCAAGATATATCACCATGGAACCATAGCGATTTAAGAAGTAAAACACAAATTAGAAGACGCATCTCCTGCATGCAAAGATATATATTTAAATTAAAAATATTTTTTTAATAAAAAAAAATAAAAAAGTAAATAAGAAATGAAAAAAGTGAACTGCCTAACTCCAAGTGGGACTTGCATGTGCCAAATGTCCCTTTGAATCTTGGGCTCGAAGATTAGACCCTCTGAAGCAAGGCAGGTGACGGGAAATTTTTTGAAATCAAACATGTATAAGCGACATATCGTCCCTGGTCTTTAACCTGGGGTGCTGTAGAATGTGCCTTAATGAAAATGGTTTGTTTGATGGGGCGTGTAGGCCCAGAGGCAAATTTCGCTGGAGTGTTGCAAAATCAAGCACGGGCAATGGATGATGGTGTTAAATGCCACCGATCAGTTTCTGTTTGCTGTCCAAACCTCCATTGCAGGAAGCGAGGTGCCATTAAATCCTATTACAACGGACAGAATGAATTTGCCAGAAGAATTTACAGCAATGAATCCCAGCGCAAATATCTCATTCTCGCTAACAATAGCGCTCCCATTCCCATCTGTGACTGCTCTGAAGAGCCTCTGCACGTACAGTTCTTTAATGTTTGTAATCCTTGCAATAATATGCCGAAAAAACTGTACTGCATTACATGTGTGTATCTGCTTGTGGGCTCTGGTTGTGCGCTGTGGGTTATGAAATAGAATAGGGAATTCGTGATGAGCAGCCAAGCGCAAGCATTAATGTTCTGTGAACAATCTCCAGTCAAGAATCCCGAGAGGCTTATTTGTCTAGTTAGTATAGTTGTGGAGGTTGCTGCAATGGGAGCTTCAATAATGGGCAATGGAAACCTCAGAATCATCTGCTTGCTGGCTCTGCTTTTGTTGTTTGGTAAGTGTTTTTATTTTTTTGTTCACTGCATTGCATGTGGGTATCTTCTTGTGGGCTCTGGTTGTGGCCTGTGTGTTGTGAAATAGAGTAGGGAATTCGTGATGAGCACAAGGATGCTCTTACCCAGATGCAAAAATTATGTGAAGAGAAACCAATGAATAAAGACGGGATACAAATTGAAGAACTGATCCCTAATGCATTGCAAGTTCTTGCCAAATCTCACAGCAGGGATGTGAAGAGAAGTTCTCTGTCAAACTTGAAATCTCTCGTCACTAGTCATGCTCAGAATAAGGTAAATAGTGCAGAAATACTCTTCTCAATTTCATTATGTTTAAATGGGACTGTATTTTACACATACCCATGTTCTAAGCTTCCCTTTATTCTGCATTCAGCATACCCATGAGGGATTCCGCAGCATAACCATGTTCGAAGCTTCTCTGTGTTCTGCATCCAGCATACCCATGAGGGATTCCACAGCATACCCATGTTTGAAGCTTCTTTGTGTTCTGCATCCAGCAGTGTGGAGGGACGGACATGGAACAGATTCAAAAGTGGAAATTCCAAGCACGGATTCAGTTGATTCAGCAAAAGATCCAATCCCACCAGAAACAGATGCGAGGCTATCAGTTTCCTTCTCAACGAATGCAGATTTTCTTTCACAAGAAAACAGAAAACGCTATCATTTCCAGAGATAAAACTCAAGAAAAGAGATCTCAAACCCAATAACTGTCCACAACTTCTCCAATGCAGAATGGATCAAGCCATAACCGTAGAAAAAAATGCTAAATGAGTGCCACAATAGGAGGAAAACATCAAAGAATTTAACCTCGGTAATGGACGAAACCCTACGCAGGAACCGCTCGGAAAACCCTCGAGCACGTTGAGTCAAATGAGCCATGGACGGAGCGAGATGGGCATGTAGTTGCCAACATCCAACTCCGACAAATCTCCACCATTCAACGCGCGAGCCAAAACTAATTTCGCAACTGTTGCAACCGTGACTATTCCAATCAACGATTAATATTGATTTAATCGTCTAACAAAAGATCGAATGGTAAATATTATGACAGACAGACAACCAGCAAAGTTGTTTTCAAATAAATACGCCTTATGGCGTAAATATGTATAGTGATTAGTAAGAGATTTTTAAGGTAGGTTGGACAAAAATACAATTTTTGTTTTTAGTCGGTTGGAAAAAATATAAAAAATTAAATATAAATATTAAATAAATAATGAGGTGGATTGTTGAAGTAAAAAAATATGGTTGTTTTCAATTTATATTATTTAATATAAATTATTAAATAAATAATAAGGGGATTGTTGAAGTAAAAAATGTGGTTGTTATAAAACATTTTATTATACCTAAGATTTTAACCATTATGAAAAATTAATACGAGAATTTTATTTTATTATTTTGATATATTTATTTTATTATTTCTTTAATTATTGAGATAAGAGAATTAAGATGAGAAAAAATAAGAATTAGGAAAAGTGACATAATAAAACAATAAAATTTATTTATTTATTTTTAATTTAATGTTGAGAGAGGTAAGGTTTATTAAGGGTTTCTGAGTATTGCTAATGATAAGGCCATCATCACGATTTATATTATTTTTTCTTTTTTCAATTTCTATAGCCTCTTTTATTTTTCTTTTTAGGTAGTGATCTTCTTTGGAGATTAGTTTGGCATCTTCCATCCGGATGTAGTGAGAGGATGAGAAAGCATGTTATGCCAAAGTTGATTTTGAAATTATGTTTCTAGATATGTCAGCAGCATGTTCCTTAAGTCTGATGTTGAGGGATCCGCTGGTTTCTCCAATGTATTCTTTTCCACAAGAACAAGGTATAATGTAAACTCCTTTTTGCAACCTAGGGTTTATAGGGTCCTTAGCGGAGTCTACAATATTTCTAATTGTATTAGGGGGAGTGAAAGCAATCTTAATGGTGTGTTTGTTACGGATTCTAGAAATTTTATCAGTTGTTCCTTTTATGTAAGGTAAAGAGATTTTAGGAATGTCGAAATTTTTCTTTTCGTTATTTTTATTAAGGGTTTGGTGAATAGTTTTGTTGATGTTGTTTTTATTATATCCATTAAATTGAAAGACTTGGCAAAGGTGGTTCAGCTCATGTTCTAGGTGGTGAGAGTCAGAAATTCTGGAAGCCCTAGTAGTTAGGGTTTTAATGATGCCATATTTTTGCTTGGGATGGTGATGTGAGTTAGCGTGAAGGTATCTTTCAATGTGAGTTTTCTTTCTGTAAAATTTGGTGCTAATTTTTCCATCTTTTTTGGTTAAAAGGATATCTAGGAAAGGTAATTGGTTATCTTTTTCAATTTCAATGGTAAATTCAATGTGACTGGAGAAAGTGTTAATGTGAGCTAAAAAATCATTTAGTTTTGATTTACCGTGAGTCCATTTTGCGAAAATATCATCTACATATCTTTTCCATTCTTCTCGGGTAAATGGAAAGGATTTGAGAACTTTCTGTTCAAAATGTACCATGTAAATGTTAGCAATTATAGGGGATAGAGGAGAGCCCATCGCTACTCCATGAGTTTGTTCATAAATTATTCCTTTGAAACTAAAGAAAGAATATTTTAAGCACAATTTGAGGAGATCTACAGTCTTGCTATCAGTGATAGATTTCATAACATCGATGGCCTCATCCATAGGTATCATGGTATACAAGGAGACAATGTTGTAACTTATCATGAGATCTTCATCTTTCATGTCAAGGTTTTTGGTCCAATCAATGAAAGATGCAAATTCTTTGATAAACGACGAGTTGCTGCCTACAAGGGGGCATAATTCCTTGGCAAGGTATTGAGCAAGGAGGTAGGTGGGTGAGCCTATGGTATTAACTATTGGTCTTAACGGGATGCCTTCTTTGTGAAATTTGGGTACTCCATATATTCTAGGTGTGATAGAACTAGAAGGGATGATTCTCTTTTTTAAGTTGGAGTCAAGGGATGAAATTTTTATCATTGGGGTCTTTATTTAAGATTTTATAGAAACCACTATTATTTAGGTGATCTTCAATTTTTCTGTCATATTCAGCCCTGTCCATTATTATAGTAGCATTTCCCTTATCTGCTTTTAAGATAATTATATTTTTATTCTTTTTTAGATTAGTTATTGTGATTTTTTCTCCTTGGATATGTTAATTTTAGGCGGTTTGGCATCTTTAATAATTCTTACTATGTCTTGTCTTATTTCCTCAGCTTTTATTAGGTTAAAATATTTTATGGCAATCTCTATATTCCTTATTATGTTATCGAAAGGGATTTTATTGGGAGTAATAGCGAATTTTAAACCTTTATGAAGAATGGAAATGGAGGCTTGGTCTAGGTTGACGCTAGACAGGTTTATGATAGAGGGTTTGTTGAATTCCTCATAGTACGGGTTGTCCACCATGTGATTCAGGGATGGGTGAGCGAGAGTATGGAAGTCAATAAGAGTTATATCAGTTGGCCGAGGTCTATGATTGGAAGAGGAGTTTGTGATGCTAATGAGAGGAAGAACGGGGGTGCTGGAGACCTCAATCTTGTGTGTAGAGATGTCTATGCTATGGACATTGGTGAAGCGTATGGGAGAGCTGGTCAGTAGGCCAGAATTTTTGGATGTCATTATAGCAGTGTCCACAAACCCATCATGAGATTGCTGAGATGTGTGCTCTGCTAGACATTCATCTTTATGGTTGTTATTCCCAGCGACATGTTTGATTTGCTCTGCATTCGGGGATCGATCGATCTCATCATTCGATTTCGTGTGAGGAGGGTCAGATTGCACGTTAACCTGGTGAATACCAGAGAGTCGACTAATATCAAACGAATCAGTGTGCTCTATCTGGTTTGTGTTGTCAATAGAGTTGTTGTAGGGAAAGGATGGAGGTTTGGGATGCAACGAGGAAGATAAAGACCAGATTTTTTTGCAATTTTTTAACGCGTCTTTGTATTTCCATCGTTCAGCTTTTATATAGGTGTGGGCATCTAAAATTCTCCAAATTTCAACACGTGGCGATGAGACTAGTGACATATGTAAGATTATCAGTTCTTCAGATATTTTAATAAGGTGAAGTCTTGTAGATTTTATTTCATTTTTAATTAAAGATTCACTTATTTTTTATAAAATTGAAAGGTTGCGGCCATGATTGAGCGGATGTTTACAGATAACGAAGTTTGGAGTAAGATTATTTTCTCTACAATGTTTTAGAAAAGACAGGTTTGAAAGGATTTTTGCTCTAGATAATCTCAATTTCTCAAACGGGTGGCATTTTCCATCAGGTCCCTTCCATGGTAGGACTGAATATTTTTGAAAAGAGAATCCATATAGGTGAAGTAGATTTCAAAGCAAAGGAATAACCTGTTCAGATTTTTTTAGTAACCCAACTTTTCAGACTTCATAAGTGAGTCCATCATCAGGGGTAAACGCCAAATGATCTTTGGGGAGATTTGAGAGAATTAGGGCAAATATATAAAAATATGTATCGTGATTTGTAAGAGATTTTTAAGGTCAGTTGGACAAAAATACAATATTTTATTTTTTTTAGGTCGGTTGGAAAAAATTAAATATAAAATCTACTTAATATAAGAAAAATATCTAAAATTATTATGTCACTACTAAAATAAAATATTCTTAAATTATAATGGGAAATATTTAACAAAATCTCTTTTAAGCCTTACTACTAGGACTCCAATACTATTGCAAAAACTACAAAAAATTCCAACAAACACATTTATGATATTCTATCACTTCCTATATCAATATAGAGATATTTTTTTAAATGCAATCTAAATTCTTCCTTTAAACACTTACTGCATTTGAGTCTCTTCCTACATTAATACAACTTCTTCAGAATGATGGTCAACATTTGAGTTGAATTATATATATGTGTGTGTGGAAAAATAATCATTGGAATTGCTTTTTACCTTCATAAATTGATTTCTAATTGGAAATGATATTATAGTCTCAGTTTTACATGTATTGTCTATCTATCCTATTAATAACTTAAAGTCTCCCAATACTTATAAATATTATTCTATTGTTTTTTTTTTATAAAAATATAAAATGCCTAAAACTTATCTATTCCTTTACTAACAACATATTTCAAAATAATATAATGTATTGATAAGAAAAAACTAAGTTCCCTCCATTATAAATCTTTATAGCTCTTTGGTATGCCCCTAATTCAACATGTCTTTTTATAATTAATTATGTGTTCCTTTAATATTATATAATGTTTTTCTCTCAGACATTTTTAGCTACCTTTAATAGCTAGCTTGATTTATGGGCAACTTGTGTAGAGTCATATAAGGCCTTGAAATATCAAGTTTTCAAATAATTCAAGATAAATACTTATAAGCATTTGTAGATGCATTAGTTATTTAAGAATATAGAGAGAAAACAAAAGTCAATTGGTGCCATTTGTTGTGGAATTTTTTATTATAAATGATTTTAATGCAAAATAGATATTTCATTGTTTTAACTAAAAACTTTTGAATCTTAACTTTGTGAATTCAACTATAAAAATATCTCTACTTAAAAATTTTAACAATTCTATTTGTAGAAATTCTATTTTTTTTAACATTTTGAAAATTTATTTTAATATTCAGTAGAAACCTAAATGAAAAAGTTGAAGAAGATCTAAACTATTATAATGTTGCTTACAAAATGGAACCTTGCAAATCACAAGTTTTACTAATTAACAATAACTTTTTCTATCAATTACCTTTTGCATAAAAGGCAGGTACTAAGAAACAACATTGCATATTATACTCTCTATTTTATTTTAATTTGAATATTATATAGGCGCTTTTTAAGTATCCATAGTTTTAAAGCTTTAAAATATTATGAAGTTTTTTATTATAAGAAATATTTTTAATTTGAGATTTAATGTGGAATGTTTTAAAAGAAAGTGTTTTTTATCCTTCACTTTTTGATATCACAAAAATGATAAATTCCTCCATCTCAGATAATATCTACAATAATTTTAGGAATTGTTCACCAACCTATTTCACTATGGAGGTCATGGGAGTATTTTTTTATTTTATTTAAGCAATATTGACTTTCTTTTTTAAGCGAGATAATATATAAAGATATAATTGATGTTCTATATTTGGGTTAATGACTTCCTTATAGTACCTTAATTTTCTCTTTTTCTTAATTTCTTTATTGCGCCACAATTTCTACCGATATAAATGTAATAATACTTTTAATGCTATCAATATTTTGCAAAATGAACTCTCCTTTTATACTCCAATACTTTAGCCATGACTCAGCATCTTTATACCATCCCTCTTAGATTGTGAGTTACTTTGAATGGAATTTGAGGTAATCTTAGAAAGACTCTTGTATGTCATGTTAATTGGATTGGGCTTGTACAATAAATACCTAGTCGCGGACCTACTCTTCAATAGGAGAAAGACTAGCTTCTATAAGGAGAATTGGATACTGGCATATAGATTTTAATTTAAAATTACAAATTATAAACACACTTTTAGATATGTTCAATGTTCCACCATAATTCTTTAGAGATGTTACAACCCCAAACTTCACATCTATATAATGTAATAAGAGTGGTAGGAGACTCAAAGAGGAATTTATGTTTTTCCCACAACCATAAGTCCATTGATTTATACTTATTTTCAAGACCAAAATAGGTTTCCCACTCTTCATTGATCCTTTCCTCAATTCTATGGTTCCAGTTAAGGTTGTGATAAAGGTCAACTCTAAGATATTTGTATGAAGTAACTTCCTTTAAGTTGTTGTTGTCATACAAAAATTAGCATAAGTGATATTTATGGATTTAATTATCATAAAAAGGTGTCGTCATTGTTTGCTAACATACTTGTGCCTGAACATAAATCCTTGAGAATTCTTTCTTATTGAGATCATAGGGACACCTCACCATAAGAGCAATATCGTCCACATAAAGAACAAGGATGATGATTATCCTAATGAGTGTAGTGCCAACACAACTTGTTGCTTCCAAAAAGGATATTGGATAGGTGGCAACCTTTCTTAACTCCTATCTTACAAATTATTTTTTGTAACAACCCTTTTAAACAGTTATTAAATTTAGCAATAACATTCTCATACAACTTTATTGCAGTAGCTCTCAACTCAAAAGGAATCGTTAGCTCTTATAATCCATTCCAAAGGTTATATTGGAGCACTATGATCCATATTGGATCATTATATTGTTTTCCATCCATATCGATGCTTTCAAAGTGGAAAAAAGGAGGAATCAATTCACAAATCCCTTTTCACCGATGGGACCTAGTTTGGAAAATTGGGGTTTGAAACCTTTTGAGAGTGTTTTGAGGCATAAAATTACATTTTTTTGTGTGGTTAAAATTTAATTCTCTAGTGCAACACCTTTTTTTCCTATTCTACACACATACCTTTCCAACGATGTTAGAATTACATCAATCAGAAGTCGTATGTGAAAGTTATGTCACTCAGAAGTTGACCTTCATGTTTTCACCACCATAATTTGAGAGGATGTCACACCAACCCCCATAATTCATGGAAAAGGGGACAGCCACGTAATTATGATGAAGAAGACTCTATAAGATTCTATATTGTAACTAAGTTTAGGAGTTGAGGTAGTTAAACATAACCACTAGTAGGTTATTAGTTTGTGTTGTAATCATGTCACTAGGAGGAAAAGGGGTTCCATGCTTTCGAGTGCATTTGTTCCATAGTTGAGAAAAAATAGCTGATAGGAATAGGAGATAGAGCACACATAGAGGATTAGTACACTATAGTATCGCACAAGCCACAGACCATACTTCTTTGTACTCGCAGACATTTTTTATTTAGAGAAAGAGAGCATAGCAGCCTCACCTTCCAGTTGTGTTTTTTCCTGAAAGGGTTTCCAACGTCATATCTTGTGTCAAATGTGTGTGAGATATTTATTTCATTGTTCTCTATTTTCTGCATAATTTTAATTTTTATGCATACACTATTAACAATAATCTAAAGGTCTAAAAAACTAAAGAGAAATAAATTGTAATAGTGTAGATATTGGATTTTCAGTCTAATTTTATCAGATATGTTGTGACGAACTCTCCAGTAAATATCCATGGCAGTTACATATCACACTATGTCAAAAGTATTCTTAATGTCAAAGAAGCAACACAAATATTGGTTATAATTTATTTTTATTTTATATAAAGTTAATAAAATAGAAAAAAAAATACTTTCCCTTTGCATGCAACAAAAAATTGTATCTAGATTTTGGGAGCTTGAGTATGGATAATAATATGTAACATCATCCCAACTAGCTTTATTTAATAGTTGACCCAATTATTCCTATTTTTTGTATATAAAAATTGAGAGTATAAATATTTCACATATAATGGTAGAATGAGATATATAAAATTAATTATTTAACAATATGGTAAATGTAAAAAAAAAAGATTATAATGTAAACATCAATCTGAAATAAGTAACAAATTTACCTTTCAATCTCATTAGTCATTTATTCCAATGATATTCTCTAAAACATACATTCAATAATGTGGTTATAGTAATTGTTTTGTCCTTCATTCCTTGCATTTATCTTCAAGGTGTTATAACGATGGCTTTAGGTTCATCCTTCAATTTAGAATCAAATTATTTTTGTTTCCTACAATAGTATGAGACATTTTAACCTTTTATGATTTGACATTAATATTCTCATATTAGTCAAATACCTCATTAATCAAATTCCATGTTTATATAATTTTAAATTCCAATTGAAAATAACAATCCATGACTTTGAATCCAGTGGCTCCTTTACATTTTTTTTCTAGTACATATTCCTTGTGTAGTAAGAAGCTTTTTTCCATAAAATATTGCTTCCAAAATTTTCCATCAACTTTTGATCTACCCTTAGTATATATTTATATAAATCATTATGGATAACTATGACCGTTTAAAGTGGTGGAAAGCTTGGATGGAATCATATATGACCTAGATGGAAAATGCTAAGAAATTTTTTCTTGGGGATTAGGATTGAAACCAATAATGAGGTAGAGGCAATGATACCATATCAAGAACTACAATTTCTCAAGGAGTAATGTGTGAAATATGAAATAGTATTTAGTGATTCATTAATAATAATAATATCCCCTCTATATCAAAAAAAGTCTCAATATTCTTGTCTCTCACACCTAGTTCAAATAATTCTATAAATGTTCAAAGATTTTGATGTTGTAGAATATTATCAAGTGTTGTGAGATCGCATCATTGATGGAGATCACAATTCCAATATCAATCATGGTTTGAGTGAGGGATATATAAGTATAAGAAAACTCCTCATTCCATACCTATCTTGTGATAATTAAGTGCATTAAGTTTGCAATGGATGTTGAGCACATGTGCCTCTTTGTTGGATATTTACATGACAAACATTTAAGTTATTAACTTTACCCCAACCTTTGATGTCATCAACTAATGTTCATGATCGTGAATAGCACAATTCCTTGGTCAAGCTCTACATCTGATTTATTTTTTTTGGAATTCCAAATTTTAATTGGGCTCACATATGTTCCTCCCTTCCTTGTTCTCAGACTCTAAATTAGAATTTTGTGGGGGAGTGAAATCAAACTCTATAGGAATGTGACTATGCATTGTCCACAAGAAGTCTGATTTGGAAATTTCCCTTCTCCATGTTAAAAATGTCTCACACTCACTAAAAGAACAAATCCTATGTATTGTGTGATTTGGTAAATCTTAGAGGTAATGACAAGTAGTATGGGTGTGGGTGTTTCAAACCTAATAAACCCTATACACTCTGAGGATATGGGGTACTTATTTTTGCCTCTCAAATTCAAAATAATTCACTAAGGAACTAAATTTATTGTTTTTTTGTTAAATTTTTACTATCAATAGGCATGACACTTCATATTTTTGCAACCTAAATGTAGCCATTCCATTATTCATGAAACCATAAATTAAACATAAGTTAGCTTGGGGAATCATAAGAATAAATTGGAAATTATTCAAACATGATATAACCATATCAATTCAGTATCATTCAAACATAATTCATCAATACAAATAGAAGCACTTATTTGTCTAAAAGTGTTCACGAATTGATTGCAGAAGAGGGATGTACCACCCAACCATAGGGTCACTATTGCACCAATTATATTTTCAATATATGCCACCCCAAAGCTAAGGATTTGAATCCACAAAGGGCATACTTTTCATATGGTTGGCTCTAATTTCTCTTCTCATAACCCAATTCTTAGGTTCGTGGTCACTTATAACAAATCCAAATCCATAGATCTCTTCCCCTTGAACTTGCATAACCTAATGAATGGAATCCCCTCCTCTACCTAGCAATCCCTTAGGCTATCCCACTTCCTTCTAGGGCTCCAACACATTGGATAGGAAATATCACTACTAGGATTCCAATAATTTGTCAATTGTGCTAAAGTTACTTAATTACAAGTAATATAATTATGTATAGGTTGCTACCATTCTCTGTAATTTTATGATTGTATCTTCACAATTCGTTTCAGATTACTTTCTCCAACTTCCCATAAAAATGATGGTTCACAAGGTGAATTATTGACTTCTAGTAAGTTCGAATTTATGATATTGAACAACAATCACCGTTGATATCCCCCCTCCAAGCTTCAAAATTAGACTTGCCACAATAATCTCAAGATTTAATTTGCATGTGAAAGCTAAGCTTTTTATTACATGGCATGAAGGGGCCACATATCCCTTCGTGCTATAATCCTTTTTGAGGCTTAATTAAATGATAATAACCATGGAAATAATCAAGTTTTGCAATAATTTGGGTTAGTTCCCTTAATAAGGCCTGTTCCTTAGCCTATTAATCTCCCTCATATTTTCCCTCTTGTGGAGTCATACGCCCCCTTCTTGTGTCCTTCTCTTATGCAGTCATGATGTACTTGTATTAATATTCAATTTTTAGTTACAAGCTAAATTATTCAGCTTATAAATATTCATCATGTATACACACAACATTGAATTAAGGAGATTCCCCTCCATTTATATTTTGGACCATCCTTGATGCACATCACCATTTTATATAGTTACAATATTTTGTTTCTACATCAAAAAATCCAAAATAAATATCAATATGCATCACGCCTTTCATCCTCCATCTTCCACATTAATTATTCAAGACTACAGTGGTTCCATTGGACCTTTACCTACCCTATGACTTTATTACTTAGTGACTTTATTGTCCATTCTAATTCTACATGGAAGTGTCCTTCTAGTTCCACCCAAATCAAAGTCCAAAAAATGACATGGTTAGGATCATGCACATACTTTTCAATAGTGAAAAATGAAGCACACTATGCACTTTTATCGTAGTAGAAAATTTAGGAATGTATGTAGTAGGTGCTATCATATCTAGGATATCAAAAGGACAAAAACATTTGACTACTAGTTTAGTAAAACTCCTCAACTTCAATGCATTTTTTTTTTTCACTTTTAGAAACGCATGCTCCTCAACTTTAAATTCCCTTTTTATTATATCTTTATCATCATAACTCTTTTTCTTATCATGTTCTACCTTTAAAATGTGTTTTCGCTTTACCATTTTCTCTTCCATTTCTTTAATAATTTTTTCCTAAGTACCACTATGTATACTGTATTATCCCAACTAATTGGAATTTTATACTTTCTACTATGCAATGCCTCAAATGGTCTAATATTTAATGAACTTTGATATCCATAATCGTAGAAAAACTATACCAAATGAAGGTGATACTCCCACTTCTATGGCTTATCCATCACATGCATTATTAATATGTCTTCAATTACTTGATTGAGTCCCTCTATTTTCCCATTAACTTATGGATTATAGGTTGTACTCAGGTTCAGATTTGTACGAAAACCCTTGACTAATCCTTTCCAAATGTTTGAGGAAAATTTTGGATATTTGTCTGAAATAATTATCTTAGGTATATGTACAATATAGCAATCTCCTTCAAGTAAATATATGATATATTAGTTTCCTTATGAACGAACTTAACTAGAATAAAGTGGGAAATTTTAGTCAACTTGTTCACTTGCACCATTACTAAATCATGTTTCCTTATTGTTTTGGGAAACTTGATAGTCAAATCAATAATTACTACTTCCTTTATAATTTTTAATGGCTATAGAAAACCTAATGGATGCCTATGCTCAACATTCACTCTTTAATGTTCCATTCACTTGGGTATATAATCAACCACATCCTTTTTCATTCTTGGAAAAAATTATTCACTTCTTGTTGTTGCAAATGTCTTCTCATAACTAGGACATCCAACATATGGAACATTACACATTTCTTTTAAAACCAGTATCCTCAGTTCATAAGAATTGGGAACATGTGCTTTACTTGTATGCATAAGAATTCCATTCTCTTCCAACTTATAACCTTCGTGATTTTGTTATTCATTCTATTGTTGCAATCCTTTTTTGATATGAAAATTATGTTCATAAAATGTAACAACCTCAATAATTTTTCTCTTCAAATAATATTTACACACACTAATGGTTGTAGCATGCATTATATGTACTTTTCTATTGAGTGCATCAACAAACTTGTTCTCCTTTCCTCTAATATGTTTAATATCAAAGTCACATTTGCGAAGAAAATCATCGTCATCTTGTTTGTTTGGAATTCAAAGTATGTTGTTGAAATAGATATTTCAAACCATTATGATCTATTCTTAACTTGAACTTTCTCCACATCAAGTAATCTCTCCACATATTCGATGCATGAACTATTTCAACAACTTCCAAATCATGTATGAAGTATTTTTTTTCATTCTCCTTAACCTTCATAGATTCATAAGAAAATACATGCCCATTCTAAGTAAGTATTCCACCTTGTCTTTTATATGCATATATACATACCACAAAATCTTGATTTGGATCAACAATCTTAGGGATGGGTACACTAATAAGTAATTATTTTAATAGTTGGAATCTTCCTTGCACTTTGGCATCCATTCAAATTCAATTCCCTTCTCCATTAAGATGTAATGGCATGAGCAATCGTGGATAATTCTTGTATCAATATTCTATATTATACAACAATCCAAATGAATGACCTAAATTGGGTTATGTTCTTACATATAGGAAATTCATTAATAGCTTCAATCTTCTCATAGATATACCATTATTCCTTCCTATGAGATGATGTGTCCCAAGTAATGAATTTTCCTCTAATAAAAGGAACACTTAAATTCAAACACAATTGATGCTCTCTTAATACTTTTAGTACTAACCTCAAGTGCTCTTCATGATCCTCCTCTAACTTTGAATAAATAATAATGTCATATAGGAATACAATGACAAACTTATCTAAGTAAATTCTAAATATTCTATTCAAATCACAATTGAAAGTAGCTAGTGTATTTGTCAATCCAAATGGCATCATTACAAATTCATAGTTTCCATACCTAGTTTTAAAACATGTATTATTGATGTCTTCATCATTTATCCTTATTTTGTATTATCCCAACCTCAAATATATCTTCAAAAAAATATTTTCTCCTCTCCAATAATCAAATATATCATCATTTCTTAGTAAAGGATATATATTTCTCATAACGACATTATTTAACTATCTAAAATCAATGCATGGCCATAGAGTCCCATCTTTCTTCTTCACAAAGAGTATTGATGCTTCCTAAGTAGAGACATTTGGACATAGATATACCCTTTATTTAACCATTCTTATAATTGAATTTATAGACCCTTCATTCAAATTTACTTATTCTATATGGATTCTTAGATACCAACTCCAATCATTACATTAATAGAGAAACCATATCTTCTTGGTGTTAACCTAGTACCTCCACACATACATATACATAATCCTATAACACTATAAATTGCTCAACATTTAGGCTTATACACCTTCCTCTCTCTTCCACATCAGCTCCATACAACTAACGCCCTTTCTTGAAGCATTTGTTTAGTTATAAGGGTGAAATATACATTATAGAAGTGGTATAGGACTGTGTTTTTATTTTCCTCTACTTTCCTTCTTCATCAAGAAAATTGAAAGTATTATTATGATAGCTGAGGGGGAATGATTTGAATCCAATCAATCCATTCCAATAAGAACATTATATGGATCAAGTAGTATCATGCTTGTTTATGCAATAGTGTTTACATTGTCCATATCTAATGGGTAGTGTTTGACAGTTTCATTAATTTTCCTTTTTGTTCTAGTAGCTAATTGAACCAACTATGATTGCCCATGCTCTCTTCTTTTCAAATAAAACAACTCAACCAAATTAGGGGAAATGTAACTATCACTTGCTCTTGAATCATTTAAAATTGCAACAAGTTGGTTGGTAATCATACCTTCAACCCCAATCATGCCATTGATCAATGGTATACCTATTGATTTTCCAAGGCATGATATATTCTTGGGATGTTCCTACCCACATATTCCACTATAGTATCCTCATTTTTACTTTTTTAGGTAAATCTATGTAAAAATAGTTCCTTTCACATCCCTAACATTACATTGGCTACCTTGTCTTTTCTCTCAAGGATTCAAACAACTTAGATCCACAATAAGCTAGTCAGATCAGTTGATATGTACTAGAATTATTTCTAAAGAAGGGAGTTTTAAATCATTTCTTCATCTAATATTTCTTATCCAGATTCTCATCTCTCAAAGACTTCTAAAATTTGTCTCTACCTTTACTCTGCCCATATAAGTACTTAGCCTTTTTGGTTATATCTTCAAGGGTTAGGTTCCTAAAATTGAATCTTATCTTTGGATAATGTAGGAAAACCCACTTAGGAACCCTTGTATCTTCTCCTTCTCGTATTTAATATATCTAATTAGCAACTTCAAAAAATTCTCTTCATATTCTTCCATAGTCATATTTCCCAACTTGAGTTTGAAAAATTCATGTATCTTCTTTTCATAGTAATGCTTAAAAAGATACTACTACTAAAAAAACTTATTGAATTTTATCTTGGGAATTTTCCTCTCGTTTATATTCTTAACCACAACATCCTTTCCCATCTTGTTTTCATCATCAAACTTGATCCTTCTAAGATTTCCTTGCAATGTGTTTTTCCCATACCTTCTCCTTTGATGTCTAAATGGGGGCACTTTTGGGATACTTTGTGATTATTTGATTGCATATGGATTCCTTGTTGAATTTGGTGGTGGGTAGTGATTCCTTTGAGTACTCAAAGTATACTTGAGTGTTAGTATATTCCATGGTTTTATCTTCTGAATGGTCTCTTCCTCTTTCCTCATACCTTTCAAGCCCAATACATTCTCGATTTTCTTTTGAAAATTATTTAAGCTCTATAGTAACTAAACATCCAATTTATTTTTCGTCCTCCATATATTTCAAAATACTCACATTACTATCTCTACACCCCATCGTCAAACTCCTAATAGTCTAAACCAATTCTAATGACTCCATTCTCTTCGATGCTCATTAAACTCTGTGTCTTCTATGTTGATATCTAAGCCTCTAACTATTTCGTGGATGCCAAGTCTTTGTCTATATTCCATGTCTCTTCTTCAACAATATTCTTCAATTATCCTTGTTATAGTTCTAACTCTACAATAAGTGTGCATGCTAATAAATTATTATATACATCTAAAGTATATGTCTTTAGCATTTTATTTTAAATAATGGTACGTCTGCACTTTAGGTCTCTTCTTATTCTTCTCAAGTTAAAAATAATTCTAATGCAATTATCCAAGTTCCCAACCATCAAATTTATTCCCTTCTAAATTATTCATCCAACAACTACACCCATTACCAAAGTGAGATTTTAGAATAAGATTTATGGCTCTATACATTCCTTTATCCTCATGGACATTTTGTTAAACACTTAACCTACAAACTACATGTTCCAAAATTTTCATAGTGTGAGTTCTAAATTTATGTATTTTTTCATTTATGCCTCCATAAGCTACCCAAATACTCTAACATTCTTCCAATTGAATAATTGCAATAATCAATATGACATTTGCAAACTTCACACACTATTTTCCCCAATTATTATCATCGAAAAATTATGTCAAACACTTGTTACACAACTACAATTTCTTCATATGAAATTGACTTCTAGCCCATACAAAACTAGTACTATAACTATTGGTTATAATACCATTCTATAACATACCCCACAACATCCACACATTTGCAATGCTAATTAGGGATTAGGGATTACAATGACTCTAATTTCTCCCTTTATTTGGGGCATGTGATTTCTCTTCTATTGCTTGTATTCCTCTACCTAGAAAACTTCATTAGAGGAAATTTCAGTCTGAAAGTGGCCTCCTAAGAAAAAATAATAAAATAATAGTTAAAATAATAAAATACGAGTCATAAATTTTGGAGGGAAAAAAGGAAAACTAATTTTTTTAATTGTATTTTTGACATGTCTCCCTATACGTTTACTCAAATTTCAAGTGTAGATGCTAGTTGGATGCTAAATTAAATTCCAGATCCAACGAGTACCCATTATTCATACTTTTGAGAAGACCCACATTGATAAAAATTGCAGATACATTAAAAAAACGTGTTGAACATGTTTGTTTAATGTATCTACAATTTTTATCAATGTAGGTCTTCTCGAAAGTATGCATAATGGGTACTCGTTGGATGTGTAATTTAATTCCGCGTCCAACTAGCATATACACTTGAAATTTGAGTAAAACTACAGGGATAGAAGCCAAAAATACAATTAAAAAAGTAGTTTTTTCTTTTCCCTCCAAAATATTTATGTGTACCTCTTTTCAAATTTAAAGGATTTTGATTGGTTTACATATTATGACATGGATATTACATAAAAATTTCATGGGCACTTTTAAGCTGAAATTTCCTCTAACTTTGTATTATAGAAATTACTTTGAGATTTAGGGTGTGTTGATATGGTGTGGTTGCATTTAACCATTATGAATTTCTTGAATAAGTACATATTATCTATTTACATAGATATATTGTTGGAAGTTACAATGAAACAATGAAAAAAATCAACTATAAGTGTGTCTCCCACATTTAGAATAGAGCACATAGGAAATGTTTCAAAGAAATTGTTGCCTTAGCCTATTTATTCCTAAAGCATTTGTTGCATAGAATTTGCATATTAGTTATAGTAGAGGCCATATTTATGTGGAATCAAATCTTGAGTAAGACATATGATCTTTATGCTTGACCATAAATTGGAGATTACAAGTGAAGAATACAATTGAAATAATGGAATTATATTCCCACGTGTAAGCCTTCTTTTGAGTTTCGATATTAAGTTTTGCTACACAACCTTCATTAAAAAAAGTTGAGCGAGAATTTGAAATCCTGACTACTAAGAACCAATTTTGAAAGTCACATAAAATTAATCTACAATACGAGAAAAAATAAAATATTATTTTGTATCATGATTAAATATAGACATATATTACAAATTGGTATGAGAGTTAAGACATTGGGTGTTGTAATGGCTCAAAGAAAAATGGATTATTAATGAGGACAAACTAGGTTACCCCAACTGCCAATAACCCAGGACTAACTCCATCCATAACTCTGTATTTAAACACAATTCTAGAATTCCAGGAACTATTTGAAATATTCATTCGACTCAAGAACTTGGACTTACTTGGATAAAGGCCATGAGAGATCTTTCTATCACTTTCAAACCTCTTTTCCTCACCTCATTCAAGTACATAGGATTCAACACAGTAAATGGTGCAATGAGCATGTCCACAGGCATTTAAAAACCCAACATGTGGCCTTGAAAACATTCTATTGTAGGCACTACGAAATGATTTCGTAGCGCGATAAAAAAAAATGTAGGCACTACGAAATGATTATGTAACACTCTAAAAAAAATCTGTTTTCATATTTCAGAAGGTGAAATGACTCGGCTTGGTTCCTAATCGATACTCCATGTCCTTGAATTTCTCCTTAACACAATGAGTGATTTCATACGCCCTTCTTCAGTATATTTCCAAGGCTAACTCGAACTTACTGGAGAGGGAAAAATCTAAATAGTTTTCATAGGGTGCTTTTTTTTATTCTGTGACAGCACTCTATCACTAACATAAATTCACACAGACACTATTCCAGGGTGCAACCACACATTATTCTACAAGTTTTACGACAATAATCCCAAAAATAAAAATGGTCAATCACACCATACACTTGGCGACTACCCCTGATGATGGAGTCACTTAGGAAGTCCGAAACGTTGGGTTAATTAAAAAAAAAAAAAAAACTCAGAAATAGGTTATTCCTCTCTTCTATACACCATACACTTTTCTAGTTGAAAACAGTCATAGGGACATTTTAACGGCGTTTCCAAAACATAATGTTATGTTCTACAGTAACAGAACTTAGTCACTGTAAATCTCGCAAAACCCCTACATCAAAACATAGGGAACACTCTCCCATGGGGATTTGAACCATAATACAAAAGAACCGTACACAACTACAAAATGATTGAGGCCACAATATTCAGGTTTCCTTTCAATATGAAATCAACATACTATATACTAACATCAACAACATATCACTAGTAGGTACTCAACTATCCATGACAATATAAGGCTCAATAATGGTATACCATCAATACATAGCATCTACATCCACTACTTTTCTCAACACATTCAGATTCTTAACATAAATTGACACAACAAGTGTAGACAAACAACTTCACTAACAGTATGCAAACAAAAAAGTTAACACATAAAGGCATATAAACAATTTCTCATTAATAAAATTCAAATATACATTAAACTGGTCATATATACAATGTGGGTATGTGCATCCCAAGCCTCTCGACCTCTGCCTCTTCTCCTCATGATGGAGCTTCCCTTCTTCTCTTCCTCTTCTTCCTATGTTGCACTGATCTTCTCAAACACTCTTCCTCTTTAAAAATAAATATAACATGGGACAACCAAGAGTCATAAGATGAATCGTTTCCCCTTCTCCACAAAATAAGGGAAGTTAAAACTACATTTACATTAGGAAATAATTCCTCCAATTTATTCTAAAAACAAAACTCAATTCCTAATGTAAATATTCACAATTTCTTAACAAAATATTTAAAATTTTCTCCTAGCATCTCCATGTGACCACCCATCACATTGGCAAGATTTTGGTCTAGTATTCATCGAATTTTGTGCTCCATCTATGCACCTACATCAGACTCCCAAGGTATGAAAATTTCATGGCTTCCTAATCATATTCATATAGTCTTCTTCTAACAACTTCAACTCGTTTACTGCAACATGCCTCTGCAGTAACAAGTCTCCACCTTGCTACATGATACCTCACCAAAATTTCTCCTGAGTTTGGGCTTATGGCATCTTCCTAGTCCCATTATTTGGAACCCTTCGATCACTCCTTTCTCTAGGCTACTGCAAATCTCCTCACCTTCCTCTATTGTCACCTCCATAGTGAAGCATAAAAATATTACCAGATCTTTAATCAACTTGTACCTTCTTCTATTTTTTCTATTGTGAACTCTGACCTTTTCTTATTTCAAAATTGTTCAAACGTGATAATACATTGTTCAAAAATTTCCTCAGAATCATAGGTTGTCTCTTCATATAACAAACCATACCTTCCTGCTTTCCTTTTTTCAATTTCATCTTCTAATTAATTCCTTGCTTGAAATTTGTTGTCTTCAGGTTTCCCATCAAATATTCATCTACAACATCCTCATCACATGTTTTCCTCACCCTTAAGTTGTTCTTCCATGGCTACATTTCAACTTCCTTAAGCTTTTCCTCCACTAATCATTTGATCTTTTTCTCAACTTCACCTGCAACAACTCTTGCATTTTACTTTCTTCCAGAGACTCCATCTTTAACCCATGTCTTCCTCATATTTTTGTAGCATTGCTCTCATCATATCTAGCTATAATTTGATTTCAGTTACTTCTCTATCAAGTTTTTCCTAACTTGATCTACTATGGATTCTCTCTAAACCTTTACTATGACTCTCAATAGTCACAAATTTCCTTCTTCCATGAGCTCCTCTATGCCCACTGTTAGTTGCACACAAGCCACTTCAACAAGTTGAATCCATCAACCTGTTTGTAAATACCATATTAAGCTCTTCCATGCCTAATATTCTCCTGGTATTTCTGTTGACTCCTTCCTCTGGAATCTTCATCTGAGCAATCTCTGCTCTTCTATATTTTGTATGCAATTTACTCACCTTCTTCCTTTGATAACTTTGTTGTTCTTCCTCACTTTCTACTACATGGTTCCTTTCCATCATCCTCAACTTCAAACATTCATCACTACTACTTGTAATCAACAATTAATCCACAATTAACTGAAAACAAAACACCATTACCTCCTTGTTCAATCTTCACTTCAACATACAACTACTACTTCAAAAATCTTCTTACTATTGTCATCCCTTTATTGTTGTAGACCTTCATGTTCTTTAAATCAACACCATTATTATTGTTGATTATCCAACCATAACTATGGTTATATTCAATTTCTTGTAGCAATTTTTCCACATGATTGAGTTATGATCTTAACTCAACCATTTCCTTCTCAAATTATTCATCACTCATTCCTTTGAGCCCAACTGCTTTGGCACTTTTCTTCTTCTATTTATGAATTTCCTTTGAACCCCTGCTATGATGAATAACAACCATCTTCATTTCTTCTTCTTGTGAACTCCCCTTGTCTATTAGTGAGCTACAAAAAGAACTTTTTTCTCTATAAAAATTATATGACTTGTCACCCATACCGAGTCATCCTCCTAGTATATTCTCTTCTTTAGATTCTCTACAGTAGAACCTCTTCTTGAGAACTCTTGCTCCTTTGATTTCAAATTTGTTGGTTGTTTCATATTCAATCACTCAATCTTATTATTTTGTGGGGTTTTGACACAATTTATTCATCTAAGAGCTTTTCCTACTCCTTCTCCTTTGACATAGCTTACTAGCTATGATATCTGCTATCAATTCAGTCCTGCAAACACGATTCATTTAATGACCAAGTTAGTATAAACATCATATTCAATTTTATAACATCTATAACAAGATATCAAATTCAAAAAATATTTCTTGGATATACTTGTTGAACCAATTCCTTTCCAACCAATACACTTGTTTTTCCTCAAGATCATATCAACTCTTCACTTCCATGTAACCATCTCACTTACTTCCTAAGATAACTTGTCCCACTCTTGTTGTAAGGTTCTTCTCCTCTTCTGCCTCTTTTCACTATCAACCTGTATTCAAACCTAAAAATTCCATCTGTACATGGATCAAATATTCTTGATAGGCAAGCATATCCACTATCACTTCACTTTACCTTTAGTTGAACTATAATTCTAAAATACAATATTTGTTGTTCTGACTGCATCACCAAAGAACGTGCAGGCTCTTTTCAAGCTCTAATATCCAAATAATGTATCTTGCGCTCTAATACCACTTGATGAGGACAAACCAAGTTACCCCAGCTGCCAATAACCCAGGACTAACTCCACCCACAACTTTTTTGTTGAACCCAATTATGAAATTTCAAGAACTTGGACTTACTTGGATAAAGGCCATGAGATATCTTTCTCTCACTTTCTAATCTCTTTTCCCCACTTCATTCAATTACATAGTATTCAACATAGTAAGTGGTGCAATGGGTAGGTCCACAGGCATTTAGAACCCCAACACACAGCCCTGAAAAATTTTTCTTGTAGGTGCTACAAAATTATTTCGTAACACAGTAAAAAAACCTGTAGGCATTACGAAATGATTTAGTAGCACTGTAAAAAACTTTGTTTTCAGGTTTTGGGAACGTGAAATGACTCGACTTAGATCCTAATCAATTCTCCACATACTTAACTTGTTCCTTAACACAATGAGTGATTTCTTACACCCTTCTTCACAGAATATTCAAGGCTAACTAGAATTTACTAGACAAGGAAAAATCTAAAGGGTTTTCACAAGGTGCGATGTTTTCTTCTATGACAACGCTATATCACTATTAGAAATTCATGCAGCCATTATTCCAGGGTGTGACCACACATTATTCTACAATATTTATGATAAGAATCATAAAAATACAAAGGGGAAATCACACCATACACTTTTCCAATCGAAAACAGTCAGAGGATAATTTTAACAAAGTTTCGAAAACAAAATGATATTTTCTATAGTAACAACACTTAGTCACTGTAAATCTCACACAACTACTATGTCATAACACAAGGAACACTCTCCCACGGGGATTTGAACCAAAATACAAAAGAAACGTGCACAACTACACAATAGTTGAGGCCACAATATTCAAGTTTCATTTCAATATGAAATTAGCATATGATATACTATCATCAACATCATATAAATAGCATGTACTTAGTTATCCATGACAATATAAGGCTCAATAATAGTATACCATCAATACATAGCATCTACAGCCACTACGTTTCTCAACACATTCAGATTCTTAACATAAATCGACACAACAAGTGAAAACAAACAACTTCTTTAACAATATGAAAACAGAGAAGTTAACACACATATAGGCATATAACAAAATTCTCATTAATAAAATTCAACTATACATTAAACTATCCAGGTATACAATGTGGGTATGTGCATCTCAGGCCTCTCGACCTCTGCCTCTTCTCCTCGCATTGAAGCTTCTCTTCTTCACGTCCTCTTATTTCTCCGTTGCAGTGCTCTTCTCAAACACTCTTTCTCTTTAAAAATAAAGTTAACATGGGACAACCAAGAGTCACAAGCTAAATTGTTTCCCATTCTCCACAAAATAAGGGTAACTGAAACTAGATTTACATTAGGAAATTCCTCCAATTTATTCTAAAAACAAAACTCACTTCCTATTGTAAATATTCATAATTTCTTAACAAAATATTTAAAACTTTCTCCCATCACATTGCAAATATTTTGGTCCAGTATTCATCGAATTTTGTGCTCCATATATGCACCTGCATCAATTATAATGATTATGGCATTATGTCAAAATCAATATTTTATTCTCTTTCTTTGTTCTATTACATAGTGGATCATGTTCGAACAGATATGCATCTAATTAGTCTTGCAGAATTAAGTGATTGTTGCCATATAAGATTTACCAAACATTTATGAAATTGAGTCTAATAAAGAATAAATATTGAGACTTCTCCACACATGGTGGAAACTATGAGAAGGATGAAAGTAGAACTTCAAAATTGTGGGGAAGATAATGAGAATATAATAAAATTTCAAAATCAAATGTTACCCACTACATAATTTAATTGAAATTTTAAAAAAAATTAAAAAGGAAAAATTCCAAGCAGTGCTTATAATAATCCTTCAAGGAAAATGTCCCACAATATTAAGAATTAGATATTCATTGATGGTACATATACATCATCTAAATCATTAGACAATGATAAAATTACTTTTAAAGATTCAATTAGCCATGGTTCAAGGATTTCTTCTCATAGTTAGAGGAAGCTGAGGCACTCCATAACTTATTTACAAGGGAAATATAGAAAGTTAAAAGCATCCGCCTTTGATGGTGAGGTAAAATTAGGTCAATTCCAGACATGTCTTCTTGGAATAAGGAAATAATTTCAAGTTCATGAATATTCTAGGAACATGAATACTAGAGTGGCCATTTTTAATCTAGATGGTAGAGCATCCATTTGGTGGGAATATCTCAAGTGAGTAGAGAATATTGGTGAAGAAAAATAACCTATAATTAATTTAATAACCAATTATAATAGAAATAAATTTTATAAAGGTACTATGATGGTAAGATTAAAGAATTTCATGAGATAATATTGGGACATTTAACTATGGATTATTAGGAAATACATTTTTTGGAATTGATAAGGTATGTCCCATATATTAGGGATGAGAAGGTAAAAATGTTGTGCTTCTTGAGAGGAATACTTCAATCTTACAAAGACAAGAATGAATTTGATGAGCTTAAAACTCTTGATGTGACAATTAGGAAGGCTAAACATGTTATGAAAAAGACAAGCATAAATCAAAATTAAAAAGGGAATAGAAGAAAAGGGAAATGGTTAATTCAAACAATGAAAGAAAGAATTCAAGCCTCAAAAATATTAATTAAAGAATTTCCAACCAATTTACTTAGCATGAAGTAATTTCTAATAGAACTGCCTAGAATATAGTGGAAACAAGCCAGCAAGATCATTGAAAAGGAGGCTAATTGAGCCTTTCAAAGGGACTCCAAATTTTTGAGGGTTTGGAGGAGATCATCTAGTTAGATATTATCCCCATGGAAAAGAAGATACTAGTACTTTCTATACCAGACAATAATCTACAAGAACCAGTGATGTATCAAGGACCATTCCTATAATTTATGTTGCTTTATAGGATCGATAATCATAACACCAAGTATCTATGGTGGAAGTTGAAGGTAAGATTACTAATAAATATGTTTCTATTTTGATTAATACAAGGTATAGTCACAACTATGTTGCACCTAAATATGTTTACTAGTGTACTCTTCAAATATGCAAGCACAATAAATCATCATGATTAATGTATTTGGCTACATGAACTAAGAGAAAAGTAATGAATTGGTTGAGGAATTTCCACTGGAAATGAAATGGCTATCCAAACGGGAAAATTTGAATATATTTCCACTTGGTTCATATGATATCTTGAATGGCATGGATTTACTAGAAGCACATAAGGTAAAACTTGATTGTAGTGATAAAACATTTGACTATATAGATTAAAGATGGAAATTCAAGAATAGTGAAAATTTCTCCAAAATCCATTTCCATAAGACAAATTTTGGCCTTATAGTTTAAGAATACTTTTAGAAAGGGGTGCTAATTGTATACAATTCTTGTGTTGGAATCAATGGAAAACTTAAACTAAAGTTGGGATTATCCAACACTTCAAGAATTCAATGATGTGTTTCCAAATAAAATACCCGATCTACGTCCTAATAGGGGACATTGAATTTTCAATTGATCTTGTGCTTGGAGAAGAACCTATATCCAAATATCCTTGTAGAATGAGTATTATTGAACAAATGGAATTGAAATTGTAGTTGCAAGAGTTTTTAGATAAATGATACATTAAACCAAGTTTATATCCTTGGGGAGCACTAGTTTCATTTGTGGAGAAGGATGGAACTCCCTAATTATGCATATACTACAAATAGTTGAACA
This sequence comes from Pinus albicaulis, assembly GCA_034641835.2. Taxonomy (NCBI): domain Eukaryota; kingdom Viridiplantae; phylum Streptophyta; class Pinopsida; order Pinales; family Pinaceae; genus Pinus; species Pinus albicaulis. The sequence goes on from CM076581.1 coordinate 521,527,291, forward strand.
AGGTTATAGTAAAGAACAAATATCTATTTCCTTAGATTAATGCCTTTTTTTATCAAGAAAGGCACGCAAATCACAAAAAATGACGTGATATTAGGATATCATCTAGCCATAATTAAGGATAAAATTTTTCATAAGGTAGCCTTCAAGGCAAGATATCAACATTATGAGTTTGTGGTGGTACCATTTGGACAAACCAATACCCTAGTCACATTCATGTGCCTTATTAACAATGTCTTTAGTTAGTATTTTGGATAAGTTTATACAATTTTTTATTGATGGTATCCTTATTTATTCAAAATCTAAAGAAGAACATAGGATCGTGTTGAATGGTTTTGCAACTATTAAGAGAACATCAATTGTATGCAAAGTTCATTAAATGTGATTTTTATCAAAGAAAAATACATTAGCTCATATACATAATTTCATAATAAGGAATAACAATGGATGTAGAAAAGGTTAAGGCCATAATGATTTAGACTATTCTTAAAAATGTGACAAATGTGAGATCATATATGGGCCTTGTAGATTACTATAGAAGGTTCATTGAAGGATTCTCCAAGTTGGCTTACTTAATAACTTCATTGCTGAAGAAAGGTATACAATTTGTATGTTCTCAAGAATGTGAAGAAATTTTCAATTGTTGTAAAAAATTCTTACTATTGCACCAACTTTAAAAATAGTATACCCAAACAAAGATTGTGTAGTGCTTACATATGTCTTTGTGAGGTCCTTATGCAAGATAAGCATGTGGTGATTTGTGCATCTAGGTAAATGAGCGAGCATGAAAGGAACTATGTCACGCATAGCCTATAACTTTCAGCTATAATCCATGTACTAAAGATGGGGTACCATTATTTGATTAGCAAGAAATTTATATTGATGAAAAATCACAACCAGCTATAATACTTTTTTATCAATGACACCTAAATTCTAGACAATCTAGATGTTAGGCTTATCTTAGTGAATATTAATTTGAGATCAGGAATTCCAAAGGTAAATAAAATAAAGTAGCCATTGTAATTAGTAGAACCATGCAAGTAATACATATGGAAGCCACATGTACTTGTGAATTTCATTTAAAAATAAGAGTGAAAGAAGCCCTTGTTGATGGTAAACACTTCATTCAAGTAAGAAATGGTCTTTACCAATAACAACCTAAACAAAATTATAAAGGCTATAGTATGACTAAATATGGATTTCCAATTTACAAAGATAGTTTGTACATTCCTTACTCAATAGAGATTAAAGCACTAATCATGGATGAAATGCACAAGAAGCATAATTAGGACATCCAAGCCAGTAGAAAATGATTCAATGACAAGAAACCAATATTTTGGCTTGGAATATATTGTAGAAGACATTGATTTTCAAAAGGTTAAAGTTGGACATCAACATCTAGCTAACATGTTACAGCCTTTGCTAATTCTCGAGTGGAATGGGAGATAATAACAATTGATTTTATCACAAGACTATTGAATACAATGAAATTACATGATGTTATGATGGTTGTGGTTACTATAAAAATGAGCAAGGATACTCACTTTAATCAACCATCATCCTTAATGTGACTTCTTTAAGGATTGTGTACACAATTAAACTTCAACACTTCTTATCTACTAAAAAAAATGTGTAAATAAAAAGAGCAACTCACATACTAGAATAAATGTGTCACATATATAATGTTATGAATAAACTAAGTGGGAGGACTATTTGCACTTTGTTGAGTTTGATTATACCAATGGTTATTAAGTGTCATTGAAAATGAATCCATTTGAGGCTATTTATGGCAAAATATGTAATAATCTAGTGAGTTGGGATAATATAGTGAAAAAAATTGTGTTTCGACATAAAATTATTACGTAGATGGAATACGGGATTATCAAGATTAAACAAAACTTGAAGAAAACTTAAGGTAGATAGAAAAGCTATGCAGATAAGAACATAATACATAAAAATGTTAAAACTAGACAACATGTTTATCACAAAGTTAAACCACAAGTAAGTTTCTTGAAACTAGGAACTTGTGCCCATCATGCACCTAGAGATTGTGAGCCATTTGAGATCCTAGAAAGGATGTGGCCAATAGCATATAAATTTCCCTTACCGGTGAAAATGTGAAGTTGGGAAACACTTTCTGCCCTTTTTTGACGTTGAAAATTGTAATTTTCTATGATTTTCAACTTCAACTCCACTAAACTCATATTTTTATTGAAAATTATGCTTTGACATAAAAACAAGAATTGTAGAGAATTGTCTTACCTCCACACCAATATTTTTTTTTTTTTTAAATATTGAAATATAGAGGGGTAAATTTCTTGTTTACTAACTGCATATACTTGAAATTTTCAGGCAAACATAAATAGTCACTTTATCATCCTTTACTTTTTTTAGGGAAGCTTATTCATTTTTTGGAAAAAAACCATAGCATCATAATCTGCATATATTGAACTAGTGCACAGACTATTTTTCGGTAATTTTCGGATTAAATCACTATTTTTTATTATTTTTTGAACTGGACGAAGACAAAAAAACAGTGATGTTTCAGTACATTTTATCATCCTTTGATTTTATTTTCAATGTGATCGTCAATAAGAAAAATGAGAGTACCCCTTTGAAGTAGACAAGGAGAGGAAGTGCAGTATGATTTTTTTGAATTTTTTGGTGTCCTCATTTGAAAGTTATTGAATTTTCATTCAGTGTAATTTTTCAAATAATGAAATTCCATAGTGACACAGTTTAGTAAAAAATTAATAAAAAATTGAATTTTTTAATGAAACTCCACAAATCTCATATCATCAGAAACTAGATTCAGAGATGAATCTAATGGTACTTTGTCCGACATATAAAATTTTGTTTTTGTAGGTGTTCTTCCCCTCCAAAGTTGCAGGTTCCTGAAAACTGTAGAATTTTCTGTGTTTTTCGTTGACCAGAAACTCTCGGCCGAGATAATGTCTCGGATGAGAAATTTATAAAACTCTCGACCGAGAGTTTAACCCGCCTAAAGTTACATTTAAACGCATGGCCAAACTCTCGACTGAAAGTTTAAAAAACTCTCGGACGAGAGTTTGTGCCTGAGAGTTTACCCGATGAAACTCTCGGCCGAGAGTTTAGAAACTCTCGTATGAGAGTTTTAGAAACTCTCGTATGAGAGTTTAGAAACTCTCGTATGAGAGTTTTAAAAACTCTCGTATGAGAGTTTTAAAAACTCTCGTATGAGAGTTTTAAAAACTCTCGTATGAGAATTTTAAAAACTCTCATCTGAGAGTTTTATTCCTATAATAAAACACAAAAATTATTAAGTTTTTAGAATTGGTACGTTATATAATTTAAATAGTACTTTATTAAAATTAAAAAATGATAAAAAATAATAAAATTATAATTTTATTTTAAGCTATTTTATTATTATTAATGATAAAAAATACATGAAGATTTAATTAAATAAAATTTGTTACAATATTTTGTAATATCAATGTTATATAAAAAACTAAAAATATTTTTATATAAAACTAATTGATATATTAATATAAATATAAATAAAATTCTAAAACATAAATCAAAATAAAAACAACTATATATAATTTATATAATATTTTTTTTGAAATTAATGAATAAATTTAAATTTAAAAAACAATTGACTAAATGCAATGAGGTGATAAAGGAGACAATGCATAGCACCTTAATATCATTATAAATTCTTGGAAATCTCGAGAAATTTTTGAAGTGAGATGAGCCTCTTATAATGGGTCACTTTATCTTCCACTTCAATTTCACACAATTAACTTGAAAGGAAGTATATTTTCCTAGGTATGGATGTAAGGGAATGAACAATATTATTTGAACATTGAGTGAGATGCCCTTCTTGGAATGGGTCCTCCTATATTCCACTTTAGTTTCACAAGATTAAATTGAAATGAAGTTTATTTTCCTAGGTATGGATGTAAGGGGATAAAGAATATTATCTGAAAAGGAAATGAATGTTAAGTGTGACATTCCAAGCAAAAGTGTATGGGATTGGAGAATTATGTTATTGCAGAAAACTAACCCTTGACCCCTTAACCCTTGACCCCTTAAACCCTAATTCCTAACCCCTAACCCCTTAACCCCTAACCCATTTACCCCCACTAAACCTCTAAATCCCTAACCCATTTAACCCCTAAACCCTTAACCCCTACCCCTAACACGTTAACCCCTAACCCATTTAAGCACCTAAACCCCAAAACCCCTAACTCCTAACCCCTAAAATACTTAATTGCTAAATCCCCTAACCCCCTAAACCTCTAAACCAATCCTAACCCATTTAACCCCCTAAACCTCAAAACCCCTAACCCCTTAAACCCTAATTCCCAACCCATAACCCTTGACTCCTTAAACCCTATTTCCTAACCCCTAACCCCTTAAACCCTAATTCCCAACCCCTAACCAATTCAACACCGTAAACCCCTAAAAACCTAACCCATTTAAGTGTTTATTCCATTTAACCCCCAAAACCCTAACACCTAACCCCTAAAATCCTTCACTGCTAAATCCTCTAAACCTCTAAACCTATAACCCATTTAACCCCCTAAACCCTAAACCTCTAAACCCTTAACCCCTAACCCCTTAAACCCTAATTCGCAACCCCTAACCAATTCAACACCCTAAACCCCTAAAAATCTAACCCATTTAACCCCATTAACCCCTAACTTCTAACCCCTAAAATCCTTAACTGCTAAATCCCCTAACCCCCTAAACCTTTAAATCAACCCTAACCCATTTAACCCCCTAAACCCTAAACCTATAACCCCTTAAACCCTAATTCCCAACCCATAACCCATTCAACCCCTTAAACACCTAAACCTCTAACCCATTAACCCTTGACCCCTTAAACACTAATTCCTAACTCTTAACCCATTTAAACCCCTAAACACTAAACCTCTAAACCCTTAACCCCTAACCCATTTACCCCCACTAAACCTCTAAACCCCTAACCCATTTAACCCCTAAACGCTAAACCTCTAAACCCTTAACCCCTACCCCTAACTCGTTAACCCCTAACCCATTTAAGCCCTTAAACCCCAAAACCCCTAACCCCTTAAACCTTAATTCCCAACCCATAACCCTTGACCCCTTAAACCCTATTTCCTAACCCCTAAACCCTTAAGCCCTAATTCCCAACCCCTAACCAATTCAACACCGTAAACCCCTAAAAACCTAACCCATTTAAGTGTGGATTCCATTTAACCCCAAAAACCCTAACCCCTAACCCCTAAAATCCTTCACTGCTAAATCCCCTAACCCCCTAAACCTCTAAACCTGTAACCCATTTAACCCCCTAAACCCTAAACCTCTAAACCCTTAACACCTAACCCCTAAAACCCTAATTCCCAACCCCTAACCAATTAGACACCCTAAACCCCTAAAAACCTAACCCATTTAACCCCATTAACCACTAACTTCTAACCCCTAAAATCCTTAACTGCTAAATCCCCGAACCCCCTAAACCTCTAAACCAACCCTAACCCATTTAACCCCCTAAAACCAAAACCTATAACCCCTTAAACCCTAATTCCCAACTCATAACCCATTCAACCCCTTAAACACATAAACCTCTAACCCATTAACCCTTGACCCCTTAAACACTAATTCCTAACCCTTAACCCATCTTAAACCCTAAACACTAAACCTCTAACTTTAACCCCTAACCTATCATTCCCCCACTAAACCTCTAAAACCCTAACCTAATTTAACCCTAAACGTTTAACCTCTTAAACCCTTAACCCCTCTACCCCTAACTGCTACCCCTAACCCATTAAGCCCTTAAACCTCAAAACCCTAACCCCTTAAACCCTAATTCCCAACCCATAACTTTGACTTAAACCCTAATTTCTTAACCCCTAAACCTTTAAGCCTTTAAGCCCTAATTCCCAACCCCTAACCAATTCAACACCGTAAACCCCTAAAAACCTAACCCATTTAAGTGTGGATTCCATTTAACCCCCAAAACCCTATCCCCTAACCCCCTAAACCTCTAACCCATTAACCCTTGACCCCTTAAACACTAATTCCTAACCCTTAACCCATTTAACCCCCTAAACCCTAAACCTCTAAACCCTTAACCCCTAACCCATTTACCCCCATTTAATGGGTTAGGGGTTAAGGGTTTAGGGGGTTAAATGGGTTAAGGGTTAGGAATTAGTGTTTAAGGGGTCAAGGGTTAATGGGTTAGAGCTTTAGGTGTTTAAGGGGTTGAATGGGTTATGGGTTGGGAATTAGGGTTTAAGGGGTTACAGGTTTTGGGTTTAGGGGGTTAAATGGGTTAGGGTTGGTTTAGAGGTTTAGGGGGTTAGGGGATTTAGCAGTTAAGGATTTTAGGGGTTAGAAGTTAGTGGTTAATGGGGTTAAATGGGTTAGGTTTTTAGGGGTTTATGGTGTCTAATTGGATAGGGGTTGGGAATTAGGGTTTTAGGGGTTAGGGGGTTAAGGATTTAGAGGTTTAGGGTTTAGGGGGTTAAATGGGTGACAGGTTTAGCGGTTTAGGGGTTCGGGGATTTAGCAGTGAAGGATTTTAGGGGTTAGGGGTTATGATTTTGGGGGTTAAATGGAATCCACACTTAAATGGGTTAGGTTTTTAGGGGTTTACGGTGTTGAATTGGTTAGGGGTTGGGAATTAGGGGCTTAAATGGGTTAGGGGTTAATGGGTTAGGGGTAGGGGTTAAGGGTTTAGAGGTTTAGGGTTTAAGGGTTAAATGGGTTAGGGGTTTAGAGGTTTAGTGGGGGTAAATGGGTTAGGGGTTAAGGTTTTAGAGGTTTAGGGTTTAGGAGGTTAAGGGTTTAGGGGTTAGGAATTATGGTATAAGGTGTCAAGGGTTATGGGTTTGGAATTAGGGTTTAAGGGGTTAGGGGTTAAGGGTTTAGAGATTTAGGGTTTAGGGGGTTATATGGGTTACAGGTTTAGAGGTTTAGGGGGTTAGGGGATTTAGCAGTGAAGGATTTTAGGGGTTGGGGGTTAGGGTTTTTGGTGTTAAATGGAATCCACACTTAAATGGGTTAGGTTTTTAGGGGTTTAGGGTGTTGAATTGGTTAGGGGTTTTGGGGTTTTGGGGCTTAAATGGGTTAGGGTTTAACGGGTTAGGGGTAGGGGTTAAGGGTTCAGAGGTTTAGGGTTTAGGGGTTAAATGGGTTAGGGGTTTAGAGGTTTAGTGGGTGTAAATGGGTTAGGGGTTAACGGTTTAGAGGTTTAGGGTTTAGGAGGTTAAATGGGTTAGGGGTTAGGAATTAGGGTTTAAGGGGTCACGGGTTAAAGGGTTAGAGGTTTAGGTGTTTAAGGGGTTGAATGGGCTATGGGTTGGGAATTAGGGTTTAAGGGGTTATAGGTTTAGGGTTTAGGGGGTTAAATTGGTTAGGGTTGGTTTATAGGTTTAGGGGGTTAGGGGATTTAGCAGTTAAGGATTTTAGGGGTTAGAAGTTTGGGGTTAACGGGTTAGCGGTAGGGGTTAAGGGTTTAGAGGTTTAAGGTTTAGGGCGTTAAATGGGTTAGGGGTTATAAATTAGGGTTGAAGGGGTCAAGGGTTAAGGGGTTAGAGGTTTAGGTGTTTAAGGGGTTGAATGGGTTATGGGTTGGGAATTAGGGCTTAAGGGGTTATAGGTTTAGGGGGTTAGGGGATTTAGCAGTTAAGGATTTTAGAGGTTAGAGGTTAGGGGTTGATGGAGTTAAATGGGTTAGGTTTTTAGGGGTTTAGGGTGTTGAATTGGTTAGGGGTTCAGAATTAGGGTTTTAGGGGTTAGGGGTTAAGGGTTTAGAGGTTTAGGGTTTAGGGGGTTAAATGGGTTACAGGTTTAGAGGTTTAGGGGTTTAGGGGATTTAGCAGTGAAGGATTTTAGGGGTTAGGGGTTAGGGTTTTTGGGGTTAATTTGAATCCACACTTAAATGGGTTAGGTTTTTAGGGGTTTAGGGTGTTGAATTGGTTAGGGGTTGGGAATTAGGGTTTAAGGGATTAGAGGTTAAGGGTTGAGGGGTTAGGAATTAGGGTTTAAGGGGTTAAGGGTTATGGGTTGGGAATTAGGGTTTAAGGGGTTAGGGGTTTTGGGTTTAGGGGCTTAAATGGGTTAAGGGTTAACAGGTTAGGGGTAGGGGTTAAGGGTTTAGAGGTTTAGGGTTTAGGGGTTTAGAGGTTTAGTACGGGTAAATGGTTTGGGGGTTAAGGGTTTAGAGGTTTAGGGTTTAGGGGGTTAAGGGTTTAGGGATTAGGAATTAGGGTTTAAGGGGTCAAGGGTTATGGGTTGGGAATTATGGTTTAAGGGGTTAGGGGTTAAGGGTTTAGAAGTTTAGGGTTTAGGGGGTTGAATGGGGTATAGCTTTAGAGGTTTAGGGGGTTACAAGATTTAGCAGCGAAGGATTTTATGGGTTAGGGGTTAGGGTTTTTGGGGTTAAATGGAATCCACACTTAAATGGGTTCTGTTTAGGGGGTTAAATGGGTTAGCCCGGTTAGGAATTAGGGTTTAAGGGGTCAAGGGTTAAGGGGTTATAGGTTTAGGTGTTTAAGTGGTTGAATGGGTTATGGGTTGGGAATTAGGGTTTAAGGGGTTATAGGTTTTGGGTTTAGGGGGTTAAATGGGTTAGGGTTGGTTTAGAGGTTTAGGGGGTTAGGGGATTTAGCAGTTAAGGATTTTAGGGGTTAGAAGTTAGTGGTTAATGGGGTTAAATGGGTTAGGTTTTTAGCGGTTTAGGGTGTCTAATTGGTTAGGGGTTGGGAATTAGGGTTTTAGGGGTTAGGGGTTAAGGGTTTAGAGGTTTAGGGTTTAGGGTGTTAAATGGGTTATAGGTTTAGAGGTTTAGGGGGTTAGGGGATTTAGTAGTGAAGGATTTTAGGGGTTAGGGCTTAGGGTTTTGGGGGTTAAATGAAATCCACACTTAAATGGGTTAGGTTTTTAGGGGTTTACGGTGTTGAATTGGTTAGGGGTTGGGAATTATGGCTTAAGGGTTTAGGGGTTAGGAATTAGGGTTTAAGGGGTCAAGGGTTATGGGTTGGGAATTAGGGTTTAAGGGGTTAGGGGTTTAAGGGCTTAAATGGGTTAGGGGTTAACGAGTTAGGGGTAGGGGTTAAGGGTTTAGAGGTTTAGCGTTTAGGGGTTAAATGGGTTAGGGGTTTAGAGGTTTAGTGGGGGTAAATGGGTTAGGGGTTAAGGGTTTAGAGGTTTAGGGTTTAGGGGGTTAAATGGGTTAAGGGTTAGGAATTAGTGTTTAAGGGATCGAGGGTTAATGGGTTAGAGGTTTAGGTGTTTAAGGGGTTGAATGGGTTATGGGTTGGGAATTAGGGTTTAAGGGGTTATAGGTTTAGTGTTTAGGGGGTTAAATGGGTTAGGGTTGGTTTAGAGGTTTAGGGGGTTAGGGGATTTAGCAGTTAAGGATTTTAGGGGTTAGAAGTTAGGGGTTAATGGGGTTAAATGGGTTAGGTTTTTAGGGGTTTAGGGTGTCTAATTGGTTAGGGGTTGGGAATTAGGGTTTTAGGGGTTAGGGGTTAAGGGTTTAGAGGTTTAGGGTTTAGGGGGTTAAATGGGTTACAGGTTTAGAGGTTTAGGGGATTAGGGGATTAAGAAGTGAAGGATTTTAGGGTTAGGGGTTAGGGTTTTTTGGTTTAAATGGAATAAATACTTAAATTGGTTAGGTTTCTTTAGTGGCTTTAGGGTGTTGAATTGGTTAGTGGGTTGGGAATTAGGTTTAAGGGGTTAGGTTAAGGGGGTTTGCGGTTAGGAAATCTAAGGGGTCAAGGGTTATGGGTTGGGAATTAGGGTTTAAGGGGTTAGGGGGTTAAATGGGTTAAGGGTTAGGAATTAGTGTTTAAGGGGTCAAGGGTTAATGGATTAGAGGTTTAGGTGTTTAAGGGGTTGAATGGGTTATGGGTTGGGAATTCGGGTTTAAGGGGTTATAGGTTTAGGGTTTAGGGGGTTAAATGGGTTAGGGTTGGTTTAGAGGTTTAGGGGGTTAGGAGATTTAGCAGTTAAGGATTTTAGGGGTTAGAAGTTAGGGGTTAATGGGGTTAAATGGGTTAGGTTTTTAGGGGTTTTGGGTGTTGAATTGGTTAGGGGTTGGGAATTAGGGTTTAAGGGGTTAGGGGTTAAGGGTTTAGAGGTTTAGGGTTTAGGGGGTTAAATGGGTTATAGGTTGAGAGGTTTAGGGGATTTAGCAGTGAAGGATTTTAAGGGTTATGGGTTAGGGTTTTGGGGGTTAAATGGAATAAACACTTAAATGGGTTAGGTTTTTAGGGGTTTAGGGTGTTGAATTGGTTAGGGGTTGGGAATTAGGGTTTAAGGGGTTAGGGGTTAAGGGTTTATGGGTTAGGAAATAGGGTTTAAGGGGTCAAGGGTTATGGGTTGGTAATTAGGGTTTAAGGGGTTAGGGGTTTTGAGGTTTAGGGGGTTAAATGGGTTAGGATTGGTTTAGAGGTTTAGGGGGTTAGGGGATTTAGCAGTTAAGTATTTTAGGGGTTAGGAGTTAGGGGTTTTGGGGTTTAGGTGCTTAAATGGGTTAGGGGTTAACGTGTTAGGGGTAGGGGTTAAGGGTTTAGGGGTTAAATGGGTTAGGGATTTAGAGGTTTAGTGGGGTTAAATGGGTTAGGGGTTAAGGGTTTATAGGTTTAAGGTTTAGGGGGTTAAGGGTTTAGGGGTTATGAATTAGGGTTTAAGGGGTCAAGGGTTAAGGGGTCAAGGGTTAGTTTTCTGCAATAACATAATTCTCTAATCCCATACACTTCTGCTTGGAATGTCACACTTAACATTCATTTCCTTTCTGGATAATATTCTTTATCCCCTTACATCCATACCTAGGAAAATAAACTTCATTTCAATTTAATCTTGTGAAACTAAAGTGGAATATAGGAGGACCCATTCCAAGAAGGGCATCTCACTCAATGTTCAAATAATATTGTTCATTCCCTTACATCCATACCTAGGAAAATAGACTTCCTTTCAAGTTAATTGTGTGAAACTAAAGTGGAAGATAAAGTGACCCATTCCAAGAAGCTCATCTCACTTCAAAAATTTCTCGAAATTTCCAAGAATTTATAACGATAATAAGGTGCTATGCATTGTCTCCTTTATCACCTCATTGCATTTAGTCAATTGTTTTTAAATTTAAATTTATTCATTAATTTCAAAAAAAATATTATATAAATTATATATAGTTGTTTTTATTTTGATTTATGTTTTAGAATTTTATTTTATTTATATTAATATATCAAATAGTTTTATATAAAAATATTTTTAGTTTTTTATATAACATTGATATTACAAAATATTGTAACAAATTTTATTTAATTAAATCTTCATGTATTTTTTATCATTAATAATAATAAAATAATTTAAAATAAAATTATAATTTTATTATTTTTTATCATTTTTTAATTTTAATAAAGTACTATTTAAATCATATAACGTACCAATTCTAAAAACTTAATAATTTTTGTGTTTTATTATAGGAATAAAACTCTCATACGAGAGTTTTAAAACTCTCATACGAGAGTTTTAAAACTCTCATCCGAGAGTTTTTTTAACTCTCGTCCAAAAGTCTTCCCGAGAGTTTCCGTCAATAAAACTCTCGGACGAGAAAATGCATAACTCTTGTCCGAGAGATTTTTAACTCCGGTTAAACCCAATAAAACTCTCGGACGAGAGTTTTTAAAACTCTCGGTCGAGAAATAGAGTTGACTATTTTCTCGGACGAGAAATTAAAAATTTCTCCCAAATTCTAGCCGTCCGCCAAAAAGTGTTTCCCAACTTCGCGATTTCACCCTTACCTACTAACACTAAAGTACACAAGGAAGTTTCCATACTTCATTACTTTAGAAGTATGTATATTGATCCTAACCATGTTATTGATTGAGATATGATTCAAGTCAAACCAAGGGAGAGTTCTAGCAAAAATCCTTGTTCATCCTAGATAATAAAGTAGTATTTCTTAAAAACTAAGCCATCACTTAGGTTAAGGTGCAATGGAATAACTTTAGACTAGAGTAGACTACTTGGAAGATGGAGGATGACATGAGAGATACATGTCCATTCCTATTTTGATTTTAAACAAAGATACAATAAAAGAACATTAAGGACAATGTTATTCCAATGGGAAGGAAATCTAATGTCCTAGTTTTGATCCTTTGGAATAACTTGAAGTTAATTGGGTTTGAATACTTTTATGCATAAATATTTATTACTATGCCTATTCACACCATGAGGAAGACATTCCATGGTGATTTTGAATACTTGTAAACATTTGTATTCTGTATTTAATTAAAGAAACAAAATTTATTGAACATGAACACCTAAATGGGCTATGATACCACAAGAGGGGCAAGGTAAGGGGATTTAAGAATTTTTTATATAGCTAATTCTTTACATCTCTTTTCCTACCCAATTTTCCATTATTTTAATCTTCACCCTCTGTTATCACACAAAAAGTGATCGCCTAGCCAAAATCATTAGGTGGATCGAAATTTGTCATGTTTGTATGGGTTTTACACATTAAAACCAACTTGCACATATGGAAATAGCATAAGGAACCACTTTTCCTAAGTTATTTCCATTAATTAACTCAATTAATTAAAAATAAGCCATGAGTTCACTAATTTTATGTTATTCTCATAATCTTACCCATTTTGGTGAAATAATATAATATATTTTAATCTACGAATTTAAGCTTTTGTGCTTCATATTGTTTCAATAAATTGTTGTCAGTTAAAATCACATTCATGGATCTTTGATCTACGATCTAGGCAATCAATTCAATTAAATAATGTAGAGATGCAATGGTTAAATTCTAATGGCAAAAAATAAACAAATTAATAATATTTACATAATATTTTTTTTATTAATTCAAATGAAGTGTTAAAAAAATAATTGAAGAGTTAAAGTAAAAAAAATAAAGAAATAAATTGAATTTCAAATAATATCAATGAATGAAACCAAAAATATTAATAAATATATATCAATGTAATAATAATGGATATATTTATGAATATTTACTAATATATATAAAAATCTTATGTATATATGAATTAATAAACAAAAAAAAACCAAAATAACTAGGTTTATTAATAAATACATATTAATTATAAACAAGGGTTACATAATAGCTAGTATATGTTGCTTAGCTTCAATATAGCTTAATTAAACTAAAAAATAAAACAACTAATTAAATATTGTATTGATGAATGCTATCACGAAAAATTAAAAAATGTGATTAACTAATATTGTTTATATTAGCATGTATACACTTTAATATATATGTTTTTTTATGTGTGTGTGTTTTATTTGTATTAACATATATAATTTTTTATAAGTAAAATTATTAAAATATGTTTTTAATATAATATTAAGTCATGTAGATAAATGTCTTTCGTATTTATCACATCATTAGGATTTGTTCGATGTTTAGAATCATCTAATGTGGTTCATCCTCAGGACAATGTGAAAAAGCTAATCGATCTTATTGAATAAATAGTGTGGATGCATTATTGCCACCATCTAATGTGGCTCATCCCTAAGAAAATGTGAAAAAACTAATCGATCTTATTGAATAAATAGTGTGGATGCATTATCGCCACCATCCAATGTGTCTCATCCCTAGGACAATGTGAAAAAGCTAATCGATCTTATTGAATAAATAGTGTAGATGCATTATTGCCAGGAGATACTCATTGAAAACTGGTTGTTAAAAACTAGTCATTATTGAATTAGTTAATTAGTTATTAGGAAATAATGTTGGGAAAAATACTGAGAGGGGGGGGGGGGTGAATCAGTATTTAGAGCTTATAGAAAATATTTTAACTTTTTCTTTACTGAATTCCATACGCGGCTTTGATGAACTCAACTCGTGTATACACGCACATATAATAAAAGAAACTAGCATATACTGATATAATTTTGCAGATTAGGAAAACTTTTTAGGAACAATATTTAACTTAGTTTACCAGTCATGCATCTGTTAGATAATCAGTAAATATGTGTAGTAACAGAAGTATAAATCATCACATGAGAGAAACACACATGAACACCAATGTTTAAGGTGGAAACCTAATCCGGGAGAAAACCACCATTGTTGTCGTCTCTTTCTTCAATATTTATTATATGGAAAATTGTTTACAATATTGTACTAATGCAAACTCATATCAGTATGCAGGCATCTACCTGCAGAGGGCTATAACCTTCTCTCGTTTTCCAGCTGCTACTGGAAGGGAGCTACAACCCCCTAATCTCGTTTACCAGCCACTACTGGAAGGGAGCTTCAACCCCCTGATCAGAACACCAGCTTCTACTGGAAGGAAGCTTCTACTTCCATATTGAAGGCTTCAACCCTCAAAACCATTACAGACAACGTTTCATCAATTTTCATACTAGATCAAACAGCATCAACACAACTCTTCATAAAAATCAACAACCATAAAATTTACCCAATACTTCAATCAGAATAGTGAGACCACTGTAACCAGAACTCAGAAATACCCCAGACTTCAGAATAAATATGCAGATACAAACTCAACCCTGAGCAGTCATCAACTTAAAATTCATACGCTACTTCACTTCACTGAACCCATGTGTATACGCGCTTTCCTTCACACCAACCTATGTATAGCTCTGTGAATACTGTTTTTCAGAATGTAATCAATCTCAGATCTAGATCTGAGGCTTTCAGTCAAATATCTTTAGAAATGCATAACCCTTCATCAGTTAGTCACCATCAACCATATTTATTCTCTCATTGATCAGATTTGTACATAATCAACTTAGCAGCATATATAGTATTCAAACAACCCAAATATACAAGAAGACTTCATTGACATACAGTAGACAAATAGCAGGAATAACATAAAAACCTCTGCAATAAGCTTCACAAAACCCTAACTACCATATGTGCCTTTTCTGAAGCAAACTCGCGTATATACGCGCTTTTACTTAGATGAACTAGCGTATATATATGTAAATATAAACTTTGCAGCATGAACCAGATCCATAGAACTTAGCCAGATTTCTTCACTTGACTTCAGAAAACTTGCGCCAGGTCATAGATCTAATCATTTCTTCAATGGGTCACACAAGAACATAGTCATTTCAGATCTAGAGATCTTGGACCATCATTGTATCCATGGGTGCATCATAGATTCATATCTATCAGTTAAAACAAAGTTCATCTCATGTAGATATACCTTAGAGAAAATTATTCAGTAACAACCCTTTATTATGCACACCTTTGCACTATGATCTTCTTCTCCTTATATAGATTTAGCCTTTACCAATAGCATGAGTCAAAACCACACAACTACTGATGGTATTCTTGGACGGAATCAAATATACAATACAGCGCTCAATACTGTGGGCTAATACCATGGTAATGTCCCTTGGTATCATAAATTTAGAGAGGAAAAGGCATACACGACTTGGATCATTCGTATCCGCGTGTATACGCAACTTCTCTTCATAAAAACTGTGTATATACTAATTTTGAATGTATATGCAGGTTTCCTTCATAAAAGTAGCGTATACATTGCCTCCATATGCGGGTTGCCTTCATAAAACATGCGTATACATTGAGAAATATTTCTTGTTTCATTTCTCTTGCACTTACTAGAATTCCTTTCTCTGTCACATCTGAACTGACCTGTAGAAACATTATTTTTACATCTTTAACACATAGGTTGCTTATCAAAAGACAACTCATCAAGTAGGTTTCCATCAAGAACAACTTCATCAAGTAGGTTGCCATCAAGGACAACATATTCAACATATTGTCGACAAATAATATAAAAAAAAGTTAGTTGTTAAGAAATTTTTTATTATATGAATAATAATACAAAAGAATTTATTAACAAATATTTTAATAAAATTTTTATTATTATAATAAGATAATATTGAGGGAAAGAATAAAGATAAGGCTAAACGAATTTATTAACAAATATTTTAATGAAGAGTTAATTTTTATTATTATTATTATTATTATAATCTATAGGATAATATGTAATATATTATAACTATATGCTATCTCTGGGCAATGATGCATCCACACTATTTATTCAATAAGATCGATTAACTTATCTTTTTCACCTTCTCGTGAGGATGAACCACATTAGATGGTTTGAAACGTCGACCAAATCCTAATGATGTGATTAATCAGAAAGACATTTATCTACATTATGGATCAAAAAAGTCTTAGATCTAACATATTAAGTCATTTTAAAATTAAAATATAAATTAAAATTTGTAAGCCATCAAAATGGAAATAATAGAAAAAATAAAAATAAGAAAGTTAAATTAAAAAGAAAATAAAACTAAAAACGAAAAATTAGTAACTAATAGAAATGGAAGTTACTAAACAACCCATAATAAGACCTCAATCAATCACATTAAAAATAAATATATTTAAATAATAATAAAAATAACAAAAATTAAATTCTCACACACAAAGACAAACTAATACACAGGCAAAACTCGCAGGTATAATAAATATATCCATATATTTTAATGAATATTTATGTAAATAAATATATATACATATATAAATAAAAATTAAAGATTAGTAGAACAAGACAAAAATAAATAAATTATTAATAAATGTATATTAAAGTATGAATCACATCCTGATGATGAACCACATTGGGTGGTTTGAAACCATTGATCAGAGATTCATGAATGTGATTTTTAGCGAAAACAATTTATTGAGAAAATATATTTGAACTCGCATTATTTGTTTCTATAGAAATAATTCAATAAATCATTTATTTAATAATTATTTCTTAACCTTTTAAACATTCTCATAGAAATAATTTGTTAAATCATTATTTATAAATTGTTTCTAACTTATTTTACCCTCTCACCTAGAAATAATTTAATAAACTCATTGTTTATTAATTATTTCGAACTTTTTCACGAGTCTTTATTAATTAACTCAACAAATCGTTATTTTTTAGTTAGTTACCTAAATAAAGGCCATTAACCATTATTTGTTGGTCTTTTCCTCTGAAAAATAATAATAAAATATCAAATTAGTTATATATTCATTTGGTCCAACAAATATTTTATTATATTTGACCTCATCAAATATGGCTATCGTTTCATTATAAATAGAGAGATTTTACTCCTCATCTCTCATGATCTGCTTTCATCACCAAACTTATGATCCTATAACTCTCGAGTCTTCTCCATTACAAGTTCTCCACTTTTTTCTTCCTTTTGCTTTTGGATCATTCTTCCCTTTGGAAGGAGGGAATCACACATTGTAGTAAGGATTGTCTATAAACCCTCCCAAGGAGGAGGTCCTTTGAGCTGCACTCAAGTGGAGCTTCTCACTAGGTGACTAAGTAATAAAGTATTCTTTGGGTTTATTGGATTATTGTATGTGTTATGGTTTCATATTTTCTATTTCTCTTTTATGATTTCTATTTAGGTATTTTTTACAGATTTTATGAACATCTATATTAATATGTGCCACTCTCAGGTTTTATATCTAAATCCTCATTATTTCTTATTGGACTACTTGCAACCTATAGATAAAGTATTTTTGTTAACTCTTGCATTGGAAACTAGGAAAACATCCAACACTCTCTTATGATGTTGATTTTAAGCCTAGCCTATAGATTAGTAGGATATTAGTAGTAGATGTGACTGAAATTATAAATATGGCAACCACTTCATACATTTTATGAATTTGTTCCTTGCATAATTGAAACAAAAAGAAGTTGGTTTGGGACTATCACTTGACATACTTTACTCATGCAAAAGGATCAAAATTCAAATAGGAAAGAGGGAGTTATTTTTTAGGAAGGATAGAGGACATAAAAATATCTTTTTAGCTTGGAAAAAGAGGGTTGTCATATTATGGGATTGATCATCTCATGAAAGGATGTCATTATAAACTTGAGAAGAAGAGGAGGAAGTGAAAAACCAATGGATAAGTGTTAGGTCCCTATATTACTAGTATAGTCCCTTATTGTTGTTAGTGTAACCCCCTTATTGTTATTGTTATACAGTTGTAACCCCCATATTGTTATTATTGTGCCCTTCAATTATTATTGTTAGGTCGGCTAGGATTACATTGTGGCCCCATGGACTCTTATATATAGAAAGGAGGTTTTATCATTTGTATCATCCAAGAATTGTTCATTCATGCAATGTATTGGAGGTTGCCCCCTCGAAGTGGCTTATTTCTAAGGCGTTGATATCTATTTTATTCTATTTTTGGAGTTGGTTTCTCAACATTTGGTATCAGAGCTTTGGATTCTAGGGTTTCGCTGCTCCAAACAGGTCATCGTGGAATTTTCGCTATAATTTTTTTTTCTATGAAGGTTCAAAAGCTGAAATTTTAAGAGTACGAAGCCACAATGCTCAGGAACATCGTCACAAAATTTCAGATCTTGGTTTGCAATATGTTCGGAGATATGGTCTGTGGAAGTTAGGTCTTTTGCAGGCTCCCGAATTTCATCTCAACGAGGTGATCGTGGGAAAATATTCATAACTCTCTCTCTGAGCATCGAATTGGAATTTTGTAAAAAGTGGTTGCAAGTACACGGACTGTAGTTTCCTTTCTATCAATTTCAGAGCCGAAGAAGAAACAATGACACATGGCAAGTCATACAAGTTCGCTCTATTAAACTAGTCCATAATTAGGTCATCGTAGGAGATTGGGCACAACTTTGTATTAAAGAATCCAAATCAGGTCAGACCTATGCAATTCGAAAGAGAATTCAGAGGGCTACCTCAGTGCCAAATTTCAAATATTGAAGATCCAAAATCACAGAGATAATTCAGTTTCAATATCGAGCTCCTCAAAAGCAAGAAAAAGGTGTGTATTTTTTTCCAAATTGCATAAGTCTTGTGTAAAAAAAATCAGTTTGAAGTGATTCCAAGGGCTTATTGAGCATATATTTCAGTATTGGGTTCTGAAATGCCTCCTAAAAAGAATTCAACACCCATTAAGCCCTCAGAGTACTCTACTATGACTCATGAAGATGAAGAATTGCAACATGATCTATCAAAATTACAAGAGAAAGTGCACTAAATTTCTCTCTCGCAAAGAGCAACAAAAAATGAAATGGAAGTTTTGAAGAAAGGCGTGGAAGCGAAGATGGATGGTTTGAAGAAAGGCGTGGAAGCTAAGATGGATGGCATGGAAGCTGGCATGGAAGCTAAGATGGATGACATGGAAGAAAAAATGAAAGACAACATAGAAAACATGAAGAATGATCTAAAAGCAGACATGGAAGGTTTGACAAAGTTGATACAAGAAATGTTTCCTAATGGTGAAAATATAGTAGAGGAAACTCATGATGAGAACAAAATAAATGTTAATCGTGATTTCATAAACTCTAATATTGGATGGAAGAACCACCATATTCTAAAGATGAATATGAGGAAGTTTGATGGCAAGGATCCCGTAACATGGATACTACAGATGGATCAATATTTTGATCTCAATAATGTGTAAAACACACAAAAGGCACGCATTTAAATTTTACATTTAGAATAAAATACATTTGTATGGTATCGATGGCTTTACTCTCGTAAAAAACTTGTCACTTGGTCAATTTTTACGGAGGAAATGATAGCACATTATGAGGATACAAAGAGAAACACCTTCTTTAGCCAATTGATAAATATCAAACAAAAGGGTTCAGTTCTGGAGCACATTGAGGACTTCAAAAAATTTAATATAAGGGTAACTGATATTTCAGAGGAACACATGATTGATGTCTTCATAGGGACTTTAAAGGATAACATCCAACATGAAGTTCACGTTTGGGAACCTGATTC
Source organism: Pinus albicaulis (assembly GCA_034641835.2). Classification (NCBI taxonomy): domain Eukaryota; kingdom Viridiplantae; phylum Streptophyta; class Pinopsida; order Pinales; family Pinaceae; genus Pinus; species Pinus albicaulis. Next base: position 521,547,061 of record CM076581.1, read on the forward strand.
ATTGGAGAAGGCATTCAAGTTGGCAAGAAAAATTGAATGTAAAATTATGGCAACAAGGAAGCCTACCACTCACATCTATAAAGATGGAAGTGTTGCTACTCCTAGAATTCCACAACCTACAAGGTTGACACCACAAAAATTGGAATAAAAAAGATAAATGGGGCTTTGCTACAGTTGTGATAGCAAATACACTAAAGGTCATAAGTGCACTGAGAAGAAATTGTTTTACATAGATTGTGAAGATGAGGAAGAAAATGAAGAGGAAACTTCAAAAGTAGAGGATATACACCAGGAAGAAACCCTAGAAGAAGAAGAAATGAGTACGACCATATCATGTAATGCATTGGCAGGAATTACCACTCCTCAAACTTTCAAGATAGAAGGATATATCAAGAAGAAAAAGGTAATGGTGTTGATTGGTTCGAGTAGTACCCATAATTTTATTCATTGTAAGGTAGGCAAGGAATTGAATTGTCTCCTATACCCAGCACCAGAATGTCAAGTGATGGTTGCGAATGGAGGAACTATAAATTTCTCTGGAAAATACCATAATATCAAGCTAGCCATGGGGGAATATGTATTGAATAGTCCAATGCTTTCCATCCCAATGGCAGGTGTTGATGTTGTACTAGGAGTACAAAGGTTACAATATTTGGGGACGGTAGCTTTTAATTTTCAAGAACTTTTCCTGAATTTTTTTTCGGAAGGAAAGGAAATCGAATCACGGGGTATCGCAAGGAATCCAGGAAAGATAATAAGCTCTAATGTCATGACAAAGCTTCTGAAGAAAGAACAACAAGGCGTAATTGCACAATTATGCTCACTGGAAGTTCCAACATCAAAATCATCTATTTCTCCAGGTCTCCAAAAATTCTTGGACAATCATTCCAAGGTGTTTGATACTCCCAAAGGACTCCCACCTATTCGTGATCATGATTATTCTATTCATTTTATTCCAAGAAGTGTTCCTCCAAACATCAGGCCTTACAGATATCCTTATGTCCAAAAGAGAGAAATTGAACGTATGATTGCAGAAATGTTAGAGGCTGGTATAATTCAACCTAGTCAAAGTTCTTTCTCTGCTCTATTAGTATTGGTGCACAAGAAATATGGATCATGGCGCATGTGTCCGGATTATAGGGAGCTCAATAAGATCACTATTAAAGATAAATTTCCCATTCCTGTGATTGATGAATTATTAGATGAATTGCATGGAGAAATTTATTTTACGAAGTTGGATCTTCATTCAGGATATCATCAAATTAGAATGAAGATTGAAGATATTCTAAAAATAACATTTCGAACTCATGATTATGAATTTTTGGTCATGCCTTTTGGCCTTACCAATGCACCTTCTACATTTCAAGGGTTGATGAATTCCATTTTCAAACCCTTCCTAAGAAAATTTGTGCTAGTATTTTTTGATGATATACTAATCTACAACAGGTCTTGGAAGGATCATGTTCAACATGTTGACAGGGTGCTCAAACTATTTGAGGAGAAACAATTATATGAAAAAACATCCAAATGTTTCTTTGGAGTACAAGAGGTGGAATATCTGGGTCATATTGTATCTCATGAGGGTTTTAAGGTAGACCCTCACAAAATTAAAGCCATTAAGGAATGGAAAGTCCCCACAACCATAAAGCAATTGCGCGGATTTCTTGGGTTAACAGGGTATTATCGCAAGTTTGTTAATAATTATGGGAGAATAGTAGCACCTTTAACAACATTATTGAAGAAAGATGCATTTTCATGGACCCTCGAAGAAACTAAGGCCTTTGAACATGTTAAAGAGGCAATGTGCCTAGGACCAGTCTCAGCTACGCCAGACTTCACAAAAACCTTTATTGTGGAATGTGATGCCTCAGGAAATGGAATTGGTGTTGTTTAAATGCAAGAAGGAAGACCCATTGCTTTTGAAAGTTGTTCAATAAAAGGAAAGTATTTACAAAAGGCTATTTATGAGAAGGAAATGTTGGCAATACTACATGCACTAAAGAAATAGAGACCTTACCTAATGGGAAGACACTTCAAGGTAAAAACTGATCATGATAGTCTTAAACACTTTTTGGAAAAAATACTATCTTCAGAAGAGCAACAAAAATGGGTCACAAAGATGTTGGGTTATAAATTTGAAATCGTCTAAAAAAAAGGGAATCTAAATTTTGTTGCAGATGCACTCTCAAGAAAGGATGAAGAGGTGGAAGCATTGCTTTGTGCCATTTCAATTATCCAACCAGATTGGATAACCGAAGCAAGGGATGAATGGAAGAAAGACGAAGAAGAGTGGACTCTCATTCAAAAGTTGCAACAAGATCCTAGTACATCTTATACATATAGTTGGAAAAATGATTCCTTATGGTACAAAGATCACTTATATATTTGCAAGAATTCCCAACTAAAACAAAAGATTATTTTGGAATTGCACACTTCTCCTTTAGGAGGACACTCGGGATTTTTAAAAACTTACCACAAGGTGAAGAAAGAATTTTTTTGGGATGGCCTTAAATCTGATATTCAAAAGTTTGTGGCAGAATTTTTGGTTTGCGAGCAAAATAAAGTTGAGACAATTAAGACCCTGGGTCTTCTACAACCTTTATCCATTCCAGGTCAACGTTGGGAGGATATTTCAATGGATTTTATCACAGGTTTACCTAATTCCAAAGGAAGGAGTGTCATCATGGTGGTAGTTGATAGACTTACCAAGTATGCACACTTTTGTGCATTATATCATCCATTTAAAGTGAGTACAGTTGCTATTGAATTTATGGAAACAATTCAAAAGCTACATGGAAACCCGAAGATTATTTTAAGTGACATAGATCTCATTTTTACAGGAAATTTTTGGACAAAATTATTTTCTTGTTTGGGTACTCAACTAGCTCATAGCTCATCTTATCATCCTCAATCTGATGGTCAAACACAGATAGTGAATAAATTTTGGAAGGATATCTTCGTTGTTTTGTATCTAATAAGCAAGCACAATGGGTCAAGTGGTTACCTCTCGTTGAATGGTGGTATAACACTTTCTTCCATACTGCAGCAAAAATGACCCCATTTATGGAACTTTATGGATATCATCCACCATCCATCACATCTTCCTTAAGGGAAAATTCTAGGGTTCAAGTAGTGGAGGATCACATTGAGCATCAACAAGAAGTTCTCCAACTCTTAAACGATAACCTAAATTGGGCACAAAATCGAATGAAACAAAAGGCAGATCAACATCGCAGTGAGAGAAGTTTTGATGTGGGAAACTGGGTATTTTTACGGCTACAACCATACAAACAAATGTCCCTTAAGCAAGCTAAGAATGATAATAAATTATCTCCAAAGTACTATGGTCCTTACAAGGTTTTCCAAAAGATTGGTACTATGGCATACAAATTGGAGCTTTCTGCTTCTTCGCGAGTGCATCCAGTTTTCCATGTTTCATGCTTAAAAAAGGTTATAGGGGACAAACTTCCAGTTCAAACAATATTGCCAGAACTTGACGAGGAAGGAAAAACCATATTGGAACCTGAAGCATTCATGGAAACAAGAACATGACAACTATGAAATCGATCAATTTCATAGTATCTCATCAAATGGAAGAACTTACCCACTGAATATTCTACATGGGAGGATGATAATTTCATCCAAAAGCACCCGGAGCTACTCAAGGGTTGAGGAAAACACATTTTTAAAGGAGAGGAGCATGTTAGGTCCCTATATTACTAGTATAGTCCCTTATTGTTGTTAGTGTAACCCCCTTACTGTTATTGTTGTACCCCTGTAACCCCCATATTGTTATTATTGTGCCCTTCAATTATTATTGTTAGGTCGGCTAGGATTACATTGTGGCCCTATGGACTCCTATATATAGAAAGGAGGTTTTGTCATTTGTATCATCCAAGAATTGTTCATTCATGTAATGTATTGGAGGTTTCCCCCTCAAAGTGGCTTATTTATAAGGCGTTGATATCTCTTTTCTTCTATTTTTGGAGTTGGTTTCTCAACAATAAGATTAAAATAATGAAATAATGTACATAAATAGAGTCCAAATTTATTAGAGACATTTTTACAATCCCTTGAGCAAGTTGATCATAAAACTATCCAAGAACTCAAACGAAAGTTGTTGGATTTAAACTTGAAAATATATAGTAGATGTAATCTCTATGCACACACTAATTAGCACTGGAGGTGTTGATCTATTTTCATGTTAGTGACAAGATTCAACCTTCCAGGGAATTATTAAGATTCCATCTATGTTTTTACAGAGGTGAAACTTCTATTTTTCACTCAGATCTTCAACATAATTTGGAAAACAATAAAATCAAGCATTTGTTATATATACATGCCTGAGTGGATCAAGTGGTTGAGAATAACATGTAACAAATAAATTATAGTTAAAATATAATAACCTCACAAATTGAAATAACTAAGTTCATTCCATAACTTCCATTCATATAGAATGATGGAAACATATTTGAAGCAATATTCATAAACATAAAATAAGACTGATGGCATAGAAATTTTAGAAAGTTTTAATGATTTCATTCATTCAATATCATAAGATGCATAGGAGAAACATACACAATATCTCATGCTTATATAAAATTTTGAAACCACAAATGTTATGAATTCCTAGAATAGCTCTCTGCAAGTGTAAAAAATATTACAAATTGATGTTTAAGTAAGAGAAAAGTTTGTGTCTTATTACCACATGATCTATAAGGGCCCTAAGGAAGGGAAACCTAAGGGACCACTACTAGGCTCAGTCACAACAATGGGACAAATACCCATTGTCACCTCAATCAAGGTCCCCTACTCTTTATGGACTTCCACCGATGGGGAGAGTCTCGATAGGAAGGGAATCACTTAAAATGGATACATCAATGATTTAGGTATAAAGTGATTCCACCAAGCTCATTCAAGGAGAGACATAACAATGATTCAATGCTTCATGGAAGCTAACATGATATCAAATAAAAACTATAGAGATTAAGACTTAGGGTTTTAGATATGCTGACAGTAATAGGTGTTCCTAGGGTCTAGACTCTAGAATATAAGGTAAGACCTCTCAACAAGATCTATGTAATGATTTGACACTTCTAAAAGGCTATTTTATCCTCTTGAGATACCCAAGAAAGACTTACACTAGACCTAGGGTTTTATGAAATAACGTGGGAAGAAATACTTCCAAGGCACTGACTAGGTCAAGGCAAGGGATAAGAAGGGTTTCTTATGATTTATTCCACTAGATACAATTCCCATTCAACCCTAAAGAAATCCACCTATCCCAAAAAATACAAGCTAGGTTTCCCTTCTTGGGCACAATAATTTATGGATGATTCGACGTGATAAATCAACCAATATTGGTGATCCTCAAGAAAATACCTCAAGGGAGATTCATGTCCGAACATAATCCAAAAATTACTCCACTAAAGGATTTTGCTTGATGCCCTGAATAGTTGTCCATGGAAAGAGGGGATGAATATTTTCGGAGGAGAAAATAAGGAAGAAAGAGAATTTGATCACCAAACTACTTGGGCTAGTGCCTTCTCCCTTGGCTTATGGAGTCCTAGATGTGTTAGATAAGCCAAATTTGTCCTCAAAGAGGTCAAAATAAGATGCCTTAGTGATCCGGATTTCTTGAGCTACCGAAATTAACCAAGATATTTAATTTTGTGATGTTAGAAGAATTGCATTTAAAAGAGCATATAACAACCACATGTGCATTTTTAAACAAGAGAAAACATAATGATGATCAACAAATCAGTAAAACAACACATTGATAATGGAGTTCACCTACTGTGGGTTATGTCTTTGGGACTAGTGTCAAGAGAGTGGAGGATTCTTCATTAATTGTTGCTAATTATCATGATTTACATGGTATGTTCTTTGTCATAACAAGGAAAAATACCATCAACAAGAGTGGTGTGTCTCTCCACGAGAAGTTCTCCCTATAGGAACTCTCACTCAAAATGGGTCTTCCTTCAGCATGACAAGCTAATAAATTCTCACAATAATGTGGAAACAAGTGTCCCTAAACATAATGTTACATAGGGATCTCAATAATAAGAAATCATCTCAGCAAAATAAAAGGAAGCATAACATAACTACATCATATACCTCCACTTTCAAAGATGGCCAAAAAATTCAAAGCTCAACTGTTGAAATGGACTGCACCACTGAATTCCTGGTGATGAGTGGTGTAAAATCGATTGTAAACTTATCCAATTTAGACATCATCAAAATATGGGCCTTTGGGAATCTTTTAGATTCCTTATGATTCCACAAATATTCCTTTCCAATGGTTTAATGGAGATATGCTACTCAGATGACAAATTTGATCTCGCCATCACACTCCTTGTGAAATTCTGAGAAAAATGAGTGTAAAGTCGGCCACATTTCAACATTGGAAAAATTCAGCCTCAAAGGGAATCTTTTAGATTCCTCAATACTCTTCAAATATTCCTCATTGTGGGGCACTTGCAATTTTGCTGCTCAGATGGAAAATCTGACCTCACCATCGTGCTCCCTATGAAATTCTGAGAAAAATTACTATAAACTTGATAACATTATGTCACTGTAAAAGTTTTACCTCCCAGGGAATATTCTCCAAGTTCAAGGTTCCACACCCTCTGTCTGGGCAAGGTTTTTCCCTGGTCATGATTCCATAGGCTCACGGTTCTATGCGCTCCTCCTTTGGTCCATTCAACGCTCCATTGTCGAATGAAATGCAGGCTCTTTAAATAATATGGAGGTTGGCAGAGTTTACAAAGGTGTATACAATAGGGCCCCTGTTTGGGCTTGCCACCAATGCGGAGTTTACAAAGGCGTCATTGGCACGTTGGTGGCAAGCCCAAACGGGGGCTCGGTGGTTACGTGGTAGAACCCCCACAATGGAAAATTCATTGATTTTTATGGCGTGTTGTTGAATTTAGTTTTGGCATGTTTTGGCCAAACCGTTGGAAGTTTCCACCTTTGGGCTGGCGGTTATAACATACACCGCAACATTTTTAACTGGAAGGCAGTTTTTAATATGTGCGTCGGTGGTTGGTTTATATTTGGTGCCATTGTTTGTTTGTTGTTTGGTGTTTTTTGGAACCGCCTGAGAGGCGAACCGATCCCATCGGACCAGGCGGATTCAAACCCCGTTGGTTTTTGTGTATGGCATGTGATTGGTGTTGAACATGGCAGTTACATACCACATGGTTTTCGTTTATATAACATGGTCTGGGGTTGGGGCAGGTCCACTGGGGTTGGGGTGGGTTCGTTGGGGGTGGCAGGGGTGGAAGCCTGCCACCATTTTAATATATATTTTAATCAAACTAATCATTTTTTTAATTTTCCAAAAATAAGGGTCATTGGGCCAATTAGGCATTCGACAAATTTTCCCGCTTTCAGGAGCCAAGTTCCATGTCTCGAACTTGGTCAATTTGTAGGTTCCGTAAACTTGGCCCACTTGTCCACTTTGACCACAAATTTAACTAGCCCTATCTTCTTCATATGAACTCGGATTGGAGTGTCGTTCACACCGTTGGAATCAGAGCGACAAGCACTTCGATCTAGTCCTATTTCAGGAGCGATCCAAGGACTTTAATTTTTGGGCTATTCTAAGTCCTCTTGGACCTCTAAGTGTCTCTAGAGCCACATGGATAATTCTTCCCCACTGAGGAGCTTTGGTCCACCAAGAGCATGAACATAATCTGAAACTATTGTGTACATTATCTACACCACAAGTGTCCTGACAGGTCACCCTTCCATCTCCTTCACCTTTGTTCTTTGAAGCCATAAGCGATGAGCCAACACTTGCATCTTCTGCAGACCTATAGTACAATATTTTCAAATTACATGCTTAATTACAAGACCAATAATGACCCAAGCATCCCATACTTACCACAAGTTTATAACACCCACTTTGTTGTCAATTTTACATTAAAATGGAAACAATACCCCAGCTGTCAATACAAGGCCAAAACATCATTGTTTCTTCAACAAGTGATGGAAAACACATCTTCACATTTACATTATGTTGCAACACATGATATACAAATTGAGGCCAAAATAAGCTACCAAATCTAGTAAAACCACCTCTTACTCAACAAAGTGCGCCAACAGGTATGTGGCAGATTTTCTTGTTGAACACCTTCACCGACTGGTTTTTGCATGGGTGCTTTATCCTTAAGACGTTGCTCTTGATGGAGCCTCCAACATATGGCTCTTTAATGACCACCTTATTTGCAATGACTGCAACAAGTATTCTTCCTCCAGAATTTCATAATATGCTTCCTTCCCTGATGTGGAGAATGCCTTTCACATCTCATCCTCTTTCGTGTTTCCATTCTCTTCCAGCACTCAAAAACCACATGGTTATGTAAACCACAAAAACTACATAGCTTTCTACACCATGATTTTCGTTCATCATTAACAACGTGCTTGTAATCAAAATGAAATCTAGAATACTGAGACTAGTTATACCTTTCCTAGTTGTCTTTGGTACAATTATGGCGATGAGAGCTTGCCTCAACTCTTTGACTGCAATGTGCACTCTCATGGTATGATGGTGATGTGTTCCCATAATTCTCTTTCCTTGATGCTTTCAACAATGTCTGAGAACCTCTTGACACCTTTGAGCATTCTCCTTTAGTGTATCCCAAACCTGCGAATCGAGGCCTTTGCACAACCTCCAATGGCTGATCCATGCCTTGATCATTAACACCAAATCCTCCACCCTTATACCCCATCTTTATAAGGAGTCTCATGCCAGTTCCTGAAATGGGTACCCCCAAATTTCCAGCAAAAATAACATCATGTGAAGATGAAACTGAAGAGAGATCAACATTGTTTACCTCATTTGTCAACTCTGAAACAGGTGATGATGGCTATTCTAAGCCTTCGTTGTGCTTCAACTCTTCCAAGGCCTCTTTCATGGCTCATAGTTGAAGTTGTATTCTCTTCTTATCCTCTTTCTCTTCTTGTAGAACCCTCCCTAATTCATCATTATCTACTTGAATGCTCTGGTTGATCTTCTCATTCAAATGATGAGAAGACGATGAAGGCGATGAATGTTCACTGGAAGGGGTAGATGGAGCATTGTTCTCAGCTCCTTTATCATGTTCTTTCTTTCCATATTCTCCTCATAATATGCATACATCATGTTGATATTCAACAAGAAATTTCAGCACTCGTGCCTAGTGTAGGACCAGGAGGTCCTAGCAACACCTACACTAGGGTGGGACCACAGGGCTAAATTTGGTGCATGTATATTTTAGTTATCCCTTAATTAAGATGGACAATAAATTGTAATCTAATCTCAAAATAAATTGTAATAGTTAAATGAGTGTGATAAACTCAGTTAGCTCATGAATTTCGAGTTAGAGGTAGTTGGTGAGGCATGCAGATTAATTCTAGTTGTAACAGAGTTCGAAGTGCAGTGGTGCATTAGTTAATGCAGGTTGTAATCAGTTTAACTCAGTTAAGTGAGTTAAACTCAGTTGTGCTAGTTGTAACTATTAGATACACTAGTGAGAGATCAAGTGAATTGAGTATTAATTAATTCATAATCAGTGATCTCACATGCAACTAAGGATTTACTATTATTAGTTGCATGCATGTTAGATCCAGTGGAGACCCATTTGAGATCTAGGTGAAAGGGAATTTGACTATCAATTGTCAGATTATTTGGTCGCACCCATGCAAAAAAACACCCATTCGAGTGCCTGTGATACTTTCACAATCAAGGAAGGCTAAAATTCCTAAATAATAGGGATTGCATTCATCAGGGATTGTGCAAGCAAGGCAGGTTGTCTTGAGGAAGTAAATTGGCTAAGTATTGGTCAGTTTTATCTTAGACATTGTGAGACAATTAGTTGAGTACATGAGGGCTCTTGTGAGAAGATTTGTATGCAACTGTTTCATGATTCCATCCTGAATATACAATAGAAGATAGTGGTGTTTTGACCAGCAATATTTCCCCGGGAAATTATCTATGTTGTGGCTTGACTGATTCTTCTTTGCTTCATGTGATTGGCGATTGTGTTTTTAATTCTACAATTGATTTGTATAAGAGACTCATTATTTAAATTTATTACATTGTTATATCAAATTGAATCCATGATATCATTACTTGTTGTATAATTTCTACATGGTATTAGAGCACAGGAAATCACAATTGTGAAGGAGGAGTTGAGTTTGGGACTGGATAGAATTCGAATTTGTAGAAAGACTTTCTTGGTGCTACAACTAATTCGGGATTGAAATGGCTTTCAATGGCCTGAGGTTGGAGTATGCACTCGAGGGCAGCTCAAACTATATTTCTTGGAAGTACAGGATGGAGGTAGTACTCGAAGACAATGGCTTGAAGGAATTCATTGACAATGTTGTTCCTAAACCCGTTGTGACAGATGCTGCAAATCTTAATGCATGGCAAAAGAAAGTGGAAAAGGCGAGGAGGATCCTATTGGAGGGAGTACGAAACCACATTGGCTCAAGCCTCCATGGGAATTCCACACCATATTCAATGTGGAAGGCTTTGATGGATCTATTTCAGAGCAGCAGCGACCATAGGAAATTGGCGCTCAAATATAAACTCAGGAATATCAAGATGTACAAAAACGACTCCATGCCAAAATATTTAACAAAATTTTTCCAATTTCAAGATGAAGTGGGGAGCGTTGGCATAACTGTCATTGATGATGATTTGGTGAGCTTGGCTCTCCTACGACTTCCCAAGAGTTGGCACAGTCATCAAGACTCTGTCAATGGAAGGGAAAAGCTTCCAGATTGGGAACGACTGTGGTCAGATTTGGTGCAGGAGGATTTCAGACAAAACACCAGAGATGGATCTTCATCTAAGAAGGGGAAGGGGAAGAAATTCCATTCCATATCTGAGTCCAAATATGGCAAGAAGCAGGACATGTCTAGGGTGAAGTGTTTTCACTGCCATGAGCATGGCATTATGCTACTAACTATCCACAAAAGAAGAAGAAAAAGAAGGTTGGAGGATCTATAGCTGGTGAGGCTTTGGCCTCACAATTTGAGCTTGACTTCTCATTTATCGCATGCATGGTGTCAAGTGCATTGGGATCTGTGTGGTATTTGGATAGTGGCACTTCGTTTCACATGACGGGAGACAAGGAAATTTTCAGTAGCTTGGAGGAGAAGGATCTCCAAATGCATATTGAAATGGATGATGGCGGGATGTACAGTGTTACCGAGATTGGTACCATTACCTTCCAGAGGTAGTCAGGTAAACCCTTTCAATTAAAATATGTAATGCATGTACCAGGTTTGAAGAAAGATTTAGTCTCAGTTGCAATGTTGGAGGTAGAGGCTATGATGTTGTTTTTAGTGAAGGAAAAGCTTTCCTGCGACACAAAACAACAAGACAAGCAAAGAATATATATGTATTCGAGTTAAGAATCTCTACAATCTGGATGTATATGGCTGCGCAACATTGATGGGCAAGGCGGACAAAGTGGTGAGCTAGGATGAGGGCGAATTATGGCACAGGAGATTGAGCCATCTTCACCATGGAGCCTTGAAAGTCATGCAGCAAATTTCTAATGGTCTTCCAAAGGGTACACTTGCGCAGTCAGACACATGCAAGGGATGTACTATGGGAAAATATGTAAAGGTCACCTTTCATGATAATGAGAACCGAGCTTCGGGGATCCTTGAGAGATTTCACACAGACGTGTGTGTACCATTCTTTGTTGCTTCGACAGCAAAACATAAGTACTATGTGATATTTGTTGATGAATTTTCTCGTAAGTGTTGGATCTTCTTCATGCAGAAGAAAGATCAAACATTCTCAAAGTTTCTTGAGTTTAAAGCACTGGTGGAGAAAGACACAGGGAAGCAAGTGAAGGCTCTTAGGAGCGATAATGGTGGAGATTACATATCTAATGAATTAAATAAATTCTGCAGCAAAGAAGGAATTCGAAGAGAACTGATAGTGCATCATAACCCACAGCAGAATGGGGTCGCTAAAAGAAATAACAAAACGATTGTGGGTGCAGAAAGAGCGATTTTGCATGATCAAGGCCTACCGATGCATCTGTGGGCGAAAGCATGCAACACTGTGGTATTTTTGCAGAAACGTTGTCCTCATAGGATACTTGGCATGAGTACACCTGAAGAGGCTTTCACTGGTAAGAAACCTAATGTTTCACACTTTAAGATTTTTGGCTCATCTGTTTATGTGCATGTGACCAAAGACACCAGGAAGAAGCTGGAACAGACAGTTGAGATCAATATTTTTGTGGGGTACACTGAAACACTCCATAACTATCGAGTGTATTTTCCAAAAAATAGAATGAATTTTGTGTGACGGGATATAAAATTTGATGAGGAGAAAACCATGTGGTTGTCCCTTGAGAGGGAGCTGGACTTGCATGCAGAGGAGAAACTCTTGGTTCCCAAGGATGAGCCTCAAGATGTGGAGCAGCCACATGAGGAGGATCATGGAGTGGCAGAAAACACTCATGTAGAGTCATCCATCAAAAATGGCAGAAGGCACACCAGGGAAGCTGATAGATTGAGACTTGATGCTGCAGAGAATTTAGGAGCCCCTACTTCACAGCGCAGATAGAGAGATTCTCCAGACAGGTTTACTAGATACATGGCTCTTATGAGAAAATGTTTTGTAACTGAACCATCTTCCTTACGGGAGGCAGTGCAGCAACCAACTTGGGTTGATGCACTGGTGGAGGAGTATGACTCCATTTTCAAGAAAATTGCATGGGAGATTGTCCCAAGATCGGTCGACAAATCACTGGTTGGATCTAGATGGATCTACAAGGTAAAGCAAGCTGTTGATGGGAGTGTGGAGAAATACAAGGCCAGATTTTTGGTTCGGGGGTTCTCACATATTGAGGGGATCGATTATGATGAGACTTTTGCACCTGTTGCAAGGTACTCTTCCATTAGATCCATCCTTGCACTCTCAGCGTAGATGGGCTGACGCATTCATCAGATGGATGTGAAAACTGTGTTTCTAAATGGAGTGATTGAGGAATAAGTGTACATAGAGCATCCTGAAGGTTTCGATATCTTCAATAGTGAGTCGCATGTGTGTCGACTCAAGAGAGCACGGTGTGGCCTGAAGCAAGCACCTCGTGCTTGGTACACTCAGATAGGAAGCTATTTCACTGGATTGGGCTTCACCAAAAGTGAAGCAGATGCAAACCTGTACCAGATTGTGGTTGAGGGTAAGCTATTGATTATTTTTCTTTATGTTGATGATATAATTTTGACTAGTGATGAGCAGCTGGTACACTCATGTAAGGAGGATCTTGCAAGGGAGTTCGAAATGAAGGACATGGGAATCCTTCATTATTTCCTTGTTTTGGAAATATGGCAGCGAAATGGTGAATTTTTTGTTTCTCAGGGAAATTACGCCAAAGAGATACTGGGTAAGTTTCACATGGAGAGCTGCAAACCCATGGATACTCCTCTTCCACTAAATTGGAGGAAAGAGGATGATACTTCTAGAGAGGTAGTGGATGCTACTTTCTACAGGCAGTTAGTTGGTTCACTGATGTATCTCGTGAACACCAGAGCAGACATTTGCTACACAATTAACGAACTTATTCAAGCTATGGTTAAGCCTACCAAGATCTTTTGGAAGGAGGATAAGCATGTCTTGAGATACCTGGGTGGCACATCAGAGTATGGTCTATGGTACAGACAGACAGAGGGATTGAAGCTTCATGGCTTCACGGATGCATATTAAGAAGGCAATCCATCAAACATAAAGAGCACATCAGGAGGGATCTTCAGCATAGGATCAACATCAGTTTCTTGGTACAGCAGGAAGCAGCGATCTATGGCACTCAGTTCAGCGGAAGTAGAGTACATGGCATCAAGTCAAGCTGCATGTGAGGCTATCTGGATGAGAAATATCTTGGTTAGTTTGTTTGGTTCTCAGATGGATCTGACATTGATACATTGTGACAATCAGAGTTGCATTAAACTCTCGATTAATCTTGTGTTTCATGATAGGTCCAAGAACATAGATATTCGGTACCATCATTTCAGAGATTGTGTGCAGAGGAGAATAATTTTGCTTCAGTACATTCCCATAAAAGATCAAGATGCGGATATTCTGACGAAGGCGCTCACCAGGAGAAAATTCGAATACCATAGAGGTAGGATCAGGGTGAAGGATAATCCCTTTCTTGTTGAGAGGGAGTGCTGAGATTCAACAAGAAATTTCAACACCCACGCCTAGTGTGGGACCAGGAGGTCCAAGCAGCACCTACACTAGGGTGGTACCACAGGTCTAAATTTGGTGCATGTCTATTTTAGTTATCCCTTAATTAATATGGACAATTAAATGTCATCTAATCCCAAAATAACTTGTAATAGTTAATTGAGTGTGATAAAATCATTTAGCTCGTGAATTTCGAGTTAGAGGTAGTTGGCGAGGCATGCAGAGTAACTCTAGTTGTAACAGAGTTCAAAGTGCAGTGATGCATTAGTTAACATGGGTTGTAATCAATTTAAATCAGTTATGTGAGTTAAACTTAGTTGTGTTAGTTGTAACTGTTAGATACACTAGTGAGAGATCAAGTGAATTAAATATTAATTAATTCACAATCAATAATCTCACATGCAACTAAGGATTTAATATTATTACTTGCATGCATGTCAGATCCAGTGGAGACCCAGTTGAAAGGGAAGTTGAATATCAGTTGTAGGATTATTGGGTTGCACCCATGCAACCAAACACCAATTGGAGTGCCCATGATACTTGCGCAATCAAGGAAGGCCAAAATTCATAAATAATAGGGATTGAATTCATCAGGGATTGCGCAAGCAAGGCAGGCTATCTTGAGGCAATAAATTGGCTAAGTATTGGTTAGTTTTATCTGAGACAGTGTGAGACAATTAGCTGAATACGGGAGTACTCTTTGAGAAGAGTTCTATGTAATTTTTTCATGATTCCATGTTGAATATACAATAGAAGATAGTGGGGTTTTGAGTAGCAATATTTCCCCGAGAAATTATCTGTGTTGTGGCTTGATTTATTCTTCTTTGCTTCACGTGATTGGCGATTGTGTTTTTAATTCTGTAATTGATTTGTAGAAGCGATTCAGTATTTGTCTTTATTACATTTTCAGATCAGATTGAATCCATGATATACATGCCTTTTGTATAATTTCTACACATCATGTCCACCATGCGTGTCATCTTAAAGAGGTCTTCATACATATCTTTGTTGTAAACCGCTTTGATACCAAACTTGATCTGGATTTCTTCAGCTACTGAAATTAACCAAGATATTTTACTTTTGTGATGTTATAATAATTTATTTTAAAAGAGAATAAACCAACCACATATGCATGCTTAAAAAATAGAAAACATATTGATGATCAACAAATCAATAACACAACACATTGATAACAGAGTTCACCCAATGTGGGTTACGTCTCTGGGTCCTGTGTCAAGAGAGTGGAGATCACTTCATTAATTTCTTCTAATGATGATGATGTACATGGTATGTTCTTTGTCATGGAAAAATACCCTTAACAAGAGTAGTGTATCTCTCCACAAGATGTTCTCCCTCCATGAACTTTCACTCAAAATGGGTCTTCCTTTAGCATGACAAGTTAATAAATTCTCACAATAATGTGGCAACAAGTATCCCTCAACATAATGTTACACGGGGATCTCAACAATAACACATCATCTTAGCAAAATAAAAGGAAGCATAACATAACTAAATTATATACCTCCACTTTCGAAGATGGCCAAAAAATGCAAAACTCGGCTGCTGAAATGGATTGCACCACTGAATTCATGGTGATGAGTGGTGTAAAATTGACTGTCAACTTGTCCAATTCTGACACCACCAAATTCTTGGCCTTCGAGAATCTTTTAGATTCCTCGTGATTCCAAAAATATTCCTCTCCACTGGTTGACTGGATATCTACTATTCAGATGACAAATATGATCTCGCCATCATGCTCCTTGCGAAATTCTAAGAAAAATAAGTATAAATTCGGCCACATTCCAACACTGGAAAAATTCAACCTCCAAGGGAACCTTTTATATCGCGCTCCTTGCGAAATTATGAGAAAAATGATAACGTTATGTCACTGTAAAAATTTTAGCTCCCAGGGAATATTCTCCAAGTTCAGGGTTCCATACCCTCTATCTAGACAAGGTTCCACCCTAGTCAAGGTTCCATAGGCTTACGGTTTCGTGCGCTCCTCCATTGGTCCATTCGGTGCTCCACCATCGAATGAAATGTAGGCTCTTTAAATGATATGGAGGTTGGGGGAATTTATTAAGGCATTGTTGGCGTGTTGGTGGCAAGCCTAAACGGGGGCCCGATGGTTACGTTGTCGAACCCCACAGTGGAAAATTCATTGAATTTTATGGCGCGTTGTTGAATTTAATTCTGGCGCATTTTGACCAAACCGTTGACGGCTTCTACCTTTGTGCTGGAGGTTATAACATACACCGCAAAAATTTTAACTTGCAAGCAATTTTTAATATATGCATCGACAGTTGGTTTATATTTGGTGGCATTTTTTGTTTGTTGTTTGGTGTTTTGTGGAACCGCCCAAGAGGTGGGGTTGGCCCGACTAGGCCAGGCGGGTTCAAACCCCGTTGGTTCCGATGTATGGCATGCGGTGGCATGCGATTTTCGTTGACCGTGACGGTTACATACCACATGTTTTTCATTTATATAACATAGTCCAGGGTTGGGGCGGGTATTTTGGGGGTCACCTGCCCACCCTATTTTAATATCACCATAGGGGGTGGAAGCCCACCACCCATTTAATATACATATATATATATATATATATATATATATATATATATATATATATATATATATATATATATATATATATATATATATATATATATATATTGTTTTATAATCAAACTGGCCATTTTTAAATTTTTTTAAAATAAGGTTCATTGGGCCAATCGGGCATTCAACAAATTCACCTGCTTTTAGGAGCCAAGTTCCATGCCCCAGACTATGTTAATTTGTAGGATCCTTAAACATGGCCCACTTGTCCACTTTGACTAGCCATTTCTTCTTCATACGAACTCGGATTGGAGTCTCGTTCATGTCGTTGGAATAAGGGCGATGAACACTTCGATCTAGTCCTAGTTCGGGATTAGTATGAGGACTTTGATTTTTTGGATATTCAGAGTCCTCATGGATCTCTGAGTGTCTCTAGAGCCACCTAGATCACTTAGCTACCACATTTCAACAATTACATATTATTAGAATATGGAGTTTCGTGAATAAAAATAACATCTCATCACTAGGAACATTCATTACATGATATACCATGAATGACATATGCAAGAGCCAACCAAATAGCTTTCGAAATGATTTTCAAAAACATTAGGGCACAATAACATTTACTCTAGTTGAAGAAATTACATACATTAGACAAGTTGCAAACAAATATTTCATCAACGAGAGCACTTACAAAATAGCCATGCAATATATCCATCCACATTCAAGAAGTAGCTCCAAGACAAGATCAAAAATCATCTCCAAATATCATAGTGCATCCAAGATACTCCAGAAGATCTAAGAGAAAAAATGTGAAGTTGCCTAAGAGGGTTGAAAATCCCAAGTGATGATGATGAGTTCTCACAAATGAGACTCACTTCTATTTACATGAGTCTCTCTAAATCAAATTAGCCTAATGATCCCCCAAAATTATAAAACAATGTGTTAAGAACATGCCTTGGTCACAAACCGACCAAGTAGCTATCATGTGCTATGAATAAGCCATTCATATGCAAGTTGATTTGATGATGTCATGATTATGTGGGGATGTTAGAGGGCCATGTTGAGTCCTCTAAGTTCCATGATGAGAGAGATGGCTCCAATAAATATGAATTAGCAGATGGCCCCTAATTTTCCATGTGAGTCATCATTTTGTGCCCCATAGTGGGTTTGGGGCACAAATGATATTCTCATGGGTCTCTTTATGAATTATAAGTATGTATATTTCTCCAAAGGCGGGCTCTAATGATGGTGCCTTCCCTCCCAAGTCTCAAAGGTGAGACAAACCTCCTATGGGCCTTGGATCAACTGCCATGATCTTGCTAAGCCAGTCAGGGCACATTGGTCCAAGTGCATCATCTCACGAATAATGTGGGGTGACGAACAAATTGTTGAAGATGTTGAGGGTGCCCATGGCATGAAATGATGCTTTAACACATGATGGAGTCTCATGGCTCTCAATGCATCCCATAGAAATTTCAATATGATCCTCTAGTGGGATTGGCCCTAGTTAAGTTTCCAAACCCATGATGAAACCACCTACAAATTACATATAAGATCCAATGTGCTTCCTCACCATCGAGTATAATAATTCATTAGTGCAACTAAGTGAACCAAGCTTGTTAATCAAGGGCACATTGAGACTTCATAATGGGATTCCCTTCCAAATTTGGGGCTTTAATCTTGTAATTGTGCTACCTCCCTAAGTAGGAGTGGCTAATAAAAACCCATATTAGGTGTTCCCAACCCCTAAGCATAAATACAAGTCCAAGGTACATCCTTAAATTGATATATTTCATGTGAATAATGATGAGATGGATAGGGACACAGGGGTCTCAAAGCCAAATGCCATGGTTTCAAGGATGGTAATGATGAGGGATGTCCACCTATCTAGGTGTATAGATGTAGGAGGGAGCAATTGTGAATACATGAGTTACCATGACCTTTGTTTTTACACCCTTCTTCATTTTCCTTTGGCATTTTCTTAATTTTTCTTTATATTACTGCTTGGGGCTCCAAAAGATGAGAGTATGTTGTGTATGATATAAGCAGTTATTTATTCCCTTAAGGTGGGGAATTTCATTGCCCACCAGGGCTCGGGACGTGCATGGGTTCCTTAATGACGTGGGGTCACTCATGGGACCTTAGGAACCATGGTGATGGCCATAATGAGGGGTAGATCTCATGTTTTTCTTTTTCCCATGTGCTAATATGATGTCCCGACCATCTTTTGCATTTTATAAAATTCTTTTATTTTGTTTCTTGCTTGTGGCCATGATATGCTTTTAATGTTCTTTTAGTCACATCAACCTTCGGGGTAACATTTCCAGGCCCGAGCCAAATATGTGGGCAAGGGGAGGGGGTGTACTAGTGCCTTGTGGACCCAAAGATGGTAGATGATGAAATAGGTCTTATAATGTTCAGAGGGGAGTGAAGAATGTGAAATGGGAAAACGAGACTATGCTATCAAAATTTGGGTTTCCCAAGTAGTTCCCTTCCTGAAGATATAATCCAATAAGAGAGATCCCATGGGACTAGGATTGAGAATTAACCCTCATTTAAGGTGATGGAAAAAAACTATAGTCAAAACCCTTCCTTCTTCCAAGTCACCCAATAATTCATGCCCAAAGTTCCCAAGGAAAAACAAGCATAAGCACTTGACTGCTTAATGAAAAACATACCTTTAGGATTGGGTTGCTCACCTTCAAACATATGCTCTTGACAGATGGGCGGGGGGACATATGACTTGTTGAGGGAGCGAAGATCAAATGGAACAATACATCGGCTACACTTATGGTTGTTAGGGGTTGTTGGTTGTTGGATGAAGAAAATTTGGAGAAAATTTATCTTATGGGTTCACCCACTTTTGGTGGGTAACACGCATGTTGAACAACACAATGTTCCTAATACTTAAATGATTAAAAAAATGCATTCTCCCAAATGGAATGGGATGGGGCTCTCATGGAACAAATAAAATAGTAGTAGTAACCTGGAATAAAAGGATAAATTTGGTTAGGGATTGTATTTAAAGATGAAAAATATAGTGATAAATCTATATGATCAAAGAATGGGATGAAATAAGGGAAATTGCTTCAAATAAAAATACACTCACAAAAATTACTGAGAAATGGTGGATGGAATAATCTCTCTCTAATGTTCTTTATATATTTTTTATGATCTTATTTACATATTCTTGGAACTAATTTAAGATTAGGGTCCCCCCCCCCCCTTGTGTTAGTTGAATTAAGTTTGAACTTATATATTTTTCCTTCAAATTGGGTCTCGCTTTAGAAGTTCAAAAATTATTTTTAATAAATCAATTTTCCAAAATAAATTATTTTCAAGCTATAAATAGTTATGATTGTTATTTCAACTCTTAATCCGTGATAATTATTGTCCCACCCATCAAAACCATTTCCAATTTTGTTCTTCACATATTTAGCTTTCCAATGATCTCTTTTTTTTCTCAATTTATACATCAAAATCTCAAGATATGGCCTATGGAAGATAGTAATTCAAAAACTGTTAATCTACTCCACGTAAATCGTGGCCTTTGATTTATAAATCTACCTTATTTATCTGACATGCATTGTGGGAGGGAATTTATAACAATTTATAAAGAAATGAGCTCCTCATATTATTTTTATATGAAGTAGAAAGTGCCATGGAACCTTGTGTATATTAGACATGTATTTTTTGGTTGTCATATCATTGTCCAATCATCATACCAAGTCACTTCAAAATTACCTATATTCAATCAATACCTTCCAAATGTCATTCAAAGATATATCCACCTTGTTGCTACACATCATTGGGAGGTGTTCCAAAGAAAGGGAGAATAAAACTTAGGATAAGAGAAATGTGGAGAAATAAGGGATGGGAAGAAAATTTCCTAAGAATGTAAGAATGTGTGAATAAAAAAGGATCTGCAGATAAATATGAAGTATGGGTACATGAATGTGTGGAGAAATATATGGAAGTAATGGAGACAATGATTAAAAAAAATGCATGTGGGAAAAATGGTGATACCTTTGGCATATGTCCTTTGTTTTATTATTCTATCAAATGTGGATGAAGTTGAGACATAGGGCTATCTAGTGAGAGGATGAACATAACCAATTCCTTTATTTTTAAGTATTTTTTAAAGTAGAAACCATTCTTATTGGTCTTGTGTGAAGAAGTACTACAACATTTAATATAACTATGAATCATTGAGGATTTTTTGGTTATTTCATGATCAATAAGTGAGGATCATCTGGAAATTTCCATATTTAAAAATGTGGTATCCATGTAAAAGTCTACAGGTTCAAGTATGAACCAAAATCACTCTAGTTAATGTGTCGCATGAAAACATGTCAACCGGAGGGAAGAGAACTTACGAGGCATTGTTAATCAAATAAGTATTTTCCTTGTGTCGTGTCAAGAAGAGATTATGAATGCCAAAGTTGGTTTGATTCAATAGAGAAACAGTTCACTACTTAGTTGATATTTCATACTTTATGGGATTGGGTAAATGCCTTGAGTTAGTGCTAAATTTATTTATTTACCTTGGTGGTTACATAGCCCAATTACAGGATGATGTCAATATAGGATTGTTGATGATTGGGTGGAAAATTTCTCTATCATATTCAATTCCTTGGTATTCGACTTTTAGAAAACATGACTACCTTCAACTTGTTATGAATATTCTTTTTTATTTTAAGTATAATTCTTCATCTTTTAGGTGGAGAACAATTTTCATTTCCTATAGAAATAATAAGTAAAATTGCATGCCAAAAAACTATTTTGTTTTGCAAATCCTTTAATCATCTAAATGTATAGATGCTCTTATGTTTTATGAATGATTGCAATAGAGTTCTTATAGGCCTATTAATTGTTGGTCTACAATAAGCATGCCGAAAGGGATATAACTACACAGGGGGGAATTCCAATAGGTCCACAAAATTCCATGATTTCCTATGTGTGCAATATCATATGAAGTTTGATACAATCATATATTTTACAATGAATAATCAACAAAACTATAATTAGTTAAAAAAAATATTCTCTCATGTATTCAATATTAAATCTTGATGGTGGGGATGAAGTTTCTACCTTTGAATGAAATGTTTCAGTTTCTTAGAAGAATATTCAATGTTAACCCTAAATATAATGTGATCAATCACATGTATAAGATTATTAAAAACAGGGTGTATATGATTTATTAATTTCACATTAACCTGGATGGTTCCCTTTCCATGAGTTCCATCTTAATTCTCAATCTCCTAATCTAAAGTTCGTAAATATTTACCATCGGAGAAGTAAGCCTTGACCAAGTCACATTATTAGAATCATGCCTAGTAAAAAGAAAAAGAGAAAGACTCATCATCTCTTGCACTAGTATAGAGAAAAATATTAGAATTCTTTGGCTTGGTTTGTGATTTTAAATGAATATATTCCTTTACTGGAAACATCTCACACCAACTAACCAAGACTCACAAAGTGAAGAGGAAGGTTGATATATATCTAGCTTCATATTTAACCTTGGGTAATCATGGATAAGTTTGGAAACTATTCATTTGATTGTGTTAGCATTTTATTTGGTTCCAACAATATAGCTTTCTTATCAAAGAATAGAGTTGAAGGTTCCATAATCATTGACATCTCATCCCCATTGGTTGTATGAATTTTCTATTGTACCTTAATAAAGATGTCACTGGACTACACCTTCTATATATTAAAATACACCCCAAGTTGTAGTGCTTCATAATTGGCAAGGATCACTACCTTTAGTAACTAGTTCTATAAGCAATTTGAATATTCCCATGGCCTCCTTTACCAAAGGCTTTATCAAATTTCTTCTCCTTGGCCATGTTTTTAATAATCAAAATTTATTGTATAGATAATAAACGTTGTGTATCAATTAACCCATAGATGTATGTATGCCTTGATTATCCACAAGTATTGATAGACATATATTCTTCAGCAAAAAGAGATCTGCAGGTATTTGTACTACTAATTCGAGAACATGGTGACTCTAATTGCAGATTCAAGGAACATGTTGCTCTTTTCTATTGCTTATATCCATGCATCTGACAAACATCATATTGTAAAAATTACTTTGAAATTTATAGAGTGTGGTTGCATTGGACCATTTTTAATTTCTTGAATAACCCCATTTATTTGTTTGGACAAATACATTGTTGGATGTTGCAATGAAACTATTAACAACATTACTTTTAGTTGTCACTCCCACAATTAGACTAGAACATATAGAAAATGGTTAATGAAAATGTTGTTTTAGCCTATATATTCCTAGAGCATGTGTTGCACATAGTTTGCCTACAATTAATAGAAGAGTCCATAATAATGTGGAATTAAATCTTAAACAAGATATATTCTCTATGTGGCCTATCATATATTGAAGATTGCAAGTGAAGATAAAATATCAAGTACAATTGACATAATGGATTCATATTCCCATGTTTAAGTTTTTTTTGAGCTTTGATATTAAGTTGTGCTACACTACCTTCATTAGACAAAGATGGGTAAGAGATTGAGAGAATCATTTCCAACTAACAATTGTGCAAGTCACATAACATTGATCTATAGTGCATTAGAAAAAAAGATCCACATTCAATGATTTAAGATAGATGTATATTATAGAAAGAGAAATGTATATTTGGTCTAGAAGATCACCTGCAAATCAAAAATCCATGAAAGATATTTACAGTGGCTCATTATAATATATTGAGGAGGATTACATGATTTTAGTTTTAGCAATTAAAATTCCACGTGTTTTTTATCAAATTGCAAAATTTATAAAGGCCATTAAAAAAAATGTAGTTGTTATAGCAATCGAAGTACTTTGATATGCAGTAGATACACATCCATTTAATGGCATGTGTAAGTAGAGATGATAGTTGAGAAACATATCAACGATATGGGAAACATAAAGGGTCAATATATAAATCACTGCCACATTGACATCTTAAAATTGGAAGATGTTGGCATACTTGTTTTGTGACTTCATATTGGCATCAATATGCACTCTTTACTCTAGAGCTACAAACATTATCAAGTTGTTGTCACGATAAATATCTCCAATATGGGAGATTGATGAACCATATTGTGGATCCAAAAGGTGTGTAATCATTGAGATGTTGGGCATATACAATGACTAGGATGGTGCATTAGTTGATAATACAAAAGAATACGGGTCATCTACATCTTCATCGAAGTTTTCTCTTGAAGATGCAGATATTAAAGGTATATTTGAATTCATGAATGATTTTGAATAATTTTCTTAAACATTTTATATATTTTTTATTAATATGATGTTTGTATAGAGATATTTGTGTACTTTTCTAAAGAAAAACTAACTCTAAAGGAGTCTTTGAATTTACATATGATTCTCCATGAAGCTCTCAAATATTTTCTATGTTTCTTAACTTATGCTATATGATTTGCGTATAAAGAATGTAACATGTTTTATGTTTTTATTTATTTAATTATTTAATGTTAGTGTGAGTTTTTTTAAATTGACAAATAAAAAAACTCTTTAGAAATAGTTTTAAATTATTTTAGATGTGTTACGAAAAATATTATTTAAAATATAGAAATAAAGCTATAGAATGTTATGGGATTACCTTGCAATCACAATATATAATGTGTATGAAAAAAATTGCATGGTGTGTCATTTTTTTGGGTTAAACACTATTTATAAAAAAATATAGCTATATGAGTATCTGTACTTTTTAATTATAACCACAAAACATACAATTAAAAAAATAAGTGTAAAGTGGTATGTATGTCATAGAAACACTTCCAAGATATGAACATGGAATTTTTTGTGTACGACTACCACTGCCAAATTTTTAAGAAAATTAGATAGAGGAAGTGAGAAGGCCAAGCAACAAGCATACTCACACTACAATCAATTAGCCATTATGTTAGTAGGAGGAACTTCTCCCTTGTAGTTTCCCTTATTGATAAAAGTATTATGGTATATTGAGGCTATATGGCCCAATGTGGACCACTTCTTTCAAATAATGTGGGATATTATACCAAAATATTTTTTTAAATGTGATAATTTTAACAAGTAAAAAGCTAATACTAGTAGCAGCCACTTTAAAAAATTAATTTTTACGGTTTTATGGTGAAATATATGTCTTATATTCATAGAAGTCTATTTACAAATAGAATACCAAAAATTAAAAGGGTATATACAATGATCATAACCTCTTCCAAAGAGTTTCTTAGATAGAAATATAAGTTGAATATTGAGCATGATCCAAAAATTGAGCATATTTGATTAACCATATTCATTTTTCTAATAATTGATGGTGAACCACATCCTTCTACACTAATTGGAGGTAGATAAAGAGTTAGGCTCATGATAATAATAAAAAATTACACCACAAATTCCATAATACGAAAAGCCCCAATATCTTCAAATAATGCCTAAGCCAACGAAAGATAACATGAAAAAAATCTTAACCATCACGAAAGAAATGCACCTAACCATATCCTAGAACTAACAAACAAGACAAAGGTCATCTAATAGACCGATCTTGGCTAGTCTAGCTTTAGATAAACACCTATGATAAATAACAAGCTATGCAAATAATTTCAACTTACAAGATAGTTTTAAGTCCAAACATTGTGCAGATTATTTACCCAACATTCCTCTAGATACATTGATACCCATGAAGTGTTAAAATATGGAGAGAGGATGTCTCAAAGGAATAACTTAATACAAATTTTGGGAAGGATTTACGTACACGATGAAAAACCTAGTGGTTTGGGTTGTAGATACATTAAAACCTCCTTTTTCTAATGTTTAAAATGCAGCAAGAAAATCTCAATTTTGATCTTGCCTTAATCAAATTGAGGAAATTTGAAATTCCACATCAACAGAAAACTTGGAGGAGTTAACTGAGGTGACATGGCTCTTGTCACTCAGTTAAGAACACATAATTTGAGTTAATGAGTTCAAGTTCAATTTGCTTGTGTTGATTCGTAAAAAAAAGGAGTCTAGCTCAGTTAATTGGAGTTAACGGCATGAAGTTCAGTTGTATGTAGTGGGTTCCTAAATTTTAGGAGCTTAGGTTGAGTTAATTTCAGTTGTAGCAATTTAATTCAGTTAAATTGAGTTATGGTCAATTAAACTAGTTCTAACTGTTGGAGGAACTAGTGGAAGGTCAAGTTGTGGAAGTGGAACTTTAACCACACTCAGTGATCATCCAGATAACTAATCAATCAGCCTAAATTAGCTCATACATGCAGATAATTCGAGTTACCCAATTGAGATGGATATTTCAAGGAAGTGTACTATCATTTGTAGAATATTCCAATGTGTATAGGCGGTGCATGTAGTCAGAGGAAGGACCTAAAGGAATTGCACAATCCTAATGAGGGAATTTCCTAATTAATAGGGGTTAACTCCTCAAGGAACAACAAAAGGAAATAAGAGCTTAGAGGCTTGAAAAAATGGCTAAATGTTGGCCAGGTTCAGTTAGTCAAGTAGAGGGATAGACTATACATTTGTAGGTTGTGCTCAGGCTTGAGCAAGCATTTTATTTCATCTCTATTCTTTGATTAATGAAATACATATAATAAGGGGTTTTGAGCAATTGCTTTCCCCTAGAAAAATCTATGTGCATTTTTTATCTTTCTTCTTGCATGTTGATGTTATGCATTCTTGATCGTGAAATAACTTCCGCATATTAGTAGGGTAGCTTTGAGTCATGTGATTTTGTAAATTTCATGAGCAATTTCGAATCTACACATTAATTTCTACATATAAATCCCAATCATTCTACAACAACAAGTGAGTAAAACTTTGAGCCTAATCACTTCAAAAGGGCCTTGACATACTAATATTTGTCTTGAATAATTTATACTATAGAATAAGGGAACACAACTTTTGACACAAGAGTCAGTTAGAAAAAGAAACCTATGTCCCTAAGCAAGAGGTATCTACTCCTTGCAAGAACAAGCACTTGGATCTCATAGATCATGCCAAAAAAAGATGCATTTTCTATTGAAATATGTAACTAGGTTCGGTCTTCATAAAGACATATGCAATCATGATTTTGTGTTTTAATTTAATGAGAAAAACAAATTGTTATTGTGTTCCTGAGGCAGGGGTTTCATGCTCAAGAGGAATTTATTTTATAGGAAAAGCTCCCATTGAGAGCTTCTAGGGCTTATGAGTCATTGTCATGTATGAAATATTGTTTTAGGGCAAGTTACATATTATAAGAAAAATTATTTGAGTCAAATTCAAGTCAAAGGGCCCTCCAAGACCTTGTCAAATTGCAATGATCAAGTTGGCCTAGAGATAATTTCAATTGGACCTCAAATTCATGGACAAGAAGCCAATATAAGGAAGGACTCAACCTCATTGAAGGATACACTTCATAGACTTGAAGCTCGATAAAGAGGAATAGAAAGAGCGAGGAAGAGGAGAACAAGAGAGAAGCAAGATTGAAGTAAGTTTGGAGTTGTTTTAGGGCTATTTTTGTTCACACATGGTGTTATCACTCCACTGGATCTCTAAGGCTGAGAAGAGACCAGCAAAGGTAACCACAGACCAACCTTTTTCCAAGTAGCTAGCCCAACTAGGCAGGAGAGGGCTCTCTCCAATATCACAACCAAGATGACTGGATAAATGAGATTTTAGGCAAGGTATATTAGCACTAGGGTTTTATTTTATTTAATTTGAGGTGTTGGATGGTGAATAGGTCAGGGAAGAACTAGTTCAGGGAAAATAAGGATCAGAATTGCAGAGATCTGATGGGGAAAGGTAGGTAAGTACTTTAACACATTAAGGTATCTTGATGGAGTGGTTTAGAATGCTAGGGTTTCAGAAAGAGCATGGGAAACATAAATTCTTTTCAATTAGAAGAAGATGAAACAAAACTGTAACTATTCCTCCAAAACATAACATAAGCTAATGAATTATGTATTTATGACTTAGGAATCAATTACATTCAGATATGGCATGAATATGAATATCACAATACATTAAAACATTTGAAAACATAAGAAGAAATAATTTCAAATCACATTACCATAGGAATCCCATCAACATAGATGCAACTCAATCTGTTATTTCTTGCCAAATTTCTAATTACAATAGTGTTCATTGATCAAATTATATAGCATCCAATGCTTGCAATGAGAAAAGAAATGAAAGATATAGACCAAAAAACTACTTCTCCTACTCTCAGGGGTCGAATCCCTGACTTGTGGAGTTGATCCCCAAAGCACTCAACTGGAATCCTAGTGACTAGGGAGGTTAGTCGACTCATCCCTATCATTCATGAAACTGGTTCACTTTGACCAAAATTACATGTTTACATGATGCATCTACCCCTAGTAACTATTTATGACACAATTACATTTACATTTCACAATTACATCAAAAAATTGCCTTGAAATCCATCAATCAATTGATAAAACTGGAAAATTATAAAAAAAAATCATTGAATTGCAAAAAGCGCAATGTTCTTGGAAGAAGTGCAGCGTGCCTGGGAAAAAGCACAGTGTGGGCCTTCAAACTGATTTTTGACTGACTTCCTGAAGTCCAAATTGGGCCCAAGATGGCTCATTGGAAATCTCTTCTAGTCTAGTTGTCAAAATTGTGCTCAAGCTCTGAAAATGGTTGAGTGAAGCTCCTCAAAAATGCAATCTCCAAAAACTTCTCAAAAAGCGGAGCAAAAGGCTAAAAAAGGAGGCAGAAAGGTGGTTTTTGAGTAGTTTTTTTCCATTTCAAACTATCAAAATATTTGTTTCTTGAGTGCCAGTAGTCAAAAATTGATGTAGACATCACTCTGAATCCAAATATGAAAACATTTTCTCATTTTGAGGCGTCCACAAAAAGCGCAGTGTGGCCCACGCCGTGCTTTTTGCAGGCTGATTGTGCAAAAAGTCTGTCAAAATTTGCAAAATGCTCAAAAACTTGAAAAATTGCAAAAAAATCTTCAAAATTGGTAGATGAAGTGATAATGAGGTGTCTCAAGCAATCGAGGCATCAGCAAGTATATCTAGTTTTTCCTCCTTCTTATGCTTGATTAGGGTTTTCTTGAGTTTATCCTTCAACTACCCGATTCTGAGGTTGCAAATCTTGTTTCTAATGGTGTATCTATTGGCCATGTGTCTAAGCATCTCATTGCCCTTTTGGCCTTAAGGAGGAACTTTTCAAGGTGAATGTTCACTCTGTCAAGCCACATTTCTCTGTCATCATTGATTTCCTTTGCAATTCTTTCCTCAAAACTGAGTTGTTCTTCCTCATGTCTCTCATGCACTAATTCTCTCTTAAGAACTCTTGTTTTTTGTCTTATATTGGTGTTTTGAGTCTCACCATGGTCAGACTCATCAAATTCCATCACTTCTTTACCTTTGATGTCTTTCCTCTTGGCTTTCAAAAACTCCAATTCCATGAGTACTTGTTTGTCTTTCAGTTTCTTGTTTTCTTGTTCAAGAAAGGATATGACAAATTGTGCTCTGGCCATATTGTCCTGCAGTTCTCTAATTGTGGCATATTTCTCTTTGATGATCATATTTAAGGCTTCATGATCATCTTGGACATCCAAGTCCACCAAGTCAAACTCTCTTTCTTCATCATGAAGGTCTTCCTCCTCTTGAACAACTCCCTCTTTTTGCTTTTGATTTCCCTATTTTGTTGATGAAGAAGGCGAGGTCCCTTCCACAATCTATGGAGAAAACACTTTCCAAGGTCCCCTCTGGTATTTTTTTACCTCTTTGACCTCTTTGGTTTCTTTCATTGTAGCCCTGCTAAATAGCCTAGTCTTCATGTGAGGAACTGATGCTATTGGTGGAATGGGTCTAGTAGGTTGACTTGGTCCTGCAGTGAAGACATCTGCATATATGAAAGTCTCCCATGATATGTTCAACTGATTGAGGTGGTGAAGGACAATGATTTTAATCAGAGAGTGATGGAAGAGGTTTTTCATCTGAAGCTCATAATCTCTATTTTGCACTATATATGCCATTTTATCAATGCTTCTATAGAATTAGTAGGGGAGGTTGAGCAATTTCACCCTAGTGAAATGCATGAGCAACCTAATGTGATAGTTGTATAATCTAGAGAATATGCCCTCACAGGTGAAGTATTTCATGATTATTTTCATCATGGGGGAAAACCTGTTCAACAACTGACCAAAAGGAAAGACATTTTTGATGTTATCTTTGTAAGTTGCCTTGAAGTAAGGCGCATATAGGTGGGCATCCAAATCCTTAGTCTTAAACCATTTTTCACCCACATTGGGTATCCATGTTGTCGCTGCAACGATGTTAGTGGAAATGGTGAAAGTCACCCCTGCTATAGTCACTTGGTTATTTTGGAGGTTTCTAATGAAAACCCTGGTCAAAGTAGGATGACTTTGGACTCTTTGTACCATCTCACAAATTTCAAAGCAACCTACATGCTGGAAACATTTGATAAATAAGGGTGATTCCATTAATTCCCTAGTGTCTATTGGTTCTAATCTCATAATTCTCCCTCCTTTGTTATATGTTTTCTTATCTTCTTTTGTGGCATTTATTTCCTCCTCCATTATATTTATTTCTTTCTCCATTATGTTTAGTTTGTCTTTGAAAACCCTAAGGAAGAAAGGGAAGGGAAAGGGAGTAGGATTGTAGGGTTATGGGATTGTGATGGATGAGGGAAAATTTTGGGGAATGTATAAAGGGATTAGGGAAAGTAGGGAAGTGATGGGAGGGTGAAATATTTAGGGAAATAGGGTAGGAAATTTGTATTACAGGGAAGTATCTAGCTGCCTAGGAAAGCACAACTAGGGTGGTAGGGTTTATGGAATAGGGTTTTGGAATGGGAAATGATTAAATGTATGGGTAGGGGGGAGTGAGTTAGGGTATATGGAAGGTAAATGGGTCCAGGGGAAAGAAATTAAGATTTCAAATTATGAAACTTGGGTTTCAATGCTCAAAACATGACATAAAATGTAAGGGAGGGTATACACCATGAATCTAACACCACAAGGTGAAAGGAGGGACTATGGAGGTGCCATTTACTTGGAAATAGTTGTAGAAACCTTGAACTGAAGTTGAGAACCTCTATAATGAATATTTGGGACCGTGGCTCCCTTCTGCAAAAAGCACATCGTACAGAGAAAAAGCGCAACGAGGAACTGCGAAAAGCGCAACACCTTTAGAAAAAGTGCAGTGTGGCCTCCTTTGTTATATGTTTTCTTATCTTCTTTTGTGGCATTTATTTCCTCCTCCAATATATTTCTTTATTCCTCCATTATGTTTAGTTTGTCTTTGAAAACCCTAGGGAATAAAGGGAAGGGACAGGGAGTAGGATTGTAAGGTTAGGGGATTGTGATGGGTGAGGGAAATTTTGGGGGAATGTATAAAGGGATTAGGGAACTTAGGGAAGTGATGGGAGGGTGAAATATTTAAGGAAATAGGGTAGGAAATTTGTATTATAGGGAATTATCTAGCTGCCTAGTAAAGCACAAATAGGGTGGTAGGGTTTAGGGAATAGGGTTTGGGAATGTGAAATGAGTAAATGTATGGGTAGTGGGGAGTGAGTTAGGGTATAGGGAAGGTAAATGGATCCAGGGGAAAGCAATTAAGCTTGAAAATTATGAGATTAGTGTTTCAATGCTCAAAACATGACATAAAATGTAAGGGAGGGTATACACCATGAATCTAACACCACAAGGTGAAAGGAGGGGCTATGGAGGTGCCATTTACTTGGAAATAGTTGTAGAAACCTTGAACTGAAGCTAAGAACATCTGCAATGAAGATTTGGGATCATGGCTCCCTTCTGCAAAAAGCACAGCATGGCCTCCTTTGTTATATGTTTTCTTATCTTCTTTTGTGGCATTTATTTCCTCCTCCATTATATTTCTTTCTTCCTCCATTATGTTTAGTTTTTCTCAACTGTTTAGTTGAAAATGAAGCCAAACAAGTTATGAATGATTTCCATAGGGGAGAATGTGGGGACCATCTGTTTTGGAAAACCACGGCTAACAAAGTGTTGAGAGCAGGATACTATTGGCCAACTCTTTTTGTAGACTTGTACAAAACAATGATGAGTTTCCTTGAGTGTCAAGTGTTTCAAGGTTAAAGAAAACTTCTTCCATTACCTTTGTAGCCTATTCCAATACATGCACCTTTTGAGCAGTGGGGCCTTGACTTCATCGGAGAGATTCACCCTACATCATCTTTACAACATAAATGGATCTTAACGGCCACTGACTACTTCACCAAATAGATCAAAGCAATCCCAACAAGGCAAGCAATAGATTTATTAATTATTCAATTTTTGGAGACTAACATATTGTCTCGTTTTGGTTTTCCTCGTAAGATTATTACCGATAATGCGGAAGCATTCAAATCAAAAAGGATGGTTGAATTATGTGACAAATACACCATCAAATTGGGGCACTTAACCACCTATTATCCACAAGCTAATGGCTTAGCAGAACATTCTAATAAATATTTGATTAATATCATAAAGAAGATGCTTGTGGAAAACAAGAAGAAATGGCACAAAAAGTTGGTTAATGCTTTGTGGGCGGACAGGGTGAGTAGTAAGAAATCTATAGGAATGTCCCCTTTCAGTTGGTTTATGGTGTAGACACTGTTTTTTCTACATCACTTGCAGTCCCAGTCATGAAATTGTTACAAGAAGTAGGAAGTGAGGAGAATGATGTAAAACGTCGAATAAATCAGATGGTCCACCTTCAGCAAACAAGAGATGAGGTATTTCAGAACACCTCAAAGCTTCATGAGAAGATAAAGAAGGTGTATGACCGCAAGACCAAGGCGGATGATTTTAAGCTTGACGATGTATTCCTTCGGTGGGATGCAAGGAACAAAGAAAAAGGGAAGCACGAAAAAATCGAAAACCTGTGGAAAGGGCCATACAAGATCTCAAATTTTCGTGGAAAGCGTACTTTCACATTGAAGGAGATGAATGGAGAAGAATGCTTAGGAGGATCGGTCAATTTTAGGCTCCTTAAGCATTATCTTTTCTGATGTACATTTTAGATTTCACAATTCCATTGTAAATTTCATTTTAACTTTTACTTAAATTTCATTTTAAGAAAAAGTCAAGTCAGCCAGTCTTCAGTAAGTTTTTAGTTGGTTTTCAATCAGTTTTCAGTCAGTTTTGAGTTAGTATTGATGTTAGTTTATTATGATAATTTTTCAACATTAAGTTTGTTTTCAGCTTTTGACTCCATGCCCAATAGATAGGCACTTGGTCTATGGTGTTCTTGACACCTCCAAGGAGCTGTCATCCCCCAGCTGGGGCCAATGTTAGTGTCATTTTTTTCATCCTTCCACCATGGTCAAATAAACTCTTTTCATGTCATGTTAGGGCCCCATTTTGAAATTTCTGTCATTACATGAGGTCATCATGCAAAAATTTGGTCACTTGGTGCAGATTTAGGTATGATCTCTCTCCTTTCAAAATTTTATAACTTGCTAGCTCATTTCACCACTTTGTTGAGTGTACCATCAGTCATGAGTTGTCATCATCATTTGAGTAATTTTCATCATGGTTTCATTCAATCAGAGTCTCCATTAGGTCTTAGGGTTTCCAAGGTCATCAAATCACCATTTCATGCATAAAAGTCCAGCAAATGAAGGAGTGCCAATAAATAAATTTCATTAGTAAGTTTGACTTGTAAATTTTATTTCAGAGCAAAATGTAATTTTATTTTCCTAATTTTTAATAAGTTCTCAGAGTTCCAAGTAGCTTCACAGTCAAAGTTCCATCAGCAGATAAGCAAATTTTCAAAAATTCAATCAGTGTTCCTAAGCCATCAAAAGATGAAGTTCAATGATCTAATTCAGAAATTAAAAATAAAGATCAATGTAAAGTCAATTTCAAGAAAGGAAAAGTGGGTCCCAAATTTTTTTAATGATGTTTCTCCAAGTATAAAGGCTCCCTAAGACCAATAAGTCATTCATTTTCATCTTCAAAGCATCGAGCTCTCAACCTCCCTTAGCAAAAATCAAGTTTTCCTTCAGAAAATCGAATTTTGGGTCATTCACTGCGCTTTTTCGAAGCGCGGTGTTATGTTTAGTTATTTTGTCTTTGAAAACCCTAGGGAAGAAGTTTTCTTTTACCTTGAAACACTTGACACTCATGGCAACTCATCACTGTTTTGTACAAGTCTGCAAAAAGAGTTGGCCAATAGTATCCTGCTCTCAACACTTTGTTAGTTGTGGTTTTCCAAAACAGATGGCCCCCACATTCTCCCCTATGTAAATCATTCATAAATTCTTTGGCTTCATTTTCAACTAAACAGTTCAGCAAAATACCTCTGGGGTCTTTCCAATAAAGAGCGTTGTCCAAAATGCAGTATTTGGAATCTTTTAAGTTCAAATATCTACCCTTACTCTTAGACATGTCTAGAGGAGGATTTAAATGTTGAAGAACATATATGATGTTTGAATACCATGAAGACGAAAGAAAGATATCATATACCTATATAAAAGTGACATCCTCTTCTTCACTAGACAATGGTGAAATGAGGTTGATGTCTAGGGCATGTAAATTTGACTCATCCATGAGCTTGGCTAAGCCCTGACCTTTGATTAGCTTTGTGGGCTTTATCTCGAGGTCATATTCTAACATTGCTACTATCCAATTCCCTCTTCTACCTTCTGGATTTGTCTGCATAAGAACATATTTTACTACTGCATTTGGGACATAAGCCAGAATATGTGAATGTAAAATGTATACACGGAAATCCTTCAAATATTTTACCAAATCCAAGGCTTGATTCTCAATGATATTGTACCGAAGAGTTGCATCCCTGATGGTTCTACTGAAAAATGCTATGGGTTGCTCAGCCTTATCCTTTTTCTGCATCAAGACTGCAACCAATGTATGCTCAGAGGAAAATGAGAAAATGATAAAATCAATTGAATAATTTGGGTTGATTAAAACAGGGCCCTTGTGGTTAAAGCAAACTTCACTGAGTTAAAATACTTACTGGAATCCTCGGACCACTTTACCTCATTCTCTTTCTTTAACATGTTGGTCATTTTTTGAAGATGCTCAACCAAATTTGGAATAAATATGTGTAAGAAGTTCATCTTACCATTGAAATCTTGAATTTCTTGCTCCATGGAAAGTCAATTTGTTGAATTTCCTCAACCCGAGAAGGGTCAATCCGGATTCCATCCTTGGAGATGATGTGATCAATAAGTTTGCCCTCCTCCATGGAAAAAAGGTTCTTTTTCAGATTGAGAGAAATTCTGAATTTCCTGCATTTCTAAAATACAATCCTTAAGTGATACAATTTTTCATCATCAGAATGAGAGAAAACTATCAAATCATCTAAATATACCACTAAGAACACATCTTTCTCATCTGCAAAGGCTATGTCCATCGCCCGCTGAAAGGTGGCCCCTGCATTCTTGAGTTTGAATTACATCTTAGCATACTTAAATGTGCCCCAAGGTGTCGTGAAGGCAGTTTTAGCTTGGTCCTTTTCATGCATTAAAATCTGATTGTATCGCGAATATCCATAAAGCAGTGACATCTGGGATGCTCCAACCACTCTTTGTAGGATGTGATCCATTTTGGCAAGGGGATAATTATCCTTAAGGGACATCTTGTTCAAATTTCTAAAATCAATACAAAGCCTTATTTCTCGAGTCTTATTCCTTATCGGGACTAGATTTGATATCCAGTCGGAAAATCTGATAGGGACAATGATACCTGATTTGTAAACTCTGTTCACTTCCTTTTCAATCGATGGCAACAACCTCGGGTTGATGCTTCTTAGCTTTTGTCTGAAGGGCTTTTGGTCGGGCTTAATTGGAATGGTATGATGAATAATATTCTTATCATAGACCTTCAATCATGCATAATCCCAAGCAAAAACATCAGAAAATTCAGAAATTAAATCAATGTATTTGTCCTTTACCTCAAGAGATAAAGACTTGGACATTTTTACCATCTTAGGCTTGTCCGTTGTTCAGATGTTTACATCCTCCACACCTTTCTCCGTAGGAACCAATGTTGGCTTCCTTGCTACATCATCATGATCAAACAGTTCTTCCAAAGGTATGAGACCTCTTGGAATATTGTTATCCTTCAATTGTAATATGTCAACCTGGATGACTTTGATGACTTGATCATCCTTGTCATAAACTTAATCAATGAAATAATTTTCGAATTCTCCTTCATTCTGCAGAAAATTGTTTACCTGCTTATCATCCAAAAATACTTGCCAATACTGCAAGTTGTCAGGAATAGTGGGTCGATGTTTTTAAATGGATTTCAAACTTTCTATTGGAAAATATAGGGATCTTGAAATTACTTGTTGTTGTAGCAAGCGAAACTGCCATGAGATTCTGACTTCTTGGCACTACTGACAATGTATGTTCGGGAAACATCTTTAGGATATCTAGTGCAAAATTCATGTACGCTCTCATTTGTGGTTGTTTGGCCTAGTACTCCTTTTACTTGTTTTATCACAAGTTTAGGGTCGCCATAAACTAAAATTCTTCTTGCATCCAACTTTTTGAAGATCTTGAGGTTGGTGATCAATGCCTCATATTCCGCCTCATTGTTAGAACAATCAAAATCCAACCTGTATGAACATAACCTTACATTTTTAGGAACCCTACCAAGCTGATCAAGAGGACTGTGGATCAAAATTCTAATGCCTGCCCCGTCTTTCAGCAAGGCACCATCAAAATCCATGGTCCATAGACCATTTTCATCATCCAAGTGTTGGAATTCTGATTTCTATTCTGTCTCAACTTTCTGGGCCACTTCTTGATTATTTTCTGAACTTTTCTCTGCCTTATCTGATGCAGGGGCATTAGGCCCAAGACAATATTTTGTATATAAATAAACATAGGGGGGTCTCTTGTTTTAATTTCCTTGTGATTAATTTCATTTGAGTGATTTTTAGTTAAATCTGGAGAAGATGTAACTGCCCGAATGATTAGTGGGCACATGAAGGGATAGCCAGTTTCAGTTTAGGACTTAGTCTAATTTTAGAATTGTAGGAATTTGAAGATTTTTGTGAGTCATTGAGAAATCTGAATCGTTTCATTGTAGTTTGGAATAAAATTAATCCTCAAGGGAATTAGAGAGACAGACCTGCAAGGACCTGCAATTAGCTACATAGAGACCAGGAGATCTGTAGAGACAGAGTATAGAATAGAAGGCCATTGAATCAGAAGATCAGGCTGAGCTGAAGGTTTTGTAAGTAAACCATGTATATGTTATGGAAGAATTTGTTTCAGTACCCCTATGCATTTTTTGGTTAATTATGTAGTTAATTGTGTAAATGAACTCTGTGTGTTAAATATCCAAGAGTCATGCATAATGTGTGAGCAGACCCTGTAATTGGGGATTTTGCAATGGATTCTCAATTTGAGAAGCATCATTCTCTGTCGAATGAGATTCAGGGCTTTTTGATCTATCTGTGTGTATCAGAATTCTTTTGGAGAACTCATTCTTTCGAACCATGGTTCTGTGCATAATACTGTGTTAATCTCCTTCTTGTTATCTCTGTCCGTTTTGGAGCTCATGCCCTCAGTTCCGAGTTGGAATATGTTATAGTTGTATAGAATCCTGTGAGAAATTGAATAGGATTATGAGCGAACCCAGTATTATACTCTGCTTGCCCAAAGAAAAGCGAAGCCCTGGCGAAGAGTAACCTCTGTCCATTGAACATATAACGCAGTTTTGTTATAAGCAGAGAAATAGTGTGAGACAACTCCAGATTTAACACGGCGAATAGGTGGAGGAATTTGTTAAACCATAGTTAGAATCTGATTAGTCACTGTTCAAGTTCGGCATGGTTTTGGGAAACCAAAACAACTTATTTCGCACCACTTTTGTGTGAAGGAAAATCCACTCAAAAAAAATGCAATCCAGTGGAATTTTTCCACGTCGACGGGGCAATACCGCCCTCATCGCGTGAATTTTAAGTGTTAACTCTCGACGGGAAAATTAACGCGATATTGTTGTGGATCGTCGGATCCGGAGGCCGATTGATCCAAGGTTAGTCGCGTCACAAGTTGCATGGGAGATAAGTCAGGTATGAGTCGAGTTTTGTGTGTTGATTTCACGTTATTAATATGTTGGATGTGTGGGACCCGTGAATCACCACGCAATATAAAATGTCATGTT
Source organism: Pinus albicaulis (assembly GCA_034641835.2). Taxonomy (NCBI): domain Eukaryota; kingdom Viridiplantae; phylum Streptophyta; class Pinopsida; order Pinales; family Pinaceae; genus Pinus; species Pinus albicaulis. Next base: position 521,584,975 of record CM076581.1, read on the forward strand.
AATGTTATAAACCATGGTTGGGTGCTATAAGCACTAGTGTATATGTTTAAAGGCGTCGGACCCTTTTTTAGTATTAAAGTGCTAAGGTCTGAATTATGAACGTGGTTTATTATATTTTTCCTTAGAGGGTTCGTTGAGGGATTTGTGTGTCAGTTCAATTACCATTCGATACATATGCAAAAGAAAGGCTCCAATTATATGTAAGGTGCTTTATAACAAGGGACCAAGATTATAATATAAGGTATATATATATATGGTCTGTGCGCGTTGGAATAAAAATACCAAAGAGTATATTATATGTATTGAGGGGTTATGACCTTTGAAGGAGAACTCCCGCAGCTAGAAGAGGTTGCCAGATTTAAATTCAGATTGAGTACAAAGGTGTGGGCAGGTGTTTTACAGACATAAGAGAAGAGGATTAATTTAATATCTCAATTCTTCGGATTGAGATATTAAGGCTTCAGTTTTTATTTATTTAATTTTCCAGCTCAGAAAAAAATAATGTTGTGGGATTGCCCGGATTGGGGATTGCATTGGGAAATGAAATTAGAACAAATTTTATACACTGATTGAGGATGAAATTTTGAGTAAACAGGGACTGTGGGTTTTACCCCACTATCAAGTGGTATCAGAGCTAGAATTGAATTAGCTCTTTGAAATTTTATGCACATGTACTAAAACTGGAAAGAAAAGTTTGGCTTTTAAATCTGTTTAACAGAAATTGTAGATTTGATTAGATATGCAGTGAAGGTCTCCAGATGTGTAGAATCTGGAGTTGGAGACAAAGAATCTTGAAGATTGCAGCAGATAGAGATCCAGTGCAGGTGAGAAAAAATGAAGAAATATCATCCAGGGATCTTGAGAGGTGAGTTGATGAGCCTATTTGAACTCTGGTGTGAAGATATTGTTTGCAGAATGCAAAGTGCAAGCAATTGAGGAAGGAATCTCGGCAAAGAGAAGATCACAACTTTGAGAGCACTGATAGAAGAGTCCAATAAGGGATTCTGAGTGAAGAAGAGTGTGGCAGAACCTAGAGGATTCCCAACTGAGGTTGGATGAAGGAATAACAAAGGTGTTCCTGAAGGAAGTTGCAGAGTGAAGCCTAGAGAGCAGAAGAGAGTGCTCAAAAGGTTCCAGTAGATAGGGTACCAGTACTTGCCAAAATCCGGATCTGGAGGAAGGGATTGGTGAGGTAAGTTGCAGCAAGAGAGCTTGCTATTGCAGAGGCTTAGTGCAGCTTGTGAGTGAAGAACTCCTGGAGGAGAAATGGCTACTGATAGCCATAGCAGAGATTGCATAGGTTCTGAGACAGGCCACAGCAGAAGAGTGAAGGAAGATGCCAAAGAAAATGGCATGAGGAAGAGACTCACTGATGAAGAGTATTGGAAAGAGATAGATGAGATCAGTAAGCAGCTTTATGAGCTGGAGAGGATGATAGAGGAAAACCAAAGAGTTGGTTGGCTCATGCAGAAGAAGGTAAAGTGGTAGAGGCCACAAAAGAAGAAAGAGCAATTGACAAATGCTCAGCTGAGGAAGGAAATACTCAGAGTGATTGAGTATCTGAAGAATGACTTGAAGACTGAAGCTTCAAGTGGGACCAAGGGGTCCAAGAGCCTTACATATGACATATTTTGTATGTTTGCAGGAAAGCCATGTGGAGACGAACAAACTGCTGATGTTGTCACTGAGGAGGAAAATGGAACAGCCAGATGATTTGAAGATGTCCATATACAGTTGGAGAAAAGCCTTGCTTTCCAAAATATTGGAAGAAGAGGAGGTTTAAATTTTGATGATGGCCAGAAGCTGGAAGTTGGATAGCTTGAAGAAGAGACTATTGAAGAATCTTTGAAGTGTATAGAAGACTTGGGACAGCAAGAAGATTTGGTGATCAAATCATCAAATGAGACCATGAGGTCTTATGTTTTTACAACTGACAAGTTGTGTGTGAATGCAGGTATTGATGAAGACAGCTCATGTGATGAAATTGTGTTAAATGAAGTTGATTGTTGCCAAGTAAAGTATGATGAAGATCTTTCTGATGAAGATTAGATTGAATTATTGCAGCAGAAGGAATTCATAATTTCCTTGTTTTATGTAAGAGATTGTTTCAATGAAGTTGTGTTTGATAATGATAAATTTGTTGTTAATGCTGATAATGACAAATTGATTTTGTTAAATGGACAAGTGAAGAGTGATGGACAGATAGCTGAAGTTTTTGCAGAGATAGGAAATCAGAATTCTATTCTGATGAAGGCTGAGGAGATAGTGACAGCAAGAAACTGGACTTGTGAAGATGGTGAAAATGTTTCCTCGGAAGAGATGCCAAGATTGTGGCATGAGCAGAGGATAGAACCACAAAGAGAAGGTGTTCAGATTGTAAGGGCAGAGGTGATTGAAGATGAGAGAGTTCAATTTTATGAACTAGAGCAGAGAGACATCCTTGAAGAGGATGATGCAGAGCAGAGGCTAGCTGATAGTCTCGAGAAGTGCTTGAAGGATTGGGATCAACATACTGATGTGCTGATTGAAGAGGAAAGAATTGCAGGATAGCATACTGAAATGCTGGCAGAGAAGAGAAAGGCACTGAGGCCTTGTGAATTTTGTTTTAACAATTGTTTTGTGAATGCATATCTTGTGGATGATGGAGATAAATTGACAGCATTGGGCAGTCAATTGAAAGAGTAGGAAGAAGATTATATGGGAATGTTTGATCCCTGGAATGGAGAAATTGAGTTGCTAGAGAGTATGGTGAATCGGTAGGATTCTATGCCAAAGAGGAGACCTCAATCTCTAAATTGGGGATTGCAGAATGAAGATGAGCAGCTGAAGAATGAAGATGAGACAGTCATGTCTCATGTGCAGAAAATTGTTGTTGTTGGTAGCAGAGAAGAATTGGCTTGTTCGAATAGCCAAGAGAAGGTTGAAGAAAAGGCTGTAAGGCAGAATTTTGGGGCTGCTACAGCTGTAGAGAATCAAAGTTTTACTCTGAGAAAAAATGAAATTGCAGTGTTTGAAGAACTTGATGTGATTAGCAGAATCAATCAAGAAGAAGGAAGGCAATTGCTAAATATTTCCAAGGCAAAGGGAGAAGAACATGCTGAATTCAAATTACAGCATGTTGATGAGGTGAGACAAGTACAAAATAGATGGCTAAAATGTTTGCAGAAACCATTTAGGGAAGAGAGTGAAATGCCAGAACAATAGCTTGGAGTGTTGCTGGGGAAAATGTTGAAGCAACACGCTGAAGTGTTGCCAGAAGAAGAGAAAGAAACTCAAAGATTTTATAAGTTTGATGTTTGTCTTTTGATTGTAGGCATTGATGGAAGGACTAAGGCATGTTTAGTCCAGAAGAAGAAAAAAGATGGTGATGATGACTGGCAATTTAAATACCAGTCTGAAGAATTGCTAAAGTCAGAGAGAGGAGAAATTTTCATGAGTGACAATCAAGAAAATTTTTACTGTTGCAGAGAGCAACAGAGTATGGATGATTGGGTGGTAGTTAGAGCTAGGGTAGCAGTGAGAACTGAAGAAATAATAATGCAACAAACAGAAGTAAGAGTTCAACACTCAAGAGGAAGCAGTATCCAGCAGTCATAAGACATCTTAGATGAAGAAATTGAATTTATAAGAAGACTGATGGTGAGAGTGTCTGAGAAAAACACAGCAGCGAAGAAACAAAGAAATAGCAGTAAAGGAAAGACCGAAAGGGGATGTCAAAGTGCAGCCAGTGGAAAGCTGCAACACAAAGTATGGAAGCCAGGAGGGATACAAAAGAAGAACACTGCAACAGATGACCAGTTGCAGAACAAAGTGTGGGATCCAGGCAGACCAAGATGAAAGCACATGATCAGGAGATCATGAACCATTTTAACCTGGGGAGTCTGATGTAGGGGCATTAGGCCCAAGACAATATTTTGTATATAAATAAACATAGGGGGGTCTCTTGTTTTAATTTCCTTGTGATTAATTTCATTTGAGTGATTTTTAGTTAAATCTGGAGAAGATGTAACTGCCCAAATGATTAGTGGGCACATGAAGGGATAGCCAGTTTTGGTTTAGGACTTAGTCTAATTTTAGAACTATAGGAATTTGAAGAGTTTTGTGAGTCATTGAGAAATCTGAATCAATTCATTGTAGTTTGGTATAAAATTAAGCCTCAAGGGCATTAGAGAGACAGACCTGCAAGGACCTGCAATTAGCTGCATAGAGACCAGGAGATCTGTAGAGACAGAGTATAGAATAGAAGGCCATTGAATCAGAAGATCAGGCCAAGCTGAAGGTTTTGTAAGTAAACCATGTATATGTTACGGAAGAATTTGTTTCAGTACCCCTGTGCATTTGTTGGTTAATTCTATAGTTAATTGTGTAAATGAACTCTGTGTGTTAAATATCCAAGATTCATGCATAATGTGTGAACAGACTCTGTAATTGGGGATTTTGTAGTGGATTCTCAATTTGAGAAGCATCGTTCTCTGTTGAATGAGATTCGGGGTTTTTTTGTCTATCTGTGTGTATTGGAATTCCTTTGGAGAACTCATTCTTTCGAACCATGGTTCTATGCATAATACTGTGTTAATCTCCTTCTTGTTATCTCTGTCCGTTTTGAAGCTCACGCCCTCAGCGCCGAGTTGGAATATGTTATAGTTGTATAGAATCCTGTGAGAAATTGAATAGGATTCTGAGAAAACCCAGTATTACACTCTACTTGCCCAAAGAAAATCGAAGCCCTGGCGAAGAGTAACCTCTGTCCATTGAACATATAACGCAGTTTTGTTATAAGTGGAGCAATAGTGTGAGACAACCCCAGAGTTAACGCGGCAAATAGGTTGGAGGAATTTTTTAAACCATAGTTAGAATCCGGTTAGTCACTGTTCAAGTCTGACGTGGTTTTGGGAAACCAAAACAGCTTATTTCGCACCACTTTTGTGCGAAGGCAAATCCATTCAAAAAGAACGCGATCCAATGGAATTTTGCCACATCGACGGGGCAATACCGCCCTCATCGCGTGAATTTTATGTGTTAACTCTCGACGAGCAAATTAATGCGATATTGTTGTGGATCATCCGATCCGGAGGCCGATTGATCCAAGGGTAGTCGCGTCACAAGTTGCATGGGAGATAAGTCAGGTATGAGTCGGGTTTTGTGTGTTGATTTCACGTTTATTAATACGTTGGATGTGTGGGACCCGTGAATCACCACGCAATATGAAATGTCATGTTAATGTTATAAACCATGGTTGGGTGCTATAAGTGCTGGTGTATATGTTTAAAGGCGTCAGACCCTTTTTTAGTATTAAAGTGCTAAGGTCTGAATTATGAACGTGGTTTATTATATTTTTCCTTAGAGGGTTCGTTGAGGGCTTTGTGTGTCGGTTCAATTACCATTCGATACATATTCAAAAGAAAGGCTCCAATTATATGTAAGGTGCTTTATAACAAAGGACCAAGATTATAATATAAGGTATATATATATGGTCTGTGCGCGCTGGAATAAAAATACCAAAGAGTATATTATATGTATTGAGGGGTTATGACCTTTGAAGGAGAACTCCCGCAACCAGAAGAGGTTGCCAGATTTAAATTCAGATTGAGTATAAAGGTGTGGGCAGGTGTTTTGCAGACATAAGAGAAGAGGATTAATTTAATATCTCAATTATTCGGATTGAGATATTAAGGCTTTAGGTTTTATTTATTTAATTTGCCAGCTCAGAAAAAAATAATGTTGTGGGATTGCCCGGATTGGGGATTGCATTGGGCAATGAAATTAGAATGCATTTTATACACTGATTGAGGATGAAATTTTGAGTAAATAGGGACTGTGGGTTTTACCCCGCTATCATTATCTGATGACTACTCTAAAGAACTTGGCAGATCTTCTTTTCCCTTATCTAAAATTGTTCTGATACAATTAGAAATTTTTGGAATATCTTCTACTTCTATAAGCAAACTATCTAAATCATTCAAGCCATTATCATTGAATAAAATAAATGATTCTGAATCTATAAGTACAACTGTAATTGGATTATTGTTAGGATTCTCTTTATTGGTTATCATGTACTTCATCTTTGTTTCTCGGTACAACTTTCACAATTGTCTGAAAACTAGGATGGTGGCCTAAGAGAAGTCGAGCTGCAAAGTGCCTCTCAAATTTTCTCCCCAAGATCTCGACAACAACATACCAAACCGCGATGGTATATTAGCTACCGCCACGTCCATCAAGACATTCTTTGGTGGAATTTGTTCAAGGGAAACTACTAAATCCTTAATGAGACCTAGACAACGGACTCTACCTGAATCAAAGGAATACAAGTCATGGTAAGGACGAGTGATATCTAGGCCCAATTTCTCCATAATGGCTTTCGACATCAAATTGTAGGAAGCTCCAAAGTCAAGCATAGCTTTGTGAAGGATATTTTGGCGAATTCTCAGACTCAAATAGAATGGGGGAACTTCACTATCCTCTAACTGACCGACTATTGTTGGACCAAAGATAAGTTAAGGTTGGTCATCTTCGAAATTTAGTATATTAGATAAAGGATATACTTTTAACATTTTGGCTACATGAGACTTATACTTATTGTTCTTGACAAGTTCAGTTAAAGGTATAGACACTTTCAAATTGGAAATTTCAGTTTCTAAGCTGAAAGGAATGGATTTGTCTACCTCTTTAATGATGATGTATCTTTTGTTGGCATGATTCTTTGGTGTAGCTTCTTTCTTCTGAATGTCTTTTTCTTTTCCCGGTGTGCTTGAAGATGGTTGATTAACCTTGCTCTGATTTGTAGCTGCAAGTTCTTTTCCTTTATTCTAATTATTTTGAGGATTCTGCTTCGGTTGAGTATCCTTTTGTTGGGATGCCCGCTTCTGAATAAGATTTATTGGGACATCTCTACCCCTCAATGAGTATTTCCTCTGCTGTGAGCTGAGTGCATTCAAGTAGCCTCAGTGATAATCATCAGATTCAACCTCCAACTCATGATTGGTGGCTAATATATAGTCTTCATCCTTGGGCACATTTGTCTTCTCAACATACTCTTCATTTTCTGTCAAAAATATGGGTTGGCCATGTGCTGTAAAAAAAGTGATTTTCTTCAAAAATATGATCTTCTTCTTCTTCCTCAACTCCCTGAGAATAATTTTGCTACAAAGGTGTCTGAATATGTTGTTGTTGTAGTAGTTGCTTATGTGCCCTCTGTTCTCTTTGTTTTATTCTTAATTGAGGTTGTTGTTGCTGCCCTCTGAAGTTAGGATTTTTAACTTGTGTTTCTGGTTGTCTTTCTGTTATGGACATCCTGTCAACCATCCTTTCTACCGTTCTTATCAAAATGTCCTGTTTACATCAGAGGATGAGGATGTGTCTTCTTTGATAATTACTCTCCTCTCGCCCTTCATCTTTGGCTTCTTAATGAACAAGTCAACTTCCACACTGATTGGATTCTTATGCATGTCTTCTAATGTAGCAGGATTTCGATCTCGCAACAGATACGCCATGTATGGATCAAAGCCATCCGGATAATGCAAAAGAGACAAACCTGGAGGAGGTTTGATCTCATTGGGAATGGAATTGTATACTCTGTTGAAATGGGCAATGAAGTCTTGTACTGATTCATTTGGTTCCCTTTTCAGATTATTATATTTAGAAAGGATTTGCAAAGGATTCGTATTCACCTCCCATTGAACTACGAAGGCACATATTAGCTAGTTTGAAGTGGCTATATAGTTTGCATTCAATGATCTAAACCAAGTTTTAACATCTCCAGAAAATCTCTGAACTATCATTCTCATCTTAGCATCGTCAGCATCTATTTCTTCTAGGTCAATAAAGTCAGTGACTTTGACTATGTGTTGTTTTGCAGTGATTTGAGAACTCTCATAAAAAAGAGGGATTCTCTGGCCATAACCTTTTGGTAAGGCATTGAGTTGACATGGTAGAATAAGAGGTGCAAATCTGGCCATAATTCCCGCTGAGTGAAGTATAGGAGTGACAATGGAAGGAGTTTGTTGAATGGGTAATGAAGTAGATGGTCCAGATGAAGAAGCAACAACTGACTGTGATTGTGTCGGGATAGGTAATGACTCTTGATGATATTGGATTATGGCTTTTTCTTATTGGTACTGAAGTTGGTTTGCTAAACTTTCAAGCCTATAGAATTGACTCTAGAATTTAGTGTCAAAGTCTGATTCAGACTTAGTTTCTTCAAAAGGTAAATTCTCTTAAAGTTTTAAAGAACTAAGATATATCTCAGATAATGATTTTACCTCAGAAAGCCTTAATGGGTCAAAAAATATATCAGACAGTGAGGTTTCAGACTTAGATTGAAATAAATACAACTCAAATTTCAAATCAAAAGGTATGTCTTCGAGAGATAAAACTTTTGCAGACAGCGAAGAAGATCTTACCATTGTAATAGGATTTGACTGAATTTATGTGTTTTGATATCTGTGCTTCCAAACAAGCCTCTCTGGATATTCGATTGGATCAGTTGGATGAGGATCTGTATTTGATCTGGTGTATCTCCTCGAAGCCAGAATGTTCGTTGTTCAACAACTTGTTTCTTTGCAACTTTTCAGATCAACCTCCAGGAAATCTTAGACCTATCATCCACAGGCCAAGAATTTGATGATCTAATTGTACAACCAAGGTAGATTTTTCACTTTATTCCCCAGAATGGTCGCCAAGATGTTATCATTCCACTAGATCTTCGAGGCTGAGAAGAGACCAGCAAAGGTAACCATAGACCAACCTTTTGCCAAGTAGCTAGCCCTACTAGGCATGAGAGGGCTCTCTCCAAGATCATAGCCAAGATGACTAGATAAGTGAGATTTTAGGCTAGGTATAGTAGCACTAGGGTTTTGTTTGATTGAATTTGAGGTGTTGGATGGTGAATAGGTCAGGGAAGAACTAGGTCAGGGCAAATAAGGATCAGAATTGCAGAGATCTAATGGGGCAAGGTAGGTAAGTACTTTAACACATTAAGGTATCCTGATGGAGTGGTTTAGACTGCTAGGGTTTCATAAAAGAGCATGGGAAACATGAATTCTTTTCAATTCGAAGAAGATGAAACAAAATTGTAACAATTCCTCCAAAACAGAGCATAAGCTAATGAATTATGTCTTTCTGATTTAAGAATCAATTACATTTAGAGATGGCACGAATATAAATATCACAATACATTCAAACATTTTAAAACATAAGAAGAAACAATTTCAAATCACATTACCACAGGAATCCCATCAAAATGGCTGCAACTTAGTGTGTTATTTCTTGCCAAAATTCTGATTACAATAGTGTTCAATGATAAAATTCTACGTCATCTAACCCTTGCAATGAGAAAGGAAATGAAAGATATAGACCAAAAACTACTTCTCCCACTCTCAAGGGCTGAATCCCTGACTTGTGGCATTGCTCCCCAAAGTGCTCAACTAGAATCCTAGTGATTAGGGAGGTTAGACAACTCATCTATGTCATGCATGAAATTGATTCACTTTGACCAAAATTACATGTTTACATGATGCATCTACCCCTAGTAACTATTTATGACGTAATTACATTTACATTTCAAAATTGCATAAGTGAATTTCCTTGAAATCCATCAATCAACTGATAAAACTGGAAAATTATAAAAAAATCAGTGAACTGCAAAAGCCCAGCGTGCCTGGGAAAAAGTGCAGCGTGGGCCTTCAAACTGATTTTTGAGTGACTTCTCGAAGTCCAAATTGGGCCCAAGATGGCTCATTGGAAATATATTCCAGTCTAGTTGTCAAAAATGTGCTCAAGATCTGAAAATGGTTGAGTGAAGCTTCTCAAAAATTTAATCTCCAAAAATACTCAAAAAATGCAACGAAAGGCTGAAAAAGGAGGCAGAAAGGTGGTTTTTTAGTGGCTTTTTTCCATTTCCACCTGTCAAAAGCTATATTTCTTGAGTGCTAGTAGTCAAAACTTGATGTAGACATCACTATGAATCCAAATACTAAAACCTTTTCTCATTTTGAGGCCTCCACAAAAAGCGCAGCGTGGCCCACGTTGCGCTTTTTGTAGGCTGACTGTGCAAAAAGTCTGTCAAAATTTGCAAAAATGCTCAAAAACTTGTAAACTTGCCCAAAACTCTTCAAAATTGGTAGATTAATTTTTGATGAGGTGTCTCAAGCAATAAATGATGCATCAACAAGTATCTCAAGTTTATCCTCCTTCTTATGCTTGTTTAGGGTTTGCTTGAGTGTATCCTTCAACTACTTGATTCTGATGTTGCAAATATTTTTTCTAGTGGTGTATCTGTTGGCCATGTGTCCAAGCATATAATTGTTCTTGTTGGCCTTATGGAGGAGCTTTTCCAGGTGAATTTTCACTCTGTCAAGCCACACTTCTCTGTCATCATTGATTTCCTTTGCAATTCTTTCCTCAAAACTGAGTTGTTCTTCCTCATGTTTCTCCTGCTCTAATGCTCTCTTAAGACCTCTTGTTTTTGGTCTTTTCTTGGTGGTTGGAGTCTCACCATGGTCAGACTCATCAGGTGCCATCACTACTTTACCTTTGGTGTCTTGCCTCTTGGCTTTTAGCAACTCCAATTCCATGAGTACTTGTTTGTCTTTCAGTTGCTTGTTTTCTTGTTCAAGGAAGGATGTGACAAATTGTGCTCTATCCATATTGTCCAACAGTTCTCTAATTGTGGCATCTTTCTCTTTGATGATCAGATTTGAGGCTTCATGATCATCTTGGATATCCAAGTCCACCAAGTCAAACTCTCTTTCTTCCTCATGAAGGTCTTCCTCCTCTTCAACAATTGCCTCTTTTTGCTTTTGATTTCCCTTTTTTGTTGATGCCAGAAGGAAAGACCCCTTCCAAAATTTTTGGAGCAAACACTTGCCTAGGTCCCCTCTGATAGGTTTTGACCTCTTTGACCTCTTTGGTTTCTTTCACTGTAGCCCTGCTCGATAGCCTAGTCTTCCTGTGAGGAACTGATGCTGTTGGTGGAATAGGTCTAGCAGGTTGACTTGGTCCTGCAGTGAAGACATATGCATCTATTAAAGTCTCCCATGATATGTTCAACTAATTGAGGTGGTGAAGGACAATGATTTTAATCAGAGAGTGATGGAAGTGGTTGTTCATGTGAAGCTCATAATCTCTGTTTTGCACTATATAGGCCATTTTATCAATGCTTATGTACAATTAGTAGGGTAGGTTGAGAAATTTCACCCTAGTGAAGTGCATGAGCAACCTAATGTGATAGTTGTATAATCTAGAGAATTTGCCTTCACAGGTGAAGTATTTCATGATGTTTTTCATCATGGGGGAAAACCTATTCAACAACTGACCAAAAGGAAAGATATTTTTGATGTTATCTTTGTAAGGTGCCTTGAGGTAAGGCTCATACATGTGGGCACCCAAATCCTTAGTCTTAAACCATTTTTCACCCACATTGGGTATCCCTGTTGTTGCTGCAATGATGTCAGTGGAAATGGTGAAAGTCACCCCTGCTATAATCACTTGGTTATTTTGGAGGTTGCTGATGAAAACCCTGGTCAAAGTAGGATGACTTTAGACTCTTTGTACCATCTCACAAAATTCAAATAAACCTACATGCTGGAAAAATTTGATAGCTAAGGGTGATGCCATTAATTCCCTAGTGTCTGTTGGCTCTAATTTCATAATTCTCCCTCCTTTGTTATATGTTTTCTTATCTTCTTTTGTGGCATTTCTTTCCTACTCCATTATATTTCTTTCTTCCTCCATTATGTTTAGTTTGTATTTGAAAACCTTAGGGAAGAAAGGGAAGGGAAATGGAGTAGGATTGTAGGGTTAGGGAATTGTGATGGTTAAGGGAAAATTTGGGGGAATGTATAAAGGGATTAGGGAACTTAGGGAAGTGATGTGGGGGTGAAATATTTAGGGAAATATGGTAGGGAATTTGTATTACAGGGAAGTATCTAGTTTCCTAGGAAAGCACAACTAGGGTGGTAGGGTTTAGGGAATAGGGTTTGGGAATGGGAAATGAGTAAATGTATGGGTAGCGGGGAGTGAGTTAGGGTATAGGGAAGGTAAATGGGTCCAAGGGAAAGCAATTAAGCTTGCAAATTATGAAACTAGGGTTTCAATTCTCAAAACATGACATAAAATGTAAGGGAGGCTATACACCATGAATCTAACTAAATGAAACCATGATGAAAATGACTGAAATGATGATGACAACTCATGACTGATGGTACACTCATCAAAGCGGTGAAATGAGCCAACAAGTTATAGAATTTTTGAAGGAGTGAGATCAGACCTAAATCTGCACCAAGTGACCAAATTTTTGCATGATGACCTAATGGAATTACAAAAATTTCAAAATGGGACCCTAACATGACATGAGAAGATTTTATTTGATCATGGTGGAAGGACGCAAAAACTGACACTAACACGTGCAATGAGTTTAGGGTTTAACCTACTGTAGTAAATTAGAAGTACGATCAACTCAAGGAGGCTGAATCAAGTCAAGGAAAAAGGTTATCTTGTTGGCCGAAGTCACAAATAAACTAGCACAATTCAAGTGAAGGAAGAAAAGGTGTAAAATTTCCTTAATTCTATCACATGTGTGAGAGTTTCCGTCAACTATAGGAGGTCGAGAACTTCAGGAAGAAAGGCCGAAAATTTCAGGCTAGGGTTGTAGGGTCGAGGGTTAAAAAATAAGGAGAAATTGCAACAATATCAAAAAGAAGTTGACTTTGACTTGAGACACGAATTGACTTGGTCTTGGAGGGGTTGTTGGTCAAGGGTCTAGGTATTGAAATTCGTTAATTGAAGATTCTATAAGAAGAATAATTCTCGTTGGTTTTCCTCTCAATTTTGGAGATGTTTCGGCCCTAACTGATCGCCTATATCTTGTGTCCTTTGTCTAATTGTTCTTTATGGTTTGGTATCTATTTGATGAAGAAAACACTAATAATAATCAAGTGAAAAAAATAAGCTAATCTAAAGAAGTAAAAACCCATCACAAACAATTATCAAGTAAGAGAAATTACCTACAATTGTTGCCCCTAGATTTCTAAACATGGTATCAGAGCTAAGGTAACAAGTCAAGGAAGGGCAACTTAAATCAGGAAACTCCAGGATCAAAGTGCTAGAAGATCATTGAGACCATCAATCATAAATAAGAACCTCTTATCTCAAAGGCATCACAAGGACAAGGATTTCAGTGTCATCTTGAAGAAGGAAGTTACTAAAAGAGACCTCAAAACCCTAGTTCGTTCAAAGAAGGATTCTTCACTTGAAGCATCTTGAAGTCTACACATTAAAGGGAAGCAAGAAGAAATGTGTTTTCATCATCATCAATCATTAAAGGTGATCTCCCTCTCATTGAATCGAGGATCACTTTTGAAGGAAGACATATTAATCAAGAAGTCATCTTCCTCTATCAATATCATCATCAAAATAAAGAAGGCATCAAGTTGAAGATATCGTCATCAAAGAGTATCTTCACAAGTAAGTATCCTTATGTCCACATTTGAATCTATCAAAATGTCTTTTTGCAAGGAAAGCAACAAGTTGGTTGGGTCATCAAACTTTTTTGCATGGAAGAAGAGGACTGATTTGATCCTTACAGAAAATGAAGTTGTTAATCATGTTAAGGGTTCAATTACTAAACCTCCAAAGGAAGAAGCTCAAGCTCATGCAAAATATATGAGAGGGGAAGTAAGGGCTCAAAGGATTCTTATAGAATCCATCAAAGATACCCTCATACCCTATGTATCAAAGTTGGAGACATCAACATAAATATACGACAAACTTGTATAATTGTTCTTTGTAAGTATTATAGGAGAAGTGATCTCATTAAGACAAGAACTCTACAAGATGAAGATATCAAAGGAATATGGAATAGCCTCATACTTTATGAGGGTGTCTGAAATAAGGGATCAACTGCAAGAGTTGGGAGAAATAATGTCTGTCAAGGAAATGACTATCATAGTGCTCAATGCACTACTAGATGAATGGGGTAACTTTACATCAAGCATCTATGGAAAGGAGGAGGCTACCCTGTTCAATGAATTGTGGTCATTGTGCAAAATTGAAGAAATCAGGCGAAAGGCAAAAAGTGATGTAGGATCAAATGAGAAAACACAAGCATTTTCTTCCATGGCTAAGAGAAAAGGACAATTTGGAAAGTTTGGTCCTCAGAAAGGAAGAAGAATATGGAAAAGGTTCAATGCTATGGATGTCAAGAATATGGGCACTACAAGATAGATTGTCCCAAACTCAAGAAGGACAAAAAAAAATGAGGAAGGGAAAAATCCCATATCACCGAAGAAGTGGAAGATGCTGAGAAGAAGAAGTCAGAGAAGGAAGAAGTGAAAGATCTCTACTATGATTGAGATAATCTACTCCACCGAGTTCTTTTCAGTTCTTGTAAAATATAGGTATCATGGTAGGAAGCAATAGAAGCATGATAGGATGCATCATTTTAGGAGATGGCATCATGGAATACGATGGAAACAAGAGCTCATGACATCAAAAGAAGCTTGAAAGATAGCTAAAGTCTATTGCAATCATCATTAGAAGGAAGTAGCTCTTGGTAACCTCATTAGAAGCATAAGTAGTTCTTATGAATAAAATAAAGTCATCTAGTGTAGAATTCATCGTACATCATTGGAAAGGAGCATTTGTAGATGAGGATAATCAAGATCCTCTGCTGGAATCTTCATTAGAAGATTCATCTCTTGAAAGAAGCAAGTGTCTCGCTAAGAATTACACCTTCGATGGGATTCATTGTTTAAAAGAATGATGGTATGATGACAAATAAATGCAACATGTTGAGATGATTGGAATAATTTCAATCAAGGAAAAGAAGTTGTTGAACGAAGTCTAGATAACCAAAAGAATAAAAGAGGTATGTGTGTATATTATTGTTAAATTAAGTCATGTCATCATATAGTTGCAGATAGCAGAGATAGATACTCTACCTCATGAGTATGATCAAAGGAAAGAGTTCTCTTCTATTGGAAAGATGCATGGAGGCATGGTTCACATATTGACTAGATGAAATCAACATAATATGTCCTCATATGGAATACGAGGTGGTTGAAAAATATGAAGGAACTATGTACGAAAGCTCCTGGGGAGAAATATGTGAAGAAAGAAAGGAGAAATCGGGAAAGATGCAACTATGAGCACAAGGAAATCAACATCTTATGACTAGGAGAATTGACCATGACATCTCCATGGAAAAGATATGAAGACTCTAATGAAGTTTGGAAAGAAATGATACCCTTGACATTAAATATTTTGGAGATGTGTCAATATGGATGCAAAATGTTGATGTTGTTACAATCGAATGTCATGATGAAGGGTCATCACAAAAGGTAATTTTTTATTTAATCTTCATTTTTTATTCTGAACAATATCTAGATGGGTTGATATAGGGCTACCGAAAGAGAGTTGTGGAAGTCACCCACAATTAGTACTCATGTGGTGGGATGGATGATCCTGAAGGAAACATGATATGGAAAATGGTAGTTGTATGAAGAAAATCCATATAAGGTCTAGTATATCACTTTTTTATGAAAGGAAGGATGACATGATTGACACGGTTGGAGAAGGAAAGTGATGGATGGTCGATACCCTACAAAGAAGTCCCAAAAGATGAAAGGCTCAAAAAAATTAAAATGAAACTTGTGACATCGAATGGAGGAGCTCTACAAGCAGCATAAGGTCCCATGATCTCCACCAAAGGAAGAAAGTTGCTATTGAAAGCAAGTCCCTAGATAAGAGGGAGCTTGGAAAATTCCCTAGTTAAGAGGGAGATTGGGTATATTCCTTTTTTAGGAATGGGTACATTCCTTCATTGGAATGGGTATATCCTCACCAGTTGAGAGGGACAGATAGGCACATCATTTTTATCTTCACTTGGGAAGAAAGAATGGAAGATTGGGTAAGCATCTGGCATTCGATACTCTTTAAGGATGTGGTAGGGCATCCAAGATAAGAGTAATCGTAGAGGATTGATATTCTTTGAGGACTGGGAATCCAAGATAAGAGTAGTCTTGGAAGGACATATCTCGTGAACACCTGGGTGGGGTATGTTCCTTGAGAGACAATGATGATGGTGTCTTCAAATCATTTGTCTCTCGAGCATTGTGCTCTGATCTTGTAGAGAGATAGAGTTGTTAGTCAAGGCCTTGCTATGTGATAATGTTGGATGATATGATGCTAAACATATGGCTTACCAATCTGACTCTTCTTATGAGAATTCTTCAGATTGAGAATGTTCAAGTACCTTGTATATGAATACCTCCCTAGTTAAGAGGGAGTGTTGAAATATGTAACTAGGCTTGATCTTCATAATAACATGTGTAATCACGATTTTATGTATTTTAATGTAATGAGAAAAATAAATTTGTTATTGTGTTCTTGAGGCATGAGTTTCATGCTCAAGAGGAATTTATTTTATAGGACAAGCTCCCATTGCGAGCTTCTAGGGCTTATGAGTTATTGTCATGTATGAAAGACCCTTTTAGGGCATGTTACATATTGTAAGAAAAATTAGTTGAGTCAAAGTCAAGTCAAAGGACCCTCCAAGACCTTGTCAAATTGCAATGATCAAGTTGGCCTAGAGACAGTTGCAACTCAACCTCAAATTCATGGACAAGAAGCCTATATAAGGAAGGACTCGACCTCATTCAAGGATGCACTTCACACACTTAAGAAGTATTAAGAAGAGGAGAACAATTAAGAAGCTCGATAAAGAGGAAGAGAAAAAGCAAGGAAGAGGAGAACAATTAAGAAGCAAGATCGAAGTAAGTTTGGAACTATTTTAAGGCTATTTTTGTTCACATGTGTGAGGAGACTGAGGTTCATCCTATTGTAGTAAATCAGAAGTATGATCAACTCAAGGAGGCTGAATCAAGTCAAGGAAAAAGGTTATCTTGCAGGCCGAAGTCACAAAGAAATCAACACAAGCCAAGCGAAGGAAGAAACGGGATAAAATCGCCATAATTATGTCACATGTGAGATTGTAGTCAACTGCAGGAGGCTGAGAATTTCAGGAAGCAAGGCCAAAAATTTCAGACTAGGGCTAGAGGGTCGAGGGTTAAAGAAGAAAGAGAAATTGCAAGAGTATTAAGAACAAGTTGACTTTGACTTGGACAATAATTGACTTGGTCTTGGAGGGGTTGTTGGTCAAGGGTCTAGGTATTGGAATTTGTCAGTTGAAGTTTCTAGAAGAAGAAGAATTCTCATGGGTTTTCCTCTCAAGTTTGGAGAGGTTTTGGAGATGGTTGATTGCCTATATCTTGTGTCCTTTGTCTCATTGTTCTTTATGGTTTGGTCATTGTTTGATGAAGAAAACACTAATAATAATAAAGTGAAAAAAAGAAGTTAATCTAAAGAAGTAAAAACTCATCACAAACAATTATCAAGTAAGAGAAATTACCTGCAATTATCGCCCCTAGATTTCTCAACATTTTCGACTTAGTCTACATGCCTAAAAACATAATTTCTTCGCAATGCACATCCCCTACTCTCTCCAACTCCAAATTGACTGGAAAGCTAAGACCCACCCTGCATAGCTACCCTCCCAATGTCACTAAATCAACTCTACTACATCTATCATATCCATGTTTATAGTTGGTCCAGGTAAACTAACCTCCATAGGCAAGATCCTTCTAGTTTGGATAAAAAAATTGCAAAGCTACCTTGTACCAACACCATCACTAAACCACTAATTCCACTCCACCCCCATCCCACTATACCCTGTTAAAATCCCTAGCCACAATCCACTTTGTTGCTAAAAGAGAGGTGGCCATCCAATCCCAAAGGCAACCCCTCTTAGAGCTAAGAATAAGGGCTAGATAGAAAGCAAGAACTTAATCTTGTATCAAAAGGGTGACGAAGACATACCAATCCTTAGGACTTGCCCCAATGGTAATCAAAAAACTCTGCAAGGATTAAGAAAGGGAAATCACAACCCCTCCACTCCTCTAACAATAGAGGGAAGCCGAAAAAGGTTTGTTCTAATAGTAGTTCATTTGATTCCAAATCCTGAATATGATTCACTTCTAAGGATATAGCTAACCCAACAAATTTAAAATTTTTTAAAACAAAATTGAGTGTTTTAAAACCAATCTTATCATTTTAAAATAATACTTTTTGTTAAGTAAATTATTTAGTTGTTGGAATATAAGTATGTTATCCAATATGAATATTTCTACATCAAAGATTAATTATTAATAAATGAATATAAATATCAAGATTAATTATTAATAAATAAATATAAATAGAGATTCTTGTGATGCTAAAGTGTGGTGTCCTTTTTTTTTAATTGAATATTTAAAAAAATGTTATAAGAAAACATCTCTATAATAAAAATAGATAAATTTATGGAGAATATATTAAGAAAATTAACAATATTAAAAAAATGTTATAAGAAAACACCACTATAATAAAAAAAAGATAATATTTATGGATAATATATTAAGAAAATTAATAATATTTATGGAAAATTTATTAAAAATATTAATATTTTTTCTTTTAAATAGGGAATATTTATAACATTATTATAAATATTATTGTTTTTTTTTTTTTACAGAAATGGTTATGAGATATATTAACTGTTGGGTCTAAATGCCTGATTTCGGGTTACAATGAGAGGGAGAAGGGCCCAGGAAGTATCAATAGCCAGAAGTGCTATGAGACTTGTGGACAGCTTCCAGCTCTTTTTGACTACAATTATGCACTCGATTTTTGTGATTTCCCCTAGCTTAAAAATACAAACAAACTGATTCAATAGCAAGCAGTAAAACATTTAAGCTGACAGATTATGGAATTGGATCCCATGTTTCGTCCTCGTCTCGAATTATTGCTCCAGCAGAGATGAGGACAACTTTATTTGCTTCAAGGTCTGCTTCTTTGTTGTTGTCTCTCAACACATGATAGTAGCTCAACTTTTTAAACAATTTCCCCAAAATTATGATTCTGGATATCAGCCTTGCCAATCTAAGATCCGGGGGGGAGGAGTTTGTCACCATAATTTTGATTATCACTTGGGAATCCCCAAAAACATTAACCTCCTTGATTTCGAGATTCAAGAGCGATTTAAGGCCTTGAAGGAGGGCCAGAGCCTCTGCTTGAATGTTGGAGTTGATCCCCAGACCCCATGCAAAGCTGTGGATCAAAACACCTTCAGCATTTTTTACAATACCTCCTGCTCCAGCCCTTCCTGGGTTACCCTTTGATGCCCCATCAAAGAAGAAAGAGTGCACTTGTTGCTTGGAGATCCATTCTTGAAACTCAACATTGTTCTTCCCCCTTATTTGCCAATCTTCAATGAGGGAAATGTTGCTGGTGGCTTGAAGAAATTGCAGGTTTAGGGAGGTACCCCAGACTGAATCTAATTGAGTGAGATTTGAGGCATCTTTTTGATTATCCAAGCTCTCCTTTAACTGGAATTTTATCTTGGCCGCCACCACCTTGACATCATGCTTAGTATCTCTAAAGATTCTGCTGTTTCGCTCAAGCCAGATCTGCCAGTAGCAGATTTTGGGGAGGGTAGACCACGCCTTTTTTATCACTTTGTTTTTGGGTGGAGGACCGGGGTAACTGTTCTGCCAATTTGCAAAAAGATTAGGAATAGAGGAGGGAAGGACAAAATTGGGGTTCCAGTAATCCATCAGCTCGCTCCAAACCTTCACAGTGAATTTACAATTCAAGATCAAGTGTGTGGCACATTCCACATTTTCTCTGCACAATGAGCACCTGGACGGACCATGGAAACCTCGTTTCTGCAGTTTGTCATCTGTAAGAATTTTCTTGTGGCAAAGAAGCCAACAGAACATGTCGATTTTAGGCAGAGAGTGTAGACGCCAGATCGCAGTCCAAGGGGCAGGGTCCGGGGGGACGTGAGGCCTCAAGGAGAGCTTTGCGTAGCCTTGGGCTACCGTGTAACCTACAGCCAGTGAACCCCAGCCACGCGAATCACTTCTGCGCAGATGAATGGGGGCAATACCGTTCAGCATGGAGCGGAGACAATTGCAATCCTGAAGGAGCTCCGGAGGCACGTCAAAGACATTCCAGCCTTCCCAATGCGTCCCATCCCACATGGAGATATCCCACAGCGTAGTTTTCCCAGCAGAAGTCAACCAGCAACGAATCACGTTCAAAGAGGAACAGTCACCAATTGGATCACGACCCAGAATACGATCTGTCCAGATATTTATCTTCTTACCGTTTCCAGGAATCCAAAAGGCGTTGGAGCTGATCAGGGGGGCAGCTTTGGAGCAGAGTCTAGCAAAGGGAGAGACGCCTTGGGGGAGAGGACCATCCAGGCATCTGAGTCTCTTGCCTTTAAAATATTTCTTCCAGTGCTAATTGAGCCCGGTGAGCTTGACAATGGTCTACGAGCAGCCCAGCTCACAGCATGTTACGAAGAGAGGGTCGCAGGGGGATTCCTTCCCCCTCCCTCGTGGGTTTGGAGGCAGATCTGGGTTAGCAGTGGGGCTGCCTGTCTTCCTTCGAAAGTTTGAATGCGTTCCATTTCAGGATGCCAATTGAGCCAGAACGGCCGAAATAGGGAAAACAGGGGCAGGCTTTGATGGTGAACACAGACTTGCCATGAAGGGGAAGACTGCAAAGGACAACTTTGATGAGGACAGACTTGCCCGCAATATTGAGCCAGGTGAGCCCCCAAGCCTGGAGCTTATTTTTGAATTTTTCCACTTGGGGGAGCCAATCCTTACTATAGGCCCTCTTGAGGAAGATAGGAAGCCCAAGGTATTTGAAAGAAGTCCAAGCTGGAGAGGCTGCAAAGCCAAAACACCTTGCAATGGAACTAAGCAAGCTGGGAGGAGTATTCCAACTGTAAATATGGCATTTCCCCTTGTTGAGGCTACTTCCCGACACCATACAATATTCGTCTATAGCTTCTTTAAAGCTGTTGGCTGAATGTAGTGTTGCAGCCCCCAGCAGCAAAGTATCATCGGCGAAGAGGGCGTGGTTGATGCTTTTAACTCCTCTGGCAATGCAAAGCCCTGTGATCTCCTGCTCTTGCATTTTCTTGTTTAGATAGAAACTGATAACGGAGGCTTGAAGGACAAACAGAAGAGGAGAAAGAGGGCAGCCCTGTCTTAGTCCTCTCGAGGCTTTGAAGAATTCAGCTGCTCTACCATTAACAAGGGGAGCAATCCAAGGCTCTGAGATACAGGCCCGAATCCAGTTTATAAAGTTCTCCCCAAATCCAAATTTTTTCAGAACATTCAAAAGGAAGCAATGCCTGACTCGATCGAAGGCAGTAGCTAAGTCCAGTTTGACAACCATACCTCTTTCCTTACGCTGCTGACTTGAGAGAATTGCCTCTTGAACCAAAATGAAATTGTCCACTAGCTGTCTACCGTGAATAAAGCCCCCTTGATTTTTAGGAATGATTGTGGGGAGAAGATATTTCAGCCTGTTTGCTATTACTTTGGTGATCAACTTATAACCAATATTACAGAGAGAGATGGGGCGAAATCTGTTGAAGGAATTGGCGCCTTTCTCCTTGGGGATGAGAGCAAGGAATGCAGAGTTTGTGCTACCTCCTAATTTCTGACAGTCTTGGGATTTTTGAACCATTTTGTAGAGATCTTTTTCCACAATGTGCCAACAGGATTGCAGAAATCTGGCGGTGAATCCATCCGGTCCTGGTGCTTTGTCAGGATCCATGGCAAAGAGAGCATTCTTGACCTCAGCCTTGGTGACTTTCGCTTCTAGAAGATGGTTCATCTCAACAGAGATTGAAGGGGGGACCCAGTCCAGAAGATCAGAATTTTGAATCAGATTCGCATCCTCACTGTACAACTTCTGGAAGTGAAGAAAAGCTGCTCGTTTAATGCTTGCAAAATCTTTATGATTGGAATTGTCATCCTTAATCTCAGATATGGTGTTGAAGCATTTTCTAGCTTGAGTTTGCTTGTGAAAGAAAGAGGAATTTCTGTCTCCCGCTTTAAGCCATAGACAACGAGACTTAATCCTCCAAAACTCTTCTTCTGCCAGGCAGGCTTTGTGGAAGTGCTGTTGGAGTTGAATCTCCTTATCGAGGATTTCTCTAGTTACATATGCCTCTTCCGAAAGCAAGTGGTGTGCTTCCAGTTGACTTTGGAGATTTTTCCTTTCAGCTGCTGGGTTAGAAAGAGTTTTGGCCCAGCATTTTAAGGCAGCTTTCGTTCTTCTGAGTTTTTCTTCCCATACGAAGAAGGGTGATCCATTGACTGGCTGAGACCAACTTTCTTTGACAATCTGCATGAAATTGGATTCCTTGACCCAGAGGGGGCTAAATCTGAACGGAATGGGGCCGAGGTCAGGGTGAGCCCGGAGATCAAGCTTGATAGGCTTATGATCAGATATGCTGCAAGGAAGGATTTGCATACTAGCATCTAAACCAAGCAATAGAAAGGAACTTTGTACAAAAAATCTATCCAGTCTTGCTGCTATGTGACCAGGGCCTAATCTTTTGTTTGACCAAGTGAACTTACCTGAAGAGGGCTTGATGTCCAGCAAATCCCAATCTTGCAGAAGATCCTCTGCCCATTCCCTCGCCGGATCTCGCACAATGCAGCCTCCTCTCTTTTCAGAGGAATGCAATGTGAGATTGAGGTCACCTGCAATAATGATGTTGTCAAGGTTCCCTAAATCTGCCTAGCTTCTTATAGAGTCCCAACAGGCCTTTTTTTCTCCAGCATTGGCCGGTACATATACATTAAAGAGACAAAAGTATTCTTTAGTGACAAGATGCTGCATTTTTAGGAGCAGCTAGTGAGTGTTTGAAATTTCAGAAATTAACGAGAACTTGCTATCATTCCAAAGAGTGCCTAACCCTCCAGAGGCTCCTCGGGCTGAGACAGCTTTTGCTTTGCTTTTACTCCAGATTCTTTTACTTGTTTGGAGGAAGACTGCTTCCTCCATCTTAGTCTCCTGGATAAGGAATATGTCCGGGGCTTCTATTTTTATTAAGTTTCTTGTTGCCTCTTCCTTGATCTTGCTCCCCATACCCCTACAATTCCAGGAGACTATTTTCATTATTTACCTTTGTTCTGCTGGGCTCCCTTGGAGCCTTGGGGCTGGTTTCTCACCATCTTTGGCTTTTTTGCTAGTAGCTTCTCCAGAGTTGGTTGGCTGCCCTGTAACTTGTCCTTGTACGTTTCCTGCTCTCTTTTCTCCCGATCTGTTTTGCCACCTCTTGTGGATCTCCTAACAGAGGCCTGAGAGTCGCCTATTTCTCCTTCCTCCTCCGAATCTTCCGACTCCAGGTCCTCTTCCTTGACGTCAACAGGTATTCCTTTTGAGCTTTCTGCAACACTTGCGTCTTTGGAAGACATAGAGGGAGTCCCTTTGACCGAGGATGCTGTCTTTTGAACCTCCACCTCCTGGGTGTCCTCTTGGTGCGAGCTTAGGAGTTCAAACTTGTTTTCAGGAGCGGACTTAGACGAGATCTGCTGAGAAGAGGCCTGTTGGGGACCTTTGCCACTAGGGCCTCCCGGCTTTTGAGCCTTATGGGAGGTTTTGGAGCGCTTGACTTGATTCCATCCGTCCTCCTTCCCTTGCACAACCTCATTGTTGGATGGACAGCCTCTGGCGAAGTGGCCATAGACATGGCATTTCCGGCATTTGAAGGGCAGCTGCTCATAGTCCAGTTTCTGCACATGCGTCCAACTTCCGACTTTGATTTTGATGGCCTCTGGTAGCCCAACCTCCAGATCTACTTCCACGCAGATCCTAGCGCAGTCATACTGGTCCTTGTTGTTTGCTCGATCGATGAACTTCCCAAGGGCATTTCCAATATGCATCAGAGAATCCCAATTCCAGCAGTGAACTGGCAGATTTGGGAGTCTAACCCACACCGGGACTGCTTTGGGCACATCCACAACAGGATCGAAGTCTGGAGTCCACTTATCTAGGTACAAACCCTGGGGGCCCATGAAGTAGGGGCCGTTCTGGAAGATCAGATCTTTGTCATCTTTTGAAGTGAACTCGAAGAGAAAGTAACCTCTCCCCAAAAAATAAGAAGTAACGCTTTCTTTAATCAGAGGCGCCCAGTTTCTGTTGACCCAGCTCTCAGTGGTTTTGGGAGATGGCCAAAGCCCTGTGAACTGGCCTATGAGAGCTCGTTCAGCCAGTGATAAAGCAACCTGAATCAGAGTCTCTGCTGGAAGAGAGATCTCAGGTATTTCATCAATTTTCTTAACAAATTTCGCAGCTTCAACATTCTTCTTCTTAGGAAGCCCTGCCAATAAGCGATCGAAAGCCTCAGCGGAAGAGGGCGGGGGAGGTGGACGAGGCCCCTAGGGAGAGCCCAGCCCCTCCATGGGCGCAAGCCCTAGCAAGAACGCGGCCCGGATCAAGATGCGCAGGCAGCAACGCGTTCGCTCCAACGCATTGTATGGTGCATTGATCTAAATATTTCAATTTTGTTTGGCCTTACCTTGCAGAGGACATTATTATAAATATTCTTGTTATTATTATGTTGAAAATTATATTTTTAAACAAAATATCAATATCATTGCCATGGAAATGGAATTTATGATATATAAACTAATTCTATTTTTTTTCCTAGGTGAAGTGATTTAGTACCATGGGTTTCATGATCCAATCTTGGTAATGCTTGCTATGTATCCCTAAAAGCTGCTCCAGCACCATTTAGCACGATTTATTCACTTTAAAAAAAAAAAAAAACATCTAAACTTTTTATCCAATATCAATTTTTTACTTCGATTTTTAAAAATGATCTCTTTAGAAACTTTTTACTTTCCACGTTGAAACATAAATCTCTTTACTTTTACAGATACATACTTTGTAAGACAAATATCAACTGATAATTATGAGAAAATTCTGGATAGATGATCACAAGTCACGATTGTAGTGGATGCGATGATTTTAGTTAGAATCCGATGGACAAGTATTTGGCATCAGATTCGCAAATGCATGTTTAAACTCAATACTGGACAGTTACGCAAGATGCATGTACAAGCCAGATCAGACTTGAGGAGTTAAACCACATGTATGAGTCATGGACCCCTTAGAGATAATTTAGTATGGTAGGGACTGGCA
Organism: Pinus albicaulis; assembly: GCA_034641835.2. Taxonomy (NCBI): domain Eukaryota; kingdom Viridiplantae; phylum Streptophyta; class Pinopsida; order Pinales; family Pinaceae; genus Pinus; species Pinus albicaulis. Next base: position 521,610,022 of record CM076581.1, read on the forward strand.
TTTTGGTTCCCCCTATCATTAAAAGAAAAGGATATGTTTGTGAGACCACATGATATATTTTATATTTAATCTGTAAATTCCAGTGCTTTCCCTGTTAAATTCTGTGCATTTAATTTGCCCAGTACAATCTATATATACAATCAGATGAATCTTTGGTTTATGAGACCATATTTAATTTTTAATATGTAAATTTCAGTGCTTTCCCAGTCAAATTCTGCGCATTTAATTTGCCCAGTACAATCTATATATACAATCAGATGAATCTTTGGTTGCAACTATAGACTCTGACACGAGAAGAAGAATCAGGCGGCCAATGCAAAACCGAGAAGAGCACACTTCATAACTCTTCATAACGAATAACAAATAAATTTTCAGTGTCTATTCTCTGCTCTCTCCCACTGAGTGGAGGTTCCATGAACGAACTCCAGGTATGTATGTACTTGACTATTGGCTATGGAAAAAATGAAAGCAAAAATTCGTTTATAGCATTCTGCATTCGCTAAATTCATTAAAAACAGCGTCTATTTCTTTTTCTCACTTCTGAGGTTCCTGATTGTCATAACGAGCTGCTGTCTTTCCCCTTCTACTTCTGCAAATTTGAGACTTATCTGAGAATACCGTTCTTGCATCTCTCTCAGTTCTTCTTCCATCATAGAATTTTTTCTACTCAGTGCCTCCGCGTCATCCATTATTTCATTCATGTCTCTGATGCCCTTCAGGGCTGCTTCTTGCTCCTCCTTTTGCTTTTTCATGGCACTGCACAATCCATTTTAACAATTGCATGTTAGGGCTCCGGAGAATAATAGATAATAATAGATAACAGCTGAAGAGGAGTTCATTCAATGCCATTTTTTAGAAAAAGACTAAATGCTAAAGATGTTTGGTATAATCGTATCAGTAAGCAAGAGACTTAGAGGAGTAATGAGTTCCCAGTTCACTGGACCTGATATGGTTCCAGCTCATGGTGTCTGTGGATCCCATGGAGATTGAACTAGTGACCATTGAACACGCACAAAAATTGTGAAAGCTATTAGGGTGGTTTTAAATGAACAATATAACTACCATGTGGTGATTTCTGTCAGTCACATTTGCTAAACCCATTGATAACAATGCATTTTGTCTAATCGAATTCAGATTCCAGTCATGGATTGAATGAAAAACAACAGGAAAAAATAAAATTCAAAATCTCTACAGAGTAGACAAGCATCGTTACTTTCTGTATGAAAAAACAACAGTATTCATCTGTGTTAGGGAGGACAACATATTGGCTTCACATTGTCAGAACTTTAGCCATTAAATAGGGAACTCCACATTTAGAAAGGGTTAGTTTAGACCGGCAATTAGTTCAGTCCATGCCTAGTTCCTATTCAATAATATAAACTGTCAGACATAACAGACTGACTTGCACTGTGAACTTGCATTACTCTTTTGTGCATTTTGCTAATATATCCATTCGATATTAGTTTCTCCCTATATTGATTTATTGGAGCAACAGGGTTCCCTTCAAATCTCTTTACTTAGAACTTCATAGTAGTAAAATTTGGTTACATTGTAACCATAAAGTTAAGATAGCCAAAATTCCTTTGATCAACAACTCGGTCTCCTGGTAAAAGCCTGGCTAAAGCAAGGGCAAAAATGTAGGGCTTAAACCTTTCTCCATGCTGCATACCTACTTCACCTGCTAACTCAGCTTCATAAATGTAGGTGGACAGTACAGTTACGAAATTCAACTAGCTTTTCCATACAGATCAAGCTAAGGGATGTAAGGTGCCCACACCCCCTTACTTGCAAATAGGATACATATATGTGGCAAAATGCAGCAAATAGACACTTATGGCTCATTGTTAGATCTAACTAAAGTTTCAAGAACTTTTTGAAATGAAATGTTTAGGAATAAAGTGTTAATCACCACTTTATATGTATTTTAATAACTTCGGTTTTTAGGTTAAAATTTAAGAGTAATGCTAAATTTAAGTTTCCTACAGCTATTTTATCCCCAGAAATTACTTTAAATCAACAAATAAATTTTCTGCTGTAAAATAAAATCTGAAAACTGTAAAACATATATACTCTAGTACTTTCAACTCAGAAAATTAGCAGCGGAATTTTGCAGAAAATCAATCACAAAAAACAGCCAAGAAAACGAATGTTACAGGATCCTACCCCCCGCCCCCCCCAAAAGGATCTAAGGCCAGAACCGCGTCCCATACGGATCTGCAGCCGATCCTCTGGCAGATCCACGGCTCTGCCATTTTGGGGCGATTCCTAGAAATCCGGAACCGTGCGGGCCCAATCCACAGATCCGGAAAAGGATCTGCTGCAGATCTGTGGAGGTTCGAGCAAGGATCCACGCAGATAGCGAGCGAATCCGTTGGGAGACAGACATTTCCGCAGGGGCCTGATTTCTTTTTTTTTAATTTTTTCTTTGACTTAAGTTGGATTGGGGCTTCCCGGATATACCCAAGGTTCTCCCTTGATGCTCCTTAGATGCTTCCCAGATGCTCCCTAGAGGAGAATGTCACTTTTATTTAAATTTTTAACATTCCCATGAAATGACTTGGGATGTTTGAGAGGAATTCAGGATCAATGGAATTGTGGGCATTTCACTAGATGACATCATATATGAGGGTATGTGATTGGCATTTAATCAAGAGCACCAAGCCCTATATGTACCCTAGTGTTGGTGGTGTTAATTGTTCAACTCCTTTGTCATGGCCTTAGCAAAAAATTACCTTTCAATCGAGTCAAAATCATTGATCAAGCATGTTAAGCTTTTTCTACCATGTTTTAAGGCTTGGATTATAGGTAGTTTGATCAAAATTGGGCAACGTTGACTAATATCCCTAGACAATCGAGGTAGAGGCAAAGGCTAGATAAGAGGAGAAGAATCTGGATTCTAGATGGTTGATGCTCGAATAATTAATCATTGATGTACAATGGATGCCATATCTATCTTGATTTATTTACAGATATGCATGTTTTGATATATTTTACAACTAATTTGGTATTTTGGATGTTTTTTTTAATATAAATGCAATGTATATATATATATATATATATATATATATATATATAGTAGATGCTTCCAAGATGCTTCGCTTCCTAGATTTTTGGAAAATAACGCTTCCAACATTTCACTTCCAAAAAACGTCCCCCCTTTGTGCAAGATTGACAAAAATACAATGAAATTGCCCCAAACAAACTATCCTTCATTAAATTCCTCTTTGGAAAATTAGGAGCTCCATTAGTGGGAAATTTGGTCAGAAATATAGAAATTACAGCAGAAATAAACCTAGAAATATTTAGAAATTTCTAGCAGCAACAATATCCTCCTCCCACATGTGCCAAAACACCCTACTCGCCTCGTCCCCCCCCCTCCCCCCCAAAACATGTGGCTGATCACTGTCCTTGTGCTTTGGTAAGTTTCTGCAGTGCTTTTCCTATGTCTTCAGCCTCTTGAACTTGCGATTAGCTCTCACAAGTCTAATGGAATTTCTCCAAATGAATGTGTCTTTATCATTGATCAAGTATGTTATAATAGACTTATTTTATAATTTCAAATCTAAGTTGCACGAAATGCTGAAATGTTTCAGAGTTTCTGAAACGGGTACGTTTAGAAACATCACCTCCCAAAAATGGAAACATCGGCCCAAACATCATATATGTATATATAAAAATATATATATATATATATATATATATATATATATATATATATATATAAGTGAATAACACATTATCTTTGCAAGAAAAAAGGGAATAAGACCCATAAATGACAATTCGGAAGGAAAAACAAGTCTATATTAACTCTCATAGATGATTACATGATGGTCGAGTTTCGGCCAAGTTTTGGAGTTTCGGGTACGGGTACGGCCCAAAATGCCGGGTTCCTAAAAGTTTCGTGCAACATAGTTTCAAATTGAGCAAAATTTCTAACCTTCAATCTCAAAGTGATAAATGTCTAGGATTAAATCCCAACCCACTTAGATCAATCGCTGAGATTAGATCTAGGTCACTTAAATAATTAAATGTTTATCTTTAGAAATTTGCTCAATTAGCCAACCTTAATCAATTAAATTAATTGATGTATTTTTCTTAAGTTAGACTTAGGAAAGAAATTATATTAGTTGTTCCTCTCAAACAACCACCTAAAGAGGACTTCTCCTGCATACAAGACTCTATCCTATGCAGAAGACCTTCCAAAGCAACAAAACAATAGTAATCGTAATTTAATGAATTGTTCCACAATACACAGACAATGATATTGATCCATGTATTCCATTTCTCTCTCTCTCTCTATATATATGAATTGTTTCATATCAATAGGCATGTATATGTAAATTCAACTATCTATTCCTTGGATAGATGGTATGAATATATAAGAGTTGACATTTCATTGGGCATTCCCAATATGAAAGCTTCATCAAGTATTGTAGCTTCATGGTAGCTTGTCAAATAGGCAAGCTTTCGTGATATAGCCTATAATTTCAAACATCTTGTCTTTCCGAACCTCCTTACAATCCAATTCAATTCGCTTTTTCAGCTAGTAAATGGCCTTTCACTATTGTATGCCTGCCATGAAAAAGCAAGTCATGAGAGGTACTTTTGTTTTTGTGACACCCATTGCACTTTTGGGTTCAAGGTATCATATCTCATTCATATTATTTTTGTGTCCACTTTTCTAACAGATAAAAATGGATACGGAGCTGTTGTATTAGATCAAGATGTTTTGCATTTTCAGAATGTTGTGTCATATTATATCCCAGATTTCTTGACAGGTAGTTTTCTCAACGTCCTTTTCAGTATTCTGAGTTCTCACTGCTCACTGCAAAAAGTTAGATCCTTAATGTCCTCCCACTTACTATCCTTGTAAAACCAACAGATCTATGATTTTTCAATTCACTGACATCAGAAAACCAATAAATTTTTTTGCAGCTCAATGTTCTCTGAAAACAAACAAAGTTCTCACTGGTCACTGCCTCTGTAAAAAAAGCTTTCCCTCCCTAACAAAACCTGCAAAAGCGGAAATGGTTACCTTGATTTAAGACTATTGCCCTCTGACAAATTCATTGATCTCCCATGCACCACTATTTTGAGTTTGATGATCTGAAAACTGAGGCAATTGTGATCCTCTTGAGACTATTTTACTATTTCTAGTTCATACTGTGCAGCTTCACTGTTGTAAGTTTGAAATGCCAAAAATACTTGATTTTAGGTTTTCATTTGGAGTCTGGACTAATATAAGGTTAGTTTAGGGTTTGGACTAATTTCCAGCAGCCAGGCTCTTGGACTGTGAGAAACATCCCTACTGCAGGTTTTGGTGACCTGGGTTAGTTTCCAAAGTGAGAAACCTTTCTCTGAACCAGAAATCAATTTGGCAATTTCTGATTTTATTTACGTACACACATATGCATCTAAAATGTGATGCTCTCCTAGACCCTGATGAACCCTGATTTTGAAACTGGTGTCCTCAAATGGCATATGTACTATGTATACCCGAACCCATACCTGCACCTGTGGACCTTGGTTAAACTATAACATTGCTAGATAGTGGTGTTTTAATTAAGTATTTAATAGAGAAGAAAGAGGCTACTCTAATTGGATATGCTCCTGTTCTCATGTTAGAAGTCACTTGGCTACTATGTCCAAGTCTCTATCAGAGTCAAAGGGTCCCCCTTCTGTACGAATGGGATAACCACGAAGAACATAGCAGGTGTTAACTAGGATTCTTAGATGTTGGATGGAAGACTACTCTAAGATGCTACAAGTAAATTGTATATAGTAGTACCTCCTCTTACTCTTCATTTTAGTAACATTCTATTCTCATGCAAAAAGGAGAGAGTTAAATGTGCTCCAAAGGTGAAGTTATTGGCATGTAAAGCAATAACATGCTCATTTATTACATTGATTTCTTTTCATATGCATGTGCATTTTTGGTATCATTCTTGTGGAATAAGTATGACAACCCTTTATAATCCAATGGCCCTGGTGTTTGTTGTTTTCCTAGCATTTATGAGCATTAATAGTTTTGTTTTGACAGATGAAGTGCAAGATCCTATTTGTAAATGGTAGCAGTTGTTTTTTTTATGAACCGGATTGAGGGAATCAGTAACTGGGTAGAATCTCACTTGCATGACATATGGTCAATCCTCCAGGGTGCCACTATAACCCCCAATTTTTACATGCAATGCTTGCAATCACATGCCAGGGTTAACCAAAGGATTTGAACTGAGGTGGGTGGCATTAACACAGTTAGTCCCAACCACTTGGGCCACTCCCTAATGGGCTATTTTATTGAAGGATATGGGGGGATTTGATCTATTTGTGTGTGCATGGGTCATGAGACCACTTAATATAATATCTCTGGGTGCAACCACACATTCGACCACTACCTCAAGGTGCCCCCATGGCTTCAGGCTAGGCCCTCATGGGAATTGAACCTTGCCCAATGGTGAAAAACTTCTTGCTTTCCACCATTAGTTCCAATCCCTTTGGGCAATGGCACCAGTGGTTATTGGCAGATGCCAAAAACAATTCTTCATGACTAACTTTGGGGGCATATTACAATATTAGATGTTGATTTTATGACAATGTTAATGGAACAACCTAAAATGGAAGTAGAGTGGTTGGGTTTGGGAGTGATAATTATCCATTTTAGGGCCAAGAGTATTATTACATTATGCAATAAAAACGTTAATATCCCTTTGTGAGCTCTTAGGATTGGTCATAAAGTCAATTTGAGTCGATGTCATGTATGAAGGACCCTTCTTGCGCATGTTACATATGCATATGAGTCATTAAAAGAGTCAAAGATTCTCCAAGACCAAGCTCAAGCACCTCAAGCACCTCCAGCAAGTCAGCCTCAAGATGGAATTATGAACCTACACCAAATGACATGTCGACCTAGGACTCTCTCAAGTCAGCTTATTTACATGGGCAAAAAACTATAAATAGGCAACTCGACCTTCATTTGAATATAAGGAATTTGGTCAAGATCTGAAGCAAGAATAAGTGCGAGAAACGTATGAAAGGAGCCTCCATCCAAGAAAAGAAGAAGGGACTAGAGGCCGAGCTATTTTGGATCTGTTTTTAGGGCTATTTTCTGTCACACATGCGAAGGGATCTAGGGTTTTGATCTGCTAGAGATAGAATGAATTGCAGTCACACCAAAGGATCTAAGATTGGCGTCAATAAGGTCTATTTGGAAGTTGAGTTCACTAACAAGGCAAGGAAGGTATAGCAAAGGCATAAAAGGATAAATCTCTCTGTGATCTCTCCCCTCATGTAACCTAGGGTTTATGAAGAGAACGTTGAAAAGTTGTATAAATTGTAGGTGAGCCGAATTGCAGTAAGGAAGGACGAGATTGCAGTGAGAGTGTTGCTAAAGTCGAAGTTGAAAATTATAGAGAAGTTGCCCTATCTCAAGGATAAAGGTGACTTTGTCTTCGAGGAATCTTGGTCAAGGGTCTAGGTCTTGGTCTTGGTATTCGTCAATTGAAGTCTCCATAAGAAGAAGAATTCGTTTGGGTTTTCCTCTCAAGTTGGAGAGGTTTTGGCCCTGGTTGATCGCCAATATTCTATGTCCCTTGTTTCTTTTTCGTTTATAATCTAAGCAAAGAGAAGATCCTAATCCAAAGAAGTAAAAAACATTCACAAGCAGTTATCATTAATAGAGAAATCACCTAATCTTGATGCCATATATTTCTCAACATGGTATCAGAGATAAGGTGACAAAATTCAAGGAAGGGCATCTTATCAAGGGACACTCAAGGATCAAATCTCGAGAAAGACATGAAAGCAAATTTAAGAAGATCATCTTGAAGTTAAGATCTACAAAGAAGTATCAAAACCCTAGATCGAAGAAGAAGTCTACACTAGCAAAAGTCTTGGGATCCTCTAGTCATCATCAAAAGACCACAAATACGCTAATCAAGTTGAAGAGATCTATAAATCAAGGTAGCTTGAAGTCTATTCATCTAAGAGAAGCAAGATCAAGGACGTTGTCATCATCATCAAAATTTCTAAGGCAATTTCCCTCTCGTTGAAGCAAGATTCTTACCATTGAAGGACATCATCAAGAAGTCATCATTGATCATCATCAACAAAGACATCACCATCAAAGGATCTAAAGTGATCTCCCTCTTTGTTGGGTCAAGAATCATTCTTGAAGAGAACTATCTTCATCAAGGAGAAGTTTTCTATTATCTATTTCATCATCAAATTCAAGGAGGCAGCAAGTGGAAGAAGCATCTTCACAAGTAAGTATATTTATGTCTGAATTTGTCAAAATGTCTTTTTGCAAGGAAAGCAACAAACTAGTTGGGGCTTCAAACTATCTTGAATGGAAGAGGAGGACAAACTTGAATCTCATTGAAAATGAGGTGATGGATCATGTCAAAGGCTCTATCACAAAACCATCGAAAGAAGATGCTCAAACACTTGCAAAGTTTATGAAAGGGAAAGTGAGGGCTCAAAGGATTCTCATAGAATCCATTGAGGATCCCATCATTCCATATTTATCTAAACTCAACACCTCAAAAGAAAAATATGACAAATTGGTAGAGTTGTTTTCTGTAAGCACTGCAGGAGAAGTTCTCTCTCTAAGGCAAGAAATCTACAAGGTAAGGATATCAAAGGAAGAAGGAATAGACTCATACTTTATGAGGATATCTGAGATCAGGGATCAACTTCAAGATCTGGGAGGAATAATGTCTGACAAAGAGATGACCACTGTAGTACTAAATGCACTACCAGAGGAGTGTGGTAACTTTACTTCAAGTATTTATGGGAAGAAAGAAGCTACTCCATTCCAGGATCTATGGTCTCTATGCAAAATTGAATAAACCAGACTGAAGGCAAAAACTGATGTGGGATCAAGTGAGCAAAATCAAGCATACGCTGCTATGGAAAAGAGAAGAGGAAAGTTTGGGAAATTTGGTCCTCAGAAAAGGAAGAAAAACATGGCTAAGATTCAATGCTATGGATGTCAAGAATATGGGCATTGCAAGAGATATTGTCCTAAGCTCAAGAAGGACAATAACAAAAGGCGAAGAGAAGAAGCCCATATCACCGAAGAAATACAGGAAGCTGAAAAGAAGAAGTCCAAGAAAGAGGAAGTAAAAGATCTCTACTATGATTGAGATAGTCTTCCTCACCTAGTTATTTTCAAGTTTTCTGTTGTAAGATATGGTTTTCATGTGTCACTAGAAGAAAATGTCAGGATGCATCATGGCATCATAGAAGCATTGGAAGCAAGAGCTCGTGACTTCATCATAAGGGAAGCATGAAAGATGGCTGAAATAGAAATCTATGACAATCACCCATGGAAGGATATAGCTCTTGGTAACCTCATTAGAAGCATAAGTGGTACTTATGGGAAAAGGAAAAAGTCATCTGGTGCAAAGCTCATCATACATCAGTGAAAAAGAAAACATTTGTTGAATGAGGATACTCAAGATCCTCTATTGGAATCATCATCGGAAGGTTCACCAATCAAAAGGAAGCAAGTGTTTCATCAAGAATTCCAACTTGTATGAATTCATGGAGGATGGTATGATGACAAAAGAAGTAAAGCAAGTCAAGGGATTGAGGTTCTTTCAATCAAGGAAGCTGTTGAAGGAAGTCTAGATGACCTAAAGGAAAATGAGGTATGCATGCTTGTATTTGAAAATCAAGAGTCATGTCATATGGTTGCATGTGACATGGATGAATTCTCTACCTCGAGAGCATGATCAAATGAAAGGAATCTCCTCCTTCTGAAAGGATGCAAGAAGGCACGGGTCACACATTAACTAGATGAAATCAACATAATATGTCTTCATATGAAATATGAGGTGGTTGACAGTAATTGGTGGAACTCTGATTAAAAGTTCTTGGGAAGAAAAATGTGTGAAGAAAGAAGGGAAGAGATCCTGAACCATGCAACTATGGAGAAGGCAATCAACATTCGAGGACTAAGAGATTTGACTAGGATATCTCCATGAAATATATGAAGACCTTGATGAAAAAGAAGGAGACCCTTGACAATATATATCTTTTGGAGATGTGTCAACATGTATGCAGGATGTTGATGCTAACCGGAAGATGTCATGATGAAAGACCATCACAAAGGTAATTTTGATTTAATGATTTCTTATTTTTGAATAATATCTGGATGGGCTTACGCAGGGTTGCCAAGCTGTGGATGTCTTCCACCATTGATGACCCTGCAGTAGATTGAAAGACCCTTAAAAAAACATGGCATGAAGAAGGCACCAAGGCGTGAAGGAAGGCCAGATATGGACTGATGGATCACTTTTCGATGAAAGAAATGATGACATGACTCATGGGTGAAAGTGATGGATGGTTTGTTCCCTACAAGGAAGTCCCGAAAGATGTAGACTCTATGACAAAGAAGAAATTCATGACATCGAAGAAAGGAGTTCTACAAGTAGTTGGTTGTCCCATGATCTCCACTTGAAGAGCTGTTGATAATAAGTCCTTGATTAAGAGGGATTTTGGGTACGTTCCTTTTTATGGAATGGGTTGGTCATCCCTAGTTAAGAGGGGGTGACAAATATGGTTCTTTACTTCATGTGTCATGCACTAGACCAGGACTAACAAGGCCATGAGGAGAGATTGACACATCGTTCTTGTCTTCACATGGGAAGGCGGAATGGAGGATTGGGTAAACACTAAACAATTGGCATATGATACTCTTTGAGAATGAGTTAGGGCATCCAAGATAAGAGTAGTCGTAGAGGACCGATATTCTTCGAGGATTGGGAATCTAAGAGAAGAATAGTCCTGGTGGAACACACTCTGAGAATCCGAGTGGAGTATGTTCCAAGGGAGACAATGATGAGGGTGTTTATACATCATTGGTCTCGCCAACATTGTGCTTTGATCTTGTGGAGAGATAGAGTTGTTAGTCAAGGCCTTGCTATGTGACAATGTTGGTTGATATGATGCTATACAAATGGGTTACCGATCTGACGACTCTTATGAGAATTGTTCAGTTTGAGAATGACCAAGTACCTTGTATGGATTATGAATACCTCCCTAGTTAAGAGGAGGTGTTGAAAAGTGTAACTAGGTTCGGTCTTCATAATGTCACGTGTAATTGTGATTTTATGTAATTATTGTAAAGAACAAAAAAATTATAATGTGTTTCTCATGGGTTTCATGAGCAAGGAATTTTATTTTTAGTTAAGGCTCCCATTGTGAGCTCTTAGGATTGGTCATAAAGTCAACTTGAGTCAATGTCATGTATGAAGGACCCTTCTTGGGCATGTTACATATGTATATGAGTCATTAAAAGAGACAAAAGATTGCCCAAGCCCAAGCTCAAGCACCTCCAGCAAGTCGGCCTCAAGATGGAATGATGAACCTACACTAAATGACATGTCAGCTTAGGACTCTCTCAAGTCGTCTTATTTACATGGGAAAAAAACTATAAATAGGAAGCTCGACCTTCATTTGAATATAAGGAAATTGGGAAAGATCTGAAGCAAGAAGGAGCCTCCATCTAAGCAAAGAAGAAGGGACTAGAAGCCAAACTATTTTGGATCGGTTTTTAGGGCTATTTTTTGTCACATGTGCGAAGGGATCTAGGGTTTCATGAGCAAGGAATTTTATTTTTAGTTAAGGCTCCCATTGTGAGCTCTTAGGATTGGTCATAAAGTCAAATTGAGTCAATGTCATGTATGAAGGACCCTTCTTACGCATGTTACATATGTATATGAGTCATTAAAAGAGTCAAAACATTGTCCAAGACCAAGCTCAAGCACCTCCAACAATTCGGCCTCAAGATGGAATGACGAACCTACACCAAATGACATGTTGGCCTAGGACTCTCTGAAGTCGGCTTATTTACATGGGAAAAAAACTATAAATAGGCAGCTCGACCTTCATTTGAATATAAGGAATTTGGTCAATATCTGAAGCAGGAAGAAGTGCGAGAAACACACGAAAGGAGCCTCCATCCAAGCAAATAAGAAGGGACTAGAAGCCGATCTATTTTGGATCTGTTTTTAGTGCTATTTTCTATCACATGTGCGAAGGGATCTAGGGTTTCGATCTATTGAAAATTAGATGAATTGTTGTCACACCAAAGGATCTACGATTGGTGTCAATAAGGTCTACTTGGAAGGCCGAGTTCACTAACAAGGCAGGGAATGTATAGCGAAGGCATAAAAGGATAAATCTCTCCATGATCTCCTCCCTTGTGTAACCTCAGGTTTCTGAAGGGAAGGCCGAAAAGTTGTATAAATTTCAGGTGAGCTGAATTGCAGTAAGGAAGGACGAGATTGTAGTAAGAGTGTTGCTAAGGTCGGAGTTGAATGCTAGAGAGAAGTTGCCCTATCTCAAGGATAAATGTGATTTGGTCTTGGAGGAATCTTGGTCAAGGATCTAGGTCTTGGTATTCGTCAATTGAAGTCTCTATAAGAAGAAGAATTCGTTTGGGTTTTCCTTTCAAGTTGGAGAGGTTTTGGCCCTGGTTGATCGCCTATATTTTGTGTCTCTTGTTTCTTTATTGTTTATGCTTTGGTAGTTGTTTGATGAAGAAGAACACTATAATAATCTAAGCAAAGAGAAGATCCTAATCCAAAGAAGTAAAAAACATTCACAAGCAGTTATCATTAATAGAGAAATCACCTAATTTTGATGCCCTAGATTTCTCAACAGGACTGTGGTGCAAAGCTTGGAGAATTTATCACCCATCATGATAGTCTGGTAGTTGTTTGGATTAGAATTGCTCCTTGATTTGTGTATCAGATGAATAATGTCTCTGGTGTGGGAGGTGGGGAAGCCTGAAAATGCCACATGATTAAATAAATGAGTGATATGGGAATCAAGGGACTAGATGCCATACTTAAGGAATTTGGCCTAGATCCCTTCCTCATCAATTGCTTTGTTGGTATGCATAGCTTTCATTGCTCTCCTAATGTCTCACCCTGAGAAAAGGTGGCAAGCAGGAAAGGGGGGGGGGGGGGGGTGTTGTGGAGGGGAGGAGACACAAGTGGGAGGTTGCCTAAGAATATCGTAAAGGGAGATGGTGTGAGAAAACATGGTTTGGGGGTCAAGGTCAGGCGAAATGGTATAGGATAGAGAGAGAAATGTACTCGATTGTTATTATTCAATAAGATGGATATTAATACATAGAGGGGAGACAATGTCTTGTACCAAAATATTGTACAACCACCTTATGATATAATTTCAAATGTGACTTGATTACATTAATGACATGTAACTTGCATATAACTTAAGTCACTTTATTTCTATCCTAAAGTACAATATAAGTTTATTATTATATAAATCTAACACCCTCCCTTAATGGACAGAGAACAAAAGTTTTTCTCATAATACGAACTTGTTTGGACCAAGCATGTCAAAGATGTCTGCAATGTGCTTCTCAAAGGCACTTCCAAAATCAGATGTTGAAGCTAACATTAGATGAGCGGAAATGTCAACCACATGACAGGTAACCAGCATGGCACACCCTCCCTTAATGGTCATATGGAGAACAAACTTTTGTTCTTGAATACAAACTTGTATGGACCAAATGTGTCAAATATATTTGCAACATGGCTCTCAAATGCAATCTAAAATTCATATTTTGAAGATGTCATCAAATGAGCAAAAATGTTTCCAACATGACGTGTAACTGACTTGGTTGATATAGTATAAAATACCTCACCAACACCCCAATCAATCACTGCCTCTTCAGCTGGATGAGATCAATGTTGGCCAAAAGTTTCAGCACATATACACTAGATGTAAAAGCTGATTTGAACTTCAAAAGGATGTCCTTTTCCACAGCTAGGTAGAAATTGACAAAATTCATGAACCATAACCATGCCATAATATGGAAAGAATCTCATCCAACCCTGCAAATTGCACTTCCTATGGTTGATACACGACACCAATGTTTGATTGTGTGGAATTTTTACATCTATCTACCAATCATATTATTTTTCCATAGCTGGTAATAATTTGGATACATCCAACTCTTGGCTCTGCTTCACCATCTATGATTCCACCTTTCTTCACAGCATCAAGTTTTCCACCTTCTCATCCATCAATGTAATATTCCCAATTAGCAGCAGCTAATTGGTAATATTAATTTTTGGCCAGTTTACTTTTGTAAAGTTAAATCAGTTAATAAAGTGGGTGATGAGATACATAGCCTACACTTAGGAAATAAACATTCCCTAAAGTCACTTGAGCATATACTTATTTGGCAGCGTGGGCCCAGGAGGACGAAGTGGCAGCATGGGCCCACGATAGCGCAGTGAGAGAGGGACAGCGTGGGCCAAGAGGGACAACGCAGTTTGGTGGGGCCCGGGTGAGAGCAAGGCTCTCAAAGCATAAAAGGGGAAAAGGCTCCTCATTCTCTCATTCTATTATGCATCTATGATTTTTGTCTTTTGAAAATTGACATTGAGCACGCTTTTGCTGTTGAGCGAAGTCTGCAAGTGTTGTTCAGCACACCGGGTGTCTCCGAGCGGAGATCCCAACCTCAGCCCTAGGGGACTTCGAGTGCCTGCTTGGTTGAGGAGTTCTACCCATTGATTTTCAGGAGGGAGCTATAGCATCTTTAGCCAGGAATTACACACTTGCTTGGGCAGCGCAGTCTCTGGGAGAGATCACGCAGTTCTTGGTGGAGGCAGTTCCGGGAGTGAGGATTCATTAGGGGATTCAGCCCGTGATAGTGAGAAGGGATCACTATTGCATCATTTTGATATAGGAGGAGGCCATTATTTACAGAGGATCATTTAGGGCCAGTGTACTTCACTGGGATAGCATTATTCCTCAAGGGAGGTCAAATCCTGGGGTCATCCATTCTGGGCTTTTTTGGGTATTTGGAGGAGAGCTCATTCCCATAGTTTCATATTTTTCTGAGCAAGAACAGCCCCAAAGAGCCATCCCAATCTAGTAGTAGCAACAGTCCGGCAATAGCAGCAGCAGCCTTTGGAGATTACGCAGTCCTTGACAAAGCAGCCACTCTTTGAGCATTTCTGAGAGTATTTCCAGCTTGCCTTGTGCAAGCCAAGGTGCCATCATTCTGATCACCTTTGTACTCATTATATCTTTTAGTTATATAATAAAATGGCTCAGCGTTCCTCAATATTTTGCATTGTTTATGTGATGTCTCTCTATTTGTTGTAGTTTCTTGTTTATGTCGCTTTATATTACTGTTTATTTCTATTCGGAATATTACAATCCACTACACTATGAGAGCTCTTCTTTCGTCGCATCTTCGAATCTTCCACCTCCTCTATCACTGCAGTGTGAGAATTCTTCTACCTATTGTGTTAGTTGCACAACATTGCGTAATATTTGCTTAACCTTCTATGATGACTTCTTAGCAATTCCTATAATAGTCTCTTAGCCTCAAACCGGTGTCCATCAATTTGTATATATCAGGAACTAACTCACCTTGTAGCTTCTTCTTCATCGCGTCCAAAACTTTATTACTCCACCTTTCACAATCATTTCATTGCCTTCTAACTACAAATGAAGCTTTCGAATTGTTCTCCACTATAAAACTGAATAACATTTATTTTCCTAACACATTCTTTTTCTACCTCCACCTTAAACTTGAAGAACATATTTAATGCATCTATCTCTTGTTTAAGAAAGAAGAACCACGATTTTTGCATAATCTCATCAACAGGAATAAAAAATTACCTTTCACTTGATAAGGGTGGTGTTCTTGCTAGACCTCAAATTTCAACATGTACAAGCTTCAATAGTTTACCTACTCCCATGCTAATAACTTCATTGTACCACTCTCCGACTAAACATGTTGTACATCTGCTTTTGGTCTTCTCCATACCAAATCGGCCATCAACCATCGTATTAAGTGAAAGATGGGAAAAACACAGATGCACATATCTATGATGCCAAAATTTACTGGAGACTTTGTTATCTAACAATGTCTATGAATCTACCATTCTAGTGTTATCTATCATAATTACAATCGTATTGCTATAGTTCCGTCGACACAAATTTCATAAACCAAGCTTCAAGAATTTCAACAAAATATTGAACGAAATTAAAGCAATGTAAACATACTATGCTTATGTCTCCTCCACACGCTTGATGGTTTCCCTTTGTAACCTTTGAATCCACATACTTGTAAGCACATGTTTGTGCTACTTTGGCTCCTCAATAAATATGTGATAATGCAACCTTAACTATTGCATGACAGGTGGGTCCCTATTTAGAAAACATGTGACAGGTCATCCCTTTGGCTTTGTGGCACAAGTCGGGGTGTGAGTAATTTTGTACTTGTAACAATTGAAAATGCAGCCCCTGAATCTATAGCATGTCTATGCAGCTTCTGTAACACCTTTGATTGGCCTCAACACTTCATCACAATGTTCCCACGGATCGCAAAATCGGCCTGCCGCCCCCATTTTTCTACATTGCATTTCTACTACAAATTGTCTTTCCTTAGTCCTAGTGAGGCCTATGGCACCCATTCAAATCATGGCTTGCAGCACCCTAGTGTGTGATGGCCTTGACTATAAACATGTTCCTACATGCATTATTTGTTAAATGATACCTATTAATCTATAGCTAATCTCCTTCAACAATTGTGCTATAGGCAAATCTTACTTGTGTCATAGTTTCTTGTGTAGCATGATATTGTTGGTCGTGATGGCACATTAGAGTAATAGTGGAATCCCAACAACAATTATGTAGGCTTAGAAGATGACGGCATATGCACGTAGCTTGAATGCATGCACCATTGTTAGATTGTTAGTTGGGGACAAATCCAAATGCATGAATGGGAGTGCATGCATGATCTACTGTGAGAAGGCACAAATATCGAGGAGTTGCATGCATGAATGAGGCATGGTGCATGGATGCATGCACTAAATGTTTTTAGTGGGGTGCACTATTCCAAGGAAAGTCATCTATGCAAGAGAATGTACTCATCCTTAGCACACTAGGGTTAGGGTTGACTCTTCAACTAGGACACATCATGGGATGGACAAATGCATGTATTTCCCTTTGTCTTTTATTTATAAAAGAGACTTAGGGTGCTTCGTTGAGATGGTTAGCACTAGAAGATTTGAGCTAGTTGCAATGTGATTAGATGTCGTAGATTAGGCTTGCTATTTCATTTTCAAATGCATATGCTTGTAGATCTAGCATTCTTTATGAGTAGTTAGGTGAATAATTAGTTTTTGATTCCTAGCTTACCATTTTGATTTAAGAGTGAAATTGTAAGATAACCTTTAGGAATATCTCAAGAATTCTCACTAAAATTTCCAGTATGTTTAATTTTTTCACTGAGGTATTTCGTCAAACAGTTACTTGTATATGGCTGTAGGTGCATTTTCTTTGTATTTTATTCTAAATAAACATGCACAGTGATAAATAGATACCCAGAGATACTTCAGAACAGCAGCATTCAACTTATAATGAAATCATAATTTGTACATACCACTTATAAGATATGCAACAGCAATATGAAGGAAAAGTACATGAGTAGATGGCAACACTCTTTCGTCAAACACTTGGGCTATAGGTGTTTAATACTTCAAGTCAGATATTGAGAATCTTCCCAAACAGCAGTCCAAATTCTCTGAGGTACAGAACTCAGCCACCAAAGAGTAATAACATTGGGCCCCTGAAACAATGGCACGCAGCTCCACTGATCTGATATATATGGCACAGAAATTGACCATCAAACAGCAGAACAACAGCTCTATCCACACACTAAACTTGGCCTTTGACAGATGAAATGTATGCCCATAAAGAAAGGGTTCTTGGCCAGCAAGGAGGGGTTCTCAGCCTCCTTTCTATGTGTAAACTCAGCTCAACGTAGCTCAGAATTTGGCCATCCAACAGCAGAAATAAACTCAGCCCACTACTGTTGAAATTTGTAACTATGGTCGCTCTTCATAATGTATATTTTCATCATTTATGTATTTATTATAAGCATGTTCTTCATGCTAGTGCCAAAAATAAATTATTGAAGCATGTTCTTCATGCTCAAAAGAAAATTGTATTATTTGTATTTGTCAAAGAAAATTAGAAGGCTTGTTCTTCAAGACCTTCCAAAAGAAAATTTGAATTTGTAGTGTGTCATGGCTCCACAAGATGACCAAATCGGCGCCTCCTGTTCAAGTCAGTCTGGCCCCTTCAAGGCACCCATTTGACCCTCCTGGATGACTATATATAAGCATTTGTTCCTCCTCCATGAGACACATATTCAACTCACACAAGACAAATACATCTGCTCCCAAGCGAAGGAAAGAGATTGAAGTCAAAGAGAAGCTGACCGATTCAGAGGAAAGAAAGAAGCTCACATGTGTGGAAGAATTTTCTGCTGCTGCTTGCAACTGTGGAAGGAACAAGTCAATTTTTTTGTGGTGATTTTTCTGTGATCTAGCCGAACTTTTGTGGAGAGAGAAGGTTGAATTTCGGCCTCCTATTGCAGACCTTGTAGCAGACCTTTGACAGAGTTTTGTGGAGGGTTGACTTGGCATCTTGGTGGTTTGCTAGTCTTGTCATCTTACTAGTAAATTTGTCTATCATCTTGACTTGGATGTCTCTCTTGTTGACTTGATTCTATAAGGAAAGGTTGTTGGGTTTTTCCCCATGTGGGTTTTCCTAGGGTAAACTCTTGTGTTCTTGTGTGGCTGACTCTTTATGATCCTCTAGCATTTTGTTATACTGTTGAAGTTCTCTGTGTAATTGTTTTATGATGAATAATAAATGTAAGAAAAGATCAATCTAAGAAATCTCATAAGAAACAATTATCAGTTTAGAGGACTATTGAAATTTCAAAAAATACTCCAGCAAGACAGTGATAACTCGGCCTCCAAGATAAATGCTTCTCGGTTTGCAAGAAGAAAATAAGGAACACCAAAAAATGACTAAATCAACTGATAACACCTTTAAACTTACTCCATCACTGTCACGACTTTCTTCTCCATCAACAATGAAGTGCAAATCAAATTTAAGTGATTCCACTCCAATACTAGCTAGGGTGTATAGTTTCAACACCAAAATCAACAACCAGAGTGAAGGTTTCCAAAAACCCTAGTCTCTCTTCTCAAGAACTCTCCAAAATCTATTTTTCAAGTGAGTGAATGCAAGAATGAGAAGAGATTCCTCATTTCCCTTTTTTATAATTCACTTGACCCATTTGTCACATTTTTACCTTTTATTTTAATAAAGTTATTTTAGTGAGTTTTCTCACTTTAACATTTAAAAGTGACCTTTTGTTATCCGAGGACCCATATCCCCATTTTTCCCCACTTAGCCTTCGGGGACTGAATTAGGCTAGCGGAATCTCCCCTTTATGTCTCCTAAGAGGATGGGGACATTAGAGTCCTCCCCCCCAAGATTGCTTGTCCTCAAACAACTTCAATCCAGGATGTTGGAGTACATGTTCTCCTTCCCATGTGGCATCTTCGATAGGTAAATCCTTCCATTTAACTAGGTACTCTTTAATGGTCCTGTTCCTTAGTTTTCATTCCCTTACCTCCAATATTTCTTCAAGGACCAAAATCAACTACCCTTCTTCATCTAACGGCAAAAGCTCAATAGAAGTGATGACGTGTTGTCCTAGGGCCTTCTTGAGGCATGAAACATGGAAGACATTATGTATTTTGCACCCCTCTAGAAGCTCTAACTCATATGCCACCTCTCCTATGCACCTCGAAATCCTGTAGAGTCCATGGAATTTGGGTTTCAATTTCTATGCCCCTTGCATTTTAAGTGATGATTGCTAGTAGGGTTGCAGACGAAGAAATACCAAGTCCCTAACCTCAAAGCTACGCTCCGCCTGATGCTTGTCTGCCTATGTTCACTGCCTTTAGGGACGGGGGAACGACATGGACTAGCGGCTAGAGCGCACCATCAAATTTTCTTGGGGACGACAATCATATATATATATATATATATATAAAGATTATTATTATTATAATTTTAAATTCACCATGTGCATAAAGATAAATCATAAACAATAAATACATCATTGCAATAAAATTATAAACATTGAGCTAGATAAGAAAGCCAAAATTCATATTAATAATTACAACACCAAATACATAATCTAAAATCTAAAATTCAAGTTCAAGTTTTTAGTTGATGGATGATGAGTCAAGAGCAGTGTTGAGCAAGTGAACTATTCTCCTAGTGTGACACATGGTAGTTCATTAGTTAGACGGTATCCATCTATATGACGGTCCACATGGTTAAGCGTTAAAACACTAACTCTTGCTATTTTGACCTTTAAAAGGCCTAATTTGTCTTGCCATAAATGTCAAATCAAAAACATGAGTTGAATTACTAGAGCTACTCTCTTGTTTTCTATTTTTGGTTAAATCCAAAAGCAGATAGAGTTTTACTATTCTTGGTTGACATTCTTGCATGTAAACTAATTCACCTTATTATACCAGTTGGCAAGCATGCTAATTTTGTCAAAATCAAACCATTGGCTCAAATTCCTAATATTGCCAATCTCAACACCTAAATTGACCCTCTCTGTTGTTCAGTTTGTCAAATAAAATCCAAGTTTGACTGGTCAACCACACTAGATATTTTCCTAATCTAGTGAAATAAAAAAATGTCTCTCTTACTGTCATTGCTACTAATATTGCCAAGTTAAACAAATTCAACTTCCTTGGCATAGTTAGCTAAGTTGCAAAGTGTGTTAGAGCCTTAAACATAGTGTGGTTTCTTTACATCATTTTAACATGTAAACCAATCATGAATCTTGGTTTATTATTCTTGGACAAAGTAAGTGCAAAAAACAGTTTTGGAAATGTTGAAGAATGTAACTAGGTTCGGTCTTCATAAACTGTACTTGAGTCAAAATATAATATATTTGTCAAAAGGAATTTATTATTATTTTAATTGACTTGTTAAAGCATGGGTTTCATGCTTGGGTCAATTGTCATAGGTCAAGCCTCCATAGTAGGCTTTAGGATTGAGTCAAAGTCTGTCTTGTCATGTTGAACACCTCCTCCATCAAAGCCACGTTGATGTCGACATCAAAAGAAGAATCATCAAGTTAGCTTCCATAAGAAATCACATGTCAGCCTAACCTTATTGAGACACAACAGTTCATACACACATGTCGACTCATTTCAGTGGACAACAACTATATATAAGGGTATAAGGTCTTCGCATTTCTCAACCACATTCTGGATAAAAGTGCAGAGATAAGTTCAGATAACATTTCAAAGAAAATGTCTCGGTGATGAAGAAGGTCTCGATACTACCACAGGCAGAAGAAGAAGGGTCTCAATGCTATCTCAGTCACCATGTCAACGAAGTCTAGGTGCTACCATAGTATCATGATCTTGGTGCTACCTCAATTCAGTGCTATCACATGACCACAGTAACCTCATCTTGATGCTATTACAGTGACCTCAACTCGGTGATATTTCAATGATGTTAATGCAGTGAATAAGACTCGGTTCTATCACGGTGGATAAGTCTTGGTGCTATGAATACATTTCAATATTGTTACAATCAATGTTTTAAAACCGAACCTAAGAGGACTGACCGTGACCTAATGAGCCGGGTTTCTAACTGGAACCGGTCTAACTGGGAACGATCAGATCTCAATGAACCGGTTTTAAAAAATATACATTAAATAATTATTTTTTAACAAAAAAACTATTTTTAAGCTTTGCAACCGTGATTCCAAGCCAATAGAGACAAAATATGCAAAGTTTGCTCATTTATATACCATGCAAAGGTGAATATATCAAAATGGCACCGAGTGCAATACATATCATCAAAAAATACATAAGCAATGAGGCTCCAAATGGCCCATAAGTCCAAAAACAATGCTACAAGCTATGAGGCCATTGGCCTAATACAAGACTACATATTAGTGATCAATAACATGATCACTCCTCATCATGATCAAAATCATCACCACTACTAGACAAGGGATCATCAACATGAGCTACATAAATAATATGGCTCAGAGTTTGAGGACTCCTAAAACTTCTCTACAACTTTAGTAGTAGTAATAGTAGTAGCAAAAATAGACATCAAAACTACAAATCACTTAGCAACATGGTCTCTCATGAAACTCATCATTGATTCATCGCTACTAGAAATGGGATCATCAACAAGAGATACATAAACATCATCTAGCTCAAAGTCTTCAGACTTGGATTGCTCAACCTTATAACATGATAGAAATTGAAAAGTTTAACATGCCTAACCAATGATTTTGGTTTGAGTGAAGGGTTCATCTCCTCAACCTTAAAATGCGGTAGAAAAAGATTAACATGCCTAACCAGTTGTTTTCCTTTGAGTGAAGGGTACATTCTTGTTAAGGCCACGGTAGGAGAGTTCAACAATCAATACCACCAACATCAACAAAGTTCAACAATCAATGCCACCAACATCAAGGTTCTTAAATGACTTCATGCTCTTGATCAAATGCCAATCTCGTACCCTTACACATGATAAAAACAAATGGAAACATTGCAAACCCCCAAACCATGAAACCCTGAAAACCATTAAGTCTGCTGAATTTTGAGTGAAATCTAAAATTCTAGTTTCTCCATATGAAATCCAATGAGGACGAAACCACTCTTAAACATCCCGAGTCATTTCATGGTAATGTTAAAAATTTAAGTAAAAGGATGAAAATGAAAAATAAAGGAAATGTCACTTTTACTTTAAGAATTTAACATTACCATTAATTGCCAAGAGGATGGGTCAGGAAAATGAGAGGGTAGGCAAAGTCAAGTGAAGCCCCCTTTGCCCTCTTGAAATGGTAGCACAAACTTGAGCATGGGACACCTAACTGGCCGGTTAGGTACAAAACCGGCCGGTTTATGCATTAACCGGCCGGTTTCATACCTAACCGGCCGGTTAGGTCCGGTTAACCGGGATTTTTTGGTGAGATGCCCCCTTGAACCCGATTGCAGGGCCGGTTCCACCCGGTGACTTAGCTGACCGGCCGGTTTGGCCGGTTACCGGTTCAAACCGGCCGGTTTTTAAAACACTGGTTACAATTGAGGAGTTTGGATTGGTTGATGATCTCTTCAAGTAAGTACAAATCTCTTCAAGTATGATCTCGGTGCCATCACAGTGGATAAACTTTGATGCTATTACATCTTCCAAAGCTTCTGGGCGAAGTATCTCGTTTGAGTAACACGACAAGGTCGACTTGATGGATGGAGGTAGTCTTGAGTCTAATTTGTAAGGGTCTTGGTCGTCTCATCTTAAATCTACTGAAGGAAGAATTTTGACCGAGTTTCCCCAAAGAGTGGGGTTTTGCCCTAGCAGCGTGCCTACATCCCATGTCCTCTTCTATTTGTTGCTTGGCATTAGTCTTGATGATAAGAAAAGATAAATCAAAAGAACACATAATAATAATGAAAACATCACAAGATATTGGGCAAGTTGTAACATGTAAAAGAAAATGATCGAGTATAGAAAGTCCTAGAAACCTCCAAGCACAAGTTGGCCTAGGAAAAAAGAGAAGTCGGCCTAAAAGAAGGAATTTGAACCCCACGTGTATAAATAGAAGTAGAATCGACCTCATTTGATCACCAATTCGATCCCTCTCATCAAGAAGTTCGATCTGAATCTGGGAATAAGGAAGAAGCAAGAGCAGAGGATCTACCTAGTACCAAAATCACAGCAAAGAGTATCTATCAAGTTGAGAGTAGGCCTTTTTTTGGACTTTTGGGAGGAATTGTTCTTCATATCTAAAGCAACTAGTCTAACTCATTAGCAACCACCTCTCAACAAACCCCCAGTTTCCCTAAATCTGGCCACTGTGCTCAAAAGGCTACTGTTCATTTCCATGAACAGTCAGTCAATTAGCCTCGTAATATTTGAGGGAGCCCCTTTTGGTTCAAGGGCCAGCTTGAGCCTACATTAGGTTAGTTTGTTGTCTTAGCACTGTTTCCCGGCCAGAAGCTATCTTCAAGAAAAGATTCAACAAAATCCATTGAAATGCTTTGCTATTTTTGCTCCAGAATGGGAAGTGGCTAACGTAACCCTGACGGATGAGTATGCTCTGCTTTATTGTGTTGGAAGATGTTGCACTCCCTCATGAATCTCAACACATCTGTTAAGGTCTTTCCACGCGAATCTTTCCCTGATCTGCCTATAAGTTTTCAAGTACCCAGGGTGCCTTGCCAATGGTGAGTTGTGTGTTTCCTACATGATCTTTTCCTTAAGCTGTGATTTTGGTACTAGGTAGATCCTATCTTTGTTGCCAACAGTGAGTTGTGTGTTTCCTACATGATCTTTTCGTTAAGCTGTGATTTTGGTACTAGGTAGATCCTATCTTTGTAATAAATGATTTCATCAATAACGTGGTACCAACCATCCTGGGTCAGTCCATCAAGGATCTCTCAAGAAAACTTATTCTTGGAGTACTCAACTAGCACGAGAGATTTCTAGTCAACTAAAATCTCCATGAGAGAGAGAGTGGAGAGTGGGTGGTATTCTGGAAAGGGCATCGACTACCACATTGTTCTTGCCCTTTACATACTTGATCTAAAAATCATATGCTTGAAGTTCACTGATCCACTTTTGTTGTCGCTCACTCAACTCTTTCTACTCCATGAGGAATGTTAGGTTGTTAGGATTTGTCTTCACCTTAAACCTGTCCCTACCAAGTATTGTTTGAATTTGGCTAATGCATGCATGATGGCCAACATCTCCCTATCATATATCAAGTAATGCCACTCATATTCCTTGAGTCTGCAGCTCTCAAAAGCAATGTGATGGTTATTTTGCACTCAAGCACAAATGGTTGAATGAAATATGGTAAAGTTGGCACAGGACATGAATTGATCACTTGTTTCATCCTCTCAATGGTCGCTTGTGCTTCATCTGTCCAACTGAAAGCTCCTTTCTTAGTGAATTCTGTAAGAGGTGTCGTCAACTGTGAGAACCCCTTAACAAACTTCCTATAGTAGGTCCACAGGCCTAGGAATTTTTTCAGTTCTGTCACATTCTTGGGGGTAGGCCACTCGATGATTGCCATGATTTTATCTTGGTGTACCTAAAACCCGTCTCCCCCAATCACATGCCCCAAATAAAGCATCTTAGTCATACCAAACTCACATTTGGACATTTTTGCATAGAGTTGTTCTAAAATTCCCAACACCTCGTCCAGGTGCCTGAGATGTTCTTCTCAAGTCCTGCTATAAACGAGTATATCATCAAAGAAAACCAATAGAAACTTCCATAATTTCTTATTGAACACATGGTTCATGCAAGACTGAAATGTAGCGGGGGCATTGGTTAACCCGAATGGCATAACCAAGAACTCATAGTGCCCATATTGGCACCGAAAAGAAGCCTTCGGGATGTTCTATTCCCGAACTCTGATCTGGCGGTAGCTTGAGCGAAGATTTATCTTCGAAAAGTATATTTCTCCCTTCAACTCGTCCATCAGCTCATCAATCCTCGGAATCAGATATCGGTCCTTGATTGTTTTCTTATTAAGTGCTCGGTAATCGATACACATCCTCAAGGTGCCATCTTTCTTCTTGGCCAACACTATCGAAGAGGAAAAGGGACTAGAACTAAGATGAATGTGGCCCAACCTTAACAACTATTAGTAGCCTTTTTTATCTCATCCTTTGTAATATTCCAAACGGGATATTTCGACCAAATTTGTAGAAAATAACTTAACCCAAAATTTCATCGTAAAATCAACATTTTATTAACATAAGATTGCCATGTAAAATAAAAACAAATAGAGCACTGCAATCCATTAACACATTGAACAGGAAAAATCTCAGCTTTTTAATATAAATGGCAAACTGGGGTTACATGCATATCTGACCAAAATAGCTGAGATGGAAAGTTGGCCTCCAATATAATTTGTTGCACTGCACCGGCCTCCGAACTGAGCTGAAATGGCACTGCTAAGCTCACCTGTGAACTCAGGATGAATTCACCAAGGGGTGTTGGGCACTTGCCCAATCTCTCTCAATCACCCATGGGTTTCTGTCCTGGGGCTACCAATGGAGTAGAGAACTGGGTTCTCAACCTCACATACAAGAAAAGATATAAAATCCAAGATATCCCTCAATGGTCTCCTCCTCTTCTTTTATAGATCTCATGGACCCCTCTAGAGCCTTCTATTTTATTATTATTTTAATCAATGGAACACTTTTCCCTCTTCTTTTCCTATTAAAATATTCTTTTTAATGCAGGAAAAGAGTAAATCAGCTACCATGTCTCCTCAGGTCACTGAAACGCATGTCCAGCCATGCCATCATGTAGTTATTCTCGTACTGTTCGAATGGTTCGAACGAGCTATTACATTAAGGTGTTCTATCAGGGTTGCGGGGAAGCTCCAACCCCCCTCATTTCCGTTTCCGAAACGCGCTCCGTGCGGGAGCGTTTTGGAAACGTTTGGAAATGCGCTCCCGAAAATGCTTCCTGAGGGGAGCATTTTCGGAAGCGCGTTTTTGAACCTGTTAAAACGCTCCCTGCCTTTTCGGGAGCGTTTCTGGAAGCGCTCGGGAGCGAACACTCCCTGATCACTTCCGGCGTTTAAAAAACGTGCCTCCCTGAGCGCTTCCGGCGTTTAAAACGCTTCAGGAGCATTTTTTAAACACCGAAAGCGATCGGGGAGCGTTCGGGAGCGAACGCTCCCCGGGCGATAGGTAACAAAAAAAAAAAAAAACAACGTTTCCCGCTGGGCGGAATTTTTTTTCAATGAAATTTTTTTTGTTTATAAAGGGGGGGGGGGGGATTTTGTTTTTATTGTTTGTTGAGTGAGTAAGAGAGAGCAAGAAGAGCTTGAGGAGAGAACTGGAGAGCTGAGCTGCAGAAGTGACAAGGAGAGTAAGGAGCAAGCTACAAGGCAATAGGAGGATTGCAAGAAAGAGGTAGGCCTTCTAATCCAATTTTGTATTTTCTAGGATGAATTTGTAGGTTGTTTAAAAATGAAAACTTGATTTTTTCTTGAATGTTGCATTTTATTGGATTTAAAACTTAAAAAATGAATTTTTTTTCCTATGTTGCATTTCCTATTCCCATTTGGCATTTTTCCATTTGTTTTGCAGGCTAGAAACTTGAAACTTGTTTCCATCATTGCTATATGGCTAGGGATTTTCCTCATGTTGGTTCCTTTCTTTGTGATAATGGTGTCGGAGAGTAGTAGAAGAAAGAGGCAAATCAAAGAAGAGGAGGATGAAGAGGAGGGTTATGGTGGATTTGAAGAAAATCCTGAAGAGGAGGAGGATTATGTTGAGGAGGAAGTGGGGAGTGGAGAACATGAGGACACAGATTCCCCAACTAGACAAGACCAAACTCAGACACCTTTGTGGAAATATATTCAAAAACAGGAAGGAAGGAAAGGTGGTGGAACCACTAAATTTATTTGCCCCCATTGCAATAAACAATACCATGGTTCATACACACGTGCGAGAAGGCACCTTTGTGGGAAAATGCCAGGGGATGGAGATAAAAATATTGGAATCAAAATTTGTACTAATGTGCCAGCAACACAGAGAGAGAAATATAGGAAGGAAGAGGAGGCTGCCCTACAGAGATCAACTAAAAGATCTAGGGGTTTCATTGATTCTTATTCAGGCCCAACACGTCATGTGTAATATCCCGAAAGGGAAATAGACAGCAATACAAGCATACGACAATATAGAAAATGCCAAAAATAGAACATAAAGCAAATACTCATAAAAATGTCGGGAATGCTAAGCCATTTTATTAATCTGAGAATATAAAAAAATACAATAGATGATTGCACTGATAGCACCTATTCTTGCTCAAGGCAAGTGGAGAACTCTCTCAGAAAGACAGAAAATGGCTGCTCTAAGAAACTGTGTCCCAGCTGCTGGAAATCTGCCGTAAAACTGATGCTGCTGGAATAGACTGAAAACTAGGGGTTGATCCCCATGCCGGAATGAGCTGAAAATCTGCGGACCACCTGTACTCACCAACTCGGACAAAACCCAGAAACCATATCAAAAATGGTCAGCCTCCGAAAATCACCAGAAAGTCCCTCCTCAAGGAATTACACTGCCCTCCAAGGCTCAGCGCAGATGCCAAATGATAATAGCTGAAACAGTGCCACAAATTCCTCGGGAAACCTCCTACTGGCAAAGACTGATCCTCCACACCGGATATCAATTGAAACTCCTGCAGAAACCCTGCAACGGAACACCTCCAAGTATAACTGCGTCCTCTCTCCCAGGGACTACGTAGTCACAAGAGAAGCCCAGCTCCTCAGCAAAACAACCAACCAAACTTCCCGCTAAAGACTGAAGAAATGACCTTACCCGAGCAGGCACTCGAAGTCCCCCGGGGCTAAGGGTGAGATCTCCGACCGGGGACACTCAACGCACTAAACAGTGCTGCAGACAGGCTAAACAGCCAGCGTGCTCAAGAAAACAAAAGTCTAGCTCAAATATCATCAACAACAAGAATGAATGAAATGAAAAGGCTCCTCCCATTTTATAACGTTGGTTTCCCTCCAAAACCCCAACGTAGCCTCTCTCTCTTGCCACGTGCTCATCCTTATCTGAGCAAGAGCTTCTAGAGCATACGTGAGTCCTCTCTCTACATGGTCTCTTGGCCCCCCCCTTGGCTCACTTAAGTTACAACGTTGTGTCTACTAGGGAGTGAACTTTATTTTTAGAGTGAGTTATGTCCCCCTCTACTCACTTTTATTTATAATTTAATTATATAAGGCAAAATTGATCAAAATTAATATTTCCAATTAGCTGCTGCTAATTGGGAATATTACAGTCCTCCCCGCCAAAAATTGCTTGTCCTCAAGCAATGCCTGAACCAGCCTCCTCTCTAGCTGATGCTGCCCACTGACACTGCAAAATGTGCCTGGGTCCCAGATGCACCACTGAAACCTCCCTGACCTTTGCATCACCCTGATATGAAGGGATCTCTCAATGCCAGGATCCCAAACTGATCTCTCACAGTACCAGCCAACCAATAGTCCTCCTGAATCCCATTGCCACCCTGGCCAATAATCGCTCAAGTCCCACGGCTCGGACTGCGCACTACCTCTGGCTATGACTGATGCTCTAAGAGGCGAAGACCATGACCCATGCTGCGCTGTATCTGTGACTGTGTAAGCTATCCCATCAGCTGTGTACCAACTCGTCACCTCTCTCCAATCCAAGTCCTGACTCAATCCCACGCTGATCCTGCTCTGCTGAAATCGACATGGAGTGGTTAAGAAACGACGACCTGTGCCCCCCTGCCATCTGGAAACTGTAACATCTACTATGTCCAAGGGCCCCTGCTCTGCTATGCTCCCTACGAAGAATACCGTACCATCAAAAGGGTACCAACTCATGATCTCCCGCCAGTCCATCCTGGAAGAAGAATCCGATGTAGCAACAACAACTGCATATGGAACATGCTTAGAGTGTTGCCGCCAACCCGTAATCAACTCCCACTGCTCTGCCCTATCTGCCAATGAAAGCTGCCTGTAGAAGGAAACCCCTCTCTCTAGAATGGGCCAAAGTGGGCAAGATATGCTGCAAGCTCCATCGATATACTCCTGGAGAGTACTACTCACTGAAAGTACTGTAGCTCGACCGACTGTATGTACATCTATCTGTATCTCATCAATGTGTCGGCCAAAAGATGAATGCTCCACCATATCCAACAGCTCCTGCTGTCTACTAGCCCCCTGCATAACAATCCCATCAACCTCCAACATCTCTAGAGGATATGGATCTGCAACTGCCGTCATTGTACTCAGTGTCAATGCATCTGACTGGATCGTCACAAGTGTCTCATCGCCTAGAGCATCTCCCATAGAGTCCCCTGACTGCTCACCCTGTATACTGGAATGCAACTCTGGTCTATGGTCTCCATCCCTGCGTGACTGCTCTCGCTCCCCAGAAGCGACCTTAACTGATCCTATGGACTCATATGAAGAAGAGTCCTCACCCTGGCATACAAGAGGAAGGCCTCCCTGTTCTTCCTTTGCCACCTCATCTGCATTGAATAGGCCATCCACCCTCTTGATGAAGCGTCGATACAATGTCTGGAGTCTAGACGCATGATGGAATGCTATCTCTGCTGAACCCAGTATCCTCTGCTCATGCATGATCTCAACATGCCCTGAGGGAAGAATGATGCATGTCTCCCTCATGACCCGCTCCCCGAGTGTAGGCTCAGCGATGACCGATGTGCCACCCCTGTAGAGGATCATCTCATCCCTCGACCTGTGGCTGTCAACTAGCAAAACAACCCA
The DNA here is from genome assembly GCA_034641835.2 of Pinus albicaulis. NCBI lineage: Eukaryota > Viridiplantae > Streptophyta > Pinopsida > Pinales > Pinaceae > Pinus > Pinus albicaulis. Next base: position 521,640,224 of record CM076581.1, read on the forward strand.
GTGCCACTGCTGAGAGGTCTCTCGCCTAGTGTGTTGAGTGTCATCCAAATATCTTGGGTGAGCCTCGCGTACCCTGCTACTTATGCCCAAAGTGCCAAAGGACAACAACAAAATCGATTGTGCCAATGAGTGATGTAGAAGAGGGTCGGATACGTGAGTCCCCTCTGATACCATCAAGTATCGCTCATATGTCTCCTCATCGATCCTGGGTGAAATACCCCCAAAGGTAAGCCCGGTGTCCCTGTCCATGAGTCTCCCTGGCGGCAATGCTCTAAGACCCTGCTGTGCAGCACCATACGCCCTCGCATACCACTGATCATCCCTGTACTCCTCGACATGCCACTGCACACTGAGGGATACCCCTGTATACTACTGGATACCCCATGCTACTGTTGTACCACTCTGTACCGTCTCGTGCCATGACTGTGTCCAGGCATCGGTCACTCCTCGCATGCTCTCAATGTGATGTAGGACACTCCTACTCCACAATGCAATCCCACACACTACGGTACAACACCATGCAACTTCATGTCCACCGGAAGTCCATTGCTCAATGCTAGAGGCTCCCACACATACCTGGATGTAGTGTCCTAGAGCTGTGCCTCTACATATTGGACTTCCTCCAATCGGTATCATCATCTCCACCGTCGCATCACTATACCCGCTGACAAATGGATCATCACTCCAAATCCTCCTCGAGGGGTCCGAGAAGTGAATCTCCCTATGTGTCAGTAGTGTTACCACCACTGCTCGGCTCCGCTGCGTCCTCTGTGCCCCACACAAAGGTGAAGAATCCTGGGCCCCATACAAGGCGCCATCTGGTGGTCTGCCAATGCCACCTCCTCCGACAGGCTCCTGCCAAGGTATGTTGACCACCCTGTGATCCCGTGTATAAGTGTCATACCAAGACAACCTAGGAAGTCTTCCGATAACCTGGTTGGCCACTGGAGCTAACCAAAACTCCCCTATCAAATGTGCATGCTCAACTGCTAGGCCAACTGTACCCTCCAAGACATAGTCAATCGACCTGCCTGGAAAATGATAGGTGATCCCACCTGGATCCCAATGCCAATCTGGGGTTCTTGTACTCCCAGCACCCGGAAACTCCTGTTGAACTATACTTGGGTCCACCACCATCTCCATAACCCACTCCACCGGGTACCAACTCAAAATCTCTCGCCATCCAACCTCAACATGTGGATGTTGTACCCTGTGCAACTCTGGTCGTCTCATACCGCTATCCAAGTCAACGTATGAGATCTGACTAGGTGGCTCCGTCTCTCTCTCTCTAATGGGAAGAGGTAACCCAACAACGCTGCCAGTCCCGTCCATGCATGCCTGAAGGGGAATGAACTGATGCTCCAACGTGCCCTCAGGTTGTACCATTAGGGAATCCAGTCATTCCCCAATGCAAGCCAACTTGGCCGCCGTCTTGGCACAAGCCACTCTCATGCCCTCCAACTCCTTGTCCTGCAACAAAATGGCCTCCCGTACTGACGTGGCCTTCCCTTTCAAAACTCGAAGGTCTGCCCGAAGTCGATGATACTGCTGTCTGCGACCATCATCCAATCCCTCTGTATCTCTTAGTGCCTCATCGAATGTGGATACATCTCCTGTCGCCTCACCCAACTGTTGTGTGCTACTACCACCCGAAGACTCGGACAGGACTCCGGTCATCACCTCAATGGATGGCTCTACTGGTGTAGGCTCTACTTTCTCCACTACGATATCAACTGGCACGGTCAAGGAGGTCTCTAATGAGGGTGAGTCCTTTGTCACACTAGGTGTATCTTCGAACTCCCTACAATCCTGTGTGCTCTCATCCTCCAAGTGCGAGGTAACCATTTTGATGGTTTCCCTCTCCGATACTCGGTCAAGCTGGAGAGAGGTATCCAACTTCTCCACCCAAGCTTTTCCGAACGCTCGGATGACCCGTCAAATGTCGATAGATGGAGTCTACCCACTGTGCGCCACAAGCCCCCGTCATGTGACTTCCTGTTCCCTCTGTGAAAGTTGCGAGGTCTGCTATCCCGCTGGAGATGAACAAAATCTCTGAATGGAAGGGCATCCCTGAACTCCTGCCCATATGCCTGATACTCAGCGAAATAATCACCCATGTGGCCAGGCTCTGGCTCCTGCTGTGCTCCTGCCCCTGTGTCCGCACCCAGAAAAGTGGGCATGGTAGAACGTGTGGGTGTATGTGATGCCATATGCTGAGTGGCATCATGCTCCGGCAAATGGTGGGATGTGCCTGAACCTTCGCCAATCTGGAAACCCCTTGGGGTTTCACACTGTCTAGCCTCCACAGCAGTGAATCTCTGTCCCATCACCTCAATCTGCCTCGACAGATCCTGTACTGATTTGAGGAGCATCTCCCCAAATCTCTTTGCACCATCATCACCTGCCATCGGCTCCTCCTGCTATGTGTCTACAGGCTCCTCATGAAATGGCACTGCTGCTCCAAAACTATACTGCGGCTTGTATTCGGCCTCTGATTTACCCACTGAAAACTACTTAGAAAATTCTAGGAACTTGGGAAGGTGATCCTTGCCCAAAACCCAGAAAAACCTCAAAAGGGTTTCTTCTAATTCCAAACTTCAAAATTTGACCCTTTGTATTTTGGCCCTTTTTCCAATTTCGTTTTTGGTACTGCAACTGCTATTGCTCTCCAAAATTCCAGCAAACCTCTGTATGATCTCTTTCCCGATGTCATAGACCACAGGCTAAGCCAGAACTATGCTGTAATACCACTGTAATATCCTAAAAGGGAAATAGACAGCAATACAAGCATACGACAATATAGAAAATGCCAGAAATAGAACATAAAGCAAATACTCATAAAAATGCCGAGAATGCTAAGCCATTTTATTAATCTGAGAATATAAAGAAATACAATAGATGATCGGAATGATAGCACCTATTCTTGCTCAAGGCAAGTGGAGAACTCTCTCAGAAAGACAGAAAATGGCTGCTCTAAGAAACTGCGTCCCAGCTGCTGGAAATCTGCCGTAAAACTGCTGCTGCTGGAATAGACTGAAAACTAGGGGTTGATCCCCTTGCCGGAATGAGCTGAAAATCTGCGGACCACCTGTACTCACCAACCCGGACAAAACCCAGAAACCATATCAAAAATGGTCAGCCTCCGAAAATCACCAGAAAGTCCCTCCTCAAGGAATTACACTGCCCTCCAAGGCTCAGCGCAGATGCCAAATGATAATAGCTGAAACAGTGCCACAAACTCCTCGGGAAACCTCCTACTGGCAAAGACTGATCCTCCACTCCGGATATCAACTGAAACTCCTGCAGAAACCCCGCAACGGAACACCTCCAAGTAGAACTGCGTCCTCTCTCCCAGGGACTGCGCAGTCACAAGAGAAGCCCAGCTCCTCAACAAAACAACCAACCAAACCTCCCGCTAAAGACTGAAGAAATGACCTTACCCGAGCAGGCACTCGAAGTCCCCCGCGGCTAAGGGTGAGATCTCGGACCGGAGACACTCAACGCACTAAACAGTGCTGCAGATAAGCTAAACAGCCAGCGTACTCAAGAAGACAAAAGTCTAGCTCAAATATCATCAACAACAAGAATGAATGAAATGATAAGGCTCCTCCCATTTTATAACGTTGGTTTCCCTCCAAAACCCCAACGTAGCCTCTCTCTCTTGCCACGTGCTCATCCTTATCTGCGCAAGAGCTTCTAGAGCATACGTGGGTCCCCTCTCTACGTGGTCTCTTGGCCCCTCCCTTTGGCTCACTTAAGTTACAACGTTGTGTCTACTAGGGAGTGAACTTTATTTTTAGAGTGAGTTATGTCCCCCTCTACTCACTTTTATTTATAATTTAATTATATAAGGCAAAATTGATCAAAATTAATATTTCCAATTAGCTGCTGCTAATTGGGAATATTACATCATGGACAAACAGGTTCAACTTCCACCCATGCCAGTGGTTTTGGAGGCAGTGGCACACCTGGATTAAGGCGTAGAACCATATCCGATTTCCTGGATGAAGGGTGTAGGAATGATGTGGATTCAAAGGTTTACCGGTTTCTATATGCATGTGGGGTGCCATTCAATGTTCTTTGCTCACCTTATTGGCATGAAATGGTTTTTGTCATTAATGATGCCGCCAAAGGATACAAAAGCCCTGGGTATGACAAGGCCAGAACCGTGGGTCTTGATCATGAAAAAGCTAAAATAAACCATTCTTTGGCTAGAATGACAAGTTCGTGGAATGAGCATGGGCTGTCCATTGTCTCTGATGGGTGGACCAATGTAAAAGGAAAACCATTGCTAAGTGTTTTGGCTGTGTCGGTTAGTGGTGCAATCTTCCTGGCAGCATATGATTATTCAGACAAATTCAAAACCGGCATTAACATTGCAGAACCATTACTTGATATAATTGAAAAGACTGGACCATACAATGTCATACAGGTCATCACTGATAATGTTGCTAACTGTAAGGTAGCAGGAGCAATTATTGAGGATAAATACCCCAACATTTTTTGGTCTGGGTGTTTGGTTCACACAATGAACCTTTTGATGCATGATATCATCAAAAACAAACAACCTCAATTCAAATGGCTTGGTGATTTGTACAAGAGAGGTAAAAAAATGATAAAATCTATTACAAATCATAGCAATACCCATGGGCTTTTCCGTACTCACTCCAAATTGGAGTTGTTGAAAATAGCAAAAACTAGATTTGCTAGCTATTACCTCACCTTTAGGCGCCTTTTGAAGGTAAGAGAGTCATTGGCTGCAATGGTATCAAGCCCACACTGGCAGCTATTAAAGGACAGGGCAGCAACAATAGTTGACAGGCAAGGTTTCGAACATGTGGAGGAGACCGCCCTTGACCCTCTTTTTTGGGCACGTGTGAGGGAAATTTTGAATTTTACCAAGCCCATTTATAACATGATTCGCTTTGCAGATACTGATAAACCAGTGATTGGAGAGGTTTATGAGCAGATGGATAGCATGTTGGGGCAAATAAAAGATATTGTTAAGGATAATGATCCTAACTTGTATGCTATGATTCATGACTGTGTGTGTGCACGGTGGAATAAACTCAATGTTCCACTACATGCTTTGGCATATATCCTTACGCCAAAATATTACTCTCCATCTTGGTTGGGCCAACCTGCACCTGGAGGTGGGGTTAGGATGAAACCTCACACAGATCTAGAGGTACAAGAGGGGTACATGAAGGCATTGGACAAGTTGGTACTCGACAGGGAAGAGTGTGCTAGATTGCGCCTTGAATTAGGCAAATACTTCAATTGTATTGCTAACTTTGGTTCTTTCCATGCAATGGAAGACAAGGACAGATTTGATGCTCTCACATGGTGGGAAGCATATGGCGGCATGGGACTTATGCCAAAGTTGGCTGAAAAAGTTCTCTCACAGGTTGTGAACACTTCTTCTGCAGAGAGGTGTTGGAGAACCTACAGCTTCATACACAATGTGAGAAGAAACAGGCTGAATGAAAACCGAGTTGAAAGCTTGGTTTATGTGCATTACAACTTGAGGTTGTTGAGCCATTACTGTGATCGGGCAAATGAAGATCAATCATACAGAGTCTGGGACAACAACCCAGAGGATGATAATTTGGAGGATGGCACGTTACATCTGGAAGAATTGGAAGCAGAACTTTTTAGGGATGATGATGAAGCATCAGCAACACCGCCACACACAGGGCCAGTCCCACCATCTACTGGTAGCAGTGCGGGTGCCAATGCGAGTGCCAGTTCTCGATATCACACTATTGTTCCTTTGCAGATCCAACCTCCACCTTCTAGTCATGGTCGTGGTACTCCTGAGAGTACTAGAAGACCAACATTTCCTCGTGGCTCACAAAAATTAGACATTTCTCATGGGCGTGGCAAGGGGCCAGCCAGTAGATAAAATAGATTTGTTGTTTAGTAGTCTTTTCTATTTGTTGTTGACAGTTGAACAGTTGAAACTTGACTCTTTCATATATTTAATGACAATTTAAGTTTGAAGTTTGAATTTGAAAGGTGAAACTTTGAAGTTGGCATTTATAAGTTTATTGTTTACAAGTCATTATGAATTATGAATATGATGCTTCATGAAAGTTATATGGTGATCAATGAATCAATGATGATAAATGTTATATATTGAATTTTGAAATCAATGAATCAATGATGACAAATGTATATTGAATTTTGAAATCAATGAATCAATGATGATAAATGTTAGATATTGAAATTTGAAATCAATGATGATAAATGTTATATATCAATGATGATAAATGTATATTGAATTTTGAAATCAATGAATCAATGACGATAAATGTTAGATATTGAAATTTGAAATCAATGATGATAAATGTTATATATCAATGATGATAAATGTTATATATTGAATTTTGAAAGCTTGAAACCTTCAGATTGATGATCTGCGAGACTCAAGAGTCAATATGTTGTATGCTTCCAACTCGTGGGCGTGGTTGATGAAGATTATAACTTCTAGATGATTGATGTTATATGATTCAATCTATGTTTTTATGTTTTTTATGTCTAATTCATCATTCTACATGTTTTTGTTGACATATATGCATCAAAATATAATATATATATAAAAACACTCCCGGAAATGCTCCGGACCGAAAGCTTCTAAAAATGGCGCTCCCGCTCCGCGTTTTCGCTCCCGCTCCCAAGTAACCTCTCGGAATGCACCGGAACGAAAGGAAAATTGTGCGGATGATGGAATATACCAAGCGCATGTTGTCAGTCCTCATAGAAACTCCTCAAAACTCCTCCAAAAAGCCCTTGGGCCCACTGATGACACCAACTTGCACTTGTGACCTGTTTGCCCTCGACTTTGAGAGTCCATCCTAACCATGTCATAAAGAACACCAGGAAAAGGAATATTACAAAACATTTTCCCCAAGATTGCTTGCCCTCAAGCAATCCAAATATGTGGACCACCCTGTTGGCTCGATGCAACTGAGACCCAATGGTTGGATCCCAACAAACCACTGGGTGTTGTTATGCCTCTGTGTCAAGCCATCGGAAACAGACCCCTCAATGCCTGATCCCAAACTGATCTCTCACTGTACCTATCATTGACCAATCCTCTTGGACCCCAATGCCACCATCGCCAATCATCAGACAAGTCCCATGGCTCAGACTGTGCTCTGTCTCTGGCTATAGCTGCTGCTCCATGAAGCGAATACCAACTCAACAACTCTCTCCAATCCAACCTTTGGCATAGGCCTAGGTCAACCCTACTCTGCTGATGCTGGGCTAGTGCTACTGAAATAATAATGAGCTTTCGGTCCACAATCCACTGCCCACTGAACCATGCAATAACTCTCTCATCTACGGTCTCCTGTTGAAATGTGCCTCGAACTAAGAATGATACTCCATCAATAGGATGCCAACTCATGATCTCCCCCAATATCATGTACGGATGCATGTGCAAGCAGTATGTCTACTAGGCTAACACTGGCCCATGCTCAACTCCTGATGATCTGCCTATTCAACCAAAAAAATCTGTCCTATAAATCCTGCCACTCTCCCTATAATGGACCCAGATGGGCAAGTTGTGTGCTACTAGCCCTGTCTATGTACCCCTAGAGAGGGTTGCTACCTAAAAATGCTGCAACTCTCCTACCCGCCAGTACATTTGCTTGCACCTCATCGATGGGTAGACTTAAAGATGGATGCATTGTTGTCTCCCTCATCTGATAGGAAACTCCATGCTCCTTCTGTCTACTATCCTGCTGCGAAATTGCCCTGTCAGCCTCCAACATCGCCTGAGGATAAATGTGTGAAAATTTCTGAATATTACTTTATGCAGAAACCCTATTGTTAATTTTGGTTATACTTCTCCTACTTAAACAAGTTATTAATGATGAAATCTTCAGATTAACATCGAAATAAACACATAACAGACTTTTCACCGATTCAGATCTAAAACAGAAGTACATGCACATAGAAAAAGTGACACAAGATTTTTTGTACAACTGTCCCTGAAAAAACCCAATGCGGGAAAACCGATCTTCTGGCTGCTAGAGGTTTTATATTATTAAGTAGTTTCTGAATAAAGCAAATCTGGGCACCTTTCTAGTTAACCCGACAGAGAAAAATAGATCTGCAGCTAACCTGTTGATCTGGAGACTGAAAACTTGACTGATCCACACCCTCAAACAGGATTTATAGGACTCATCCCTTTCTGGCCTCTAGAAACCCCAGTGCCGCCCCTGAAGCCCCTGCGTCAGCGTCTGCGCTATCCTGGAGAGGGTTGCGTAACCCCAGACTAGGTGACACAATCCCTACGTTGCCCTAGCTGGACCAGCGTAACCCTGGAGGGCCTCCTGCTGCTCAGCGCTGCCCTTTTTGGGCCTGCGTAGCGGTTGCAGCTCTTTGCGTTGCGCAGCTCCTGCTGCTACCCTTGATCCTCTGTGCTGCTCCTGGTTGCTGCCTCTCTACCTCTTGCTGATTCTTGGCACTGGGATCAGACCATCCCCTTAGCCAATACTACCCCTCTCCGCAGCGGAAACACTTCTGAAAATTTTGAGCAAACCTGCCCTAGAATTTTAGCTTAGTCTCACTGCTCTGCCTCCATGTGTGTGTTCTCCAACTGACCCCAAGCCTTTCCTTTATACTTTCTCGTTGGGAAACCAACGGACATGATCTATCGCAACCCCTCAACAAACAACATCACCAACCGTGCGTTAAATATATCAGTGACCATCATTACCAACCTCTGAAAATCTGAGATATATGCCTCTGGACTACCAATCTGCTTGAGTTGTGCTAGCTCTTTGAAATGAATCTCTAGGTCCTTGTCAAAGTGTTTAATGAGCTTCTGTGTAAACTCGTAGTATGAGGTTATGTTGGCATGACCTAAAGTCACTAGTCCATGGTACCACCACGCATGGGCCTCACCATCCAAATGAAAAGTAACCAACTTGATGGCATTTGTCTTCGTCTTCTGATGGAGCTAGAAATATGTGTCTAGCTTCTGAACCCACGATCTAGCTGAACATTTTGAGGACCCATCAAAACTTGGGATGGTCACTTTCCCCAGTGTCTTCTACAGTTCTTGGTTCTATCTCATAGTCGTCTTGCCTCCCTTAGGCTTGTTTCTACATTTGAGGTTGTTGAAGTCTCTGAAAGTCATGGAAACTTGAAAGTCTTGTCCTTGGCTCCTATACTCCAAATATGGACCAAAACGCTCATCTTGATCAACTTGCAACATTTGGCTTGTTGCTGTCTCTTCTAAAAATGGTGGCATAGTGGGCCTAGGTGTCTTGCGGTATAGGTGTGGGTGGCTTTGCATAGCTATGTGTGCATGACTGCCTTCTCCATTGCTAGATCCATGTTGTTATTGTGATCCTTCTTTTGTTGTTCCCCAAATGTGTTATTGGCTAATTTTCCCATCAACTCCATCATCACATTTTGGCCCTTGGCCAAATAATTTAGGATGCTAACCAAACTGTTATATTCTTGGGTCTCCTTGTCTCCCATGACTGCCGCACCCTTCTCAAATGATACTTCTTCTGCTTCATGAATTTCTTCTTCTTCCGAAATTGGAGTGGTTTCTTTGACCTTGTAGTGTCTTTTATAAGTGATGTATGGGTGGTCTTCATAAGTCATCAACTGTTGTTATAAACTACCTCTCAGATCACACAATTGTCCAAGACCATGCTCTGATGCCACTGTAAGATACCCTTTAGGAATATCTCAAAAATTATCACTAAATTTATTGAGTATGTTTAATTTTGTCATTGAGGTATTTCGTCAAACAAATTGCTTGTATATGGTTGTAGGTGCATTTTCTTTGTATTTTATTTCTAAATAAACATGCACAGTGATAAATAGATACCAAAGATACTTCAAAACAACAACATTCAACTTATAATGAACTTAGAATTTGTACATACCATTGATAAAGATATTCAACAACAATATGAAGGAAAAGTACACAAGTAGATGGCAACACTCTTTCGTCAAACACTTAGGCTATAGGTGTTTAATACACAACAAATACTCGGATTCAAGTATGATATAGACAATCTTCCCAAACAGTAGTCCAACTCAGCCTCTGAGGTACAAAACTCAGCCACCAAAGAGTACTAACCTTGGGCCCCCGAAACAATGGCACACAACTCCTCTGATTTGATATATATGACATAGAAATTGACCATCGAACAACAGAACAACAGTTCTATCCACACACTAAACTCAGTCTTTGATAGATGAAATATATCCCCAAAAAGCAAGGGTTCTCAACCAACAAGGAGGGGATCTTACTCCATTTCTACCATGGCCTTCTTCTCCATCAACAATGAAGTGCAATGTCGAAATATGAGTGATTCCACTTCAATACTTGTTATGGTATATAGTTTCAACACCAAAACTAGCAACTAGAATAAGAGTTTCCAAAAACCATAGTCTCTCTTCTTAAGAGCCTCCAAAATCTATGTTCCAAGTGAGTGAATGCAAGAATGAGAGACTCCTCATTTCCTTTTTTTATAACTCACTTGACCCTTTTGTCACCTTTTTACGTTTTATTTTAATAAAGTCACTTTAGTGGCTTTTGTCATTTTATGATTTAAAAGTGACTTTTCGTTAGCCTAGGATCCATGTTCCCCTTTTTCCCCACTTAACTTTTATAATGTTTTCTCCTAGGTGAATGGTGTTCCCTTGATTAATTTACCTGTCCTAGGCTCTAGCCTACGAGAACTTAATTAGTTTAGAGAAATATCCCCCTTATGTCTCCTAAGCAGATGGGGACATTACAGAAATTCTTTCTTCCATGTACTAAAAAATTAACATGGTATAAGATCTATACAAATGAATCCATCTAATCTGTGAATAGAAAGGATGGTTTTGTATGAGAGGGAGTTGGTATTTAAGGATTTCGACGACTATGATGCATAGAAAATTCCATACATTAGAGTGATCCCATGCCTATGATGGGCCCTTGGATTTGAGATGGATTTGTGTGTAAGATGTGTTAACAAATCTAGGGGCGGCTTAATTAGATGATTTCTCTAACCTTGATAACTGCGTGTAATGTATTTTTACTTAACTTGATTAGCTTCTTCTTTCACTTGATTATTATTGTGTTTTCTATCATCAAACAACTACCAAACAATGAAGAATAATAAGACAAGAGGATACAAGATGTAGACTATAATCCAAGGCCAAAACATTTCCTTTTAAGAGGAAAACCCATAAGAACTCTTCTCTTCTTCTCAAACTTCAAATGACAAATTCCAAGACCTAAGACTCTTGACAAAGACCCCTCGAATACAAATTCGACTTTCACAGCTTCCAACTTCTTTTCTAACAACTTCTCCAGCAACTTCGACCCCAACAACTTCTTGACTGCAATTTTCGGCTACTGCAGAAACCCTAGCTCTTGCACGTGTGGAAAAGATGGTGATTTCGTTCTTCCTTCTCCTTCGCTTGACTTGGTTTTTCTTCTTTGGAACTCAACTTGCAAAGTAGAGCTTTTGGTGCCCTAACTCAGCTCCTTTCTGCAATTCGATCTTGTTGTAGTGATGTAATCGTAATCTTCGCACGTGTGAGGAGATGGTAGCTCAAAAACAACTTTCAAAGACTTCGTTCCTTTCGTTCTTCAAGTCCTCCTCTTCTTCCCTCTTTTAGGTCTCTTTTTCTTCCTTGATCAAACTTCTTGTGAGTTGATTGTATGGCCTTCAAGTGAGGTTGATGTCTCTTATATATAGGCTTCTTCGGAGTTCGAATTGTTGTCCAAGAGGCTGACTTGATCCTTCTTGTACGCCAACTTGTTTGACAAGGTCTTGGAGGGTCTTTATGACACTTTTGACTTTACAAAAAAAATCTTTACAAGATACAACATGCCTAAAGGGGTCTTACATGTATGACAATGACTCTTTTGACTTCATAATTCTATGGCAAACCTAGAAGCACTCAATGGGTGCTTGACTTGAAAATAAATTTACCTTGAGCATCAAGAAGGACAATAATAAATTTATTTTTCTCTTTACATCAAATATATAAAATCATGATTACATTGGACATTATGAAGACCGAACCTAGTTACACATTTCAATACTCCCTCTTAACTAGGGAGGTATTCATAATACATACACAGTACTTGGACATTCTCATACTGAAGAATTCACATAAGAAGAGTCGGATTGATAAGCCATTTTATAAGCTATCATTTCAGTTTATTTCATTGCATCTTATCCTACCAACCAACATTGTCACATAGTAAGGCTTTGACTAACAACTCTCTCTCCACAAGAAAAGACCACAATGTTGGCGAGGCAATGACTAATAGACACCTTTCATCATTGTCTCTCAAGGCACATACCCCATCCAGATGTTCACAAGGTATGTCCTTTTAGGACCATTCCTATCTTGGAATAACACATCCTTAAGGAATTTCCTCTTTGACTACCCTTTCCAATAAAGGAATTTCCTCTTGGACTACTCTTTCCTATTGGATGCCCTACCACATCCTCAAAGAGTATTAGAATCAATCTCAGATGCTTACCTAATCCTCCATTCTTTCTTCATAACATGAAGACAAGAATGATGTGTCTATCTCTCCCTCTCAACTAGGGAGGATCTACAAATTCCATTAAAAACAATATTCACAAGCTCCCTTTTAACAATGGAGTTGCCCAAGCTCCCCCTCAACTAGGGACTTGTTTCCAACAACAACTATATGCTCTTTGGTTGAGATCATGGTACTATCAGCTGCTTGTAGGGCTCCTCTTTCTGTATCATGTCATGAACTTCATCTTCTTCATTATGGCGCCTTCTTCATCATAACTTCTTTTAGGGCTTCAACCATCTTTCTCCATCACTTCCCTTCAACGAACCATAGGGTTGAACCAATAGTCATGTCATCCTTCTCCTCATCGGAAAGTGATCTTGTAGTCCACAGCTGGCTTTACAGTGACCTCTTCCAAGTCATGTTTCTTTCAGGATCTTCCATCCATTCTCATGAGTACAGGTTGTAGGTGACTTTCTACCACCCTCTTTCGATAGCCCTGTAACAACCCAACCAGATGCTTTCAAAAATCAAAATGAACAATAAATCAAAGTTACCTCTTTATGATGGCCTTTCGTCATGACATCAACTTCTAGCAACATCAACATCTAGCACATGTATGAATCCATCTCCAAGACAATCATTACCAACGTTCTCCTTTTTCTAGCATACATATCTAATACTTCTAGTCAATATCAAATGCAGATTCCTTATCTTATCTTATTGATGCATCTTCCCACGAACTCTTTCATCTTCTTCACATGTTGCTTTCCTTGGAATCTTCTTTACATGGTTCTTTCAACATAGGAACCATGATTATCAACCACCTCATATTCCATATGAGGTCATATTATGTTGACTTCATCTTATTAATATGTAGAAGAGTTCAAGGCACGTTGTCTACATGCCTTCATGCATCATTCTAATGGAAGAGGTCCTTCTTCTTTGATCATTCTCATGAGACAGAGCTTTCAACCATGCCATCTGCAACTATATGATAACTTGACTTTATCTATCAAATATATACATACCTTTTCCTTATTTTGGTCATCTAGACTTCCTTCTAGCAACTTCCTTTTCTTGCTTAAAGATGAAAGTACTTCAACCAACTCAATATGTTGCACATCTTCGTCATCATACTTTACCAGTGGATCCCACACAAGGTGGAATGTGGACTGTCTGTGAGGCACTTGCTTTCTCCATAATAGGGGTGAACCTTCTCATAAAGATTCTAGTGGAGGATCTTGATGATCCTCATTCTGCAAATCCTCCTCTCTAATAATGATGATATAAGATGATCTCTCTTTATCTTCTATCTTGCTAGATGACTTTTTTCCAACATATAGATTGCTACTTCGGTTGTCCTTATATGCTTCTAATGAAGATGCCATGAGCTACTTCCTTTCTATGATGACTGCTTTATATAGACTTCAACTTCGGCTATATCATGCTTCTATGATGATGTCATCTCTATTCCTCCTAGATATAATGCATCCTATAATACTTGTGATGCTTTCCATCATGACTACTATCTTCTTATAGACAAATTGAAGGAGGTTATTTCAATCATAATAAAGGTCTTTCACTTCCTCCTCCTTTGACTTCTTCTTTTTAGGTTCTTCCACTTCTTCGGTGATATGGGCTTCATTTCTTTCTTTTCTTTTCTTGTTGTCCTTCTTGAGTTTAGGACATTTTCTTTTGAAATGTCCATATTCATTACATTCATAACATGGATCTTTTACATGTCAAGCTTCTTCTTTTTCCGAGGACCAAACTTTCCAAACTTCCCTTTCCTCCTAGCCATGGCAACATATGCTTGAACTTGTTCATTTGATCCAACATCGCTCTTTGCCTTTAACCTAGTTTCTTCAATTTTGCATAATGACCAAAGTTCACTGAATGGAGTGGCTTCCTTCTTTCCATAGATAATTGATACAAAGTTGCCCCATTCATCAGGTAGTGCATTGAGCACTACGGTGGTCATTTCTTTATCGGACATTATTTCTCCTAATTCTTGTAGTTGATCTCTTATTTGAGATACCCTCATAAGGTATGAGGCTACCCCTTCATCGTTAGATACCTTCATTTTGTATAATTTGCTGCTAAATGATATAACTTCTCCTGTATTGCTTACAGAAAACAATTCTACCAACTTTTCATAGATATCTTTCAATTTCTCCAACTTTGCTACATAAGGGATTGGGGAATCCTTTATAGATTCTATGAGGATTCTTTGAGCCCTTACTTCCCCTTTCATGTACTTTGATAGTGCTTGAGCTTGATCTTGAGCAGGTTTGGAGATTGAATCCTTAACAAATTCAATAACTTCATTCTCTATGAAGATCAAATCTATCCTCTTCTTCAATGCAAGGAAATTTGATGACCCAACCAGTTTGTTGCTCTCCTTGCAAAATGAAGTCATGTTGATAGTAGATTCAAACATAAATAGAAAATACTTACTTGTTAGGTGAAGATGCTCCTTTTGAAGATGATATCTTCAACTTGATGCCTTCTTGATGATGTTGATAATTGAAGATCCATTCTTGATAATGATTTCTTTCTTGGAGATGTCTTCCTTCTTTAGAGATGACAATGCTTCTTTTTCAAGAGAGGGAGATAGTCTTGATTCCTTTGATGATGATGGCAATGCTTCTTTTTTCTTCCTTAGATGATGATTGTAGAATGTGTGAGCTTCCCAAGAATACTTCAAGTGTAGAGTCCTTATTTGAATGAGGGTCTTTGAGGTCTTCTTCTTCTACAAAGTGTTGATCCTTCTAGATGATACGATCCTTGTGATGAGATGGGTAGTCCTCTTTGATGCTCCTCAATTTCTTCCTTCAAGATGATGATCTTCTTCAAGCCACCTTTCCTTGTTGATGTCACCTTAGCTCTGATACTATGTTGAGAAATCTAGGGGCAACTTGATTAGATGATTTCTCTAACCTTGATAACTGCTTGTGATGTATTTTTACTTAACTTGATTAGCTTCTTCTTTCGCTTGATTATTATTGTGTCTTCTATTATCAAACAACTACCAAACTATGAATAATAATAAGACAAGAGGACACAATACGTAGGCTATAAGCCAGGGCCAAAACCTCTTCTCTTGAGAAGAAAACCCACAATAACCCTTCTCTTCTTATAGAACTTCAAATGATGAATTCCAAGACCTATGACTCTTGACAAAAACCCCTCCAAGACCAAGTCAACTTTCATAGCTTCTAGCAACTTTTCTAACAACTTCGACCCCAACAACTTCTTGACTGCAATTTTCAGCTACTACAAAAACCCTAGCTCTTGCACGTGTGGAAAAGATGGTGATTTATTCCTTCCTTCTCCTTCACTTGACTTGGTTCTTCCTTCTTTGGAACTCGGCTTGCAAAGTAAACCTTTTGGTGCCCTAACTCAACTCCTTTCTGCAATTCGATCTTGTTGTAGTGATGTAGCCGTAATTTTCGCACGTGTGAGGAGATGATAGCTCAAAAACAACTTTGAAAGACTTTGTTCCTTTCCTTCTCCTAGTCCTCCTCTTTGCTCTTTTAGGTCTCTTTTTCTTCCTTGATTGTAACTTCTTGTGAGTCGATTGGTTGGCCTTCAAGTGAGGTTGATGTCTCTTGTATATAGGCTTCTTAGGAGGTCGAATTGTTGTCCATGAGGCTGATGTGATCCTTCTTGTAGGCCGACTTGTTTGACAAGGTCTTGGAGGGTCTTTATGACACTTTTGACTTTACAAGATATAACATGCCTAAATGAGGTTTTACATGTGTATGACAATGACTCTTTTGACTTCATAGTTCTATGACAAACCTAGAGGCACTCAATGGGTGCTTCACTTGAAAATAAATTTACCTTGAGCATGAAATCTATGCATCAAGAATGACAATAATTAATTTCTTTTTCTCTTTACATCAAATATATAAAATCGTGATTAAATTGGACATTATGAAGACCGAACCTAGTTACACATTTCAACAAGATGCTCGTGAAACTCTAGTGATTAGAAATGTTGGTTTATATTTGTGATAGGTGATTTGCGCCTATGATGTGTTGTTGATATGTTTTGATGGTTGATTTTTTTATTTGACGCATGTTCAAGGAGTTGTAAGGATGGCAAATGTATTTGGTCTCGAAGAAAGTGATCGGTTAGAGGGAGCCTTTAACTTCACTCCTTGGAAGTGCAAACTTAAGAGGATATTAAAGGAGGTTGATCTACGAACCATTGTTGAGGAGAGGGCTATAGTAACATGCCTAAATGAGGTTTTACATGTGTATGACAATGACTCTTTTGACTTCATAGTTCTATGACAAACCTAGAAGCACTCAATGGGTGCTTCACTTGAAAATAAATTTACCTTGAGCATGAAATCCATGCATCAAGAATGACAATAATTAATTTCTTTTTCTCTTTACATCAAATATATAAAATCGTGATTAAATTGGACATTATGAAGACCGAACCTAGTTACACATTTCAACAAGATGCTCATGAAACTCTAGTGATTAGAAATGTTGGTTTATATTTGTGATAGGTGATTTGCGCCTATGATATGTTGTTGATATGTTTTGATGGTTGATTTTTTTATTTGACGCATGTTCAAGGAGTTGTAAGGATGGCAAATGTATTTGGTCTCGAAGAAAGTGATCGGTTAGAGGGAGCCTTTAACTTCACTCCTTGGAAGTGCAAACTTAAGAGGTTATTAAAGGAGGTTGATCTACGAACCATTGTTGAGGAGAGGGCTATAGTTTACATTGATCATCAACAATTTGTTAAGCATATAAAGAAAGTTGCTAAGGCGAAGAGGATATTATTGGATTTCGTAAAGGACCACTTTATCCATCATATTGTAGGTGAATCAACACAACAGGTTTATGGACCATTGATCTCTCTTCATAAATGTCACCCACAAGATGCTCTTTAGAAACAAGTTCAACAACACAAACATGAGTGATACATACACAATGGATTAACTGTTTGATGAAGATCATCAAGGCTAGAAATCATCTCCTTGCTACTGGAGAAAAGATTGGAAATGGGGAGTTATTGCACATAACACTAAATGGGCTATGCAAGGTGTCTATATGCATTAGAAGTTTCCCACCCTGGAGAAGCTTTGGGATGCTTTCATCCAAGAGGATATAGGCAAGAGATAGTTGTAGTGAGAGTGGAGGAGATCTAAAACCTATCCCTGATTGGGAAGGTGAGGAAAGGAGTTAAGAAAGGAGGACCCAAGAAGGATTAAATGAGCAAGACAGAAGAATTAGATTATTTATATGAGGGGAAGAAAGGCCTAAGTTAAGTGAAGTGCTTCAAGTGTTGCAAGATGGGCCACTATGCATCTCAGCGTCTCGAGAAGAATAAAGGAAAGCAACAACAAAAACAATATGTACTTCCGTAGGGAGTGCAAAAGCTTCTGTTAGACTAGATGAGTTAGCATCCAAGCTTGAGACAACTTTCTCTGTGGTATTGTGCCTTTCCACTAACATCATTTCTCATGTAGGGTGTTATGTGGATAGTGGAGCATTTAGACACTTAACCTTCAACAAGAAGACTTTCTAAAAGCTTCAAGAATGAGAGGATGGCATACATGTGGAGTAGGGTGATGACGCCACTTACCTAGTTACCAAAATGGGCTTTCTCTCTTTTTACATGCCTTCAGGTGACGTTCTCATGTTGCGTGATGAATTGTATGTTCCTAGTTTGAGTAACAATCTTCTTTCAATGTCTTGTATAACACATCTAAAGTGTGTGATTGATTTTGATGATCAACAAGTCATCACTGGGGACAATAGGCATGAATATGATTCAGTTTTTGCCATGATTCCTTAATAAAGACCCGGATTTACTTTATGAAGGCCAAGGATGAAGTGTTCTTTGAGTTTCATGAGTTTAAGGCCTTGGTCAAGAATCATAGAGGAAAGAAGATTAGATTGTTGAGATTTGAAGATGAAGTAGAGTTAACCTCCAAGGACTTTGATATTTTGCAAGGAAGTGGGGATCAAGAGCTATAGAACCATATAAACCACAATACGATGGGGTTGAAGAGAGGAATAAGTGATCTATCATTGAGATAGCCATGCAAATGATCCATAACATGGATTTACCCATGTACCTTTGGGCTGACACATGCAAAAACTATGTACATTTAGAGTAGATGTCAATGCAAGATATCGAAGGATATGACACCAAAAGAATCCTTTACTTATGAAAAACCTCAGGAATCACATTTTTATGTATTTCAATTTCCTGTTTATATTCATGTGCCTCGTGAAAAGAAGACTAAATTTGCACCATCGAGCATCAAGGGTATATTTGTTGTTTATAGTGAGACATCCAAGACTTAATAGATCTATATTTTAGCACAATGAAGGATAATGGTAAGGTGAGATGTTAAATTTGATGAGGATGCATGTTCTCTAAGTCTTTGGGGCCTCTTACAAAGGTTGAGGAGGTAGAACATCTAATTGTTCCAATGGATGATCTTTGAAATAAAGGAAAATCAAATTCATATTATCAATGTTTGGTGAAGGAACAAGGGACTCTTTGCTATCTAGTTTAGCTAGGAGGTGAAGATGCTTACCTATGCTTTGTAGAGATCACAAGATCAAGGAGGAACACAAAAAAAAAAATCATGTATGTCACCTCCGTAAGAAATTTCCGACTTATGTCGTGTTGATATCTTCTTTGTTAGACTTTCCTAAACCCAACACTCGGTATTTGGTTCCCAACAATTATTAATTGAACGAATACATGGCTAAGTTTCTAACCAATAAAAAAATATAGCGGAAGCAAAATTACTCGATCTGAATCATACACACATATACAGATTTATGCCCAATCAACAGTTCTTCATTAATAAATTAATCACATCACCTACTTGGGCTCCTGTACTAGGAATAATGGCCCAGCTGAGAAAATACAATATGAAATTAGGTCAATGAGGCTACGAAGAACAATGATGTCAATACAAAGCAAGAGTATTAAAAAGTCTCTTATATAAAGACCAAAAAGTATAGTAGAAACATGAGGTGGATATGCGAAAACATTAGAAAACTCTTGAATTCAAGTGCAGGCAACTACAACGGGAGGGAGATGTGCAAAGGGAAAGGATCTACAGACTGGACCATGATCCAATAATCCACCTCTCCTAACATTTGAGGTTGAATGAAGAAAACTCAAGATAAGATGATGCCCTAAGAAGAGCTAAGGGAACATCTGGACCCTCTACTGCATTGTTGTCTAGCCATTATAACTCATTGTTGATCTCTAAGTGATCTGATCAGCCTGCTGGTAAGGGATTTGGTCTAGCGATGTCTCTAAGTTCTTTGGGGAGGGGGAATGGTCCCTCTGATTTGCATTGATGTAGAGATAGATTCAACGTTGTCATCAACTTGTTTCTTACTGCCCCTAATTAATGGGGGCATTGTAAAGGAGGTAAATCATTGAATAGGATCCAGCCTAGGAGGCGGCTAGAGAGTATGTGTAGGAAGTCCAAGGACCTCCTCCATATAAAGGGCTAGATATCTCTGGTCTAAGTACTGGAAGAAACTAGAAAGGGTCTAGATCCCCCTGAACATGCAATGAAATCTCCCACTGATCTCATAATAAATGAGGCAATAGAAGATGATGTGCTCCTTCTAATCAATCTCTCAAAGATGACATGGCTGGAAGATCTGTCTAAATTGTCTAGCTAATGATCCGTATTAATCTGTAGTAGATGAGATCCAACTTTGAACTGTCCTAAGGAAATTTAAAGGGCTTGCATCCAATGGCAAAGAGTAATCCTAAGTGAAATGGTTGATAGTAATATAATGGACTAATGAGTCATGTGAAAAGGGAAAGATGAAAGAAAACCCCAAAACCAAGTACATAATCACTCCTTGGGAAAATGGAGTCAAGGGAGCATACACTGAAGAGGGAAAGTGTATGAAAATCAAGACAATAAGGAACTATAGAAACTATTGCAGGTAACGAAAGTGTTTTAAAGAACCATGCCAAGAGAGTTGGCTAATTTGGGCTAAGAAGGCATGATCGAGACGGTAAGAGGGTTGCAATAACCATTGGAGATCTAAATGAGAAACTTGGAGTGAAGGTCAAGAAGAGACCTTGAGGGCTAGGAAGTCCTGCAATGTACAGTTAGAGGGAGTCAGGCTTCAGAGGAAGTGAGCAAGCTTAGGAGGGACTTAGTGTTCAGAGAGAGTTAGCAGGATTAGAGGGAGTTAGGAGCTCAGAGGAAAGAATCCTTCAAACTATGAAGAGGAAGAAGATCGAGAATTGAAATCATCACAAGATCTAGAGCTAGAAAAGACTACTCCAATGAGATATCTCATCATACATTGGCCAACATCAGTGCTCCACAAACCCTCAAGATAAAACGATATATCAAAAAGAAAAATATAACAACGTTGATTGATTCGAGAAGTACCCATAACTTCATCAATTACAAATTAGAAAAATTTCTCAATTGCTTTGTGGAATGATTACAGATGGAGGTACCATAAAATGTTTAGGGAAGTGCCATAGTATTAAGCTCAACTATATCCTCTACTCCAATGCATCTCCAAAAAGTTATCAACAATCATTCCAAGGTATTTGGAGAGATGCCTATGGGTCTTTGACAAGCTCGAGATCATTACCATGCTATACATATGCAGCCTAAAGCATACCACCTAACATTAGGCCTTATAGGATCCATATACATAGAAGAGTGGGATTGAGCATATTATTCAAGAAATATTAGAGGTCAACATCATTCAATAGAGCCGGAGTGTTACAAAAAGGGATGGTTCATGGCATATGTGTCCATACTACAGACAACTCAACAAAATGACCATCAAAAATAAGTTTCCTATTCTTTTCATTGATGATTATTAGATGAATTGCATGGAGAAATTTTCTTTACTAAGTTGGATCTTCTGCTCCATTCTTGCAAGATCTAGATCTAAGAGATCCTAGGAGGCCTCCTACCTTGTCACCAAGACCTATGTGGGATTGCCAACTCAGATCTTGGTATAGGGATTGACCTTCTAGCTGGAAAATCTTCACTTCTAGACAACAGCAATAGGCTCCCCCCATAATATGGAGAGACACACAATGAATTGGTGCTTCTTCTGTCTCTTTTAGATGGATTCTATCACAAGCTTTTTCTCTTCAATCTCAGATTCTAGGAGTGATACTTATACAAGGGAGAATGACCCATAGTGCAGCACTTCCTCCTTTGGCAATGATCAATTTAGTGGGCTCTAAGGCTCCCCCCTATACCCCCATCCAAGGCATTCCTCAAGGGAGTTTTTAGCTTTTGGCTCTCAGCCTTAGCACTCCATACATCACTCTAGATTTCCCAGCAACATGTTCTTCTCATGTTTTTAGCTTTTGGCTCCCACGATGTATTTATATTGTTGCTCTTAATAGCCCCATTGACCTCTCGAGCTCATTTGTTGGAAGCTAATATTATCTCATTTTATCTCCACAAAAGTTGGATTTGCCCCTAGTGCTATTTTTTTTCTTTTTATTGCAGAATTAGGGGTTGTATTGGTTCTGATTCTTACACCATCTCTTGCAAACATTAAAAAAAATATCTCGTCATCTCACTCCGAATATTAGGTTGCCTTGCTTCTTTTCTCTATGTTCTTGTGTGTGAGCAGTCACTTTGCTTTGGCTCTGATCAGTCCAGTCCCTAAGCATTCACGTTTCTTTTCATTGTGTGTTTGATATCATTTCAGAAAAAGTACACAAACAATGAATGCAAGACTGAACATACAAGAAAAAAATGTACTTGATTCTTATTATTCAATATGGTGGATATCAATACATATAGGGGAGACATTGTTTGTACCGAAGTCCCATACAACCAACTTATCACCTACCTCTGAATATGGTTTAATAACATTAATGACATGTGACTTGCATATAAGTCACTTTATTTCAACCTGAAGTACAATGTAAGTTTATTATCATACAGTATGATAAAAAGATGATAATGGCAATATAGTTCATGAGCAAGGCTACCCAGAGAATGAATCATCCATGGAGAAACGGGGTTAATATTACTAAAATAAAGCATATAAGGCGTCCAGATGGTTAAAAAGAAGAGAAATGTCTCAGATTGACTAACTCTAGAATGTATGCGGAACCTGATCTTCGAACACTAATTTTGAACACGGGGAAAAGTTTGAAATAAAAAAGTTCAGTAAGGATACAGAAATGGATGAGGAACATTTATCAGGTTATCAGATCGAGAAAGAAATTTAGCTCAAAGAATCAAAGGAATATCCTTTGAGTGCCCCAAAGCAACTGAAGCTTCAATGAATGGAAGAAGTGAAATATCACAATACTCCCCTTGTGCCATCTGAGAAAGGGCCAAAGGAGAATGCTTCTGATGGAAAAGCAGTGCAGTTAAGAACATTTTGAATATTGAGGTTCTGATATCTGGGAAAATATATGGAATAATTTGATATCTTTGTACAGTGGAATGAATTTATTGTACATCTCCAGAAGGGGTTTCTGTGGATTCTGATAATTCAAAGGAAAATATTATTTTCCTTTTCTGATGAATAGAAGTATATATGTGCTCGTAATATACTCCTTGATGACAAACATACTTTTGCTGGTGCCAAGAATTTCTACAATGGATCACATAAGAAAATAAACTGCATATTTCTCTTGAGAACAAGCAAAGCTTGAGATCATAATACCTTGTTTGGATGAGTTGAAAAATGGAAAGCTTAAAAACTTTTGCATCAATAGAAAATGAGTCAAAAATTTCATACAGTTTTCATAATGATAATATATGTGCTCATAATAGTTCAAATTTTATCATATACACAAATTAAGTCGTGGCATAAGCAAATAATAATCATGTTCACTGTTTACATAAACAAGGGAAAAACTGAGAAGCCATGCTTTGTTTTCCAAAGTCAATGAAGTTGCAGAATGTATATAGCAGGTAAAAGGAATGTGATTCACCCTTAGGTGAAAGTTCAGAAGTTACATTTACTTTATAATGAGGTTTTTAAAATGGGTATGGGCTTGATAATCAACACCCACTAATGGTGGGATCATTCCTATTCTAATTTGTCAAAGAAATGGTTGATTCATTTTATCAGTAGAAATTTCAATGTAATGTTTCCAAATTGGAACAGCTACACTATTGTGAATAATCTGAGTTATTACCAATGTGGAGCTACAGCAATATGTCTTATAACAGATGTCAAAACACTTAACCTTCAGGTAAATATGCAGCAGCAACCTTATACAACGTTTTCTAGATCAAAAGGTGGGGAAAAGTGATGATTTAGGCCCTAAAACGGATGTATTCAGAGATCTACGTAAAAATAAGGTGGAAAAGCGGTTGGATCTGATAGCTAGGGTTATGAGGGACTCCCATGTTAAATTTCAGCAAAAACAAATACGTTTTGCTAAGTTAAACAGTTCCTCCTTTCCTAACTAGGCTAGAAAACCCTGATTTCGCATGACCTGGAGTATGCAGAAATTTACTGAATCACAGGAGCATAATTTTCTGAAGGGTTTAGTGAATATGGAGTATGAACATCAATGAAACACAACTAAGACATGGCCATAGCACTTTACATGAGAAATACAGTGAATTTACATGAAGAAATGCCTCAAAACCCAGCACTATAACACAAGGGATTGTAGGATGAACCAGAAAACGTAATTTACAGGAATCTGAAGCAGTGTTTTATTATGTTTCAGATCTATAAAAGATCAGAGTACAAAAAGATAGATCAGAATGGGATCTTTATGCAAAATTGGCTTTTTAGTACATTCCCCTTGGGGATCTCAGCAGAAAATGAAGAACATTGAATAGATCTAAGATCTACACTATGGATCTGCAGTAAATTTCAGAAATTTCTGAAGAATATGTCACACAGCAGATCAGATCTGAAATGGATCACCATAGTGAAGGAGAGGAGTCCTTTCACCGGAGATCTCTCCTCCAAACTGATATCAAATGTACACTGCAACTCTGTCTGCAAAATGATGCAGTTTCCTCAAAGAACTGCACAGATGAAGTGGAGCACACTTTGGCCTGATGCCAAGATAAGAATCTGAAGCCCCAAATAGCTACTACACTCCTGCCAGTGATTTAGATGACTTCACCACTGAGAAGATGCAATAGAAACCTTCAGATCTGAGTAGATCTGATTCCACTTGCTGCAGCCTACATAAACAGCTCACCCCAAACAGGACTGCACTGTAGATGTAAGATGAGGCTTGGCCAAAATGCCAGATAGTGGATCAATGCAGCACAATCTCCTCCAAGAGACCCTCTAGGAAGGAGGTAGGGTTCCTAACCAGGAAGCCCTCTCTATCCTCTTGCTAAACAGCCCAGAGAATAATTCTCAAGAATGATAATCTACTAAACAACCTTTTCCTCGAGCCTCCTCCTTTCTTTTATAAGATGAGGATGTGCAAAACCCTAAACCACCTTGAATCACTTAACCCCTTTCACATGAGGTCCTCCTTCTAGAACTGCGTTGTCCCTTTAGGAGATACACTGAACCTAGACAGCGTTGTGGATTTGGTCCTGTTGACCCAGTCAAATAGCTCAAACTTGTTTCACACACAAGTAGATTTTATTAAGTAAGCCTTGATTTGACTTTGTTCACATTGGGCATTGATTCATTTTGTTGTTTTGGAGTTTTAGAGTTCCTCCTCTACACTTTTATTCTTGAGTTAGGCAAACTGAAAATAAAATGTTATATTCCCACTAGCTGCAAAATGTGGGAACATTACAGTCTCCCCCGGAAAAATGTTTCTTGCCCTCAAGCAACTCTCGTTGTAGATGCAAATCATCTACTCCCCTCCAAATGGCATCCACATAAGGAAGGCTTTCTCCTTTTGCTGCAATAGGTTATGTATGTTTGGTTCCATAGTTGTCTTCCACAAATGCATGAGATGACTTCCAATTGTAAGGTTAGAGGTCCTCTTCCTATCATGAAGTACAAAATGACAATTACATGATGTCCAACACCATCATAAACACATGAGAGACATAAAATAAAGTAGCTCCTTCCATAAAGGAAAAGCTTCATCATGAAAAACATTCCTCCATCCATGTTTCATGAACTTGATTAAGCATTGTTATGCTTTCATTCTTAGCCCTGTTGGCTTTGTTGGATCCAAACTCCATCATTCTAGCGTTAGGTAAAAGAAGAAGGTAAGGAGTAATATGGGTAGACAAAGATGTCAAACCATATTCTCTTAATAATAACCACCGGAGCAAGGCCCTTTGCTGCCATCCTCCATCTTTTCCATGCAAGATGGACAAGCCAAGCTTCCCAAAAGATGATGTACATGCCTTTCTTTGCAGCCATTTATCTTTGATACATAAGGCATGAATCAGAAAATGATGAGCTATGGGGTGGTCACCATACTCATTTAAAAGAAACCAAAGCAACAAGAGGTCTTGTTGCCTTCTTTCCTCCTCATGTGCACCATGAAAACAAACCATACTAATGGACATATGATATGTCACATCAGCCCAATACAAAGGATCTTCATCAATGCACATCATGAAATTATTATGCCAAATTTTACATAATGCAAAACACATAGACATAGGAGATGTCATGTGGTGGCCATACTTTCTCAAGTGAAACAAAATTATACATGCCTTCTCTCGCTGCAACATATCATTGAAATCCAAGGCATGATTCAGAAAATGATGAGCTATTGGGGAGTAACCATACTCACCCAAGAGCAGCCATAGCAACAAGGACTTTTGCAGCCTTCTTGCCTTATCGACATGTGGATCATGGAGCAACAACACAATGATGGACATGTGAAATGTCTCATCAACATAGTACAAGCAAGCTCCCTCATACCACATCATGTGGGAGTTATCCCTTCTTTCGAACCAAAGTACATGCATGAAATATTCTCCAAACAGAAATACAGGTAGACATATGAGACATACTTCAAACATGGATGAATACATGGACATGAGATTTAACAGGTGATGTCCAAATTCTTTTTTTAACAACCACATCAACCATGCCTCCTCTTTATACACCATATTAGTGATGCATAAAGCATGAGATGAGAAAATGAGAATCTTTGGGTAGTGATCATGCTTACCCCAAAGCAACCAGCGTTACCATGCCTCCTTATTCATTTCATAACTATTCTTTAAGGCATAGATCAGAGAAATAGGTGCCTTTGGAGAATGATAGGAGTCTCCCAAGGGCAACCAGCGTAACCAAGCTTGCTGGTCCATATATGTCTGCAAGTGATCATGTGATCTCTTGCTCACCATCCTCATCCACTCACTCAAATATGGAAGTTACGAGTGATGTGCTGCATAATCATGGCATCCTTCCCTTGTAGAACACCATCTTCTTCAAACCGACGAAGAGCATTGTACTTCATGAGATGTTGAAGTACACCTTTCATGAGACCTCTTAAAGAGACCTATTCTTCCTTCATGACCTTCCAAAACCAGTGAGGTTTTGGATCTGTTGTAGTTAGAAGTCTCTCTTTGAGCTGTAGCATTCTCATTGAGAGAGTGTCATCTAGAGGGGAGAAAATGCTTCTCATCTCAAGATGTCTACTCTTCCTCTTCTTCTTCTTCATTGCTTCAAGGTTGAAGCTGCCTCTAGAATGTTCCAAAAGAGCTGAAGTCTCTTTGTCACAGTCACTAAGTGACAACGCTGTAGATTTACAAGGTGATGCATGCACTGTCTCAAAGCAAGTTACATTACTGACCTCACAATCAACCATTGAACATAGGATAGTACTAATCCCCTTTTTTGAAACTCTACATCTCAACTCAAAAGATTGAGTGCAGCTCAACAATGATGCATAGGGATAGTTTCCCGTCTTCTCCTTGATTAGATCAAGGGTCCTTTGCGCGGTGATAGGTCTTTGCTTCAAATCAGCAGTTTGATCTAATCCTTGGCTATGCATTGGTCTTGCATCAATATGTGCTGAAATTTTATGCATACCTTGGATCAACTGATATGTGGGAGCCTCTTGACAGAACACAAGAGTACCTCCACCCGGATCAAAGATGTCTCCAACTGCTGGCAAGAATGATGGCTTCCTTCCTTCAAGTATACCAGCTCTGGTATCTCCCTCTTCCTCATGCATCTCCTGATTCATGCAGGGACTCCATATGTTAAGAGCTCAAGGCTACCTTGCGAAAATGCAATTGCCTCTCCTCTAGATGCAAGTACTTTAGTAGCAGGTGGTGAAAATGGAGATCTCTTGCCCAAGGTGATAAGATTGACATCCTCCTTGGTTTCCTGGGGAGATGTCTCTTTGTGGCTCATCTTTTTCCCCTTCTCTTCAAACTCTTTGAGATCTTCTTCAATGCCCTTCAATGTTTGGAAAAGAAGCAATGAGATCTCTTCTTCAGTCATTCTCCCTACTTTGTGATGATAGGAGGTGTATAGTTCCTCCTCTTCATCTTGAAACCCTTTAGGAGTTTCTTTGCATCTCTCTTCTTCACTTCTATACCTCTCACCTTCTTCAAAGAAAGTGGGCATAATGGATCTATGAGGAGATCTAGGATTCTCTGGCCTTCTGCTTTGCTGATAGGAAGTGCTAGGGCTTCCTTCTTCTTCTTGAATCCTCATGCAGATCTTACTGTAGCTTGCTTCCTCTCAAAACCCTCTAGGAGTCTCGGTGCATCCTCTCTCTCTTCTGATTTACTTCTTGGGAGAGACCCTCCTTAGATCTGAACACTGATGAGAGTAATCTCATCCTCTCCATCATTCTGATCTCTGCTTCTCCTTTTTACAACACTTTGGCTTGAAGCCACAGGTTGAGCCAAAGATCTTGCTCTGATACCACTGTAATGTTCCCAAATTGGAACAGCTACACTATCGGGAATAATCTGAGTTATTACCAATGTGGAGCTACAACAATATGTCTTATAACAAATGTCAAAACACTTAACCTTCAGGTAACTTCAGGTAAATATGCAGCGGCAACCTTATACAACGTTTTCTAGACCAAAAGGTGGGGAAAAGTGATGATTTGGGCCTTAAAACGGATGTATTCAGATATCTGCGTAAAAATAAGGTGGAAAAGCGGTTGGATCTGATAGCTATGGTTATGAGGGACTCCCATGTCAAATTTCAGCAAAAACAAATACGTTTTGCTAAGTTAAACAGTTCTTACTTTCCTAACTAGGCTAGAAAACCCTGATTTCCCATGACCTGGAGTATGTAGAAATTTACTGAAGCACGGGAGCGTAATTTTCTGAAGGGTTTAGTGAATATGGAGTATGAACATTAGTGAAACACAACTAAGACATGGCCATAGCACTTTACATGATAAATACATTGAATTTACATGAAGAAATGCCTCAAAACCCAACACTATAACACAAGGGATTGCAGGATGAACCAAAAAACATAATTTACAGGAATTTGAAGCAGTGTTTTATTATGTTTCAAATCTAAAATAGATCAGAGTACAAAAAGATAGATCAGAATGGGATCTTTATGCAAAATTGGCTTTTTAGTACATTCCCCTTGGGGATCTCAGCAGAAAATGAAGAACACTGAATAGATCTGAGATCTACACAATGGATCTACAGTAAACTTTAGAAATTTCTGAAGAATATGTCACACAGCAGATCAGATCTGAAATGGAACATGGATTGGTTGGCCAATCCACGGATCACCACAGTGAAGGAGAGGAGTCCTTTCACTGGAGATCTCTCCTCCAAATTGATATCAAATGTACACTGCAACTCTATTTGCAAAATGACGCAGTTTCCTCAAAGAACTGCGCAGATGAAGTGGAGCACACTTTGGCCTGATGCCAAGATAAGAATCTGAAGCCCCAAATAGCTACTACACTCTTGCCAGTAATTTAGATGACTTCACCACTACGAAGATGCAATGGAAACCTTCAGATTTGAATAGATCTGATTCCACTTGTTGCAGCCTACATAGACAGCTCACCCCAAATAAGACTGCGCTGTAGATGTAAGATGAGGCTTGGCCAAAATGCCAGATAGTGAATCAATGCAGCACAATCTCCTCCAAGAGACCCTCTAGAAAGGAGGGAGGGTTCCTAACCAGGAAGCCCTCTCTATCCTCTTGCTAAACAGCCCATAGAATAATTCTCAAGAATGATAATCTACTGAACAACCTTTTCCTTGAGCCTCAGAAAGGATGTGCAAAACCCTAAACCACCTTGAATCACTTAACCCCTTTCACATGAGGTCCTCCTTCTAGAACTGCGCTGTCCCTTTAGGAGATACATTGAACCTAGACAGCACTATGGATTTGGTCCTGTTGATCCAGTCAAATAGCTCAAACCTGTTTCACACATAAGTGGATTTTATTAAGTAAGCCCTGATTTGACTCTGTTTACATTGGGCATTGATTTATTTTGCTGTTTTGGAGTTTTAGAGTTCCTCCTTTACACTTTTATTCTTGAGTTAGGCAAACTGAAAATAAAATGTTATATTCCCACTAGCTGCAAAATGTGGGAACATTACATTCAACAAGAAATTTATCTCACTTGGCTGTCAGAATGGGATTCTATGAGATGAATCACAAATTACATAAATTCTGCTGTCAGAACATTAGAAGTTGGAACCACTATTCTGGGACTCGATGCATTGAGTGGATGAATACGATTAGATAGATGTCTAGCCTTACAGAGACTGGTTGAGGATCTTTGTTAGTTTTGTAATTCAATATGCAGACATTTTGAAGTCAGACATGACATTCATCATGGAACAGAAGAAATTGCATAATCTTACAAGACACTTGTTTGACCTATTTTCGTGCATAAATATTGCAAAAAATATGTAGAAAACAGTGCAATTCTGATTAAGTAATTGAACTTCAGGCTCTTAGCACCATGGTTACCATACTCGGCGACAGCTGAGACTCAGGGAAGCAGTTGACTTAACATACTTGGCAGTATAAAAAAATGCAGGAAAAATCACTGGCAAGTGTGGTGAGTATTGACTTGGGATACTCGGCATGAACGGAAGAAATTGCATAATCTTACAAGACACTTGTTTGACCTATTTTCGTGCATAAATATTGCAAAAAATATGTAGAAAACAGTGCAATTCTGATTAAGTAATTGAACTTCAAGCTCTTAGCACCATGGTTACCATACTCGGAGACAGCTGAGACTCAGGGAAGCAGTTGACTTAACATACTTGGCAGTATAAAAAAATGCAGGAAAAATCACTGGCAAGTGTAGTGAGTATTGACTTGGGATACTAGGCATGAATTGGGAGCATGGTGAGCATCGACCAATCAATCCTCAGTTAACAAGAATTGGAAGAGTATTGAGGAGTACTTATCCGATCATCATACTCTCCATATTTGGGGGCATGTGGGAGTCATACTCAGGAGAATTGCAACTATGCTTAGCACTAAAAAAGTTTGTCAATTTGTATTCCCAGTATTGAAGGTCAGCTGTGATAATTACCTCTGGAGCCGTTTCTTATAGACATTGTTTGCATCCAATGCATTTGCCAGTTCTGTCTCCAAGGCCACAATCCTGTCTGTTGCTTTTTCATGTTCTGCAGGTTCTTTAGACCTAGAAATCATAGCCTGAAGTTGAGCATTGACCTGCAGAGAAACCACTAAATGTCATGGCACATTGACACAATGCACAATGATAATTTGTAACCTTTTTATAAATAAAATTTTCAATTCCTGTCAGAAGCATTGCATGAACTGCTATTGCTATTTTAAATTATGTTTCTGAATCCAAGCCTACAATTCAAGGTAGGTAATACCGTTTTCAAATGTTGCAGTTCTCTCTGGAGATTTTCATGTGAACCAAGCTTGGATAAATGGTTCTTTTCATGTTCTAAGAGCACTGAATTCTGGATTTTCCAACTTTTGCATGGGAAAGACATTAATAAGTGGACAGAAATTATATTGTAGATAAATGTCTTTCGGATTAATCACATCATTAGGATTAGGTCGATGTTTCGAACCATCTAATGTGGTTCATCCTCAGGACAAGGTGAAGAAAGAAATAGATCACATTGAATAAATAGTAGGGCAATGACGCATCCCTACTATTTATTCAATGTGATCTATTTCTTTCTTCACCTTGTCCTGAGGATGAACCACATTAGATGGTTCGAAACGTTGACCTAATCCTAATGATGTGATTAATCCGAGAGACATTTATCTACATTATGGATCACAAAAGTCTTAGATCTAACAGAAATTATATTAATAATCATGTACCACTGCATAGCATATGTTTTCAAAGATTGAGAAGAGACGGTCCTGTTTATCAGTATCTATATAATTTTCCTAAATTGTTTCATGTGTTACTCTTCTATTTCTAGTATTCTACGTTGTTGGCATTTTCCTTTCTAATGTTCTTCAAGTTGTTTTAGGTTTCTAACATTGCATGTCATTTCTAAACTTTGAAATTTTTGTAATGTTTCTTTAGAGGATGCATTAGTTATGCATTTATTCTTAGTAGCAATTTGTGCCCAACGAAAATATTCTGCACACTGTCAGGTTATTGAGAATGAGCACTATCCAATCAATTTTGAGGACCTATGGTATTTCCATTTAAATAGCAATAATCAATGGCCACCTTGACGTCTGTCAAGGATTCTATTATTTATGATTTGGAACAATAAATACAGCTATAAATATTTCTGATAATCCAGTAGCCTCTTACCATTTGCTTGCAGAAGGCAATATCAGTCATGGTATTATTTTCTGTGAATTTGCATGAAGAGGCGAACCACAAAAATATCCTGTTATGGATTACCTTGCAATCTTTCTTACACATCAGGCTCATTCATTATAAAATAAGTTCTAGACTCTAGGCTACAGGGCAAGGATAACTTAGGCATTTCAGAGTAATAAATCACATGGATTCTTTGGCCCTATGTAACAGAAGCATCTAGGTTGCCCCTCATTTCTATATAGAAAACGCCTCCACTATGGAAATAATACAGAAAATCTTGGGAAATGTATGGAAAACACAGCAAATTGAAAGTAGGAAATAAATGGATAACTAAGTTACATGACACTAGGACATGGGACATGAAGGACACATGGTTACGAGTATCTGACATAGGACACATCGACCCTGGAAACAAGACACAGGAGGTACATTTTATATATTTATATATTATATATATTAGAAAATTACATATTACAAATGCAAAATAAAATATAGACATAAAAATCCAATTTTTTTAGAAATTAAAAACTAGTTACAACATCTATTTTATGGTCTTATGCTTGAAGTGAAATTTAGCATCAGTGTCAAATCTGAAAAAGTAACTATGAAAAAATATATTGTTTAACTTCCTTTCAGTACATGAGGGCATAGATTGTACATGGATTTAGTTTCCAGTATTTACAGTGCAATGAGTCTCTTCCAATTTCTCTCTTTGTAGCCATCCAATGTTGACAAACTTGTGTGATTTAGTTGCTAGTATATAAAGCCCAATGATTCTTGTCCTATTTCTCTTTTTGTAGTCATCCAATGTTGAGGGAATACTGTGTGTGCCCATATGGATTTCTCATGTATCAAATATCTTGGTGTTCTTAAATACATATTTTAATGATGGTAAAGCAGTTCAGATTTTGCACCTTGGTGTCCAACCTGTTGGGACACGTCTAGGGAAAGTGTCTGACACATGTTTGGTGCATCTATTGTTTTAGAATATGTGCCAAACACGTGTTCGATACGTAGGATACAAACATGGGGCCCCTGAAAGATGTGCCTTGCAACCTATATGGATAATATAAATGTAAACAAAAGTAGTTAAGTATAAATTAGATTAAGAAAGTTCTATATTATATATAATAACTGAATATAAAAAATAAAACACTTAACGAACCCACAAGTTACAACAATAAAACCAAAGGATTAGAGGTTATGGGAGAAATTTCAAAAGGAAAATTGTTGAAGCTTTAGTGTCACTTGGGTTCAACCTTCATCATATATAGAACAGTTCACAAATTTCATTTAGTCATTTTGTAGAGAGGAATATAATGATCAAAGATATTGAAGTAAATCAACGTCTATTTTGAAGTGTATAGTTTGGATGTGAACCATCATGGCCTCCTCCTCACTTGAACATTGTCATCTTATTGTTGGCGTCTTTGGTGACCCTGGCTCAACCTTCAAAGATTCATGCTTTCCATCATCTATCACTAGAATGGGGTCATATGACTTCCTAGATGCATAGTCTTCCTCAAATTTTACATCCCTGCCTAAGGTTGTCTTCCCCTGCTATGGAACATAGACCATATAGGTCTTTGAAGTCTCACTGTAAGGCACAAATAAACACTTCTTCCTAGAAGGATCCAACTTGGTCCTCTTTTCTATAGGTACATGGATATAAATTGGAGAACCAAAGTTGCGAAAATGACTCACCTCTAGCTTCACACTATTGAATGCCTCCTCTGGTGTCTTGTCCTCTAAGACCTTGTCAGGACATCGAATTTGGATGTAGAATACTATGTTGCATGCCTCTACCTAGAGAAACATGGGCAAGTCTTGGTCCAGATAATGGCCTTAGTAGCCCCTATAAGGGATCATTTTTTTTGCTCCCCTTCTACTACGGATTGTATGAAACAATCAACACCTTTTTCATTCCTGCTTCCTTGCAAAAATCCTTGAACATGTTGGAGGTATAACTCACCCTCATTTTCTGATCTCAAAACCTTGATCTTTTATCTTATTTGGTTCTCAGCAAGAGCTCTAAACTCTTGAAACCTACTAAATACTTCAACCTTTGTCTTTATGAAGTAGATCCATGTCTTGCAAGAGAAGTCATCAACGAGGGAAACATAGTACATGCACCCTTTTGTTGATGCTACTAAGATCGGTATACATACATTTGAATGCACTAGGTCTAGAATCCCCTTAGACCTATGTTGACTGCTTGGGAAAGCAGCTTTGACATGCTTGCTAAGCTCACACCCTCTACATACTTCTTGTTGCTCAATGTTCAACTAGACTTGTGAGTTGTAACTTGTGACTATCTCACTCAGGATAGTAAACAATTTGTAATGCAGGTGCCCATCCTCTTGTGTCATAACTCGCACAAGTTGCATGCGTTATGAACTTGGGATTGAACACGTTCTCCCTATAGCCTACACATGTTGCCTTCCCTAACCTCGATCAAGTCCAAAGAGTTACCTGACTGGAGCTAGAAGGTAATAGTACCAACTCTTGCTACTGGATGCTTGGCATCATCACGAAGTTCAACCTAGACTCTTGAGTCCTACTCTGTTAGACTTGAAAACTACTCCTAGGCTGATGTCATATGCTTAAATGCTCCACTGCCCACATACCAAGCATTCATCGAAAATGTACTAGTAGAGACACAAGATACCATTGAGAAATATTTATCAAACATGGCAGCAAACTCGTCCATTTGATTTTTTGCAGAGGCTTCAACCTACTTCTGCTACTACTCCCCCTTGCCCTTCTTCTCCAGACACTATGATGTATAATGGTTGAACTTATAACAAATGAAGCACTTGATTTTACTCAATTCTTTCTTCCCTAGTTGGGAGGTTGACTCTTCACTATTTCCCTTACCCTTGTTGGGTCCTTTACCTCTACCCTTCTTGGTTTGAAAAAGAAGTATTAGGTCGTCGTCACCACCCTTCTTGTTGGCTTTTCACTCCATTTGTGTCTCCTCTTGGTTACAATCATCCCAAATCCTCTTGAAGTTAGGAAGGTTCTCTCGAGCACAAATACCTTTACAAATGGTTCACATGAAGTTGTGAATCCATTTAGTGCCATGTTTACCAATTCTACATTTGCAACCTTCTTTCCAACTGCTACATGTCTATC
The DNA here is from genome assembly GCA_034641835.2 of Pinus albicaulis. Classification (NCBI taxonomy): domain Eukaryota; kingdom Viridiplantae; phylum Streptophyta; class Pinopsida; order Pinales; family Pinaceae; genus Pinus; species Pinus albicaulis. The sequence continues at coordinate 521,675,554 of CM076581.1, forward strand.
ATAGATTTGTGTGATCTTCATTAGGTAACTGGTAATGGAGTCTAATCTGATCATCTCTATGGATGTGATTTTGTTCTACAATTTCCTCTTTCTGATAATGTTCACAGTCTAGTAGAGGTTATCTGGGGCATCAAATATCTCCTCTATCATTATCTTCTTTGATATGTGAGGAATTAGGTGATCCTTCATGGAAGCCAAGATCATCCACTTGGCCATCACTTATTTTTTCTTGTGGGTTATCATTTGCTGCGGATTTTTAGTGTAGGCACAACATCTTTGACGATATCCCAAAGATCATTTTCTCGCAATAGCAATGTGACCGTGACTTTCCAAGGCAAAACGTTGGAGGCACCATCTAATCTATTCTCAAAAACTGAGATTAGTTGTTGCCATCTCTAAGATGAAATGTACAAACTTCCTAGGCCTGAAAATAAAACAACAAAAAAGGTCCTACAAAAATGCTTAGTCCTTCAAGCAACAATAATGAAACTGTCTAATTGTTAGACCCTGATTCCAACAAGTGATATACCCCTATAAACCCTGAAGATCTCAATCAAAGGCCTTGCTTTGATACCACGTCAAATTTTCCAAAGGCCCCAGATGACTATTTTTTAATGTTTATTTTAATGAAATAAATCAGTTCTGAACTTATTTAATCACATAAATGAATATTTTTAACCATGCAACAATCACACATATGGTTGGAAAAATGAACAGAAGCAATAAATGAATAACCCACATGCACAATGATTTTCCCCTTCAAATCAGCCTATCATTCCAATGATCAAAGCCTACAATGTACCTTCATAGTCTGTTGTAACTTAGCGACTGCGTTACTGTACAATAAACAAAACACTACAGAACAGAGATGTATAACCTATAACCTATTGAAATAGAAGTATGGCTCTGCTAAAGAAAGAAGGCAGCAACTACTGCTATACAACTGTATGATGTTGTTTCTATACATACTCCCTCTTGTTGTTTGCTACAACGGATCTGCATTTTCTGTGCTCATATGCACTCTCTTTCTTCCCTTGGCCTCCACCTCTCTCAAATTTTCTAATGTGTGTTTCAACTTCTCCAATCTTGTCCTATTTATGCTTTGAGAGAGCTAACTAATCTCCTCAATCCTAACAACTAATTTTTGATATCATAGCAACTAATCTCCTTAATCTTAGCAACCACCTTATCTCAACAATGAGGCGTACGACTAAGATTAGAACAAGTCCAACTAATATTCTAGAATATTTCATTTAGATTTCTAAGATTAGGAGAACATGGGAAATTTGATTTTCACTTTTATTTATTTAGGTGAAATTACAAGATGGTATTAGTTCCCACTTTTATTAAGTGGTTTGTGTCGAACTACTTATCACATGTTCACACCTAACCTATGCAAGAAGCTCCTCCTTGAGCTATATTTCTCAACATAAGTGATAAAAGAGGAAAAATGTGTACTTTCCATGAAGATGAAGACATGTGGGTTCCCACTGACATGCAATTTTACCTTATGCCTTTTCCGACCATACAAGGGAGACAAAGAGACTTTGGAGGTTTTTGGGGGCAGTTCAAAGTAATAGAGTTCAAATTATCAAGAGAGTGACCAATCTATTTGAACTACCATTCTGATTCAAATCTTCAAACTATTTGAGTTACCATTTGGTGATGGAATTTGATTTGTCAAATTTAGTAGAGCTCGAATTGCTATCATGTTGGGGAAATTATAGAGTTATGCCTGAGTCAGAATGACCATAGACATACTATAAATGAGTTATGGAAAGCTACAACCATGAATTTTGAAAGAATTGTGATTGTATGGAATGATAATCATCGTTATTGAGTAATATTGCTACAAATAATCCACAAAATCCCAGCAATGAGCTTTCCTAGCCAACCTATGCTACAACCTTGGAGGGAAGTGGGACAGCCCAAGGGAAAACTAAGCAGAGAATGGGATCCCATTCCTTGTGGTGTGCGTGTTGATGGGGAAAGGCAATTGTGGATTGAGACTGTTGTAGACATAAATAATCACTGTGAACCAAGAATTAGAATTAGACTGTGAACCATAGGAAAAGTTCTCCCTTGTAAATTCATAACTTTAACTCGAGGGTGACCTTCGTTGTAGAGAGAATTGGTGCAGCAGGGCACCTATGGCTAGGTGGAACGTCTTTCTTCTACAACCAATTGGGAGACATTTTCCAAACATATAAATATTCATGAATGTACCTGTGAATTACGTTGAATTAACATTGTTTGTGATGGATTTTTTACTTCCTAGTTTGTCCAGTCTTGTTTGCATGTGTAAGCCTGCAATTATAATTCATGGTGCCACTGTGATAGAATGATTGATTATTCTTGCATGTCTGCAATGTCATGCCTACACTTGCTAATTAATTAATAGCAAGACAACGAGGAAAGGTATCACAGAAACAAACTTGGAGAGAAAGTCATGGTTTCAGGAAGATCCCATATCCTCAAAGTGCACAAAGGGTATTGGGTAACATTACAAGACCTCAGACCTAGGCTCGCTATGGAGTATGGCCCTTGGGTCGAGTCAAGCAACCAAACCTTTCATCATGAGACTCTTCATCATAGTCTTAGATGTTAGGAGAGACACGTCCTTTTGCTCAAGAGCTCCTCATAGGATTACAAGGTAGGCCCCCCTTGATCCTAGGTACTCTCTGAATGACATCCTTAGGTTTAGCATTGATTCCTCCACGTTAATAGCCAGTGACAAGAATGCCACTTCTCCCTCCTATGCTTTACTTTTATTTCTATTTATGACACTAATGTTGAGTTATGGCCTTAAGCCTCCTAGTGTTTTTCACCTATATTTAGCTTAGCTCGAACACCTTTCTATCTTTTATAATCATTTGTATCTCTTATGTTTTGATAACATTTTAGCATCTAGGAGTGTTCAAGATAGCCTCTTGGTTTCTAGGTCATTGATGGTACTCTCTAGTGCCATTGAACTATTGTGTGATTATTTGTGGACATGAATAAATTCTCCAAAAAACAATTTATCTTGTTACTAGGTTTTTCATTGAATGGATTGTTAGATGTATTGTAGTGTAATTCTTAGCTTTGTTTCTTGTTATGGTGGCTTATCAATTTTTAGTTATGAAAGTCATCTTGCTTAACTACTTTGGTTGGAAGCCAATAGATGAAAAGTGTAATATTCCCAATTAGCCATGAGCTAGTTGGAATATTCAATTTTGTTTTATTGCTTTGTTTAAAGAATAAGAGGGCAAAGGAGGTCCATAATTCTCCTTAATAATGAATAAATCAATGCCAAATGTGAAAGAGACAAATCTTGGCAGCTTAATTAAAGCACCCTTGGTGTGAAAGGGGCTGGATCACTTTGACTGGGTCAATCTTGACCAAATCAACAACACTGTCATGGAGGAGTGGTTATCAATGAGGGACATCGTAGTTTTAGATGGAGATGCTTTGTGTGAATGTAGTGACAATTTTGGATGTGGCATAGGGTTTGCAAGCTCATATCTTATTTAAGGAAGATGATGGCAGCCATTGTTCATTATGTGGTTGTATATTATATTTCTGAATATATGGTCTGTTTAGACATGTATCTTTCTCTTACTGTTTAGCTGAGATAGAGTGTTGTTTAGCACAGGGTGTTCCTGATCGAGAATTCCACCTCTTTCCTTGAGAGGCCTCTTGGAAGAGATTGTACTACATTGTCCACTATCAAGCTTAAGGCCAAGCTTCTACTTTCAACTACAACACAGATCCTATTGAGAGTTTGGTTGTTTTTGTAGGTTGCAGCAAGTGGTGATTAGATCTCTAGATCTAGGCCATCTCATTGCTTATTTTCAATGGAGGAGGCTTCCTCTCCCTTAGGAGGACAATATTGAAGGCCATTGAGCTTATTTTCAGATCTTGGCATCAAGCCAACTGGTTATTCATCCCTACAGCGCAATTTACATCTAGATCTGCGTTATTTTTGTAGGTGGAGTTGCAGGGTGGTCTGGCACATAATTTGGAGAGTTGATTTTCTAGTGAAGGGGATCTGCCTTTCACTTTAAAGATCTATCGGAGGAGGATATTTTATTGATCATATCAGATCAGCCATACTTTCCAGATCTGTATTTTTCAGTAGATTTGCAGTCTTAGATCTCGGATCTACAACTTGTACTTGGTGTTTTGCTGAAAACCCTTGAGGGGTTCTTTAGAGGAGCTTGTATGGTGCTAAGATCTGATATAGATCTATCTTTTGAGGCATATATCTGCCCTAGATCTGATGTATAATCATTTGCTGTAGCAGAGCTAATAAATTAACGTTGTAAGGGTCTTCCAGCTTTTCTACATAGTTGCAGCACTTCATATTGAGGGATTTTGTCCATTGGAGGCTTGTATTTCTTGTTATGCATCTTATGGCCCATTTCTTATGTACATTTTGCTGCTGTAATAACATATGAAAGGTCTCCATATTGGCCTCTTGCTTTTTAAATGATGATCTGCAATATTGTTCCAACATTTTGCACTATATTCCTGCTTTTCCCGTTTGGGAATATTACAGTGTATCAGAGCATGATCTTGGCACAGCCTGTGCATTTTGAAAAGCCAATATGTCATCTGAAGAAGGAGAGCCTCTTACTGATAGAGAGAGGAGGTATCAAAGAAGAAGCCACAGAAAATTTGATTATACAAATGACAAAGAAGACAAGGGTAAAACCCCTTTATCTGGAGATGAAGATGAAGAGAAGGAGTTCCCTAAGATCCTTCTTAGAGCCATGCAAGATATTGCTAGAGAGATCAAAGAGATGAGAATGGACAAATTCAAGGAATCCCCTAAAGGATTTCATCATGGTGAAGGCTCTGGTATGTCTCATCACTAGAATGATCAACCAGTGCATCAACCATAAGATTCCCAACGCTCTACCATGCCTACATTTTTGGCTATGGGAAATGATGGGTTTCAAGAGCAAGAATCCCTTGAAGACTATTTTATGGAGTATGAATCTCAAACTCAGAGATTCAAGGATCACTTGAGTTTTCAAGAACTGTCAAATAAAGGACAATAGAAGACCAAGGCATCATCATAGAATTGGTGGATTCAGTCAGAATCATGATCAACACCATACTATGGGCAGATTCTTTTTACCCAATTTTGATGGGCCATCCAAGTATACTGCCAAATCTTGGGTAGAAAAACTTGACATCTACTTTCAGTTGAACAAAGTTCCAGAAATGGAGGCCATTAAGATTGCAGCACTGCACCTTGAGGATGAAGCACATGACTGGTGGTTCCATGACTTGTCTACATTGGGTCATGCTAATGTAACTCCATATTCAGAGTTCACTAGAAGGCTGGTGGAAAGGTTTGATAGAAGAGATCTTGAAGCACCATTCACGAGGCTTGCAAAGTTGAAACAATCAGGTAATGCAGAAACTTACATCTCTGAATTTTTAAGACTTTTTGTTATGGTTCCTGATTTATCTGTAGCAAGAAGGGTGTACATGTTCATTGATGGGTTAGATGAACCTCTTCATGGGTTGGTTAAGTCTACCAAGCCCACTACCCTACAAGATGCCATTGAAAGGGCTAGAGACCTTCAAGATGCCTTGCCAAAAGCACAGGCAACATTTCAGCATAAGCCCTCTTTCCCATCAAAGGGAAAGAAGAGAAGGCTCCTCCTTCAAAGGAGAGCCAATACAAAAAACCTCTTGATGATGATGTCCGAAAATATTTGAGAAGGAGAAAGCTTTGCTTCACTTGCCAAGAAGCTTGGGCACCTGGACATAGATGTGCAGCTGGAAAAGCACATTACATAGAGGTCTTCTTAGATGATGAGGAGCAAGAAGAAGATGAACCAAGAAGAGGTCACAGTGTTGACACTGCAAGAGATGAGCCAACACCATCAGGAGATGGGAATGGAGCATTTGCTCCTATTGGAGGGGCTCTTGCATCATTGAGAGGAGTACCTAAGTACTTGACCTTAAGAGTTCAAGGTTTCATCTTGAATCAAAGGGTTTCTGTTTTGGTTGATAGTGGGGCCACCCACAATTTTGTTGATGCCCAACTAGTGCAAAGGAGGGCCATACCCACTGATGCTTTTGAGGGATTCTTTGTTTTGGTCCTAGGAGATAGAACAATGCAATGCATGCATTATGTTCCATCCTTATCAGTCACCATGGGAACTTATACATTGACTGATCACTTCTTTGTAGTTGACATACCTAACACCAATGTCATATTGGGTGTGCAATGGTTGATTACTTTGGAGAAAGTCACCACTGATTGGGAGACTTTGTAGATGGAATGGGTGGATAGAAAGAGTGGAGAAACTCAAATGATTAAAGGCATGCACACATATCCCTCACATACCACTTCCACACAGAAATCAGAGATGGATTTGCGCAGTGGAAGCAAGGACCTAACAGTCCCATCTATTATGCTTATGAGATTGCTGCATGGGACACTATTATCTAGTGGCAAACCACCTGGGAGGCCACCTGATTCAGATTTGGTGAGAGATATCTCACATCATGATGCTCCAAGCATAGATCCAGGAGGGATGGGGGCATTAGAAGGCAATGATACAGCGCTGGGAGTCTTGGGTAGGCTCAAGGAGGAGGGAGATATTTTTCCAACATCATCATTACCCACTCTCATTTTAGATTCTGCGCTGTGGGAGGAGAAGTATGGAAGGAATGACCTTCCAACATGTACCTTTGGCATGGGAGATGTCAAGGAGGAGAGCAGCCATATGACAGATGTTCTTTGTGATAGATCATCAACGCTGTCACTGTGGGAGATTGATCCATATTGTAGATCCCAACTGTTGGTGGATTATTCCAAGGATCTTTACACATGCATGATACTTGATGACCAACTACATGAAGAGGGATATTCAGTCCAAGAAGGAGTCATCTATTATCATGGTAGGATTTTCTTATCTAGAGCCTCCAAGCTCAAGGAGAAGTTGCTTCAAAGGGCCTATGAAGAGTTCTCTTTCAGCCATACTTATTCCATGAAGGCCTACAACACTATCATGGAAAGCTACACTTGGAAGGGCTTTGAAGAAGAACTATATCAACATTTTCAAAGATGCATGAACCATGCGGAGTTGGGAGAGCAACATGACTCTATGAAGGAGTTAATTCAGCCACCTCTTTCTTCTTTTGGGATGAAAGGAGATAGATCTATACACCACTCCACTTGTTTAAGGAGAAATTTTGGTGAAGAATATGCTCATGTAAATAATGTTTTATTTGACGAAGATATGCATTCCTTTACCATGTTTATGCAGGCCATAGCTCCAAGGAGGAGCACTATACCATATAAAATTCATGGCCAGCTTTGGGCCACAAAAATTTCTGAACATGGCCACTCCCTTGGAGATCAAAGAGAGATTTTGTATCATTGTGGGTGCATTCCAAAAGCACCCAATATATCTCACACTTTCAGCCATAGTGAGATGACTTGGGCAGCAAGTGAGTGGTGGGGAAACCACTTACCACATCATGATCTGATGCAGTCAGGAGATTTACTGCATTGTTCCACATGTGGGACTATGACCCACCTCCATATGCACAAATTTCTATTTGTATGTACTTAATTTTGATCCCATACATTGATGATGTACTTATACTTTTTATGGGAATGTTTGGAGAGAGGATGGGAGAACTGTATGTGCCCTATGGGAGGGAGATTCTCCATGTTCATTATACTACATGTTTCAGGGAGAACATTGGGCAAACCATGTTTGTTTCATTTGAACTATTGTCTCCTTATGGGATGGATTATTTGCATCTCATGAGAACTTTGGAGCAATTCATGGAGGGTTGGATAGGTGAATACTTAGCTTATTGTTATGTAAATTTTATTAATTGTTAGTTAGATATAGTTATATTAGGTTTTATTAAGTGAAAGGGCATGATCAAAGATCATGCCTCTTCACCAAGGGACACCATGAGGCTATATTTAAAGCTTCGGTGATTCCCCATTGTAATCATCTTTCATCTTCATCAATAATAATATATAATTATCAAGTTTACCAGAGTTTTTACACTCCATTGGTATCGGAGCCATCGCTCTTCGGATCTGTGTGATCACCCAGAATTAAGGAATTGAAGGAAATTCCAAAATTGTAGATTTTTTTTTTAAATTAGGTGTTTGTGCACAACAACATTTGTTTTTAAAAAAAAAAATAACCTTGCAGATTTTTTACCCAACCCCCTCTGTTCTCTCACCCCCACTCTGCCTTCGATTCCCAAATTCTCCTCACGTAAAAAATAAATAATAAATAATTTTTTTTACAACCCCTCACATTCCTTACATTCCCCTCATACCCTACGCTTCCCATAACCCACCCTCATTCTCATCTAATAATTAATTAATTCAATTCTCTTCCACGATACACAAAGACGTTAAACGGTTATTTCCTATTTAAGATACACGAAGACGTCGCTGGTGTCGAAACCCGAGTCTGGAAACGCGTGAGACAGGTGGACTTCCGTCTTCCGGGCCTCTACCCCCGCGTCCCTGCTGCACAGTCAACCCCGCCGTCTTTCCTGTAGGTTTACGTGGTCAGTTCTCTGTCGTGCCCACCGTAGCCGCAGATAAAATAAATTACGTTTTTTAAAAAATCGTGAAACAGGTGGACGGTTGACAAATTCGATTTGTTTAAAAAAAATTTCGTCTGAGCATCGTTTGTTTAAAAAAATCGATTTGAACAAGTGACGCATTAAAAACAAGGTCACCACACACACCGTCGAATTATTACTCACCGTTGATCGTCCACATTAAAATCGGTGTTTCAAACGCAACGGTTAACAGAGTCGTATTTGTTGACAAAGTCGTATGGTGGAAATATTTAATCGTTAACCGGTGGATACGTTGGGGTAAAAAAAAAAAATTATATATATAATTTGCATTAACTGCTGTGTGATATATATATAAACAGATCTAATTTTTATATAAAAATTAGATTTAAAAAAAATAGAATAATAAAAATTATTATTTTTGTATAATAATTATATAATTTATTTATATATTATATAATTTTTAAATAAAAAATTATATATATATATATATAATAATTATATAATTTAAAAAAAAAATTATTATTATTATTTAAAAAAAATATTATTATTAATTAAATTAATTAATTAATATTAATTTAATTAATTAATTAATTAATTTAAAAAAAAAAAGGAAGAAAAGAGAAACTGGCAGAAAAATATTCCCCACCTCATACACGTTCAATGTCTTCATCGATGTCGATGGCTGAATTCCAGAAGAAATTGGGAGATCTTGAGAAACAAATTAATAATAATTCTGAAGAATTCGGAAAGAGGTTAATCGATCTGGAAGGTACAGTTGCAGGGCACTCCAACGACATCAAAAAGATTCATGATACAACAAATCGAATAGAAAGACAAATGTGGCTAAATCATCACGAGGCCACAGAAAAGCAGAGCGAACTCTTCAATAAGCTAAATGATAAGCTAGATAAATTAAGTCAGACACAATCCCCAATATCTCCTAACAAGGAACAAAATCAACAAAACAATTCCGCAGATTCAGGGAACTCAGAAGAGCATCAGGAAAAAACCGATTCCCCACATCATCAAGAAGCTAGTAATGCAGATTTTCAAAACAAGCAGCTCTGGAACGCATTCGCTAATCAATATCCCCTTCATGTTCGACCATTAGCATATCAGCGCAAAGCCAAGATCGACCTACCCAAAATTGATGGTAATGAAAAAAATAGCGTTGCATGGCTTAATAAAGCAGAAGAATATTTTGAGATTTATGACATTACTAGTGATGACGAAAAAATTAAACATGCTTCCATGAAAATGGAAGGAGAAGCATATAATTGGTATATGTGGTGGAAAAAAACAACGCTCGCTATCAGTTGGAGGAAATTTAAGGATGCGTTCTTCAAAAGGTTTCAAGGCATAAACGAAGAAAAATTCTTTTCAACATTTATCAAATTACGCCAAAAAGGAGATGTGGATGAGTACACTCGAGAATGGGAGACCTTGGCAACATGAGTACCCGGATTGTCGGAATCTCGTTTAATCCAGTCTTACATCTCAGGACTTAAAATCCATATACAAGAAGAGCTCGAACTACATGAAATTACGTCCGTAGAAGTAGCAAGGCAAAAAGCAAAAGCTGCTGAAAAGAAATTTGAAAGATTATCAAAACCAAAAAAAGTATATTCGAGACGACGGTTTCCTCAATCTGAAAATATAGATGACACAAAATATGTCCCTGTCCATCTTCGTGAAGAAGAAAAATCTAGTATGGAAAAACAAAGAATGCGAGAGGGCAAGTGCAAACGTTGCGGTGAAAACTGGGACCCTAAGCACAGATGTGCTAATGGAAAAGCGAAAAATCTATACAGTTGTGAAGCAACTAACGACGCTAACAATACTGATTCATATATAGAAGGATTAGAAGACAACTTAGAGTTCTTTTCAGAAGTGGATGGTGAAACTATTCCGCAAGTGTCATTATTAGCTATGACAGGCATATCACAACCTCAAACCCTAAGGTTAAGAGGACATATTAAGAAAAACAATGTAATGGTTCTAATAGACACAGGCAGCACGCACAATTTTCTAGATTCAACCATGGCCAAAAGACTCAACCTCTTTACTTTTCCCATGCCTAATATGAAGGTAATGGTGGCCGATGGTAAAAAGATTGAACAAGTAGGAAAATGCCATAAAGTCAAATTGCAGATTAAAGACTTTCATTTAGAATCTCCATTCTACACAGTTCCATTACGAGGAGTAGATGTGGTCTTAGGAATTCAATGGCTACAAACTCTAGGTACTTATTCTGCCAACCATCAGAAGCAGTTTATAAGTTTTAAGTGGAAAGGGCAGACACACAGGTTGTATGGATTCCAAGCCCCAGAAGATCAAGTCGTATCTTCCTCTCTGATGACGAAGATGATTCAAATAGGAGCGCCAACATCTACAGTACAATGTCATTAGTTAGAAATGTTATCTTCAAAAGGGAGCCACGAAGAGTCACCCGAAGTCAAGAAAGGATCCGACCCTGTCGATATCAGATATTTTCCCTATCTAGATCAACAAAAGATTGAACTCGAGAATATGCTCCACGATCTTTTTAAAATGTGGGAAGCAAGAGCCCGCCGCTCAAGAAACCCAGGCATTCGTCAATATTGTCCGTCGTTACATATGCTTTGAGGACAAAGCATCTTTAAGAGAGGGGCAATGTTATGTAAATTTTATTAATTGTTAGTTAGATATAGTTATATTAGGTTTTATTAAGTGAAAGGGCATGATCAAAGATCATGCCTCTTCACCAAGGGACACCATGAGGCTATATTTAAAGCCTCGGTGATTCCTCCTTGTAATCATCTTTCATCTTCATCAATAATAATATATAATTATCAAGTTTACCAGAGTTTTTACACTCCACTTATGAAGGAATCTTATCTCATGTTGGTGTCACCAATGGAGGAGGAGAAGAGTTGCAGCACTCACCTTGTTAGTTGCTTGAGGACAAGCAACATTTGGGAAGAGAGGACTGTCATATTCCCAATTAGCCATGACCTAGTTGGAATATTCAATTTTTTTTTATTGCTTTGTTTAAAGAATAAGAGGGCAAAGGAGGTCCATAATTCTCCTTAATAATGAATAAATCAATGCCAAATGTGAAAGAGACAAATCTTGGCAACTTAATTAAAGCACCTTCGGTGTAAAAGGGGCTAGATCACTTTGACTGGGTCAAACTTGACCAAATCAACAGCGATGTCACGGAGAAGTGGTCATCAATGAGGGACAGCGCAGTTTTAGATGGAGATGCTTTGTGTGAATGTAGTGACAATTTTGGATGGGGCTTAGGGTTTGCAAGCTCATATCTTATTTAAGGAAGATGATGGCAGCCATTGTTCATTATGTGGATGTATATTATATTTCTGAATATATGGTCTATTTAGACATATATCTTTCTCTTGTTGTTTAGCTGAGATAGTGTGTTGTTTATCACAAGGTGTTCCTGATCGGGAATCCCACCTCTTTCCTTGAGAGGCCTCTTGGAAGAGATTATACTACATTGTCCACTATCAGGCTTAAGGCCAAGCTTCTTCTTTCAACTACAGCGCAGATCCTGTTGAGGGTTTGGTTTTTTTTGCAGGTTGCAGCAAGTGGTGATTAGATCTCTAGATCTAGGCCATCTCATTACTTATTTTCAATGGAGGATGCTTCCTCTCCATTGGGAGGACTGTATTGAAGGCCATTGAGCTGATTTTCAAATCTTGGCATCAGGCCAACTGGTTATTCATCCCTACAGCGTAGTTTACTTCTAGATTTGCATTATTTCTGTAGGTGGAGTTGCAAGGTGGTTTGGCACACCATTTGGAGCGCTGATTTTCTAGTGAAGGGGATCTGCCTTTCACTTTGAAGATCTATTGGAGGAGGCTATTGTATTGATCATATCAGATCAGCCACACTTTCCATTTCAGTAGATCTACAGTCTTAGATCTCAGATCTACAACTTGTACTTGGTGTTTTGCTGAAAACCCTTAAGGGGTTCTTTAGAGGAGCTTGTATAGTGCTCAGCTCTGATATAGATTTATCTTTTGAGGCATATATCAGCCCTAGATTTGATGTATAGTCATTTGCTGTAGCAGAGCTATAAAATAACGATGTAAGGGTCTTCCAACTTTTCTACATAGTTGCAGCACCTCATATTGAGGGATTTTGCCCATTGGAGGCTTGCATTTCTTGTTATGCATCTTATGGCCCATTTCTTATGTACATTTTGCTGCTGTAATAACATATGAAAGGTCTCCATATTGACCTCTTGTTTTTTAAATGATGATCTACAATATTGTTCCAACATTTGCACTATATTCCTACTTTTACCATTTGGGAATATTACAAGAAGACAATGGATTATAGCTACATACACACAACAATGTAATAACACCATTACCATACCCCTTTGACTTGACATGTAATTGTTTTCTCTTGATTGTATGGGTTCCATGATAGCATTAGTTGCTAAACAACGTTACAATGGGTTAGAATTTCAAAAAAAAAATTCTAGTGAATTTAATTGGACCTTTGCCCATATCTATACCTATGCACAAACTCAGTAGAACAAAATTTTTGTAACCGATCCATGTGACATAGGGCTTGTTTACATATGGTCAACTTTCCTATTATAGAAATGGTAAAAAATGCTTCCAAATGCTTGGGAAATGTATTCATGCATGGTATCACTTGGGAAACATCTCTCAAATGTTTCCTCACATAGTGTAGTATAAGAAATGGCATATCCATATTGCAAAAGCATTTTTTAAACGTTTGTTGTGTAGGCCCTATTATCCATCCACATGCATGGCAATCCTAGGAGGAAATTTTTCTCCTATGATGCAACTTGTCAACCCTCAGCCCCTACCATAATCCACAGGTAGTTAGCCTTAGATGCCTCTCACCCATCATACAAGTGCTTTCATTTAATGTTTTTAGAATTCTAGTATGGATCATGGGTTGAAATTGGATTATATATCATGATTATTTGGTGGTATACTTGTTCCCTTCACATTGGTAGCACAAATAGTATAGTGTGAACTTCCTTAGGGTCTTTCTTTCATTATCTAGCAGGGGCACATGAGGCTCTAATTGTGTTAGCATGTCCATACTATTCATACTTGACACTTGTCATCATTTCCCTCATTCATTCTCCCATCTTTTGATTGCTTGTTGTGATTAGCTCGTACAAGTTCCCTATATGATTCCTTGTATGCCTCATCCGATGAGAAGAAGGAATTGGAAATACTTGGGATTCATGCAACTATAAGAAAAGTAAAAGCATAAGCCAAATGTCTAAATGCAAAAGAATGACAATGGAAGTAAAGGGAACTCTCAAAGAACATCCCGACCTTAGTAAAGTGATAAACTACCCATCATCAAAGGGGGATTATACTATCTTTATTGCATTATAATCAATGAATGGATGTAATGGGAACTCTCTAAGAACATCCTAACCTCGATAAAGTGATAAACTACCGATCATCAAAGGGGGATTATACTATCTTTATTGCATGATAACCAATGAAGCTTGATAAACAAGCCAAATTAAAAGAAGAAAAAGGAAAATAGGGGTCTTGGGAAAAACAAAGGTAAGGGAAGGTAACTCAAGTAGCTAAGCACTCCCTCTACAAAGGGATTCAATGATAATGGTTTTACACAACCTAGTATAAGACTATGACTCCTTTCATGAAGTAAACTTTGGACCATAAAATCTATCACTTGCACTTGTCATTTGAAAGGGTTAACCTAGGAATTATTCCTCCCTTAGGGTTGGAAGCACCTAATAGGGTTATGTGATAACCCCCCCATACCTAAGTCTGGTAAGTTGTATCAATCATAAGTTAGTGAAACATTTGAAGGTGATACTTGTTTGAAGTACTTTGATGGCTTTGACATTATATATGGTCCACCTTGATGCTCTTATGGTTCTTGTACCCATGGTGTTGATCGCACTTGATTCCTTGAGTATGTGCTAGATGATTCTTCTAGGTGCTACTAAGATCCCTTAAGGGATGATGTGTTGCTTCTCGAATACTTTGTAGATGATGTCCAGACACATTCTATGATGATGTAGGACACTTGATGGAGGACACTAGGGGCACTTCGAAGGAGCATTGAACTTGATGATCACTTGGCATAATGGATGAAACCCACCTCCAACCTCAGTACTTTTGATGTTGAACTTAGAGGCTAGGACATTGGTTTGGAGAGTTGGTGCACCCCTGAGATGACAGGATGCCCCCATGCTAGCATTGTACCTTCTTGATGGATGTTGATCTTCTCTTGATGGTGATTGATGGTGATGATCACTTGGTACCCCTTTGGAGGAGTGACTGCACCTTATAACTTCATGCATTAGCTTGAGGATGTCATTCTAGCACTCCACTCGATGATGATGTTAGATTTTGGAGGTTGACGGAGCGCTTGAGAGGGCCATTTTGCTAATGAGGCACATCCATTGGATGGAGAGACATGACTAATGGGAGGAGATGCGCACCTTGTGTTATTTAATTGCACCTTTTCATGGAGAGACATGCCTTTTGATGAAGACGTTACCCTTGGAGGCATTTATACTCACATGTGGGCTCTTTGAGGCTATTTTTCATCTCATTTCCTTTTAGAGGCAACTATCTTTGGGGGTCGGCTTGATGACCTAGCCACCTTGTATCATGGATTTTACACTTTTATGGGGGGCTTTTTTTAGTCTGAGTATGAGTTGAATCACTTGGTTACCCTGGTATAAATAGGAGAGCAATTTTCCTCATTATTCATTGTCACAACTTGGATCATTCGTTCTCTTGATTAGTGATTTATCTCTCTTATGCGTTATGGAGACCTAGTTGAGCGACTTCACTTGATTAGTGATTTTTCTCTCTTTTCTTGGATGCTTAAGGTGAATCTTGGATGATGCATGGTGAAGTAAGTTGGTTTATTTGCTTTATCTTGGTATTATGTTTCAACTTTCATGAGATGTATGTTCATGTGCTACGTTAGTTTATTTGATATTTGCTTCCTTATCCCTTGTTAAGCTAATCCCTTCTTCCAAGTATTTGAGGAATAGAGATGGGTTTTTCTTTCCCTTAATCTTCCTATAAATTGAAAACATAAATCTCAAATACTAAGGGTAGTTAGTTTATTTTCCCTAGTTTTTGGATATAGTATCACTCCAAGGAAACCTAGAACTATTTGTATCATGTCATTTCTTTTTAGAGGTTATCTTTGGGGGTCGACTTCATAAGCTATCCACCTTGTATCATGGATTTTACACTTTGAGGGGGCTATTTTTAAGCTCGATTATGAGTTCAATCACTAGGTTACCCTAATATAAATAGGGGAGCATTTTGCCTCATTGATCATCATCACAACTTTGACCATTTACTGATTCTTCTCTCTTGTGTGCAATGGAGGCCTAGTTAAGCAACTTCACTTGGGTAGAACTATGATGTGATGTGATCTTTTTTCATGGATGCTTATGGTTAATCTCAAATAATGTATGGTGAAGTACATTGATTTATTTGTTTTATCTTGGTATTATGTTTCATGGGATGTATGTTCATGTGCTAAGTTAGTTTATTTGATATCTGCTTCAATGTCCCTTGTTAAACTAATCTCTTCTTCCAAGTATTTGAGGAATAGAGATAGGTTTTTCTTTCCCTTAATCATTCAAAAAATTGAAAACCTAAATCTCAAAGCCTACGATAAGTTAGTTTATTTGCCCTAGTTTGTTTAGATTCAATATCACTCCAAGGAGACCCTAAAATTGTTTGTATCCTAGATTCCATATGTCCTAGATTGAGAAGGCACCAACGCATCTCTTGCGACACTCATTTAAAATATAAAAAACGTTTTTCTTTTTATTTCATGGTAAATTAGTGTTAAATTACAACAATATCTTATATTTTTCAGCATATAATGGCTTATTGATATATGACCTAGGGTTAGACATTATGTAAAAGTACACTGAAGAAGCAAAATTGAAGTTTTTCATGCATTTTTCTGCCATTTTATAGAGGTTACATCAAGGTTTAATTTGTCGTTTTGTGCCTTATCAACTGTCAAAATTTGTTGTAACTTTGTCCCTTGTTTACTTTCTAATATAGCCTTCATTTCACATATCTCATTCACTACTTTCATGATTAAATTTGCTGCAGTTATAAACTATTGTATTGTTGCAATTTGTTGACTTAAAACCCTAGTTTATAACAAATTTGGGTATCTTCTTGATTTGGTGGTTTGTGATACCCATTTGAGACTCTTTAGGCCAACCATAGCCTTTAGATTGACCCATAGCTCCATTGAACCCAAATTTGCAATTTTCTCCTTCATCGACCTGAAACCCTAATTTGTTATACTTTTGTCTGGTGGATTTACATTGTAGAATACTTAGGGGGTACTTAGCTTAAGGTTCTAAAGTTACTTGATCCATAAACCCTACTAGGGAAGCCTCTCTTGTGTTGATTGTGTCATTCACTAAAGAGAGGGGAGTAGTTCCTGAGGTGACAGTGGTGACACTCCTAAGTGTTGCACATTGTCTAGGTCACCTAGTAAGGCTTTGCATTAGGTGCTACATTTTGATAACTCACTCGAATTGTATATTAGGTGCTCCAACTTGTTCCTTTGTATCTTATAATCCATGGGTAAGCGATATAAATTTTCTCTTTTAACTGGAAGGTAGTGAGGCCTCTTTTATTTGGTTGATTTCCATCTAAATCTGATTTCTCATTTAATTTCAAATATGAATATGGAACAACAATAATTATTTTCTTCAACCACTATAAGAGGCTTTGGTGATCTTGAGGACCACCCATCCTCATCAAACTTCAAATCCTTGCTTACTACTAGCTTCCCTTATGCTAGAATTTAGATCCACTCTCCTTTGGAAGTCTCATTGTACCCAACCAAAATCCCCGCTCAAACTTAGTTTGTTTCTCATCAAGAACATGAATAGGAATTGGACAACCAAACACATGGAAATGAGGTATTTGTGGCTTCATCACTAGTAAAAGACTCCTGAGGTGATAGTGGTGACACTCCTAAGTGTTGCACATTGTCTAGGTCACCTAGTGAGGCTTTGCATTAGGTGCTACATTTTGATAACTCACTCGAATTGTATATTAGGTGCTCCAACTTGTTCCTATGTATCTTATAATCCATGGGTAAGCGATATAAATTTTCTCTTTTAACTGGAAGGTAGTGAGGCCTCTTTTATTTGGTTGATTTCCTGCACATCTAAATCTGATCTCTCATTTAATTTCAAATATGAATATGGAACGACAATAATTATTTTCTTCGACCACTATAAGAGGCTTTGGTGATCTTGAGGACCACCCATCCTCATCAAACTTCAAATCCTTGCTTACTACTAGCTTCCCTTATGCTGGAATTTAGATCCACTCTCCTTTGGAAGTCTCATTGTACCCAACCAAAATCCCCTTGATACTCGGGAGCTCAAACTTAGTTTGTTTCTCATCAAGAACATGAATAGGAATTGGACAACCAAACACATGGAAATGAGGTATTTGTGGCTTCATCACTAGTAAAAGCCTCCTTTGGTGTTTTGTCCTACAAAATCTTGTGTGAACATTTGTTCAAGATGTATACAATAGTGTTACAAGCTTTTGCTAAAAGAGACATGGGAAAATCCATGCCATGAATCATGGCCTTTGTTGTCTTAAAAATGCATATTTTGCTACATTCTACAACCATATTTTGTTGTGAGTTTTATGCTGTTGTAAGCTCTCCCTTAATCCCAACTTCCTTGCAATAAGCATCAAAATTTTTGGAAGTGTACTCTCCGCCATTATCTAATTGAAGCACCTTGAACTTCTTTCCTATCTGATTTTAAATCAAGACACCATTTTTTTTAATTTACTAAATATTTCATCTTTAGTTTTCAAAAAATACATCCAAGCTTTTCGAGAGGAATCATCAATGCAGGAGACATAATACAAATTACCTTTCAAAAAAAAGAGTGAATCAATTGGAGAATCACTCCTAAACTTTTTCCGCTAAATGGAAAAGAAATGTTGATCTTCTTACGGGTGCATATCCTTTACACACATCAATTTGCTCTATCTTGAAATCTAGCAATCCTTGGACCATATCTTTCAAGAGAGGAAAACAAATCCATAGTACAAGTGACTAAAATGTTTGTGCCACCACTCATGCAACTTGCCTCTATCATGCATCACATCCTCGTGTTTTGTAGTATAAGAAAGAAGCTTATAAAATCCTTATTCATGCAATCCTTTGGCCTAAAACCAAGGAATTTCTTGGCTGAAATTTCTTATGAGTAATGTTGATCATCAAACTCAGCTTTACATTTCATATTTGTAATAGTTGAGACACAACAAGAGATTCTTATACTTGGCACAACAAGAACATTGTGCAATTCAAGAACATCAACTAAAGAAAGTTTTCAAACTTGGACTTGGCAAAGACTCAAAAAGGACTTGGAAAATAGAACAAAATTCAAAATATGGTAAATTTTCAATTTTGTGCACACAAAATATATTATTGACAATTCTAATCCATATAAGTTATAAAATCACAGATTATGTAGAAATTCATAATATTATCTCATAAAATAGGATAATACAACATTTGACGCTCAATATTTGTATGCAAAATAGTGAATTGAAAGATGACTCCTCGATCACATTGACAAATAGTACCAAGTTCAACTACATAACTCATAGTCTCTTAACATAATTAGAAAATCAAAATAGACAGTGTCTCTAAGTCCAATCTCGAGTCTTATGCATGGCTACAAGAATGCCTAGAATAAGCCATCGAGGATCTAGTGCCAACATCTCCAAATTGAAGCAACAATTATGATACAAGTTTATTCAGTGTTTCTGTTGAGAAAATGGAACACTAGAGAGATCTTGAGTGTCTTCAAGGCCTACAGGCATGTAGGCTAAGATGTTAGCCTATAGGCTTATAGGATGACATGTCAACCTGGAAGATTTGAGGATGAAATGTAATCCTATAGGCTTGTAGAATGACATCTCAGTCTGCAAGCCTACTAGTATAAACTAAAAAAGGACTAAACTAAAAGCTTAATCTGTAATTTCCAACTTACCTGAACTTTGAAAGTTGCGAGTTTGAGACCTCCTTTAGACAACGTCCTCTTTGAAGTTTGAACTCCTTCACACAACTAGTGATGAATTAAAGCCTCCTAATAACAACCAATGATCACTAATGTTGATGAAGCCTCCTTCGATCGTTCTCCTAGATGTTGATGAACTCTACCTTCTCAAAATAACTGTGCACAACACTCTTCTAAGGATTAAATGGCTCTTCAATATGTATGGAATGAGAAAGAATGAGGGAAGAAATGTATTAGTAAAGGATTATATCCTCTCAAATGCTTCATTTCCCTCCTCAAACTCCCTCCATAACAAGTTTTAGCTAGTCAAATAACATGTGTGGGTCATTTTTGGATATTGGCTTTGGGTCAGACTTGTGAATATAGGGTTGAGACTTGTGAGTCATTAGGGGAGTTTTGAAGTCTAAAATGGGCCTCCTAAGGGAATTATAAAATAATAGTGGAAATAATAAAATAAGATTAGATTACATCATCAAATTTTGCAGGGAAAAAAGAAAAAACTATTTTTCAACTCGTATTTTCAACTTATCTCCTTTTGGGTTTACTCAAATTTCGAGCGAAAACACTCGTTGGATGCAGAATTCAATTCCTCATCCAAGGAGTACCCATGTTGCATACTTTCGATGGACCCTACTACACGTAAAATGAGAAATACATGAAAAAACGTGACTGCAACATGGGTACTCTCTGGATGAGGAATTGAATTCTGCATCCAACGAATGCAGTCACGTTTTTTCATGTATTTCTCATTTTACGTGTAGTAGGGTCCATCGAAAGTATGCAACATGGGTACTCCTTGGATGAGGAATTGAATTCTGCATCCAACGAGTACTCTTGCTTGAAATTTGAGTAAAACCTTAGGGAGATAAGTTGAAAATACGAGTTGAAAAAGTAGTTTTATTATTTTATTATTTTTTAATATTTTTACTTTTTTACTCCAAAAATGGTGAATCATCCCCCATGGTTGACATCATCATTTTGAATCCTATTGGTTCTTATAAAGCTTATTTTGGTTGTACATTTTTCTTAGGAGGCCCATTTTAGACCTCAAAATTCCCCTAATGCGAGTGAGTATGTCGAGTCTCAAATGAGTCCTAGGTCTGTACTTAGGCCAATGTTGACTCAACAAGACTAAGCTAGACTTATGAGTCTTGGCCAAGTTTGACAACACTAACCTAAAGGCATCTCGAAGGATATGGTGTCAATTCCAAACTTTGGATAGCGAGCATTATCATCCACCTCCCCTTGTATGCTCAATTATTTTAGTTGAAATGTTGAAGCTCGCTGAAAAATATCTTACTATAAGGCATATGATGAGACACTCCATTTGTACCCAACCAAAAAACACTAGAAGTGGTATTGGTAGAAAGGGACGAAACCATAGAAAAGGTGGTTTCAAGCTTGAATGCTAACTCGTCCATTCCAATTGAAGTATCTGCACTCATTGCAAACTGCTTTGAGATTGCTTACCCTTACCTTTCATTTTCTCTACTTCCAATGCTTCTAGTTCTTCCAATTCATCTAGATAGCCCTCCATTAATGGTTCAGTGGTTTCTTCACTTTGGCCTCAAATGGTAGGATAGTTCCACCTACCCCTAGTACAAATTTGGAGGCTAGCAAATTTCCCTCCTAATTGGAAAGCAATGGCTCCTCCTATCCTTGAGAAAATTTTCCATGCACCTCTAGTGGAGACATTTCTCTTGGTTACAAAGTTCTTTAGAGGGATCCTTCCTTCTCTGTGACTCTCAACTTTGTATCTTTCTATTTCTTAGATGATAGACTTTAGATTCTAGGTCATCGACCTTAGATATTAGATATGCATTTTACTGGAGCCGCACTCCCACTCCCAGTATGTATTGTATTTGATATAACTAACAGTGCCTTTGATTTATTTATGGTCACTTGTCAGACATTAATAAAATTATATTATCTTACATGAACATTGATTAGCGTAGTGCCCTTCCTTGTGTCATTTGTAATGAATCACATAACTCTAGTGCTTAGTGCTATAGTCGGAAGAAGATGTCAACTCCTTCTTACCCTTCATATTTCCCCTTATCTTTCCTGCCTTCCTCACCTTTCCATATCAGGCCTCTTCTCTCTGGCTTGACACCTTGAACAGAGATTCCCAAATAGGAGAAAAACCATTTAGTGCAATAGGCATTGATCCCTCATTGATCTTCATACCAATATCAAGGAGTTGATCATTGAGGTTGGTGATCTTCATGAGGTAACTCAACACAGTGTCTAAAATTAGTACCCAAAATGCCCGAAAACACTAACATGGGTACTAAATGCCTTGGAAATAACGTTGACCATATCATATGGTTTTTCCAAATATCAAATGTTGTATTTTATAGGTGGTGATGTTTCTGAGGGGTTTTAGTCTTTTCTAGTGATGTTTCAGACACATTTTAAAATTTTTCTTGGTCCACCAAAATGCCCATAATGGGTGTGGTATGTGAAAATTCCTTCAATCTGGAATCCTATTGCAACAACTGGTATTAAGTCTTCTAATTGATAAATTAATTATTCAGATTATTCTACGGCAACATCGAATTAAACACACTGCAAACTTCACTAAATAAACTGCAGAAAAATACAAGTGCGGAAACAAAAATGAACAAGAGAAAATCATAGACACATCTGACAGAGTTATTTTTGGAATAATGTCCCTAGAAAAACCCAATGCGGGAAAACCAATGCAGCAGCTTAGGGTTTATATATTATGCAGTAATTTTTCTGAATACAACCTGGATGCCTTGCTGGCTATCCTCACAGAGAATTTGACTACAGGAAAGCCGGTGAGATTACCTCTAGCCAAAACCCTGGATGGCAAGCCCTCCACATCCTCTGTGTCACTCTGCGTGGGGAATACGTGGCTTCTGCGTTTTGGCTCTTCTGCTTACTGGATCTGACCCTCTAGCCCCTTCCAGTCTCACACTCTGGCTCTCTGGCACTGGATCTGACTGATCCTCAGCTGAATAACGAACCTCCTCAAGGCTGCAACGCTACATCTGCGTGACTCTACACTGGCTCTGCGTAGCTGCTATGCTGCCTCTGCTGGTGCTGCTTTCTGTCTTTTCTACTGTGTATTCTCCGGCTCAAGAATATGCTTTCCAACTGGAATTACTCTGCCCCTCTCTGCAAAGAATCTCTTGATCGATATTTCCTTTGAGCACTGCTCACTTTGGAAATTTGATCCCTTGATCCTTACTGTGTGTTGTCCAAATGACCCTTCAAGCTCTTCTTATAATCTTCTCGTTGAAACTTCAATGACCGAGATTACATCTCTAATCAACGACTAAGATTAACTTTTGACTTGATTCGCCTTTTCTAGAACATTTACACCCATATTCTATTTATTCACTTTAATTATTTTATTTCCCTAAGTTTAGACTTAGGGTCCTTTTAAAATAATTAATTATTTTAATAAAATACAATTTGGGTGGAATTTCCCAAAACGATTTCTGGGTTCTTTGGAATACATGTTTATAAGCCTCCTTGCAAATTTTGAGACTTAGAGCACATCCAATGCTACCACAAATCAACACTCCCTCTTAGCGAGGAATGTGCTCTAGCAATATCCCCTGTTGAGCATTGCTCTGATTCTGCAACATCTCCCTTTGCGTTGCTGATGTCTGACACTGCTGCCCACCAACTCTGCGCAAACGTTGCGTCTGTAATGTTGCTGACATTGCCACTATCAGCACTGCATCCATACTGCAACTCTCTCTCAAATTATGCATCTGTGCTGCTGCTGACACTGCCACTGCCAACTGCTACTGTACTACAACGTTGTTGCTTATTACAGGAGAAAAACATCCAAAACTAAAAAAAATTTCAACATGATGCATCTCGATACTGAATATTTGATTGTTGCTAGCCTCTGCACTGACCCTCTGAAGCTGATGCGCTGTTGTTGACTCTGCGTCGTGCCTCACTGCACTGCTGCCAACTTTTCCCTATGCTGCTCAGACTCTGGCTCTGATAACCACTGTCCTGTCACTTCTGCACTCCTCTGCACCAACTGGTACTCGTCCATCCTGCTACATATGATTTGGGCTCTCATAGCAAGGTATTGATCTGAGAGGTGGACTCCTCAAGGATCCTGCCCTTCCTGTAGATCTCTGGATCTACAGCTCCAAATCACCCCAGCTCCCTCCTTTAGGTATATGGGCAATCATTGCGAACTCCTCATCGATTCTGGCAGGTGCTACTTGCAGATCATGCTTCTCGTCTTTGTCTCTCTTCTTGAGAGGACACTTTGTGGCATAATGAACAATCTTGCCACAACGGAAGCATTTGATCCTGGAAAGGTCCTTCTTCCTCATGCGCTGCTCCTGTTGCCCCTTTGATGCAAGGGTCACATTATCATCTTCCTCCTTCGTCTTCTTGCGACTGTTGTTGTTGCCCTCAAGTTGACACTTGAGTAAGTCCCTCGTCATCTCTTCTTGTTGAAGGTCAACCAACATTGACTCCCAGTCCGACAAATTCTCTCTATCCAGGGTGCTCTAGACAAAGACCTGATAGTCTTCAGACACTAAGTTGAGGGCCAATTGACCATCTTTGTGGCCTGAGGAGTTGATCCCACGGCTGCTAGCTGATCTCGGTTCTCCTGAAGTCTCGACAAGAACAGATAAATGCGCTCACCTTTCTTCATCCTAGTAGTCCGCATCTTCTCCTCCAGATACATCTTCCGTTGCTCAGAATATCCTTGATATAGCTTCTCCAAGGCATGCCATATTTCTCTAGTTGTTGCTTTGCTATCTATGTGACACACGACATGATCCCTCACTCTGTCGAGGATCAAGCGCTTTGCCTTAGCCATATTCTTCTTGTATTCCCTCAGAGGATCTACATCTACTGGAACAACCACCACACCTTCGATGAAAAGTTTGAGATCATGCTCATCCAGCAGGCATTTGATCCTTGCCTGCCAAATCACATAGTTGCAGGCTCCCTCCAACCTGTCTTGATCTCTTAGCCCGCTTGATGCCATCTCTACCGATTGAAAAAATATGTCGAACTAGCTCCCTCTCTCTCATCTACGTAGCTCTAGCCTGGCCTACACACTCCCTGATGGAGATGGTAGATTTGTTGCCCAATATTGCTGCTCGAAAATTAGAATTCCCTAGCTAGGAATTCCATGAGGAAGAAAGCTGGTGATATTACCTCTAGCCAAAACCCCGGATGGCAAGCCCTCCACATCCTCTGTGTCACTCTGCGTGGGGAATACGTGGCTTCTACGTTTTGGCTCTTCTGCTGGCTAGATCTGACCCTCTAGCCCCTTCCAGTCTCACACTTTGGCTCTCTGGCACTGGATCTGACTGATCCTTAGATGAATAACGAACCTCCTCAAGGCTGCAACGCTACATCTGTGTGACTCGACACTGGCTTTGCGTAGCTGCTATGCTGCCTCTGCTGGTGCTGCTTTCTATCTTTTCTACTGTGTATTCTCCGGCTCAAGAATATGCTTTCCAACTGGAATTACTCTGCCCCTCTCCGCAAAGAATCTCTTGATCGATATTTCCTCTGAGCACTGCTCACTTCAGAAATTTGATCCCTTGATCCTTACTGTGTGTTGTCCAAATGACCCTTCAAGCTCTTCTTATAATCTTCTCGTTGAAACTTCAATGACCGAGATTACATCTCTAATCAACGACTAAGATTAACTTTTGACTTGATTCGCTTTTTCTAGAACATTCACACCCATATTCTATTTATTCACTTTAATTATTTTATTTCCCTAAGTTTAGACTTAGGGTCCTTTTAAAATAATTAATTATTTTAATAAAATACAATTTGGGTAGAATTTCCCAAAACGATTTCTGGGTTCTTTGGAATACATGTTTCTAAGCCTCCTTGCAAATTTTGAGACTTAGAGCACATCCAATGCTACCACAAATCAACACTCCCTCTTAGCGAGGAATGTGCTCTAGCAATATCCCCTGCTGAGCACTGCTCTGATTCTGCAACATCTCCCTTTGCGTTGCTGATGTCTGACACTGCTGCCCACCAACTCTGCGCAAACGTTGCGTCTGTACTGTTGCTGACATTGCCACTATCAGCACTGCATCCATACTGCAACTCTCTCTCAAATTATGCATCTGTGCTGCTGCTGACACTTCCACTGCCAACTGCTACTGCACTACAACGTTGTTGCTTATTGCAGGAGAAAAACATCCAAAACTAAAAAAGTTTTCAACATGATGCATCTCGATACTGAATATTTGATTGTTGCTAGCCTCTGCACTGACCCTCTGACGCTGATGCGATGTTGTTGACTCTGCGTTGTGCCTCACTGCACTGCTGCCAACTTTTCCCTACGCTGCTCAGACTCTGGCTCTGCTAACCACTGTCCTGTCACTTCTGCACTCCTCTGCACCAACTGGTACTCATCCATCCTGCTACATATGATTTGGGCTCTCATAGCAAGGTATTGATCTGAGAGGTGGGCTCCTCAAGGATCCTGCCCTTCCGGTAGATCTCTGGATCTACAGCTCCAAATCACCCCAGCTCCCTCCTGGAGGTATATGGGCAATCATTACGAACTCCTCATCGATTCTGGCAGGTGCTACTTGCAGATCATGCTTCTCGTCTTTGTCTCTCTTCTTGAGAGGACACTTTGTGGCATAATGAACAATCTAGCCACAACGGAAGCATTTGATCCTGGAAAGGTTCTTCTTCCTCATGTGCTGCTCCTGTTGCCCCTTTGATGCAAGGGTCACATTATCCTCCTCCTTCGTCTTCTTGCCACTGTTGTTATTGCCCTCAAGTTGACACTTGAGTAAGTCCCTTGTCATCTCTTCTTGCTGAAGGTCAACCCACATTGACTCCCAATCCGACAACTTCTCTCTGTCCAGGGTGCTCTAGACAAAGACCTGATAGTCTTCAGACACTAAGTTGAGGGCCAATTGACCATCTTTGTGGCCTGAGGAGTTGATCCCACAACTGCTAGCTGATCTCGGTTCTCCTGAAGTCTAGACAGGAACAAATAAATGCGCTCACCTTTCTTCATCCTAGTAGTCCGCATCTTCTCCTCCAGATACATCTTCCGTTGCTCAGAATATCCTTGATATAGCTTCTCCAAGGCCTGCCATATTTCTCTAGTTGTTGCTTTGCTATCTATGTGACACACGACATGATCCCTCACTCTGTCGAGGATCAAGCGCTTTGCCTTAGCCATATTCTTCTTGTATTCCCTCAGAGGATCTACATCTACTGGAACAACCACCACACCTTCGATGAAAAGTTTGAGATCATGCTCATCCAGCAGGCATTTGATCCTTGCCTGCCAAATCACATAGTTGCAGGCTCCCTCCAACCTGTCTTGATCTCTTAGCCCGCTTGATGCCATCTCTGCCGACTGAAAAAATATGTCGAACTAGCTCCCTCTCTCTCATCTGCGTAGCTCTAGCCTGGCCTACGCACTCCCTGATGGAGATGGTAGATTTGTTGCCCAATATTGCTGCTCGAAAATTAGAATTCCCCGGCTAGGAATTCCTTGAGGAAGAAAATCCCCTCAAAGTGTCTCCAACTACTCTTCCTGATGCTTCTGCACCCACAATCACTATTGCGCAGAAAATTGTGTCCCTCCGGTTGCTGATCTGCGCTGCTCCCTCTACCTCGGACAAACTGCGATCTGGAAAATCCTACCTCTTTGTCGACTCACTCGGAGAAATATTTCCTTGCAGCAACTATCCCTTCTGGCTTGGATGATGCAATCACCTGGGAGATTGATCTACTGCTTACGCAGCTCTTTGATCCCAACTTCACCAACGCTGGATCTACGGATATGTTCTTCTAATCCTCCTGCACTCAGCGATACTGGCTCTGATACCGTGTGAAAATTCCTTCAATCTGGAATTCTATTGCAACAACTGGTATTAAGTCTTCTAACTGATAAATTAATTATTCAGTTTATTGCTACAACAACATCGAATTAAACACAGTACAACCTTCAGTAAATAAACTGCGGAAAAATATAAGTGTGAAACAAAACTGAACAAGAGAAAATCATAGACACATTTGACACAGTAATTTTTGGACTAATGTCCCCGGAAAAACCCAATGTGGGAAAACCGGTGCAGCAGCTGAGGGTTTATATATTATGTAGTAATTTTTTTTAATACAAACTGGATGCCTTGCTAGCTATCCTCACAGAGAATCTGACTGACAGGAAAGTTGGTGAGATTACCTCACACACTGACACTCGAAGCCTAACTGGCCAAAACCCCGGATGGCAAGCCCTCCACACCCTCTGCGCAGTCTCTACACAGCGTCTGAGTCACTCTACGTGGGGACTACGTGGCTTCTGCTGGCTGGATCTGACCCTCTGACCCCTTCTAGTCTCACACCCCGGCTCTCTGGCACTGGATTTGACTAATCCTCAGCTGAATAATGGACCTCCTCAAGGCTGTAGCGCGGCCTCTGCGTGGCTCTACGTTGACTCTACGTAGCTGCTACATTGCCTCTGCTAGTGTTGCTTTCTGTCTTCTCTGTTGTGTATTCTCCAGCTTAGGAATAGACTTTCCAACTAGAATTACTTTTCCCGTCTCTGCAAAGAATCTCTTGAACGATATTTCCTCTGAGCACTACTCACTTCAAAAATTCGATCTCTTGATCCTTACTGTGTGTTTTCCAAATGACCCTTCAAGCCATTCTTATAATCTTCTCGTTGAAAGTTCAACGACCGAGATTAAATCTCTAATCAATGGCTAAGATTAACTTTTGACTTGATCCGCCTTTTCTAGAACATTCACACTCATATTCTATTAATTCACTTTAATTATTTTATTTTCCTAAGTTTAGACTTAGGGTCCTTTTAAAATAATTAATTCTTTTAAAAAAATACAATCCGGGTGGAATTTCCCAAAATGATTTTTGGGTTCTTTGGAATACATGTGTCTAAGCCTTCCTGCACATCCAATGCTACTACAAATCAACACTCCCTCTTACTGAGGAATGTGATCTAGGAATATCCCCTGCTGAGTAATGCTTTGATCTGCAACATCTCCCTCTGCATTACTGATGCCTGACACTGTTGCCCACCAACTCTGCGTAAACGCTGCATCTGTATTGCTGCTGACACTGCTGCTATCAACACTGCATCCGTATTGCAACTCCCTCTCAAATTCTGCATCTGTGCAGCTGCTGACACTGCTACTGCACTGCAATGTTGTTTCTTATTGCAACAGAAAAACATCCAAAACTGAACAAGTGTTCAACATGATGCAACTCGGTATTGAAGATCTGACTACTACTAGCCTTTGCGC
Source organism: Pinus albicaulis (assembly GCA_034641835.2). Lineage (NCBI taxonomy): Eukaryota > Viridiplantae > Streptophyta > Pinopsida > Pinales > Pinaceae > Pinus > Pinus albicaulis. The sequence goes on from CM076581.1 coordinate 521,704,495, forward strand.
TGACCCTCTAAAGTTGTTGCGCTGATGTTGACTCTGCATTGTGCGTCACTGCACTGCTGCCGACTCTGCTCTGCGTTGCTCAGACTCTGACGTTGCTAACCACTGCGTTGTCACTTTTGCACTCCTCTGCATAAATTGGTACTCGTCCATCCTACTACATCTGATATGGGCTCCTGTAGCAAGGTATTGATCCGAGAGTTGGACTCCTCAAGGATCCTGCCCATCCTGTTGATCTCTGGGTCTACAGCTCCAAATCACCCCATCTCCCTCCTAGAGGTATATGGGCAATCATGGCGAACTCCTCCTCATCGATCCTGGCAGGTGATGCTTGCGGATCATGCTTCTTGTCTTTGTCTTTCTTCTTGAGAGGACACTATGTGGCATAATGACCCATCTCGCCACACCGGAAGCATTTGACGTTGGAAAGGTCCTCCTTCCTCCTGCGCTGCTCCTGTTACCCCTTTGATGCAAGGGCCACATTATCCTCCTCCTCCTTCGTCTTCTTGCCACTGTTGTTGTTGCCCTAAAGTTGTCACTTGAGTAAGTCCCTCCTCATCTCTTCTTGCTGAAGAGCAGCCCACATTGACTCCTAGTCTGACAAATTCTTTCTGCCCAAGATGCTCTAGACAAAGACCTGATAGTCTTCAAACACTGAGTTGAGGGCCAATCTAACCATCTCTATGGCCTGAGGAGTTGATCCCATAACTGTCAACTGATCTCGGTTCTCCTCCAGATACATCTTTCGCTGCTCGAAAGATCCTTGATATGGCTTCTCCAAGGCCTGCCACATTTCTCTAGTTGTTGCTTAGCTAGCTATGTGACACACGACATGATCCCTCACTCCGTCGAGGATCAAGCGCTTTGCCTTAGCCATATTCTTCTTGTATTCCTTCAGAGGATCTGCATCTACTGGAGCAACCACCACACCTTCGATGAAAAGTTTGAGATCATGCTCATCCAGCAGGGATTTGATCCTTGCCTGCCAGATCACATAGTTGGAGGCTCCCTCCAACCTGTCTTGATCTCTCAACCTGCTTGCTGCCATCTCTATCGATTGAAAAAGTATGTCGAACTAGCTCCCTCTCTCTCCTCTTCATAACTCTGGCCTGGTCGACGCACTCCCTGATGGAGATGGTAGATCTGTTGCCCAGGTCTCGAAAATTAGATTTCCCCGGCTAGGAATTCCCCGAGGAAGAAAATTCCATCAAAGTGTCTCCAACTACTCTTCCTGACGCTTCTACACCCACAATTACTGCTGCGTAGAAAACTGTGTCGCTCCAATTGTTGATCTGCACTGCTCCCTCTACCTTGGACAAACTGCGATCTGAAAAATTCTACCTCCCTGTTGGCTCACTCAGAGAGAGATTTCCTTGTAGCAACTAGCCCTTCTGGCTTGGACTGCACAATCACCTGGGAGATTGATCTACTGCTTACCTCTTTGATCCCGACTTCACCAACGATGAATCTACGAATATGTTCTTTTGTTCCTCCTGCACTCAGCTATACTAGCTTTGATACCATGTGAAAAATCCTTCAATATGGAATCCTATTGCAACAACTAGTATTAAGTCTTCTAACTGATAAATTAATTATTCAGTTTATTGCTACGACAACATCGAATTAAACACACTGCAACCTTCACTTAATAAACTACGAAAAAATACAAGTATGGAAACAAAACTGAACAAGAGAAAATCATAGGCACATCTGACATAGTTATTTTTGGACTAATGTCCCCAAAAAAACCCAATGCGGGAAAACCAGTGCAGCAGCTGAGGGTTTATATATTATGCAGTATTTTTTCTGAATACAAACTGGATGCCTTGCTAGCTATCCTCACAGAGAATCTGAATAACAGGAAAGTTGGTGAGATTACCTCACACACTGACACTAGAAGCCCAACTGGCCAAAACCCCGAATGGCAAGCCCTCCAGACCCTCTGCACAGTCACTGCGCAACCTCTGTGTCACTTTGCGTGGGACTGTGTGGCTTTTGCATTCTGCCTCTTCTACTGGTTGGATCTGACCCTCTAGCCCTTTTGGTCTCACACCCCGGCTCTCCGACACTGGATCTAACTAATCCTCAACTGCATAACGAACTTCCTCAAGGTTGCAGCGCTGCCTCTGCGTGGCATTGCGTAGCTGGTACGCTGCCTCTTCTGGTGCTGCTTTATGTCTTCTCTGTTGCATATTCTCCGGCTCAGGAATAGACTTTCCAACTGGAATTACTCTGCCTCTCTCTGCAAAGAACCTCTTGATCGATATTTCTTCTGAGCACTGGTCACTTCAGAAATTCGATCTCTTGATCCTTACTGTGTGTTTTCCAAATGACCTTTCAAGCCCTTCTTAAAATCTTCTCGTTGAAATTTCAACTACCGAGATTAAATCTCTAATCAATGGCTAAGATTAACTTTTGAATTGATCCGCCTTTTCCATAACATTCACACCCATATTCTATTAATTCACTTTAATTATTTTATTTTCCTAAGTTTAGACTTAGGGTCCTTTTAAAATAATTAATTCTTTTAATAAAATACAATCCGGGTGGAATTTCCCAAAATGATTTCTGGGTTCTCTGGAATACATATGTTTAAGCCTCCCTGCAAATTTTGAGACTTAGAATACATCCGATGCTACCACAAATCAACATGGGATGCATAGAAAAATATCGTCGTATTCATGATAGTGACCCTTTAAGACAAAACAGGATAGCAAATTAAACTCTGCGAAGTATGTCACATTTATTTGTAATGGTAATATTATGTAAAAGTTGACATTCTCCTTTATTATCTTACCTTTTTTATCCTTTTACTTAAATTTCTAACATTACCATAAATCGTTTCAAGGTGTTTGGGAGTGATTCCAACCTCAATGGAATTCATATGGACAAAGTAGAATTTCATGTCCCATTTAGAATTTGGTAGACTTAAAATGTTTTCAAGATTTGAGGGTTGGAAAGATTGTAGCTTTTCCATTGGATTCTATCATGTATGAGGATATGGGATTGGCATTGGTCAATACCACCAAGCTATGGGATTTTGTATCATGCAATCATCCATGATAGTTAATATAGACATGGGGTTCTTTCTAAAATGTCAATATGTGTTTCATCCTTATTTGCTTGCTTATTTTTTGCAAGATAATGTGTTATTTAAAAAAAATAACTATATATCTATACTTCTTGTATTTTTTATTTATGTATTTCATTCACATACTAATTTTGGGTGGGGTCAAGTTCCAAGCATTCCTATTTTGGAAACTTGTACATGTTTCCACATTTCATGCAACTGAGATGATACATTTCTCTAGTGATGAAATTAACATTTATCAAGGTTCTTTTAACTATTGCAATCCTGTAATCAAGGGTTGTTGATCAACACCACTCAGGCGAGACTACATCCCCCTCTCCCCCCAATTGAAGGTTTTGTTGTTGGGTTCTCGACAATACTTGCAAGTTTCTATGTGACCACTCTATTTTTCCATTTTATGGTCTTCGACTAGAGATCTTATCTAGCATAAGCATATTTTATTTTTCTTTTACATACTTTTATACGCTTTTATAGGAGCAGCCCTTATGCTCCCACTTGTTGAAATTTGGTTACTGGAGGACAGGTGGTTCCCTAAGGCTTTGATCTTTGGCCTAGGGAAAAGTGTCCAAAAGAATTTAATTTTTCTGCTAAAGTGACTTTATAATTTTTATAAAGTCAAATCTAATTTTAAAGTGACTTTAAGTGATAAAGTTACTAAAGTCTAATTTTAAAGTGACTTTAAGTGATGAAGTTACTAAAGTCTAATTTTAAAGTGACTTTAATAAAGTCAATGTAAAATTAGAAAGGAAAAGTGACTTTGAAAATAAATGACTAAGTGGGTCTTTATTAAAGTGGGGTGAATTAAAAAATAGAAAGTGAGATTTAAATGAGCATTTAATCTCAGCCCTAGATCTCAATCTATCTCAGCCATTGGATTTAGGGATTCCCCAAAAGTCACTTGGGGTTAGGTTAAAGGAGGAAAAGGAGGAAAAGGTCATTCATTCTTTCATGAGCAGATTGGGAGAAGGAGAGCAAGAGAGCAAGGGAGATTTCTGAGCAGTGAGGAGGAGGCAGCAGTTTGGCACACATTCCAAGGCCATATTTCAGCAAGACCGTACAACAGAGTTTGCACACAGTTCAAGGCAGATTTGGCACGATTTCCAAGGCAGAATCCGTACAGCAGCTTGTGGCACGTTTTCCAAGGCAGCCGTACCATTTTCTGGGCACAAATTTCGAGGGAGAAGTTGCTGTTTTTTTGCTGCACGCTTTTCTAGACAGGCCGTACAGCCTGTAGCTGATTGCTGGCACAAAAATCAAGGCATATTTATGTACAACAGCATTAATATAGCTGCACGCATTCCAAGGAGGCCGTACAGCAGCATTTATTGCTGTTTTGCACGCAAAAAGAGGAGGCCGTACAGCAGAAATTAATGCTGTAATTTCTGGGCACGTTTTTCAAGGAAATACGCACAACATTTATTGCTGGTTTAGTTTTACTGTCTGCACATTTTCCGAGGCGCTGGTTAAGCACGGAAAACAAGATAAGTTGTAAAAGTTTACTTGCTGATTTTTCTGAATATTTCTCTCACTGTAAAAAGCATTTTTCAGAAATAAGGAGGAGCTCTCAAACTGGTTTTCCCCAAGAGTTGTAGGGGGTTTTTCCAGGGTCATGTTGACCAAAAATATCTGTGTTAAAATGTGTGAATGACTGTTTTAAGCTTGCTGATTTTTATTTCTGCATTTTTCAACATTCTGTAAATTTTCCAGAATTTTTGTTTTCATCAAAAAATTATTTTCCAGTTTGTTGAATGTAAGGATATGGGAAAGGGCATTTAACTATTTGGAGAAATAAGGTGAAACTGAAAACCGAGGTGGGAAAACAGGAAATTTCTACATGGTATCAGAGCTTGAGTGCTGAAAGTGCAGTTTGGGACAGCAAGGAGAAAAATACAGCCTGCTGATTTTTCACTCAGAAAATTCCAGCAAGCTGATTTTTTCACAAACAAAATTTTTATCTTTACTACAACAGTGCTATTTTTCAGTTTTAGGACAGCAGGATGTCATTGGGATTGAGGGTGGAGGATAGGTTGGATGGGCATACCAATTACAGCGTTTGGAAGGAGAGAATGCAGAGTATCTTTGAGGAGGTAGAAGTCTGGGATATCATGGTTCATACCACACAGCAGCCTGTTAATGTGCCTACTGATGCTACTCAGTTGGCAGCATATAATAGGAAGAACAACAAGGGTAAGAGACTGATTCTAGATGAAATCAAAAACCATTGCATTCCTCATGTGAGAGGAAAGAGAAATGCTCATGAGATGTGGACAACATTGTCCAATCTCTACCAAAGTACCAATGAGAACCGGAAAATGGTCTTGAAGGAGAAGCTGAAAACCATTAAGATGGGTAAGACTGATAGTGCAGCTGGATATCTCACAAAGATTACTAATGTGAGAGATGAGTTGGCAGCGATTGGAGAGGTCATTCCACCCACTGAGTTGGTGTGGATTGCAGTCAATGGCCTCCCCAGTTCATGGATGAACTTTGCTGATGGGGTGTGTGCACGTGAGACCCTTCCCACATGGAAGAGGTTTTGGGATGATTGCATTCAGACAGAAATCAGGAAAGGTCAGCTTGGGGCAGCCAAGCCAGTTGAGCAGGATGAGGATGTAGCACTGTTGGCAGGAGGCAAGAAAGGCAAAGGGAAGAAGCAGGCTTCCACAAGCAATGGTGGGGGCAAAGGCAAAGGTAAAGGTAAACAGGATAACACACAGAAGGACTATTTCAAGGTGAAGTGTTGGAATTGTCAGAAGATGGGACACTATGCAGTTGTGTGTCCGGAGAAGAAGAAGAAGAAGGGGAAGAACCAGAGCATGGCAGCATCAGCAGAGGTTGAGGACTTTACAGATCGCTTTGACCGGGAGTTTGGGTTCATTGCGTGTGAGTCCACTAGTGTAGGATCACCTGCCACAGAGGTTCAGAGGAGCATGCATTTCCCTCGACTAGCGGAGCATCTTCAGGTATCTGGTATGTGGACAGTGGGGCTTCACGTCATATGACAGGAGTCCGTGAGTACTTCTCAGAGCTTTCAGAGAGTGGCACTGATATAGAGGTAGTACTCGATGATGACAGAGTTGTTAGAGCAGTCGGTGTGGGAACATTGACATTTCAGAGGGAGTCCAAACCTCCCTTGAAGGTGTCAGATGTTCTTTATGTGCCAAGGATGAGGAAGAACCTCATATCCGTCTCAGCTTTGGAGGACAGAGGATATGAGATATTGTTCAGGGGAGGACAGGTGTTGATGTATCCCAGGGGCACTCCAGCTGATTCAGCTAGAGTGATAGGTGTACGCCATGCACAGGTGTACAAGTTTGCATTTCAGTCCCTTTTGGCATTGAGCAGTAGTACCGACAGCAGAGCTAGCAGTTCTGAGCAGTGTGAGATTTGGCACCGCAGGATGGGGCACATGCATCAATGGAGCCTTGAGGACTTTGCGGGAGATCACTACAGGTGTGCCAGAGTTCAGTACTGATCACTTTGATACTTGCAAAGGATGTGCGATGGGCAAGTTTGCCAAATCCCCTTTTCCCAGCAGTGACAGCAGAGCGACTGGGATACTTGATTTGATTCATTCCGATGTGAGCGGTCGGATGTCTCATGTTTCTTTGAGTGGATATGAGTACTATGTGTTATTCATTGATGATCACTCCAGGAGGACCTGGATTTATTTCTTGAAGACCAAGAGTGAGGTCTTCAAGCGGTTTCAGGAGTTCAGAGCTCTTGTGGAGACACAGACAGGTCGGAAGATCAAGTCCCCGAGGTCGGACAATGGGGGAGAGTACACCCTTGGAGAGTTTGTTGACTATTGTGCGGAGGCAGGCATTAGGAGGGAGCTCACTGTTCCTTACAACCCCCAGCAGAACGGGGTTGCGGAGAGGAAGAACAGATCCATCGAAGGGGCTGCCAAAGCCATGTTGCATGATCAGGGGTTGCCATTGTTTTTGTGGGCAGAGGCCTGCAACACAGCTGTTTATTTGCAGAACAGGAGTCCGCATCGTGCCTTGGGGCATATGACTCTGGAGGAGGCTTTTTCTGGGAAGAAGCCTGATATTGGTCATCTTCGTATCTTTGGGTGTATCACATACTCCTACATACCCAAGGAGAAGAGGACCAAACTAGAGCCCACCGCAGAGAAGGGTATCTTTGTGGGCTACAGTGAGACTTCAAAGGCCTTTCGGATTTAAATTCCTGCACAGAGGAAAGTTGTTGTCAGGCGAGATGTGAAGTTCGAGGAGGGTAGGGCCTTTAGGAGGTCACGGGAGTTAGAGTATCTGGATCAGCCAGACCCTCAGCAGCAGCTGAGTCAGTCACAGAGATCCAGTGGGCAGGGATCAGGTGGATCCGGAGGTACATCTATGACGATGTCAGATTCGTCAGTGAGCAGTGGCTCGCAGAGTCAGAGGGGTGGAGCTTCGGGCAGCATGCAGAGCAGTCCACAGAGCAGTTCACTAGAGAGTCCACTGATGGACAGATCACACGGTACCTCAGCTTCTACAAGTTCAAGTGCAGGCAGGAGGACAGCAGACAGACAGTCAGGAGTTCAAGCTCCTGATGATGATGAGGAGGAGTTTCATTCTCCAATGGGAGAAGTATGCTCAGGGAAGAGGAAGCCCAAGTGGCTTCAGGACACCTTGAGAGAGGCCACATCTGTTGCTGGGCCTAAGAGGTCGGTCAGAGAGAGCAGACCACCTGAGAGGTTTTGTAGCTATATGGCAATGGCTACCAACATCCTTGACTCTGAGCCTTCTAGCTATGAGGAGGCAGCTAGCCAGCAGGTCTGGAGAGAGGCCATGCAGGAGGAGTATTCTTCTGTCATGAAGAATGATGTTTGGGAGGTGGTGCCGAGGCCTGAGGGCAAATCCGTGGTTACTTCCAGATGGCTTTACAAGGTAAAGCATGCTACAGATGGCAACATTGAGAAATTCAAAGCGAGGTTTGTGGCTAGAGGGTTCTCCCAGGTAGAGGGAGTTGATTATGAGGAGACCTTCGCTCCCGTGGCTCGATATACTTCGATTCGCTCCATTATATCGATAGCAGCAGAGATGGGTTGGAAGATCCACCGGATGGATGTGAAGACCGCATTTCTCAATGGCTTCATACAGGAGGAGGTGTACATTGAGCAGCCACAGGGCTTTGAGGTGCATGGGAAGGAGTCCCATGCGTGCAGACTGAAGAAGGCCCTTTATGGCCTGAAGCAAGCTCCCAGAGCTTGGTACTCCGGGATAGATACATACTTGCAGGGGATGGGTTTCACAAAGAGTGAGGCAGATCCGAACCTTTACTATATTGTGATAGGTGAGGAGCCTCTCATTCTGGTGCTGTATGTGGATGACTTAGTCATTACAGGTGGAGAGAGACTCATAAAGCACTACAAGAGAGATCTTACGGTGGAGTTTGAGATGAAGGACATCGGCTTGATGCATTGCTTTTTGGGTTTGGAGGTGTGGCAGGAGGAGGGGCATTCCTTCCCGGGGCAGGGGAAGTATATTGTGGACATCCTTGGCAGATTCCACATGGAGGATTGTAAACCCATGTCGACACCGATGATCACCAACTGGAAGAAGCTTCATGCTTTGGATTCCGAGTTGGTGGATCCCACATTGTACAGACAACTGATTGGTTCCTTGATGTATTTGGTCAACACTAGGCCGGATATTTGTTTTGCAGTCAACACGATGAGTCAGTTTATGTGTGAGCCTAGGAAGGTTCACTGGGTGGCTGCAAAACACATTTTGCGGTACTTGCAGGGGACAGTGGATTATGGTCTGGACTACAAGCAGGGGGATGGAGTGAGATTGGTAGGTTACACTGATTCTGATTGGGCAGGTTGTGCTTCTGATAGGAAGAGCACTTCAGGGTGCTGTTTTGGGTTGGGTTCGGCAGTTGTGTCATGGTTCAGCCGAAAGCAGCAGTCAGTAGCATTGAGTTCAACGGAAGCAGAGTATATGGCAGCCAGTCTAGCTAGTTGTGAGGCCATCTGGCTTCGCAAGATGTTGTTTGGCTTATTTGGTCAGCCGTTGAGACCTTCAGTGATTTACTGTGATAATCAGAGTTGCATTAAACTCACGGAGAATCCGGTATTTCATGACAGGTCAAAGCATATCGGGATCAAATATCATTTCATCAGAGACTATGTTCAGAAGGGAGCTGTGAAGCTTGAGTATATTCCCACTGATGAGCAGGTTGTAGATATTCTTACCAAAGCCTTACCACGGGGCAAGCATGTCTACTTCAGAGACAAGATGGGTGTGGTGAGAAACACCTTCCTCGGTAAGAGGGAGTGTTGAAATTTGGTACCGGAGGACAGGTGGTTCCCTAAGGCTTTGATCTTTGGCCTAGGGAAAAGTGTCCAAAAGAATTTAATTTTCTCCTAAAGTGACTTTATAAAGTTATAAAGTCAAATCTAATTTAAAAGTGACTTTAAGTGATAAAGTTACTAAAGTCTAATTTTAAAGTGACTTTAATAAAGTCAATGTAAAATTAGAAAGGAAAAGTGACTTTGGAAATAAATGACTAAGTGGGTCTTTATTAAAGTGGGGTGAATTAAAAAATAGAAAGTGAGATTTAAATGAACATTTAATCTCAGCCCTAGATCTCAATCTATTTCAGCGATTAGATTTAGGGATTCTCCAAAAGTCACTTAGGGTTAGGTTAAAGGAGGGAAAGGAGGAAAAGGTCATTCATTCTTTCATGAGCAGATTGAGAGAAAGAGAGTAAGAGAGCAAGGGAGATTTCTGAGCAGTGAGGAGAAGGAGGCAGCAACTTGGCACACATTCCAAGGCAGTATTTCAGCAAGTTCGTATAGCAGAGTTTGCACACAGTTCAAGGCAGATTTGGCACGATTTCCAAGGCAGAATCCGTACAGCAGCTTTTGGCACGTTTTCCTAGGCAGCCGTACCATTTTCTGGGCACAGATTTCGAGGGAGAGGTTGTTTTTGCTGCACGCTTTTCCAGGCAGGCCGTACAGCCTGTAGCTGATTGCTGACACAAAAATCGAGGCAGATTTCCGTACCATAGCATTTAATACAATTGCACGCATTCCAAGGAGGTCGTACAAGAACATTTATTGTTGTTCTGCACGTAAAAAGAGGCCGTACAACAGAAATTAATGTTGTAATTTCTGGGCACGTTTTTCAAGGAAATACGCACAGCATTTATTGCTGGTTCAGTGTTAATGTTTGCACATTTTCCAAGGCGGTGGTTAAGCACGGAAAACGAGATAAGTTGTATAAGTTTACTTGCTGATTTTTCTGAATATTTCTCTCATTGTAAAAAGCATTTTTCAGAAATAAGAAGGAGCTCTCAAACTGGTTTTCCCCAAGAGTTGTAGGGGGTTTTTCCAGAGTCATGTTGACAAAAAATATCTGTGTTAAAATGTGTGAATGACTGTTTTAAGCTTGCTGATTTTTATTTCTGCATTTTCCAGCATTCTGTAAATTTTACAGAATTTGTGTTTTCAGCAAAAATTTATTTTCCAGTTTGTTGAATGTAAGGATATGGGAAAGGGCATTTAATTATTTGGAGAAATAAGGTGAAACTGAAAAACGGGGTGGGAAAACAGGAAATTTCTACACCACTTTGTATTTCAGCACTATTGTACTTAGCATTCTTCTCTTCAGCCTTCGATGTTAGGAGAGAGAACATTGAAGGTTGTTGATTAGCACCCTCAAGTGAGACAATATTCTCCAACCCCCCCCCCCCCAATCAAAGGTTTTGTTGTCGGGTTCTCCATAGTACTTGCATCTTTCTATGTGACCACTATGTTTCTCTATTTCATGGTCTTAGACTAGAAACCTTATTTAGCATAGCATATTTTAATTTTTCTTTTACCATGCCTTTATAGGAGCAGCCTTTGTTCTCCCACTTTGTATTCAATACTATTGTACTTAGAAATCCCTTTGATCTATTTGTGGTTGGTTAAGTCAAAGGACACAACCCCTAGGAGTGTTGTGTCTATATCCCACGCTTCAGACATGGACATGCTAGGACACATGTTTGGCACATGTTCTAAACACAAGACACATGCCAGACACATGCCCTAGCCATGTCCTATTTGTTTGAATATAAAAAATAAATTTCACTACTATTTTTTCACTTTCAGTTATCTAGAAAGAGCTCTTATAGTTTCTCTCATTGTGTAGGTGAAGGGAAAAATTGATATTTGAAGGGATTTCTACTATTTTGTAAATGTCCTATTTTCTAACAAAAACAGATCATATGTCTATATTTCATTTTTTGTATTTGTAATTTGTAATATTTTTAGCATATATGATTGTTTACACACACACACATATATAAAATGTGTCATGTGTCATGTTTTTGGGGTTGACTTGTCGCATGTAGACACTTGTATTTCTATGTCCTCGATGTCGCGTGTCCTCATGTTGTGCGACTTAGGTGATGAGTAGTTGAACATTAATAAAATCATCTTATATTGCTCGTGCATAATTAGAATTAGTTTTGTCACATCAATATCTTTCTGTTCGTACAGATAACCACTACTAATCATTCTATGAGTTGTAGTCAGTTATTAGTTTTGTCTTATATAACCAAAATGGAGAGGAAAGTTGAAAGATAAAGGAGTACATAAAAAATGAACTATATTTGAGTGAAGATGAGAATGCTATCTCATATTTGCTGCTGTCATGTGAGACGTGATATCTGTAATATAAATGTATATCTATTATGGTTATAATACGTATGCTTTCCTTTTCCCTTGATTAGTGGATGCACTTTTATTGAACTGTTTGCATTGGATATTCGTTATGCTACTTCATGTGATTCAGTGCTTTTTGCATATTTGGTAGATTGGATCTACATAAATGTCCATCCTAAAAGGATGCATTCAATAGTCTCAGATTACTGTAATCTCCATCAAAATGGCAATTTAATAAAGCTTCTTAAATGATGATTCTCAGATAAGAAATCAGTTGATTTCATCAAACTGTTTGAAACCTCTCTTCTTTGAGGATGGATGGACTGCGGGGTAGGGGGAAATCCTAATTTCTGTACTTGGCTTTTTCTTTCAATTATCCAAATGATCAAACACTATGGGGTATCAAAATATTTTATGGCAGCATGATACATCTCTTCTTTTAGAGACTTAGTTCATTAATTGAACTTCATACATATGTGTATGTGTGTGTGCATGCAAGAGAGAGAGAGAGAGAGTTAATCGATCTTCGTACATGTGTGTTTGTCTGTGTGTGTGTGAGAGAGAGAGAGAGAGAGAGTCAAATTTGACTAACAAAGCTAAACTGTAACTGATACCTCGGCTTCCAGTTGTTCAATCTTTATCTGTAGGTCCTTTTCCTTTGCATCAAATTCTTTCCTTAAAGCTTCGAATGCCTTCGTTTTGGACATAATCTCATCCTGTTGGTCATTCAGCTAAGGTTAGCAACTCATATTATGCAAACAAATCATCTATTTTCTTGCTCTACAATAAAGAAAACAAGCTCGTTGGTACTGTGTCACAAAGTAATTAAACATGTAAGGTGTTCATCTGTAATATATGTTGCAAATAGATTCAAAGTTCTACAAGCAGGGTCAGAAACATTCAATTTAATGGTGTGTATTTTGAAGAGTTCAATGCTTTGAATCAATTTACCTCAAGAAGTTTCACTTTATTTCGCAAATCAGACAGCTCCTTAACATTGCGAGAATTTGGCCCTACTTTAGAAGCTGACCTTATAGGGCCACCAGCAGCATGAACCTTTGATTTTTCTTCCTTAAGCTTTCTCTCAACTACAGCAAGGGCAGTTGCCTTCTGTTGGATCTCTCCTTGCAAATAAGATATGTGTTTTCTTAGATCTTCTGTCTCCAACTCTTTTTTTGATAGCTTGTGCTTGAGTTCACTGTGTTGACTTCTGAGCTGTGTTACTTCATGAGCATTGTCACGTTCAACTGATATCTGAATGGTCTGCTCCTTTAATTTGGACTCAAGAGATGCAATTATTGTTTCTTGATCATCCCTGCAACATTTTTGTTCCTTTAATTCTACCTCTAAATTTCTCAAATTTTCTTGTAACAATCTAAGCTCTTTATCAAGTTTGACTTTTCCCTGGTAAGATTCTTGTAAAGCAGCCTCTAACTCTGCCTTCTCTGCTCTGGAATCATCTAAGGCTATTTTAGTTGCATCTAAGGCTATTTTAGTATCTTCTAGGCCAGCTTTCAGATGCTCATACTCATGAGCCTTGCGAGTAAGTTCACTCTTTTCATTCATAAGGGTTTGAACTTCTGTTTGTAACGTGGCTAAATTCAGAGACAGCTCTTCAATCTGACTCCTATAACTAAGTTCATTCTTCTCTTGTTTCTCAATCTGATCCAACATGTTTTGTAGCTTTGATGACAATGCTTCACTCTCTTTCTGTGAGAGATCTAACTGGTTCATAAGTTCTTGCAGATTGTCCTGATATTGCTTTTTCATAGATACAATCTCTTCTTCAGCCTTTCTCAGTGATTCTTGCAGATTGGCTTTCTGTAGGCGGAATTCAGAAGCTTCTTTAAGTGCTTGTGTTGCTAGCTTCTCATTAGCATCGAATGTTGATGACATCTGTTGAGAAAGCCTCTTAAATTCTTCCTGAAGTCGTTCTGCTGCAGTAACATTGTTCCATCGAGTCTTTCTTAGTGCTTCTTCTGCCCTTTTGGCCCTCTGTTCCTGTTCACTTTTAGATTGCAACAATGCATCCAAATCTGCTGCAAACTTTGTTGTCTTTGTATCTATCTCCTGCTGTAATTGTTCAACCTTACTCTCTAGGATACTTATGGTTGAAAAAGAAGTTGCATGCTCATCTCTAAGATTTTGTAATTCTTCTTGCATCTGTTCCTCCGATTGTATAGATGAACACTTCTCATGCTCCTGCTTTAGTGCTTCAAATTCATTCTCTAATTGATCCATCTCTTTTACCAAATAGTCCCGTGCTTTTTTGTAGTCTTCAACCTCTCTAGAGAGGTCAATAATCTTTGCCTCGAATTCAAGGGTTGATGCAAGCTTCCTCTCCATTCTCCTAAATTCCTCTCTTCTTTCTTTTGTTGTTTCTTTAGATCCACTTTTTTCTTCATCATGATTTAGTTGTGTCTCAAGCTCAGAAATTCTCTTAAGAAGTTGATCATTTTGCTCCTGTAGATGTAGTAGTGTGCTACCATTGTTTCTGTGATCACCCTCTACTTCATAAGTTTGCTTATCTAAGCTTTGTCTTATTCCGTTTTCAGATTCAGTCTTTCCTGAGTATAATGACATTTCTTCCATTAGGTCCCCAATCTGTTCCCGTGCTAGCTTGCCAGCTTCCTGGCTTGCATGGAGGCAATTTTGCAACTCAAGGTTTTCTGCCTCCAAAGTTTCAAGTTTTGCTTCCAGAAGCTGGTTAGTTTCTGTAAGTGCCTGGGCTTCCTCATCAACCATTGCAAGTTGAGATTCTAAGTCTGCAATGTCAAGCTTATATATTCTGATTTCCTCCTCTAATTTCCTGTTCATGTTTTCCAATTCAACCTGTACTTCATCAAGCTGCAAAATCTTATCCTGCAAGGCCTGTATATCACATATAGCATTTTTCTTGAATGGGTGGTTGTAGTCCAACCTTTCATCGTCTTTCAAGTCAAGAGTCAAGTTTCTGACATTCTGTTTTTGTGCTTCTAGATTATCTTCACTTGTTTTGACAGGATGGACAGACTTAGATGAATTATGCATACCATATTCAAGCTCAGCTATTCTTTTGTTTCTTGTATCTATTTCATTTTTAAAGTTACAAATCAATTCTCTACCAACTTTTTCAGCCTCTTGAAAAGCTGTCTCTAAAGTCTCCATGTCGCCTCGCAGGTATTGCAAGCTTCTTCCACTATTACTGTGGATAATTTTGTTAGTAATCTCTCTGATTTTTTTCTCTGAAGATGACAGTGTTTGTAGCCACTCCATTTCAATATCCTCAAATTGCCTGCCTTTATTATCTTCACTAGATTTTGGAACATCACAGGATCTGCTAGAGATCTCCTCAATCTCTTTACTTTTGTTCTCTAATAACACTTCTAAATCTTGAACTTCTAGAAGAAGCTCGGAATTTGATTCTTGTGTCTTCTGTAGCTGCAAATTGAGATTTATATTAACCTGTTTCTCATAGTCTAACTCTTGCTCGAGCTCCTCTATGATACGCTTGGCATTATCCATCTCATTTGATGCTTTATTTGCAGCTTTAAGCTTTTCACTGCCTTGTCCTAAACCATTGAGTTGTTCAAGTTCCAGTTTCATGTTGTCTCGCTCTACTTTGAGAGAGGAAATTTCCCTTGCAAATTCTTGTCCCTGTTTAGTCTCCTTTGCAAGCTGTCTCTTTAGTGTTTCCATTTCCATGGCTAGTTCTTCTGCCTGTCTGTCCAGTGATGAAACATCATTCTGGAGTTCCTCAATGGTTGTTTCAGAAGCTTGCAGCTTTGCTTTCAGCCTTTCATTTTCTTTGTATATATTTTCTTTATTAATTTCCATGGAGCAATCTGAGTTCCAACCATGTGTATGCTCACTGATTTTTGTTTCAGGCTGTCTTGTATGTGCAAGTGAATGTCCATTGTTACCTGGTTTTGGAGGCTTGGAATTTTGACTAAGAGAAGATAAGAAGCTTACTGCATCTTGTTGAATTCCAATGTTTTTCCAATCAATTTCATGGGCTACGGACATCCATTGCTTTGCTGTGCAACTGCTTCCTGAACTTGCAGTTGATGTAGAATCAGCAGCAGTATGTCCTCTATACTTTCCATTGACTTCAACAGGTGTTGATGCAAGTTCATGAGAATCAGAGCTGAAGCGTGCTGTTGAGGTTGTAGAGGAGTTTCCCTGGAATTTTATTTTCATGAAAACGTGAGGAACATTGTTTAACTCTTGTATATAAATACAGGCATAACTTCTATATAAATACAGATGTAAACAGCATAGAAAATGATTATGTTAAGAGCAACATGAGAAGCCCCCCAACACCATTCCCACCCCACCCCCTCTCTCTCTCCACAGACACTCGCAAAAGCATACATAATATCAGCACACAATGTTAGTGATTTTTACAGTTTATCTAGACCCATCAAAATAGCTAGTAATTTAAATTATATAGCCAGCATAGATCCATCTTAACTCCGGATCTATCAAGTGCCAAGAGAGATCAAATCCCTCGATGTGCAAACCTCTTTTTTGAATGCAAAACTTGAGGAAAGGTTTGCAACTCGAGAGACTTGATCCCTCTCGGTGCTTGATAGATCTGGAGTTAAGATGAATCTACATTGGTTATATATATATATGTATATATAATTTTAATTTTATTCTTATTTTTATGTAATTTGACCATGTCAAAAAGTTTAGATATCATAACAGGACATTACAACATCTCTTCCATACTGGGCTGGAGAGCGCCTCAGTGCAATCACTCCATTGGCACATCAAATTGTGCTTATATCAGTGCAGGTGCCAGGTAGTTCAGGACATCAGAAGACGTTGTGACAGATTGATACTGTGACAAGGTAAAAAATAACTCAATGTTGGGCTAACTGCACTGAATTTCTTTGTAGCAAACGTTTGGCACATTATAATTAAGTGGCTTTAGCAATATATTTTTTGATACCCTAAACACAGTCATGTGAATCAGTACTTTGAGCCTATCTTAGGATAGATGCTAAATTAAAATCATAATTTTAATCTTCATAGTCTCAAAATGATGTCTGATATAGCGTGTATAATATCCCTGCACTGTCTCTAAGAAACATCTCCTATGGTAATTGATCATTTTTGTTTGTATACTAGAAATCCAGGCTGTTTCTAACAAGGCTTGTAATCAAGCCTCCTTGAACGTGGCCATGATTTAATTTGTCTTACTTGATTTGGGAAATTTCTTTAATCTTCTTGTGTTTTACTTTTATATGTCACGAACATACCCGGTTAAATTCTATTATTAAAGATCTTTATTTTATATGTAATCTTTGTCCTAAGCTCAGTTGGAAATGGAAAATATTCCAAAACCTGTTTTAGGTTTTTGTTATAGTCAACACTTCTTGACCATACAAATAAATTCCAGAGTAAAACACATACACATGAAATTATGTGGTTTAGTAAACACCACAAAGCTATACAAGGCTATACAGGTAAGGATCTAGCTGTAGAAGACAGTTCTTGCATGTTCAAAATATTCCAACTTTGTGGCTATTACAGAACTTGTGGTGCAGAACTGGCAGTGCAGAATTGGCAATCTTCTTACTGTAAGGTTGTAAAATTGGGGACATTGAAAACAAAGGTTTGTGCTAAGTTGCACTGAAACGGATATGGGAATGGATATGGATACGGGGTTTGAAACGGATACGGCAAAAATTCAAAAAATCTGGATACATTACAGCAAGGAAACGATATATATATATATATATATACATATATATATATATATATATATATATATGATAAACTGAAAATTTCATATTATCATTCATCTTTTAGTCTTTAGAATCTAGATTCTATATTTAAAAATACATAGTCATCGTCATAAATTCAACATAAACAAATCATCATCATCAATTCAGTATAAACATTGTCATCATCGTCATCAATGATTATTATAACATTCAAGTTGGCACCTTTGATTAAAATGTCAATACCCACTCACAGTTTAAAGGAATATGAGATTGTTTTCAGAGTAACATCATACTTCATGAAATCATATATTTTTTTAATGAATTTGACAGCACTAACACAGAGGCAACATAGTGAATTTGACTTTGTAAATAGTATGTTGCACAGTATCTTGGTCTAGAATCTAAAGGAGTCATGACATAGAAATATTGTTTAGTATCACCGAATATAACGTAAATTTAATCATTGTAAATAACAGCATCTACACATTATAAATTGGACTGTATTCCAGTAGTTACAACAGGAGATGCTCTGAAATTCATAAAAAGAAGTAAGATGGATTTGTTTATTCACAACCTAAGATCATATGACCAAGAATCAAGATGCCACAATTTAAGCAATGAAGTATTGTGGAGTATGATACTAGTAAAGAAATACTGAGAAATTTAACCTAATGCAAAGAACTGTTTCCACCAGCCAACTTTGTGGGTAACAACTTTCCTTCTTGATTTCATAGATACCTTATGAGTTTCCATTCCAAATTCCAGGTTTCCATCCTTCAGATCTGGCATTGCTGAAAACTTGTTGGCAAATACCTCTATCATGTCATGAATCCTTTTTCAAGATAAGTGTTCACTTTCAGATGAGCTATAATCAGTGGATATAAGGTCTGCAAAGAATTCAATTGGATTTACATGCTCTGGACAAACAAACCTGGAATATATTCTTGCAATAAAGTGCCTAGAACATTGGAAACTTGGAAAACTAGAAACCTAGAAACTTGGAAACGTATCCAAATTTTCTGGAAACGGATCAAATTTTCTTGAAACTCCTCTGAAACGTTTCCAATCTCAGGCTAGCCGTTTCCAAAAAAATGAAACATGGCAGAAACGTTTCCATGCCGTTTCGTATGCATTTCCATATCTGAAACGCCGAATGGCGTTTCTGGGAGTTGGGGGCAGCGTTTCCAGTAACTGAGGGTTTCTGGTATGTATTAGCAATGTAATGTTTGAATGTTCTCTCCAGTGACATGTCAAAGCAGTAATCGTCAATGATGAATTGAATAGATATTAGAGAAAAAAATTGGCCTTTTAAAAAGTATGTTGGTGACATCAGATATGAATGCCCTTTCCAGATATGACCTCTATATTAGGCTTTACAATGTCTGTTTAAGTGGATGTGATATAATACACAGGATTTACTAGCCAATACTGCCAAGGAGAACTAAAAGGATGAAGTTGCGGTATGATCAGCTTTATTAGAATGTTAGGGAGTCAGGACACAAAAATAAGAACCCTTCTTAATTCTACATAGGAGATAATTTAATTCTACATTGGATCCAGAATGTCAAAAAGCAAAAACTGAGATAAGACCTGGTCAAGAGAGAAGTTGACGGGGAATGAACTAAAATGAATAATTAAAGTCTACAAAATAACGACTAGTAGGAAAATAGTTTTAACAGTAGTAAGTTGGATGCAAAGTTAAGTAGAGTTGATATGTAAATATAGGAAATAAATATATAGTATATGACAATGCCCACCGCACTTATCATCAGTGATTCAGTGCAGCCAGTGCCATGATTTTGAAACAGGGAAGGTAGAATAATTTGATACATTCTCTTGGATTCGTAAGATTTCTTGTAAACCTTCTGTTTGCCATTTCAGAATCATCTTTCAACGGTACCAGAGAAAGAGCATACTTCTCATTCATAACTATATTTCAGTAGTATCCAAGAATAGCATAATATGCAATTTTAAATATAGCTGCTAATCTTGCATCCTGCTATAATTTTATTTATATCTTTTGCAATGTTTGTTTCTCTTGCTATGTCATCTCATTTTGAACGAAAGGAACAGGTGCTTACAACATTTTCAGGCTATACAACTAACAAGAGGGTTACAATAAGGCCTGAGTTATAAGAGATCGAAATCTAAGCACTTAATCAAGTTGGAGGCAACCACATGTTTGAGAGATCCATGGTCTGGACTCTGCAAAGAATTCACAGGATCGAGCAAAAGTATGCTAAATTCAAATGTAAGTACTTGTTGGTTGTCAGAATATATTTTCTCACTGCAAGAGGGGCAGTTAAGAGCAAAAAGTGTCAATTGAGATACAGATTGGATTGCCATGCAGTACCATAGTCTTCTACAGTTCGTTACAGTAAGGTTGGAAAATGGCAAAAGGAAGGTGACTTAGCAAAAGCTTTGATGGTGTCAACATAATAAGAAGGCCAATATTTCACTTTCACTTTGTTGTCTTGGAATAGCCAACTATCAAACATGACCTGTAACAAATTTTCAGTTGAGTTGTTTGACCTGCCTTCATTAGATGCCAGATAGTGGCAGGGCTATTGAATTATGAATATTTTACCTATGCACCAAGCATAATTTACAGCCTAATATAAGAAAATAATGCACAAGTGCCAGTGTAGGGTGTAAAAAAGCTTATCGCATAATTTTTCCAGATTGTCCAGACTCCAAACTAACCACTAGCACCCTTATTGATGTTTACCACTTTGTAGAGTATCATTCAAAAGCATTATTGGCCATCAAAAACTTCCAACATACAATTTTATGATAGAGTAGGAATGTTTACATAGGAACCATTTGTATCAGCCTAGAGGTCTTACTTCGCTGCCATGGCCATTTGTTGTCGCTTCAGAAAATATAGCACTTTCATCAGGGTCATCAGCAGCAGCTTCATTATCCATGTTATGATGCTCTCTTTCCAAAACATCCTTTTCTTGCTCAAAATCTCTGTGTAATTACTAATCAGTCAGAAAAGAAAATATCTACAGTTCTTTAAAGGAAGCAGTTTCACCAGATGATTATCAGAGAAAAAATTGTTTGTATTTCCGGTCCATATCAACAAAACTACAGATCAAATCTTTACCTGCATCCGTTTTTTTCACTGATCCGCTGAATCCTAACCTGCCAACAAACAAGAAAATAAGACTATTTATTTTGTATGGATAGCTGAATTCAAAATTTTCTTTCAACTTTTTTTACATTCATTAAAATATAAAACAGCAACAATTAGCTATTGTTAAAACTACTGATGAAAGAAAAACTGTAGGTATACCCCCAGATGCCTTACATGTAAAATAGTACCAGTTATGCGGCTTTTAAGGGGCAGAGAAACAGACAATGGAGTGATGGCCCCTACATAATCTGCGAGGTTGATGGTTGTTTCACCAAGGAAACCAAACCGAGAAGAGCCCTGACAAGTTGCAGAAATTATATTTAAACAAAAGAAAAACAAATCAGAATTGCTAATGTTTTGGTATTCAAGTCAATATAATGGTTAATATTCAATTATTTAAAAAGGATTAAAATGTATGTAAAAAATGAGAAATAGGCAGTACCGTTGATACAACAAGGTTGTACGTTTTTTCATGATAATTTCCAGTTTTTGCATCTTGCTCAAGTCTTGTAGTTACAAAAATTGCATCAGCCCATTGACAAGTTCCATTATTGATGGAAGCTCTTCCTGTATTGCTTACGATTTTACCTGTCTCTAATGATATCAGGGATATACACAACTTGTCATATCCTGGTTGTGGTACCTGAAATGAGCAGGAAAAAATATGTTCATTGTAGTTTTCAAGCATGAAGAAGCTGTAGAAGGCTGATCAACACAATGCTAGTTCAAAGTTAATAGAAGTTAACGTAGATGCATCCATTCCTCTAGGTATCGTGAATAATCAAGATAATGTAGCAAAACGATCTTGATGACTTGGGTCATGCTCCAAATTGCCTTATATTACAAGAAGACAGACGTTAATTAGTTGACCTGTGCTCTAAGGATAGGGCAAACTCAGATTGTACAGGATTGTCCTCTAAGGATAGGGCAAACCCTAATTTTACAAGATTGGCTTCATTGCAATCAAAGGTCAGTTGTTCTGATATAGTTTCATCTAAAATGGTTTTCTCAGGCATGTTCCTGACTTTGTAAATTGTTCTCTAGTCTGGAAGTGATATCTAACATGTAAGGAAAAACTATATATTATTTGCACAGTTACTCAAAATGAGAATTCCCAACCTTACTGTAAAGATTTTTGCATAATTGTAGCACTATCAAAAACGCAATCTATGAATTTATCCTTTCTGACACTAACGGAAAATAAATCCATACGTGATAAATGCCGAGACCTGATGCTACGTTTAAATGATTGGTAAGGCGAGTGAACCTCCAGTTTGTAACACAATTTATATGCAATTATCCATCTCAAAAGCTACAATTGAAATTCACTAATCATAACAGTTGGTGAGAATTCCTTGAATGGTTTTGTTTACAATGTTTTGCAAATCAATAAGCAACTTGGTCAGGACACATACTTGAGTGACTTGGAACTGGAGTTTGAACTCAGCTTTGGTCTTGTTCCTTTCAGCCCTCCATTTTGCTGCCCTAAACATCCTGCTTCAAATTTTGGAAAAGAAACGAAGTGATCAATCCAAAGCCTCAAACCGTCCCGACAAAAAGCCAATTTGTTCTCGTCAACACTGTGATAATCCCTCAGAACCTCTGAGACTGTTATATTGCTCCGAGCTCTATGTGAATGAGATGTCCGAGGAAGTCTGATATGTTTGTCGGGCAAATTACGCTGGGTTCTCGATCTCAACATCTCACGAAAGCAACTACGCAGTAATACATGAATAATTGGGCAGTTCTAACAATGTGGCCATGAGGTTGAGCTTTTGAGCACTAGAAAGACATTCTTCCACTGTTTCATTCATGCCAATGCAGCATTTCAGGTTGCAACTCCCACATGCAAGGCAATGCTGTGGTAATTTTTCGCAATATGGCAGCGGTGATGGTAAATCACAGACCTCCCAAGTAAAAATGAGAAACTGGGTACCTAATAAACGTATAGATATTTGAGTCCCAGCTTGCCAGCTCAAAAAATCAAAATCAAAATGTTAACAAAGAGGTGACCTGCTCCAAGTCTGATCCAAACTGGAATCTTGTTGGAATGTCTAATGCAAATTATAGATAACCCAACTGCCCAATATGCTCATGGGCATATTCAACGTGACAGTAATGCGAACATGGATTCCTGAGCTGTTTGCAGCTAGGGAAAAGCTTGGGGAATCTGCAGCAATGTCGTCTTGTTCAAGTTACGAAACCATGGTACTGAATAGCAGTGTTCTTTTACAGCTGGCGATTGAATTGGGCCCTGATTTTACCCAAAATCACAGTAGTCTGAAGTGAATTAATTACCAGCTCGGTATAGCTTGAAAACAACGAGAAACCTGCTACCATAGTGGCAAAATCATAATGTAGATCCTCTGGGCACTGGTCATATGCGTCCTAGACATTCTAGATCTACCTCAGCACTGAACAATACAAATGATTAGAGTACATATGCCCCCGGGTCACAGAGTACAGGTTACAGCCAGCTTGTTCCAATTCCCAGTGCCATAGATTGATAGATGGGGGTCATAAATACATGTGCATCGCTACTCACAAAACATCTCACCACAAGAAAGAAATCTTCACAGCAGCAGTGCAATGAAAAGGAATTCATACTTACCTTGGGTATCGCTCCCTCATAATAAACTTGACCCAGAGCAACAGCTTCCCCGGGCTCCACTAAAGTCATTCATTCATTGCTGACTGTGCCCATCGCCATGTTAGTGACCGATGGGGATCAGGATCCCGGATCCGACGGCCCACATACACCGGGAGAGTCTCGCCACGTCGGATAATCAGGGTTAACAGGTCCCAAGTATAGTTATTCTGTGATTTTTTAAAGGTTTTTATGGTGATTTTTTATGGTGTAATTTCTCTAAATTCCAGGTTTAATTGCTAACTTTGCACAATCGAAGTGCTCTAAAGACTTTTGAGGGCGCTGAATCCATATATAGAGTCAAAAATACCAATTTGAATAACAAAAACCAAAATTTTACTTCAAAAATTTTCACCAAATTCCGGCCATAAAACTTCAAAAAATCACACTAAAGACAATTCCATATTTATTTGATATTTGATGATTAAAGAGTCGAGGTAGATTTGGTGGTGCACCAAGTTTTTTATCTATTTAGATCAATTGAGAATTTACTTAAAAATGGGACAATGTAAATCTTTTATGAGCGTATTTTTCTTTGATAAGATAAAATTTTACTTTCATTGACTTTGTGTTCACACAAGTTTTATTTATTTTGGTAAATTCAGACCGGATCAATTTTTTTTAGTTTTAGTTTATTTTGATTTAGTTTAAAAGATTTTGAATATAATTATTTATGTTAAAAGGTTTTGAGTATAACTTAATGATTATGATTAGGGAGTGGGTGTGGATTTGGTGGTATATCATGTTTTTATTTATCCTAATAAATTTAGAATTGATATTTTTTAATTTAAAGATGAGATAATTTATTTTTTTAATAAATTTTATTTCATATTTTTTTAATGTGTGATAATGGATTTTTTTTAAAGTAACTAAAATTTTAATATATCTATAATTTTTTTTATTAAAATTATATTTTATATTTATAACAAGAATTTTTATTAAAAAAAACGTTAAATTTATATTTATATATATATATATATATATATATATATATATATTTTTTTTTTTTTTTTCTATTATAATTATATTTTATATTTATAACAATTTTTTTATGAATTTTTATTAAAAAAATATTAAATTTATTTATTATATATATATAATGCAAATTTTTGTGATTCAGAGAAGAAAATATTTCTTGTAAATCAAGTTTCAATTTAAGTGTAGACTTAGATGAAAGTATATCTAATCAACAATTTTATTCTCAAATTATCATTTTAATTGAATTTTTAATTAATTTTTATATTATTAAATTGTTTGTAATATTATTTGAAAAAAATGAAAAAACATTTTAATTTAGCTTCTATGGTTAGTTTAATGGTGAGTTCGTTGAGCTAAAACACCTCATAATGGCAGGTCAAAGGGTGGATTCTCCTCCACACCTTTAGGGCCCTTTTAAATCCCTTAGGGGTAGATCTACCTAGATATTTCATCAATAAAAGAAAAAACCTTTTAATTTTACAAAATAAAAATTACATTTCTTTTCGAGGTAAATGTACACTTTTAAAAGTTAAAGGATCTTAGCTAGAATGGTTTGGTGAACAATTGGTTTTACTACCTTCTTGAGTTCAAGTCCTCCTAAACCTGTCTTAATTGGCATTATGTATCTTATGGTCATAAATGAAAGATGCTAGCATATTCTCTCCATCTTCTTTACATCAATAGTTGGAATTTCCAATAAAATGTACATTTTTAAAATTTAAAGGATCTTAGCTAGAGTGGTTTGGTGAACAATTGGTTTTACTACCTACTTGAGTTCAAGTCCTTTGAGACATGTTGAAACTATGTTGTAACTGGCCCTTTGTAATAGCCTATCTTAATTCTAATGTCCTGGGAGACATGTCATAAATGAAAGATGCTATCATATTTTATCCATCTTCTTTACATCAATAGTTGGAATTTCCAATATTAACTACCTTACGTTTCTAAATCTATGTTGTCATAAATCAAAGATGCTAGCATATTTTCTCCATCTTCTTTACATCAATAGTTGGAATTTCCAATATTAACTACCTTAGGTCTCTAAATCTAAATCTATGTGTATGTTTTCACATTGACCTAACACAAACATAAAATATCATGTAAATTATCAAATAATAAATGACACAAATCTTTACCTTTTTACATTTCCCTAATACAATTACTAAATTATTATGCAAATTATCAAATAAAAAAAGACATCAGGTCGACACATGGATGAGGAAAAAAGAAAAGAAAAAGTAAATAAAATAAATGGTTTATAAAATAAATAGTTGTCCCAGAGCCATTAATTTTAAAAGGGAAAATAATGTTGATCAATATATATTTTTCAATATATATATATATATAGAGTAGAATTTAAAGCTATAAACTTTTGAGGCATAGAGTAACTACGTGCTTGGGCTTTTATTGATTAATTTTGTTTTAAAAATCACAAGTTTATGTTGTTTAATCTGCCAAGTTCTAGTATCTTACAGGTTTTTTAGGGAGTGACTCTAATTATGCATTCAAAAATACATTTTAAATAACAAGAAAGCATAATTTTAATAGAAGTTGTACTGCTAGATTCCAACTTAAAAAATTATTTTGTCTATTAACTAAATTATGTCATTTTAGTCAAATTATAATTTTAATATAAAAATAAATTGAACAATGGTTGACCATACACATTTAAGAATTTCAATTATAATAAAGTAATAATATTAATTTCTAAACTAGTTTGGGAGAAAATTTAACCCAACACCTACCCTAGGAAACCCAAAAATTCAACTTATATAGATATATGAAATAAGCCTAACTGTCTCTTTCTATCCGTGTCTATATCTTTAGGACCATAAATGCCATGCTAACTGAGTGGTTTACTAGGGTCAAAAGGAGGTCCTGACTCCTTAGTACTGTTATCTGGTATTTAATAATAAAGAGTTGGTGTAGATTTGTCGTTTGACTGAATCAATCAATGAATGCCGCGGCCTTAACGGCGCCTTCACCCACACGGCGAGGTAACGGAAAACACAATGCAAACCCCGAATCCAAGAAGTGGATCATCGCTTTTTCGTCGTAGCCAGCAAGTAATACGCCCGACACCCGACGTCCGACCAACCGAGAGGTGGAACCAGGCCGACACGCGGGGTCGCGGGTTCGAAACTCGTGGCGGGGATCCCCTCTCCTCCTACTCCAGCTGGAAGCGACCGGTGAAAAGAAACATCACCAGCGGCGGCGGAGGGCATGCAACGTGCACGGGCGATATTGAAAAACGGAATTCGAAGTTTTTTTTTTTTAATGGATCAGCGAACCGTTTAATTTAAGTGTCTTAAATCCTTGCGTGGGACTCTTGCCTCCAGATGATGAGAAATGGTGGAAGGTGGAACCGAACGTGGGGTCTCGGCTCTTTATAAGCGCCCGTTGTTGCAGAGCTCCCATCAAAGGGCCTCTCATTACTTTTCTCATAAAAGTAATCACACAAAAAGTAATCAGCGGGCGGGCAGTTGGGTTAGCCAATTTTAGATTTGTCTCAAAGCTTGTCTTTCCTAATTCCATTTTCTAAGGTATATAGGCAACCACTGGTCTTGTGTACTCATCGGTTTGAATTTAAAAATATCTTTTTAATAAATGTTTTAATTTGGGTTGTGTCAAGTGGTTGGAGGGAGGAATAGAATTTGTTTCACCTAGGTTCAGTTTTCGCAAGTAACATGACAGATGTTGATAATATTGAATATTTTACATGTAGAATATATATAGCTTTGTACTTGTAGAAAAAAATTACAAAAATATATTGTTAATAAGATAAGTGGGTTTGATCATACTTCTCGATAATTATCAATTTTTTATACTCATATAAATTTTAACGTCTTGAAGTTTTCCTTAAAAACAAAAATGTTATTTACATCTTTTGAAGTTTTCCTTGAAAACAAAAATGTTATTTACATCTTTCTTAAATAAGTATTTTAGAAATTTTGATCATATTTCTGGATAGTTATTAATTTCTTACACTCATATAGATTTTAATATCTTGAAGTTTTCCTTAAAAACAAAAATGTTTTTTACATTTTTTGAAGTTTTCCTTGAAAACAAAAATGTTATTTACATCCTTCTTAAATAAGTATTTTAGAAATTTATGTAGACTAAGTAATACAAATGTGAGAGATATTACATAATATTTTGAATGATCTTTTTTAATTAATAATTACGAAAATCTTATAAAAGGAGTATTATGGATGTGAAAAAAATACTATAAATATTGTTAACTCATACAAATGTGAGAGATATTACATAATATTTTGAATGAACTTTTTTAATTAATGATTACGAAAATCTTATGAAAGGAGTATTATGAATGTGAAAAAAATACTATAAATATTGTTAACTCCCTCAGTTACGTCAATTAAGTGGTTGAGAAACCTTGGGTAAGTAAAATGACAATTTGTGAAAATAAATACATTGTAAAGATATATTGCCAATAACATGAGTGAGTGTGATTATATTTCTTAAAAGTTATCTATTTTTCACAATCATGGATTTTAATGTGGCGAAGTTTTCCTTAAAAAATAAAAATGTGTACATCTTTCTTAAATAAGTACTTTTGAAGTTTATGTAGATGAAGTAATATAAAGGTGAGAGATTATGAACGTGAAAAAAATACTATAAAATATTTTTAATTAGCTTACATATGTCAATTAAGTGGTTGAGAAATGGTGGGCAAGTAAAATGACAAAATGTTTATATTCCTCATATAGAATATATAACTTTATATCTATGAAAACAAATTAATTGCAAAGATATATTGCTAATAAGATTAGTGGGCCTGATCATATTTCTTAAAAGTTATCAATTTCTTACACATATAGATTTAATGTTGTGAAGTTTTCCTTAAAAGACCAAAATGTTATTTGTACATCTTTCTTAAATAAGTATTTTATAAGTATTTTAGAAATTACGTAGACATAGTAATATAAATGTGAGAGATATAATATTTTGAATAGAAAATTTTAATTAATGGTTAAGAAAATCTTAAGAAAGGAGTATTATGAAGGTGAAAAAAATACTACAAATATTTTAATTAGCTCACTTATGTCAATTAAGTGGTTGAGAAATGGTGGGCAAGTAAATTGACAAAATATGTATATTCCTCATATAGAATATATAACTTTGTACACGTGAAAAAAAATAGATTGCAAATAAGATGAGTGGTTGTGATCATATATCTCAAATGTTATCAATTTCTTACACTCATCAATTTTCCTTAAAAAAACAAAAATGTTATTTACATCTTTCTTAAATAAGTATTTTAGAAATTTATGTAGACGAAGTAATATAAATGTGAGAGATATGATATTTTGAATGAAATTTTTTAATGAAAGATAAGGAAAATATTATGAAAGGAGTATTATGAATGTGAAAAAAATACTATAAAATATTTTGAATTAGCTCACTTATGTCAATTAAGTGGTTGAGAAACAGTGGGCAAGTAAAATGACAAAATACATATATTCCTCAGATAGAATATATAGCTTTGTATCTGTGAAAAAAGGTAGATTTCAAAGATATATTATTAATAATATGAGTGGGTGTGATCATGTTTCTCAAAAATGATCAATTTCTTACACTTGTATGGATTTTAATGTTGTGAAGTTTTCCTTAGAAAACAAAAATGTTATTTACATATTTCTTAAACAACTATTTTAGAAATTTATGTAGACTAAGTAATATAAATGTGAGAGATATATATTTGAATGGAAATTTGTAATTAATGATTAAGGAAATCTTATGAAAGGAGTGTTATGAATGTGAAAAAATACTATAAAATATTTTTAATTAGCCCAATTATGTCAATGAAGTAGTTGAGAAACAATATGGAGTTTAGTGTCTTGAAGTTTTACTTAAAAAACAAAAATGTTATTTACATCTTTCCTAAATAAATATTTTAGAAATTTATGTAGACTAAGTAATACAAATGTGAGAGATATAATATTACTTATAGTAATACAAATGTGAGAGATATAATATTTTGAATGAAAATTTGTAATTAATGATTAAGACTTATGAAAGAAGTATTATGAATGTGAAAAAATACTATAAAATATTTTTAATTAGCTCTGTTATGTCAATTTTGTGGTTGAGAAACTATCTACAATGATTGCTAATAAAATGAGTGTGATAATATTTCTCAAAAGTTATCAATTTCTTACACTGATATGGATTTTAATGTCCTCAAGTTTTCCTTAAAAAACAAAAATGTTATTTACATCTTCCTTAAATAAGTATTTTAGAATTTATGTAGACAAAGTAATATAAATGTGAGATATAATAAATTTGTAATTAACTATTAAGAAAATTTTATGAAAGGAGTACTATGAATGTGAAAAAAAATACTATAAAATATTTTTAATTAACATAGTCATATATGTGTATAAGCACCAATTCATAAGTATCAAAACACTTAAAAAAAAAAACTAAATTAAAACTTTATTTATTTTACATTTTTATTATGATTATTAATTCTTAATTATGGAGATTTATCTCCATTTGAGCTTGGAGATTTTTCATTTATAAATAGAATGTCTTACAATACCACGGACCAATGGTTTTGATAATGTTATGGATTATCAAAACGGTTGGCTCAAAAAACCATAACTCACTCCATATGACACTTGTTCATATGGCATTTTTCTAATTAATCAAATTAATTAAAAAGGTAAAAATATAATAACCACTTTGGAGATAAATCTCAACCATTGATTTGTGCATACTCCTATGAATTTTCTAAAATATTCCATGGAAATTAAATCTCTACATAATTAAATTAAAATTGTGCAAGCTTTATTCCAAAATAAACACATCTATTGACCTAAAACTAGAAACGTATTTTCAACATAATTAAAAGAATTATTTATTTGGTGTAGATATGATTAAAAAACTTATATAAGATGTTATGTACATCTTTCTTAAACAAGTTTTTTTAGAAATTCAATAAAAGTAGTAATTTAAATGTGAGAGATATTATATAATATTTTGAATGAATAATTGTATTTAGCAATTAAGGAAATCTTATAAAAGAAATATTATGAATTCTAAAAAAACAATGTAAATTACTTTTAATTAAAAAATATATATTTAAGATAGAAATATCATCAAATAAAATGGACATAGTGTAACTAATACAAAATGGCTTTTTTAGTTGGAATTGGCAATACAATTTAATGTCAGATTGTGATTTATTGTTGTTTAAAATGCACTTTCGAATTTATAAATAGATTCAACACTCTAAAAAATCCTTGACATACTTGAACTTTGCGGATTAAACAACTTACAATTATTATTCTTAAAAATATTTACTTTTTTCTACAAATTAATCAAAGAAAAATTGTAAAATGGTCATTTCACCTCTTAATTAGAATACCTTATAAAAAAGTAATATAAATATGAAAAAAATGTTATAAAACACAACGTAATATAAATATTTTTAATATTTTTTTTGAATTTTTAATAAAAAAAATTATATTTATATAATATTAATAGGAGATAAATATTTAATTGAGAAACATGATATTTATGATGCATTATTTTAGATAGTAAAATTTTTATTCATATAATTAATATCTATTTAAAAATAAAAAAAACCGTCTTATATTTTAAAATAGCGTAATATATTCCCTAAAAGGGGTGTTAAAAATAGAGATGCTGGAGAAGGAGGGAGCTCGCGACTTTGGTGCCTCTCATTTCATTTAGGAGGGGTGGAATAGCCAACCTACTCCATGCAACACACACGGAAACAAATATTACCACCTTTCAATCTTATGACAAACTGCTTGAGCACTCTAGGATGATAGACCTTGCTCTCTGACTTTTCTACTATGCTTGGGTTATACCTTTGTCATTGGTGGGACAATTCCTTTGGATGACAAGTAGGGAGGGGCTTGCATGTTGAAATTGGCAACAAGAAGGGCTTCTAATTTAATTTTCCCTTATTTAAATTAGAAGGAAATTGTAATTCCACATCACATGACAACTTGTACGAGTTAACTAGGTTAGGAAGACTTAGTTAGCTCAGTCAATTCAAGTTGAGGGTCAAACAGGAGGCATGTAGAGTTCAATCTAATTTTTAGGGGGTCCAGTTGCAATTTATTTTGAGTTGTAATTGTTTAAATTAATTATTTGAGTTGATCAGTTTAACTAGTTCTAACTTACAGATGAGCTAGTGATAGGTCCAGTGAATTAAATATGATTTAATTCACATGCAATGATCAATAAGATAATTGATAATTCGCTATAAATAGTTGTTGCATGTCAGTCTAAGAGTGACCCTGTTGAGATTGGATTTAAAGGGAAGTAGACTATCAATTGTATTATTAGAAAATTGTAGAGGTCATACATGAGGTGAGCATGACGCCTTAGTTGAATTGCGCAATCAATTATTGGGAATTTCCTAATTAATAGGGGCTAAAT
Organism: Pinus albicaulis; assembly: GCA_034641835.2. NCBI lineage: Eukaryota > Viridiplantae > Streptophyta > Pinopsida > Pinales > Pinaceae > Pinus > Pinus albicaulis. The sequence continues at coordinate 521,736,160 of CM076581.1, forward strand.
TCGCTTAGGAATGTGTGAGCAAGGCTGGTCATACAGGGGCAAGGAATTGGTTAAGTATTGGACCAAACCTGCTTAGATCGAAGTGAGACCGTCAGAGATAGTGTAGAGAGCTCTCAAGGTTGAGAGAAGCATTGTATTGTTTCATATTCTTGACTTAATGCAATATACATATAGCGGGGTTTTTAGCTGAGGCTTTCCCCAGATACATCTTTGTGTTGTGTGACTAAAATTATTTCTCTTTCTTGTTCATGTGATTGTACGATCGTAATTGGTTTCGCAGTTTGTATAATAGATTCAAGTATTTTGTTTTAGCATATTAAAAGATCAGTTGAACCTATGTGGATTTCTACATGGTATCAGAGAAGGAATCACTGTAGAAGAGAACTAGAGTTTGTTTTGAACAGGTGAATTGAGTTTGCATATTTATTCTTCAGGACCAGCAGTAGATCAGGATGTCTTTCTTTGGATTGAGACTCGAATATGCCCTTGAGGGCAATTCGAACTACATAGCTTGGAAGGATAGGATGGAGGTAGTGTTGGAGGAAAATGAACTGAAGGAATTCATAAATACTAATATTCTCAGGCTTGCATCAGCAGATGCTCAAAATCTTGATGCATGGAAGTAGAATGTAGCAAAGGCGAGAAGGATTATGTTTGAAGGAGTTCGAGATCATAATGTTTCGAACCTCCATGGAAAGGAAACTCCATATGTTATGTGGAAGGCCTTAACAATTTTGTTTTATAATAGCAGCGACCACGGGAAGTTGGTGTTGAAGGAAAAGCTCAGAAAGATCAAGATAGAGAAGGGTGACACGATACCAAAATACTTGACGAAGTTCACTCAATGTCGAGATGAGCTTGGAAGTGTTGGTGTGAAAGTTTACCAGGATGATTTGGTGAGCCTAGCACTTCTAGGCCTTCCCAAAAGCTGGAACAACTACTAGGATTTGGTGAATGGGAGGGACAAGCTACCAGAGTGGGAGTGATTGTGGTCTGACTTAGTACAAGAAGAGATTCAACATAAAACTAGAGATGGATCCTCATCAAAGATTGATGATGAGGACAAATGTGCCTTGGATGGAAAGGTGAAGAAAGGGAAAGGGAAAGCGTCCCATTCCAAATCGAATTCCAATCAGGCAGGCAAGAAGCGAGACTTGTCAAAGGTAAAAAAATTTCATTGTCATGAGCTTGGACACTATGCTACAAAGTGTTCGCACAATAATATCAACATGAATCCCTCAGGAGGAGCGACAAGTGAAGTGAAAGTTTGAGTTGGATTTCACCCTCATCGCATTCATTGTGTCATCGGTGATGGGTTATGTATGGCACTTGGATAGTGGAGCTTCATTCCACATGACTGGAAACAAAGAATTCTTCAGTAACTTGGAGGAGAAGAATCTCCAGATGCACATGAAGATGAGAGATGACGAGAGGTATAACGCTACTAGCATAGGTACAATTACCTTTTAGAGGGAGTCAAGTACTCCTTTCACATTAAATATGTCATGTATGTTCATGGTTTAAAGAAGAATTTGGTTTTTGTTGCTATGTTGGAAGACCGTGGTTGTTATGTGATATTTAGCAAAGGAAAGGTTTTCCTTCGTCACAAAGCCACGAGACAGGTGAAGAATATTGGTGTTTGAGTAAAGAACCTATTCAAATTGGATGTAGAAGATTGTATTTCCTTGAGCATGAAAGTAGAGAAGGTGAAGAGCTGAGACATCGCTGAGTTATGGCATAGAATATTAGGCCATATACACCATGGCACTTTGAAGATCATGCAACAGATTTCTACAGGACTTTTCAAGGGTGCACTTGAGCAACGAGATACATGCAAAGGGTGTACATTGGGGAAGTACACCAAAGACACAATTAACGATAAGGAAAGCAAATAAAAGGTGATCCTTGAGAGAGTTCACTTAGATGTATGTGGACTGTTCTCGGTAGCCTCCACAACAAAACACATATATTATGTGTTTTTTATAGATGATTTTTCATGAAAGTGTTGAATTTTCTTCATGTAGAAGAAATATCAGACGTTATTAAAGTTTTGTGAGTTCAAATCACATGTCAAGAAAGATACAGGGAAGAATATGAAGGCTCTCATAAGCGATAATGGTGGGGAATATGTCTTGAACGAATTCAAGAACTTCTGTGCTTCAGAAGGAATTTGACGAGAATTGATAACACCTCGTAACCCACAATAGAATGGGGTTGTAGTAAGGAATAATATAAATATTGTGGGAGAAACACAAGCGATGTTGCATGCTCAGTGCCTATCGTTGCATCTGTGGGCGAAAGCATGCAACACAACAGTATTTGTGTAGAACATAAGTCCTCACCGGATACTTGGGATGAGTACACTAGAGGAAGCTTTTTCAGGTAAGAAACCAGATCTTGTGCATTTTAAAAATTTTGGTTCATTAGTTTATCCCCATGTAACCAAAGATGCTAGGAAGAAGCTAGAGCCAAAAACTGAGTTGGGGATATTTGTGGGGTACACTGATACACCTCAAAACTATCGGGTGTACTTTCCAGCACACAGGATGGCAGTGGTCAGAAGAGATGCAAAATTCGATGAAGAGAAGGCCATGCGAATTTCCCTTGAGAGGGAGCTTCATTTGCATGGAATTTAGGAGCTCTTGGCTCCAAAAGAAGAACCTCAAGATGTTGAGCAACCACAAGTAAAGGAACAAAGAGTGGAAGTACCCACTCATGCAGAGAAATCCCGAGGTGGAAGGAATAACACCTGAGAGGTTGACAGGTTGGTGCTTGATGCTAGAGAGAATGTCGGAGCATCCACATCACAGTGCAGGAAGAGAAGTTCCCCAAAGTAGTACACTGGCTACATGGCTCTTATGAGCGAGAGTGTAGAGATAGAGCCATCCTCTTTTGAGGAAGCAGTGCAACAAACAATTTGGGTTGATGCCATGGTTGAGGAGTATGACTCCATTATCAGAAATAATGCATGGGAAGTTGTCACAAGACTGGAGGGGAAGTCAGTTGTAGGATCCAGGTGAATCTACAAGGTGAAGCAGGCAACAGATGGGAGTGTGGAGAAACAGAAGGCCATATTTGTGGCTAGGGGATTCTCTCAGGTGGAGGGGATTTATTATGATGAGACCTTTACACCAGTCGCAAGGTACTCATCAATCAGATCCATATTTTCACTTTTAGCGCAGATGGGATGGCAGATATATCAGATGGATGTAAAGACAACCTTCCCTAATAGAGTTATTGAGGAAGAGTTGTGTATTAAGAATCTGGAAGGTTTTGAGACCACAGACAGAGAGTCACAAGTGTGCAAACTCAAGAGAGCATTGTATGGGTTGAAGTAAGAACCTTGTGCTTGATGCACCAGGATCGACAACTACTTCACCAAGTTGGGCTTCAGTAAGAGTGAAGCATATGTGAACCTTTACAATATTGTGGTAGAAGGTAAACTTTTGATCATTGTACTTTATGTCGATGATTTGATACTGACAGGTGATGCGAATCTCATCAAGTCTTGCAAAGAGGATCTTGCAAGAGAATTTGAGATGAAGGACATGGGGCTTTTGCACTATTTCCTAGGATTGGAAATTTGGCAAAGAGATGGGAAGGAAAGTATGCCAACGATATTCTAAGGAAGTTCCACATGGAGAGAAACAAACCCATGGAAACTCCTCTAGCAATAAACTGGAGGAAGGAGGATGCTACTTCAAGCAAAGTAGTAGATGTTACCATCTACAAGAAGCTTGTGGGTTCACTCATGTAATTGGTGAACACATTACCAAACATATGCTATGTGGTTAACCAACTTAGTCAAGTTATGGTTAAGCCTACCAATCTCTTTTGAAAGGAAAGAAAGCGTGTGTTGAGATACATCATAAACACTACAAAGTTTGGACTATGGTACAAATAGACAGAGGGAGTGAGGCTTCAAGGCTTCACAAATGCAGATTGGGCAGGGAGTCCATCCAACAAGAAGAGCACATCAGGGGGCATCTTCAGCATTGGATCAACAACAGTTTCCTGGTACAAAAAGAAACAGAGATCAATTGCACTCAATTCAACAGAGGCAGAGTACATGGTGGCTAGTCAGATAACATGTGAGGCCATCTGGATGAGGAAGATACTCGTTGGTTTGTTTGGTCGACAGATGGATCCGACAGTGATTTATTGTGATAACTAGAGTTGCATCAAACTCTTGGTTAATCTAATTTTTCATGACAGGTCCAAGGATATTGATATCCGGTATCACCATCTTAGAGATTGTGTGTAGATGCAGATTATGTCATTAGAGTAAATTCCCACGGAGGAGCAGGATGCAGACATCTTGATGTAGGAATTGTCAAGAGGAAAATTTGAGTTCCATAGAGGTAGGATCGAGGTAGCAGGAAATTCCTTTCTTGTTGAGAGGGAGTGTTGAAATTGGAAACAATAAGGGCTTCTAATTTAATTTTCCCTTAATTAAATTAGAAGAAAATGGTAATTCCATATCACATGATATCTTGTATGAGTTAATTGATCTAGGTAGAATTAATTAGCTTAGTCAATTCGATTTGAGGGTCAAACTGGAGGCATGTAGAGTTCAATCTAAGTTTTAGGGGGTCCAGTTGCAATTTATTTTGAGTTGTAATGGTTTAACTTAATTATTTGAGTTAAAATCAGTTTAACTCGTTCTAACTTATGGATGAGATAGTGATAGGTCTAGTGAATTAAATCTGATTTCATTCACATGCAGTGACCAATCAGATAACTGGTAATTCATTATAAATAGTTGTTGCACGTCAGTTATAAGAGTGACCTAGTTGAGATTGGAGTTAAAGGGAATTAGATTATCAATTGTACTATTAGAAAATTTTACAGGTCATGCATGAGGTCAACAGGACGCCTTAGATGAATTTCACAATCAATTCTTGGGAATTTCCTAATTAATAGGGGCTCAATTCCCCCAGGAATGCGTGAGAAATGCTAGTCAAACAGGAGCAATGAATTGGTTAAGTATTGGACCAAACTTGCTTAGATCAGAGTGAGGCAGTCAGAGATAGTGCAGAGAGCTCTCAAGCCTAAGAGAGCATTGTATTGTTTCATATTCTTGAATTAATGCAATATACATATAGCAAGGTTTTTAGTTGAGGCTTTCCCTAGATACATCTTTGTGTTGTGTGATTGAAATTATTTCTCTTTCTTTTTCATGTGATTGTGCGATCGTAATTGGTTTCCGCAATTTGTAGAATAGATTCAAGTATTTTGTTTTAGCATATTACAAGGGTGAAATTTTCAAGGAAAATATTTCTGCAATACTTGGTTTATTTCTCCTACTTATGAGATAAGTTATTTACAGATACTTCAGTAAATTCTGAAATAAACACATTTGCAGTTCTTCACTATCATTAAGAGCATGAGAATAGAAAGATAATTTACACACATAGCACAATAGAAACAACCACTTGAACACATTTATTTTTGGACAATTGTCCCTGGAAAAACCCAATGTGGGAAAACTGGTGCAGCAGATGAGGGTTTTATATTTATTTTCAGAAATGGAAAGTACATTTACAAGATTCTGATGAGCAGAGAAAAAATTGCAAACACCTCGTTGAATTTTCTAGGCCCTCCAGACAAATTTTAGACCCTTAGGGTGACCTCATTCACCCTCTACGTCATCCAGTGTGAGAGCTTTGCGCAGTCTCTCCCTGGAATGCGTGATTCTGCGTGGAGGGGTTATGGCTATTGATCAACTCACCCTTCCCTTCATCCTCTTGACTTCTGCTTCCCCATAAATGACTTCTCCCTCCTCCTTCTGCCTCCGCAACCCTGCCTCTACAATCTCACCCACTGAAATCGAATTCTCTTGCTTTAGAATTGATTTCCTTCAGGTACTGAGAATGTCCCTGACTTAATTTCCAAATGGTCCTCAAGTATCTTCTTATAGTCTTCTCGCTAATGAATCAACGACCAAGATTATATCGTTAATCAATGGCTCATATTACAACATGACTTGATCTTAGTTTTCTAGAAGATTCACACTCTGCTTTATTAATACCCTTTAATCATTTAATTTCCCTAAGTTTAAACTTAGGGTCTACATTAAAATAATTAATTATTTTAATAAAGTCATATCCAAGTGGAATTTCCACAAACGATTTCTGGGTTCTCAGGATAACTGATGTCCAAGCCTCTCTACCAAAAATGAGACTTAGAACACTTCCTGATGCTATATAAATCAACACTCCATCTTAGAGAGGAAAGTGTTTAAGCAAGATACCGCTATAGTGCTTTGACTCTACATTATCTGCTGCGCTGGAGTTGTCCTGGATGTTGCCCCTCATCTTTGTGCTGTTGCTTCCCATACTGTTGCCTTGCCATTGCAGTATCCGTACTGCAGCTCCCTCTTCTTCTAAATACCACCCTTTCCTCTAATGGAAGGGGTTCTCGACCATCCCCATCTTTTCTCTGAAGTAAGTGAACTTGATCTTACTTAGAGCCTTTGTGAGGATATCTACCACCTGTTCTCCTGTAGGAGTGTATCACAATTGTACTGCCCCCATATGGACATAGTCCCTAATAAAGTGACACCGAATGTCAATGTGTTTCGACCGTTCATGAAACACAGGATTTTCAGAGAGCTTAATGCAGCTCTATTTATCGCACATAATCTCGGTCGGTTCTATCCACTTCTTGGGTAGGTTTAAGAGTAATTTGCGGAGCCATATGGCCTCGCACAAAGTTGTGCTTGCTTCAATGTACTATGCCTCGGCTGAGGTCAGTGCTACGGACTTCTGTTTCCTGCTGCACCAAGAGGTCATTTCTGATACGAGACTGAAAAAATACCCACTGGTACTTTTCTGATCTACTGTGCTTCCAGCCCAGTCTGCATCTATGAACCCACTTAATTGGATCTCATTACCCTTGGTGTACTTCAACCCATACTCGAATGTCCCTCTCAGGTATCTGAGAACATGTTTGGCTGCTGCCCAGTGAGCCCTCCTTGGTTCCACCATGAACTGACTGAGGGTATTCACTGCATAACAGATGTCTAGTCTAGCATTGACCAGATACATCAATGATCCGATGAGTTGTCTGTACAAGGTGGGATCAGCATCATCATCCTCTGATGTGTCTATCTTCTTCCAGTTAGTAATCATTGGCATGGCCATGGGTCTACATTCTTCCATCTGAAATATCTTCAGGATTTCTGTCATGTATCTTCCTTGTCCTAGGAAGATTTCCCCTTTCTAATGCCAGACTTCTAATCTAAGAAAATGGTGCATTTTCCCTAGGTCCTTCATGTCGAATTATGTTGCCAGATTATCCTTACAGTCCTTAATGAGCTTGGATGATTCGGTAAAAAACAGTCCATCCAAATAAATTACAAGAATAAGTGGCTCATCTCCTACTCTCAAGTAGTATAGGTTGGGATCTGCGTTACTCTTGACGAACCCCATGTTCTGCAAGTAGCTATCAATCCGTCCATACCATGCCTTGGGGGCATGTTTTAAGCCATACAAGGCCTTCTTAAGCCTACAAACATGAGTCTTTTGCTCATGTGTCTCGAAGCCCTCTGGCTATTCTATGTACACTTCCTCCTCTATCACCCCGTTCAAGAACGCTATCTTGACATCCATCTGGTGAATCTCTCATCCCATCTGCGCAGCCAGAGAGATGACGGATCTGATGGAAGTGTATCGAGATACTGGGGCGAAGGTTTCTTCATAATCAATGCCTTCCTTCTGTGCATACCCCTTAGCTACAAATCTTGCCTTGAACTTCTCTATTCTGCCATCTACATTATATTTTATATTGTATATCCATTTGGATCCTACAACTGATCTGTCTTGAGGTCTAGGTACTACTTCCCATACATCATTTGTCATGATGGAGCTATACTCCTCCACCATGGAATCCACCCATACTTGATGTTGATCTGCTTCCCGAAAGGTAGATGGTTCACCAACCTGAGCTACCAGTGCCTGATATTTATCCTGTTGTTTCCTTATCCTCTTTCCTTCTCTAGGGGCTCCAACAAATTCTTTTGCATCCTTAAGAATTTGTTGAAGTTCTCTACTTGGTATCCCATCAGTTGTGGGTGGTCTTACCTGTTCTTCTTTAAAGGAGATCTCCTAAGAATCATTGTGCCTTGTAGAGGCACTTAACCTCTCTTTTGTAGGTCGTTGAGGCTGTACTAGTGGATCTTCCTCAATTTGCATATCTGTGGCCATTTCTCGAGATTTCTTGAAGGCTCTCTCCTCCAGGAATTTCACATCCCTTCTTACCATGATTTTCCTGCTCTCTGGAATATAGATGTGATATGCCTTTGCATTCTCACTATATCCCATCATAAAACCCTTTTCTGCATTTTGATCCAACTTCTTTCTCTTTTCGTTTGGAACGTGGCAGTACACATGCTGTCGAATATCCTGATGTGGCTCACTTCTGGCTTGCTGCTTGTGAACAAACTCTCGGGAGTTACCTTCCCCAAAGCTCTATTAGGAAGTCTGTTTTGAATTTATACTGTTGTATTGTAGGCCTCTACCCATAAGAATTTGGGCATATCTTCGTCGTACAACATTGCCCTTGCAGCTTCTATTATGGTCTGATTCTTCCATTCTGCAACTCCATTATGCTCTGGATTGTATGGACCTATCCATTCTCTCTTGATCCCTTCCCTTGCACAAAAATTTGTGAAGTCTTTATCGACATATTCTCCACCGTTATCTGACCACAACTTATTGATCTTCTTTCATGTAGAGTTCTCCACCAATGCTTTGAAATCTTTGAATCGATCAAAGAATTCATCTTTGGTTTTAAGAAAATAGATCCAAGTTTTCCTGGAATGATCATCAATGAAGGTGGAAAAATACTTTGCTCCACTGAGAGCAGTTGTGGACATTGGACCGAAAATGTCACAGTGTATTAACTTTAATACACCTTTGGCTCTTCTGCTGCTTCTTGGAAATGTTGCCTTAACGTACTTCCCTAGTACGCATCCCCTGCAAACTTCATCTTTCTTCGTGTTGAGCTCAGGAGCCCCTATGACAGTATTTTTGAGAATCCCCAAGGCTCCATGATGTAGATTTCCCATCCTTCTATGCCATAATTCATTCAGATCTCTGTCGTTTGTACTACCAATCAGGGCTACCAGAGATTCAAGCTGGAGCTTATACAACTTGTGACTCCTTACTCCAATTTGTGCCTTTGTGCTCCAGCTAGGTTGTTTGACATAAACCTTATCTCTAATAAAGTATACGTCATAGCCCTTGTTCTGAAGTTGTGAAACTGAGAGTAAATTCATCCCCAACCCTGGTACATGTAGAACATTCGTGGCGCGAATCTTGTGGCCATCCTCAGTCTGAAATATTACGGTACCTCTCCCAATGGGGGTACATTTTGCCTTGTTTCCCATAGTTATCTGGAAATTCATATGTTCTTCTTGGTAGCTCGAAAAACATTCTTGAACCCCCGTCATATGAGCAAATTCTCCACTGTCAATATACCAAACACTTGGAGGAGTTGTGCTCGACACACAAGCAAGGTCCTCCTCTAGTCTGGATGCCAACACTTTCATGTCATGTTCTCTCTGCATTTCTGCGTGCTCTGGAGGATTGTGTGAACCCTTCCAAATGATGGAACTTTGGTCCATGGAAGATCCTCCCTTCCTATTTTTAGCCCTTTGCTCTGATACCATGTGAAATTTCAAGGAAAATATTTCTGCAATACTTGGTTTATTTCTCCTACTTATGAGATAAGTTATTTACAGATACTTCAGTAAATTTTGAAATAAACACATTTGCAGATATTCACTATCAATAAGAGCATGAGAACAGAAAGATAATTTACACACGTAGCACAATAGAAACAACCACATGAACACAATTATTTTTGGACAATTGTCCCCAGAAAAAACCAATGTGGGAAAACTGGTGCAGCAGATGAGGGTTTTATATTTATCTTCAGAAATGAAAAGTACATTTACAAGAGTCTGATGAGTAAAGAAAAAATTTCAAACACCTCGCTGAATTTTCTAGACCCTCCAGACAAATTTCAGACCCTTGGGGTGAATTCCTTCACCTTTTGTGTCATCCAACGTGAGAGCTCTACGCAGCCTCTCCCTGGACTGCTTACTTCTGTGTGGAGGGGTTATGGCTGCTGATCAGCTCACCCTTCTGTAGAAATTTTCTGAATAATGATTAATTATCCACCGAGACTATCCTGATCACATATCAATTTGAATTCATATGCAACACATAATCTCTTCCACTCAGATCATCACACATGCGGAAATAAAACAAGCGATAGCACATCAATTCATCATACACATTAACACAGTATGTATGGAGAAAGCTTATAGCTGAAAACCCCGCAGCTATTGTGTATATTATAATGGAGAAATCATGTAACAAAATCAGTACAATACTCCTCACAAGTACTCAGTACTTTCTCATAAAGTTACCCACAATCTAGCTCAGTTTTGAACAGGTTACTGGTTCAAAACTCACCGCCAATTGCCTTGCCTCTATTGCGCAATCCAGGCCTGTCTATATAGAGATCCAAGGTTCGAATCTCCTTGGCTTGACGGCGCAATCATCATGGGCAATTCCTCCAAGTGTGGTGCAAATCTCATGCACAACTGATGTCGCCACTGATAGCTAACTCCACCCTTTCATCTACCTCTTTCACTGGTCTCCACTGAACTGATCATGCACTGTAGTGAGCTGATGTGTTCTTGAGTTGAATAATGAGTTACTAATTAATGAATTAAATAATATTTAATTCACTCCACTCATAACTAGTTGATTAGCTAGTTAAACTAATCTCAACTAGTTCAACTAAATTAAACCGAACACAACTCCACTAGCTGTCTCATTAACTCCACCAAACTTCTGCCACTAAAGTCCTAATTGAAGTCAACCATGCATGATGCCATCAAACCCTTGGGAATAGCGTAATTCCTCTGTCAGATGCATGAGCCACTTCCAAGGCTCGAACTGAAGTGCTCCAAGAGAGTAAACTGAAGTTTATAGTCTAAATATTATTAAGGGTAAATAATATTTGACTTCCCTATTTTAAGGAGAGGCGGTCTAAAAATAGACTTCGACCTCTTTGACCTAAAAAATAGAGTCCCATCTATTTTTACCAACATGACCAATGCTCCAAGAATCTCAAACTGGAATCCCCGAACCATGCTCCATATGTCTAAAAATAGACATAGTCTAAAAATAGATTTTGCGCCAGAATTCGCCTGCGGGCCCACTTAATGAAGGCGACTTCATTTCACTAAGCTCCATCATCTTGCTGCATTCTCAACACTCCCTCTCAGCAAGATATGGATTATCTGCAACCCCTATCCTGCCTCTGTGGAATTCGAACTTGCTCCTAGTGAGCGCCTACTTCAGGATGTCAGCATCCTGATCCTCCGTGGGAACATATGAAAGCATCATGATTCTTCACTGAACACAATCTACGATATGATGGTACCTATGATGGTACACGATGTCGATGTGTTTGGACCTATCATGAAATGTTTGGATTAGCGAGAGTTTAATGCAACTGCGGATTTATCACGATGGTGCTTGTAGGCTCCAAATGCAACACCGAACAATCTGTAGAGGGATCTTCCTCACCGAATAGCCTCGCATGCGGCCAAGCTAGCGCCATGTACTCTCGGCCTCGCGACCCCGAGTGCCACGGATCTACGCTTCCTGCTGTGCCGGAGGCTAGCTGTCGGCCCAGTGCGGCGTCCTCCCGGGGGGTGCTCTTGGGTCGGGTGGGCTCCTTGCCCCGATACGCATCGGTCGGCTTAAGAAGAAAGCTTCGCTCCATCCTCTTGTCTGTACCATAGACCATATCCTGATGTGCCTCTAATATAGCGCAATACATGATTGCATGCCTTCCAAAAGAGCTTGGTAGGCTTAACCATAGCTTGCGAAAGCTGGTTAACTGCATAGCATATATCAGGTCGTGTATTGGCCAGATACATAAGCGACCCCACCAACTGTCGATAGACAGTGGCATCCACTACCTCCGCTGAAGTAGAATCCTCCTTCCTCCAACCACCAGGAAGAGGAGTGTCAACAGGCTTGCAGCCTTGCATGTTGAACCTCTCCAGAATCTCCCGGGCATACTTTCCCTGAGAAACAAATAGTCCTCCACTGCGCTGCCAAATCTCCAATCCCAGGAAATAATGAAGGATGCCCAAGTCCTTCATCTCAAACTCTCGTGCAAGATCCTCCTTGCATGAAAGTATCAACTGCTCATCGCCAGTCAAAATCAGATCATCTACATACGGTACGATGATCAACAGCTTCCCCTCCACCACAATCTGGTACAGGTTTGGATCCGCCTCACTCTTGGAGAATCCAAGCCCGGTGAAGTAGCTGTCTATCCGAGTGTACCAAGCACGAGGTGCTTGCTTCGGCCCGTACAGTGCTCTCTTGAGTCGGCACACATGCGACTCACTGCTGAAGATCTCAAAACCTTCAGGCTGCTCTATGTACACCTCCTCCTCAATAACTCCATTGAGGAACGCAGTCTTCACATCCATCTGATGAATGTGCCACCCCATCTGCGCTGAGAGAGCAAGGATCGTCCGTATGGAAGAGTACCTTGCGACAGGTGAAAAATTCTCCTCATAATCGATCCCCTCGATCTGTGAAAAGCCACGGGCGACAAATCTCGCCTTGTACTTCTCCACACTCCCGTCAGCTGCCTGCTTCACCTTGTAGATCCATCGCGAACCTACCACTGATTTCCCAACCGGTCTTGGGAAAATCTCCCATGCACTGTTCCTGATGATCGAATCATATTCTTCGATCATGGCATCAACCCATGCGGGTTCCTCCACGGCTTCCTCAAAAGAGGATGGCTCCGTCACAACACATTGACTCATAAGAGCCATGTATCCAGTGTACCGATCCGGTGACTGTCTATGTCTGCGCTGTGCTGTAGGTGGTCCTACAACCTTCTCTGCATCCCGAGCCAGTCGCTCAGCTTCTGTAGTGCGCATGCGCCCTCTGATGGTTGGCACTGTATGGGTGGTTTCTTCCACCTCCTGAACTTCCTCTTGTGGCTGATCCACATCCGGAAGATCCTCCTTAGGAACTAACGGCTCCTCATCTGCATGCAAGTGTAGCTCCCTCTCAAGCGAACACTGCATGGCTTTCTCCTCCTGAAATTTTATATCCCGTCGCACAACAGTCTTGCGACTATCTGACAAATACACCCGATAGTTGTGAGGTGTATTAGTGTACCCCACAAATATTCGAACCTCAGCGGTCAGATCCAGCTTCCTTCTCACATCCTTCGTCACATGCATGTAGACTAGAGAACCAAAAATCCGCAAATGGGAAATATCAGGCCTCTTGCCAGAATAAGCCTCCTCCGGTGTACTCATGCCAAGAACCTTGTGAGGACAACGGTTATGCACATACACTGCTGTATTGCATGCCTCAGCCCACAAGTGAAGGGGTAGGCCCTGATCATGCAACATCGCCCGTGCAGCACCCACGATCGTTCTGTTCTTCCGCTCAGCCACCCCATTCTGCTGTGGGTTGTGGGGTGCGATGAGCTCTCTCCGAATCCCTTCTGCGCTGCAGAACTCCTTGAATTCAGCCGAGATGAATTCACCACCATTGTCGCTCCTTAGAGCAATCACCTTCTTCCCCGACTCCTTCTCGACCAGTGCTTTAAACTCACAAAACTTCGCGAATGTATCACTCTTCTTCTGCATGAAGAAGATCTAGCACTTTCGAGAGAAATCATCAACAAAGATCACATAATACTTGTGCTTTGCTGTTGAAGCAACTGAGAAAGGACCACACACGTCTGTGTGAACTCTCTCAAGGATCGTCGTGGCGTGACTATCCTTCTTGTGAAAGGTGGCTTTCACATACTTCCCTAAAGTACACCCCTTGCACTGATCTGACTACGCAAGGGTGCCCTTAGGAAGCCCAGTAGAAATATGCTGCAGAATCTTCAAAGCTCCATGGTGAAGGTGGCCCAATCTCCTGTGCCACAGTTCGCCCTCATCATCCCGGCTCACCAATTCTCCCGCCTTGCATGCCATAGCTACGCAGCCATCTACCTGCAACTGATAAAGGTTCTTGGTTCGAACCCCTATCTTTCGGGTCTCTCCAGTAGTCTTACTGCGCAGGAAGGCTTTTCCTTCGCTGAAGACCACATCATACCCCTTATCCTCCAACATCGCCATAGAGATCAGGTTCTTCTTCAATCCAGGTACATGCATGACATCCTTCAAGACAAAGGGTTTACCGGACTCCCTCTGAAAGGATATGGTACCGATACCAGTTGCACTGTATCTACCATCATCGCCCATCTCGATGTGCACACCCAAATCTTTGTCCTCCAGATCTGAGAACAACTCCCGATCTCCCGTCACATGAAATGACGCCTTTCTTTGTCCCAAGAACCATACCGATCCCATCACACTTGAAACCGAAGCCATGCAACAGGGAAAATTCAAGCTCGGGCGGCAAATGACTTCTCCATTTGCGAATCTTCCGCTTGCTTGTTCTTCTTCTTCTTTGGACAATTGGTAGCATAATGTCGTGATCATGGCACATGGCAGTGAAAACACTTCACTTTCGCCATATCCTGCTTCTTTCCCTTTGCACCAGAATGAGAGGTTTTCTTACCCTTCCCTTTCTTTGCTTTGGCCACCAAAGCGCAGTTTTCTTTATCAACTCCCTTTGATGAAGATCCATCTCGAGTAGTCCTCCTTATCTCCTCCTACATGAGATCTGCCCAAAGGCGCTCCCATCCTGGCAGCTTCTCCCGACCATTGACACTATCTTGATATGAGTGCCAAGCCTTCGGAAGACCAAGGAGAGCCAGGTCGACCATGTCCTCGTCTTCGACAGTCACCCCCACACTTCCCAGCTCATCTCTGCATTGAGTGAACTTCGTGAGGTATTTGACGATATTGTCGCCTTTCTCCATCTTGATGTTCCTGAGCTTATCTTTGAGCACCAGCTTCCTTTTGTCGCTCTTACTCTAGAATAGATCCATCAAAGCTTTCCACATTCAATATGGAGAAGCCTTTCCATGCAGGCTGGATACAATATGATCCTTGATGCCCTCCAACAGGATCCTTCGACATTTCGCCATCTTCTTTTGCCATGCTTCGACTTCAGCGGGATCGGTGGGTTTGGACATCCGTATCTACGAACTCCTTCGGACCATTGTCTTCTAACAGCTTCATGCGATCCTTCCATGCAACATAATTGAGCGCCTTCGAGCATATTCGGTATGAGGGGTCGAAAGGCACAACCACCCTACAAGCACCGAAAAACAAAGCTGGCATGAGTCGAGACTCCACCTCCAAAGCTCCAAGCACTCACAGATGCGAGAAAAAAATATTTCTAGCACAGAGATTGACTGCAAGGGGCATTTACTGGATATATCACCTTTCAAAGAAATGATGGATCCAGAGGCTACCTGGCCCGCATGCAGACTCTGTCTACCGAAATAAGTTTGTAATCACTGTGATGATCAATCTCTGCTTCAATAGCTCTGATACCATGTAGAAATTTGCTGAATAATGATTAATTATCCACCGAGATTATCCTGATCACATATCAATTCTAATTCATATGCAACACATAATCTCTTCCACTCAGATCATCACACATGCGGAAATAAAACAAGCGATAGCACATCAAATCATCATACACATTAACACAGTATGTATGGGGAAAGCTTATAGCTGAAAACCCCGCAGCTATTGTGTATATTATAATGGAGAAAACATGTAACAAACTCAGTACAATACTCCTCACAAGTACTCAGTACTTTCTCATACAGTTACCCACAATCTAGCTCAGTTTTGAACAGGTTACTGGTTCAAAACTCACCGCCAATTGCCTTGCCTCTATTGTGCAATCATGGCATGTCTATATAGAGATCCAAGGTTCGAATCTCCTTGGCTTGACAGCGCAATCATCATGGGCAATTCCTCCAAGTGTGGTGCAAATCTCATGCACAACTGATGTCGCCACTGATAGCTAACTCCACCCTTTCATCTACCTATTTCACTGGTCTCCACTGAACTGATCATGCACTGTAGTGAACTGATGTGTTCTTGAGTTGAATAATGAGTTACTAATTAATGAATTAAATAATATTTAATTCACTCCACTCATAACTAATTGATTAGCTACTTAAACTAATCTCAACTAGCTCAACTAAAATAAACAGAACACGACTCCACTAGTTGTCTCATTAACTCCACCAAACTTCTGCCACTGAAGTCCCTAGCATATTAAACCATGCACATGAGCTCACCAACTAGGGGCCAGCGTAATTCCTCTGTCAGATGCATGAGCCACTTCCAAGGCTTGAACTGAAGTGATCCAAGAGAGTAAACTGAAGTTTAGAGTCCAAACATTATTAAGGGTAAATAATATTTGACTTCCTTATTTTAAGGAGAGGCAGTCTAAAAATAGACTTCGACCTATAGGTCCAAAAAATAGAGTCCCATATATTTTTACCAACATGACCAATACTCCGAGAATAACATACTGCAATCCCCGGACCATGCTCCATATGTCTAAAAATAGACATAGTCTAAAAATAGATTTTGCGCCAGAATTTGCCTGCGGGCCCACTTAGTGAAGGCGACTTCATTTCACTAAGCTCCATCATCTTGCTGCATTTTCAACACCTTCCCTTCATCCTCTTGACTTATACTTCCCGATAACTGATTTCTCCCTCCTCCTTCTGCCTCTACAACCCTGCCTCTACAATCTCACCCACTGAAATCGAATTCTCTTGCTTCAGAATCGATTTCCTTCGGGTACTACGAATGTCCCTGACTTAATTTCCAAATGGCCCTCAAGTCTCTTCTTATAGTCTTCTCGTTGATGAATCAACGACCAAGATTATATCGTTAATTAATGGCTCAGATTAAAATATGACTTGATCTTTGTTTTCTACAAGATTCACACTCTGCTTTATTAATACCCTTTAATCACTTAATTTCCCTAAGTTTAAAATTAGGGTCTGCATTAAAATAATTAATTATTTTAATAAAGTCATATCAGAGTGGAATTTCCACAAAAGATTTCTGGGTTCTCTGGATAACTGATGTCCAAGCCTCTCTACCAAAAATGAGACTTAGAAAACTTTTCGATGCTATAGAAATCAACAACAAGATCAGTTGAATCTATGTGGATATTCTACATTGCATTTGGTGACAAAGACTCGGGGATGTGGTGTAAATTGTGGGTTTCCTGTATAGTACGGGTGATGGATTTTTTCCATGGCTATGGCTCGACATGCATCAAAATTTTGGGAGACTTGGCTTTAAAGTACAAGGTTTTCCAACTCATGCACTAGACATTGAGCAATTACAAGGGGGAAAACTTGAGGCAAATAGCGCGTTAGTGTCAGTATTTTCATACTTCTACCAGGGATCAAACCACATTTTGCATGTGCATCTTAGGTGTTCCACTCTAAAGAAATTTTCAATCATTCCATTAGGTCATGATATAAAATTGTTCCACTAGTGGTTGTCCTTGTCAAGTGTCTCATTATCCTTCACAAGTATATGCTTGCTGACCCTCTTCCATGTCTTCATCATATTGGAAATAAATCTTCTCTCATTTCACTTTTAGTCAAAATCACTCATTGAGACAATTGTTTTTATTTTCCATTAGGTCTCTAGGGTTTCATTAGGTCATCTCATTGCATTGTCTCATTTGCAATAAAGGGCAGCAGAAGGTGTGAAGGTGATCCAGAAATAAACACATGATTTGCTTCAGTCAGGTTTGCCATGTAAAGTTACATTTCATTTTTGTAAGTTTTCATCTCAAAAATGACATTTTTGGGATAAAAACAGAGATGTTTTTTATGTTCTAATTCTATGTAATTTTAAAGTCACTATATGTAATAAACTAAAAAAAGTTTTCTATTCCTAGCTAAAGACAATTTCATGAAAAGATACAAAGATCATTTCAGAAGAGAGGAATAACCTGTTTCTGAGTTTTTTAATAACCCAACGTTTCGGACTTCCTAAGTGAGCCAATCATCAGGGGTAGACGCTAAATATTCTTTGAAAATATTGAGGATTTAGGGCAAAAGAATCGATATATAAATAGTAAATTATTGAGGAGTTTATTATGGTCGGTTTGAAGAAGGGTGATTTAATTAAATTAAATTAAATTGTAATTGTAATTTAATTTAATTTATAAAATTATTTGAACTATGTATTTATTTAATAGAATTATTTACTTATTTAATTTAATTTATATAATTAATTAATTATTTAATTAATTAATTTATTTATTTTATAATTTTTTTATTATTGAAATATAATGTATTAAGAAATGTTAAACCTTATTGAATTAAAAATAATTATATAAGGTAGAAAAATATTTTATTTATTTATTTATTTAATTTTATTTTTTGAGACTAATTACATTTATACTATGTTATTATTAATTTTGATGTCATAAGAGGTTTGATTTATTAAGGGTTTCCAAGTATTGCTACTGATAAGTCCATCATCACGATTTATGTTATTTTTTCTTTTTTCAATTTCTATGGCCTCTTTTATTTTTCTTCTTAGGTAATGGTTCTCTTTAGAGACAAGTTTTGCATCCTCCATTCGTATGTAATGTGAGGATGAGAAGGCATGCTCTGCTAAGGAAGATTTGGTCGTTTTGTTCCTGGATAAGTCAACAACATGTTCTTTCAGTCTAATGCTAAGGGATCTGCTTGTTTCATCAATGTATTCTTTACCATAAGATCAAGGTATAATATAAACACCTTTTTGTAGCCTAGGGTTTATAGGGTCCTTAGCAGAGTCTACCATATTTGAAATAGTATTAGTGGGAGTGAAGGCAATCTTAATGTTATGCTTGTTAATTATTCTAGAGATTTTATCAGTTGTTCCTTTTATGTAAGGCAAAGAGATTTTAGGGATGTCAAAGGCTCTTTTTAGTTATTTTTATTAAGGGTTTGGTGAATGGTTTTGTTGATGACATGTTTATTATATCCATTATGTTGAAATACATGGCGGAGATGGTTTATCTCATGTTCTAGGTGGTGAGAGTCTGAAATTTTGGATGCCCCAGTCATTAGGGTCTTAATGATGCCAATTTTTTGTTTGGGGTGGTCATGTGAGTTAGCATGAAGGTATCTATCTATGTGAGTTTTCTTTCTATAAACTTTGGTACTGAGTTTTCCTTCTTTTTTTGTTAAAAGGATGTCTAGGAAAGGTAATTGGTTATCCTTTTCATTTTCAATGGTAAATTTGATGTGACTCGAGAGACTATTAATGTGAGCTAAGAAATCATTTAATTTCAATATACCATGGGTCCATTTTGCAAAAACATCATCTACCTATCTTTTCCGTTCTTCAGGGGTGAATGGAAAGGATTTGAGGGCTTTTTGTTCAAAATGTTCCATGTATATGTTGGAAATAATAGAAGATAGAGGTGAGCCCATGGCTACCCCATGAGTTTGTTCATAAATTATTCCATTGAAGTTGAAGAAAGATGATTTTAAGCACAATTTTAGGAGGTCTACGGTCTCGCTATCTGTGATAGTTTTCATAATGCTGATGGCTTCATCTATAGGAATCATAGTGTAAAGGGATACAATGTCAAAACTTACCGTGAGATCTTCATCTCGCATGTCAAGGTTTTTGGTCCATTGAACAAAGGATGTAGAGTCTTTAATGTGTGACGAGGTATTTCCGGCAAGGGGGCAAAGCGTTTTGGCAAGGTATTGAGCAAGGAGGTAGGTGGGTGAACCTATGGTGTTGACTATGGGTATTAGGGGGATGCCTACTTTATGAACCTTGGGAGAACCATATATTCTAGGGGTGATAGAGCTAGAAGGGGTGATTCTCTTTTTTATAATGGTGTCAAAAGATGAATTTTTTATTTTTTTGGTTACTTGCTTAAGAATTTTAGCGCTAGGATCCTTATTTAAGATTTTGTAGCAACCATTGTTGTTCAGGTGATATTCCATTTTCTTATCATATTCAAACCTGTCCATTATTACCGTTGCATTACCTTTATCTGATTTTAGGATAATTATATTTTTATTATTTTTTAGGTTTTTTAGAGAAATTTTTTCTTCTTTGGATAAGTTACACGAAGGTGGTTTGGCATTTTTAAGGATCTTAACAGTATCTTATCTTATTTCCTCGACTTCGATAAGGTTAAGATCTCTTATGGAAATTTCTATATTGCTAATTATATTGTCAACAGGGATTTTATTAGGGGTAATGGAAAAATTTAAACCCTTATGAAGAAGGGACGTGGAGGCTCGGTTTAGGCTAACGTTGGACATGTTTATGACAGTGAGATTATTAAATCCCTCATTGTGCGAGTTGCTGAGGGATGGGTTTATGACAGAGGGAATGTTAAATCCTTCATTGTTTGAGTTGCTTGGGAAGTTAATAGGTCCAAGAGTGATATTTACCTGCTGAGAGGTGAGGTCTACAAGTTGGGAGCTAAATGAGATAGAGGTGGAGTTTAAGGGTGGGCTGGAGATAATGGAGTGGATGTTCTCAGGTGAAGAGATGTCGACTTGTCTAACAGAATCGTTGATTTCGTCTGATGTTAAATTCTTCAGCTTGGGGTCTTCGTGGACATCAACCATTGTGATATTATCTTCAAGCACTGTGTCAAACTCTACCCACGAAGGAGGGACATTCAAGTGCAAGATCAAGACATCAAAATTCATCAAGTCGACGTTGTTGTGTTCGATTTGCATGCAGAGGTGATTAGAAACAATCTGCGAGCTGGCGTGAGGAGAGTTCTAGTTACAAATTCCAGAGATGTGGCAAGAAAGGGATGGCGCTGTGTGATGCAAGGAATGAGATAAACAAGATATTTTTTCATCCTTCTTCTTTGAGTATATGGAATGCCATCGATCAGCTTTTATAAAGGTGACAACATCTAAAGAATGCCATAGGTCAAACCACAATGACAAGGCTAACAAGAGATGTAAGCCCATGAGTTCCTCAGAGATTTTAATAAGGCGCAGTCTGGTGGTTTTTATTTGGGATTTAATTAAGGATTCACTCAGTTTTTTGAAGATTGGCAGGTTGCAGCCATGATTGAGAGGATGTTTACAATTGGCGAAATTAGGACTAAGGTTGCGGTCTCTGAATTTTTTTAAAAATGATAGGTTCGAAAGGAGTTTGGCCCTAGAAAATATTAATTTTTCAAAGAGGGTAGCGTTGTCCATCAAATCCCTTCCATGGTAGGATTGAATGTTTTTAAAAAGAGAATCCATACAGGTGAAATAGATTTCAGAAGAGAGGAATAACTTGTTTTTGAGTTTTTTAATAACCCAACGTTTCAGACTTCCTAAGTGAGTCCATCATCAGGGGTAGATGCTAAATATTCTTTGAAAATATTGAGGATTTAGGGCAAAGGAATCGATATATAAATAGTAAATTATTGAGGAGTTTATTATGGTCGGTTTGAAGAAGGGTGATTTAATTAATTAAATTTAATTGTAATTTAATTTATAAAATTATTTCCCCAGATGCGGGTGCCATATAGTTTCAATGGAGTACACGGGGCGACCATGTGGCTCACCACACGACATGCCCATGTGACACGACCTGGGGAAACCCAACGCCTTAACTCCTCGCGTGGGTTGGGTTTTAAAGCCCCATGCGCCACCTCCATTTCGATGTACTCCACGTCCTGTGTTTTTACTCCCTCTTGCACGATGATGTTTTCCATTCCTGCTCCTCCCTTGGCTCCCCTTCCTTCTCTGCTTGCCTTCCCTGCGCTTGTGTGGTTCCGGCATCCCCTGGCTCTGGCGCGAAGCCTCTGGGCTCCATCTCCTATTTCGTCTCCATATCAATACTGCGCATTACCTAAGGCCGCTAAGATGCCACGGCGCCAACGACAACGCAGCAGTTGGGCAGGGGGAAGAGGCCTTCCTTTGCAGCCCCCTCTTTCGATGGCTCTCCATCTGGATTTGAACCTTCCTGCAGATTGGGATATGGCGGACATGGCGCCCTCCTTCCCTGCTCTTTCCTCACCTCCCGCATTTTTCTCTAACCCTTCAGCCTGTCTCGAGCACTTCCCTAGCTCCTATGCTCCACCCTCCTCCTCTTTCTGCAAGAAGAGAGCCCGCAAATCCACCATTGTTGCCGAGCCCGCCTCCCTCCCCCACAAACTGAAAGCTCTGCCTGTGAAGCCTGCTTCAAGATCCACTTCAGAAGACAATGATTTTGAGACGAAGGCGGAGTCGAGGCTCTCGGGGTTGCTCCATTCGGGCTCCCCCTCGATGAAAGAAGAGAGCACCTTGATGGCCGCTCAGGACAACTCAGCCTTCATGCAGGTTTGCACAGCTCGGGACACTTTGAAGGAACGCCTTGGACGTCCTTCTTCTCCACTCGGGCCACATGAGGAAGCGGACCAAGGTTCGGGTGCTCTTGACTATGGATACATCTGTAGGATTGTCGAAGAATCGCCTCCCCCCAGCGACTCGCATGAAGACTCGCCTTAGAATTTGCCCCTCGAATTTCACCATTTACTGGTTTTTATGCTATCTATACTTAGTCCTTTTTATATATTTTTGTACTGTTGTTAAGGCTGGTTTCCCGAAATGGGCAGCCTGTAATGGTTGGACTCTAAAGGCTGGTTTTTCCTCTCGGGACAGTCTAGTTTTGGACAGTAGTGCTCAGCTTATTCCCTCAGCCATGGATTCCTCCATGCTCGAGGATGAGAATTGTAACTTTGGTTTGACTGCTTAATAGAAATAGTTTTACTTAGAAAAAAAAAATTATAAAATTATTTGAATTATGTATTTATTTATTAGAATCATGTATTTATTTAATTTAATTTATATAATTAATTATTTTATTTTCTTTATTTTCTTTATTATTATTATTGAAATATAATGTATTAAGAAATGTTAAACCTTATTGAATTAAAAATAATTATATAAGGTAGAAAAATATTTTAAATTATCTTTATTTTATTTTATTTTATTTATTTAATTTTTAATTTTATTTATTTATTTTTTTTTTTTTTTTTTTGAGACTTATTACATTTATACTATTTTATTATTAATTTTGATGTCATAAGAGGTTTCATGTATTAAGGGTTTCTAAGTATTGCTAATGATAAGTCCATCATCACGATTTATGTTATTTTTTCTTTTTTCAATTTCTATGGCCTCTTTTATTTTTCTTCTTAGGTAATGGTCCTCTTTAGAGACAAGTTTGGCATCCTCCATTCGTATGTAATGTGAGGATGAGAAGGCATGCTATTCTAAGGAAGATTTGGCCGTTCTGTTCCTGGATAAGTCAGCAGCATGTTCTTTCAGTCTAATGCTAAGGGATCTGCCTGTTTCGCCAATGTATTCTTTACCACAAGAGCATGGTATAATATAAACTCCTTTTTGCAGCCTAGGGTTTATAGGGTCCTTAGCAGAGTCTACCATATTTGAAATAGTATTAGGGGGAGTGAAGGCAATATTAATGTTATACAAAGATCATGTCAAAGCATCCAAACCACCAAAAGCATCAAAAAGTGTTGTGAAAGGTTAATGGGAAAAAGAAAAATGTGGGTCCCAATCATTAAAAATTCAAAACCATTCAAAGTATAAAAGCCCATTTTCCCAAATAAAACCTCATTTGTTCATTACCAAGAGGAAAAAATGTGATTTGGAGGAAGAATTTTGAGCAAGGAGAAAAATTGGAGAAATTTGCCTAGTGCTGTGCTCCTGGGTAAGGCGCTGCGCATAGGCCAAAGGCATCATGCTTAAGACAGTTCGAGCAGTGCAGAATTGAACGACACTGTGATTATGAGAAGGGCGATGCACTCTTGGGTAAGGCGCTGCGCATAGGCCATAGGCACCGCACTTAGGACAGTTCGGGCAGTGCAGAATTGAATGACGATGCGCTCCTGGGTTAGGCGCTGCACATAGGCCAGAAAACCTCAAAAATCTTCCAAATTCTTCAAATTTGTCTTTCTTCCCTAAATCAAGTAAGAAAAATCCATTTTTACTCCTCTTCCTTCATTTTATGCTTGTAGGTAAAGTTTATATTGGCAAGAAAATCACAAAAACCCTAGTTTTCCCAAAATCCCCCTCCCCATTACAAAATTTCCCAAAAACCCCTTTTTCCAAAAATTATTATCCCTAGACCCTATTACTTCACCCCATATTACCAAAAACACTAAAACTACTATTTCCTAAGTCCCTTTACCCTTTTCCATTAAAATCCCAAATTCTAGGATTTTCACTATTTTTCTTAGATTTCCCCATACCCTAGACCTGTAATTAAATTTTCATTTCCATCACTCTTCATATTTTCAATTCCCGTCACCTCACAAAGTTTCTCAACCCTTTTCCCCATATTCCTTAATTTTTGTTACTCTATCCCTATTCCCTAAAGCCCTGATTTCATCATTTTCTTTCCCTTTTCCCATTCCCTTCACTCCCTCACTCACTCTCCCTTTCCTTTCCTTATCCCTAGGGTTTTCAAAGTGCTAAAGAAACAAGCATGGAGAGAGAATACAAAGATTATATGGAGCAGGAACATAGTGAATATGAGTTTGAGGGAGATAAGGTTGTGCAACAGAGAAAGCCACATAAAGGAGGCAAAATCATCAAAGTAGATCCAACAAAACTTAGAGAGCTAGAGGCTTCACCTTTAGCTGTGTCTTGTTTCAGATATGTTGGGCGTTATGAGTTTTGTGAAAAGATGGAAAGATTTCAGCATCATCTTGAGTTGACTAGGCTCTTCATACTGAACCTCCATGATAACAGGGTAACTCTTGTAGGTGTAACTTTTGCCTTGTCCACTGCCATCATTGCTGATGTTACAGGGATTCCAAATGTAGGGGAGAGATGGTACAAAGCACAGGATCTGGATGATAATTATTTTAAGCCTTATCTCAAGACCATGTACAAGAATGAAGGAATAAAAATTTTCCCCTTCAGTTTCCTCCTCAGCAAGTATGCACCGATGATGAAGATTATTGTGAGATATTTTAGTTGTGAGGGCATATTTTCTAGATTGTACACATACCATATCAGGATACTCATGCATTTCACTAGGGTGAGGATGCTGAATGTTCCATATTTCTTGTTCCGGGACATTGAAAAGATGGCATACTTGGTGTCAAAGAAAGAATATCATCAGCAAATGAAAAACCTCTATCATCACTCTCTCATAAAACTCATTGTGCTTCATCATCTAGATCTACTGAATATATCTTGGGATACCTTTATTTCAAATGACATATTCACAAATCCCCAAATTCCGCCACGAGTGCCACAAGAGAGAAGAGAGAAATCTACTAGCCCTGCAGCTTTAAAAGCAATGAAGCATAAAGTCAAATCACCAAGGCCAGTCAAAGAACACAATCTAACATATCAGACAGGGCTTAGAAAATTGTTTGCAATAGAGAGGCAAGTGTTTGCTCCACATGGTGTGGAAGGGGCCTTGCCTTCTTCATCAGCACAAAGGAAAATTTTTGCTCCACATGGTGTGGAAGGGGCTTTGCCTTCTTCATCAACAAAGTAGGTACAACAGGCGTAGAAAGGAAAAGAGAAAATCATAGAGGTTAGTCATGAAGATATAGATCAAGAGCATGAAGATGCCCATGAGGAAGAATTTGATTTTGAGCTAGTATAACTTGAAGAGTTTGATGATACTACTACATCAAACATTGGCATCAAAGAAAGGGAGGCACACATCAGAGAGTTGTAAAACAATCTTGAGAGGGCAAAATTCATCATCTCTTCCCTAGCGCAAGAGAACAAACAGTTGACAGACAAGAAAAATCTTTTAGAGATGAATTTACTGTAGGAGAGGAGGCAAAACATGATCAACCAAGCTGCCATAGAAGATATTGAGGAGGTTGAAAACATCCGGAAAAGGCCAAAGACAAGAGGCCTCAAAAGAGCCTTAGAGCAAGAAGAGCAAGAAACTCAAAATTTGACTATTGACCAGCAGTTGGAAAAGGAAATTGAAGACAACAGAGAAGTGTGGCTTGAGAGAGTCAATATTCACTTGGAGAAGCTGCTAGTCGAAGCTAACAAAGACAATCAGATGCTCAGGCACATGGCCCATCACTATCAGACCCGGAACAAAATTTGCAATATCAAGGTCAAACTGATGAAGGATAATTTGAGGAAGATCCGTAAGGGCAAGAAAGGAGGGGATAAAATCAAGATGCTTGATGAAGCCTCTTTAGCTCAAAATTGACAAGTGGTTATGGGCCAATCCCACAAATTTTGGGAAGTTTTGAAAATTATGAAGATTTTTGAGTTTTTGGGCAATTTTGGAAAAACACAAGAAATTATGCCCAAGGCGTTGCGATTTTTCTTGGGGAATATAATGAGAAAAAGGAAGACACAATTGGGTTCATAATGATTAGGACATAACCCCTGTACTTTTTCTAAGCATTTGGAGCAAAACTGGTCAGGAAAAAGGGCCAAAAACACCAAAAACATCATGTTTCTGCCTCTTTTTCAGCATGGCGCTGCGCTTAGAGGCAGTCTTGGGAGAATGTAGTTTTGAGGGGTAAATCAACTCCAAATCAGAAACCAAAAGAAGATATGGAAAGTAGACATGACAGAATTTCCAATGAGCTATCATGAGCTCAATTTGGACATTGGGAAGTCAATCAAAGGTGACCTGCAAGAAGACCTATTTTTTCCTCCTTGGCGCTGCGCTTAGGACAAAATTTATCTATTTTAGAGTTTTCTCTGTTTTTCATGGAATTTTTTATTTTTATCTCACTAGTTGGGGTTTTCACTGATGTAATTGGTAAATATTAATTTAATTATGATGAGGATTAGTTTACTATGGGTAAATTCATTAACTTGAGTCCTCTAGAGGTCAAATGAATCAGTTTCCTCTCTTTTAGAGACAAGTTGTTTGGTCTTCCTAGTCTTCAGATTCTTGTTCAGTATTTGGTGGAAATTGATCCTCATCTCATGGATTCGACTACCTGAGGCTAGGGAGAGTGGTTTTGAGGTCTCTACATTCTTCTTCTTTCTCATTTGTAAGGGTTGGACTCAATTGGATGCTTGGCCTTTGAAGAGACATACTTTGTATCAATTCTGAGCAGGAATATTAATTAGATTTGCAGCTATTTTTATGGGATCCCTGTGGTATGGTGTTTAGTTCACTTTATCCTTTTGTTTTCATTTTTTGAAATGTATTGTTGAGTTTCTTCATAATTTCATAACTTCTAAGTGAATGTATGCACGTTAGATAAGCATAATCCATTCTCATATGCTCCGTTTTGGGTAGACATTCACAGTCTGTAATTTTCTTCAGTTTAGAAAGAACCCATGATTTTCACCATGCTCTTTCTAACTCCTCACCTGTCTTGATCATCCCACCCATTGAAATCCTAAAGTGCTAAACCACTGCACCTACCTTTCCCCATAGAACACCCTGCAAATTTTGACCTAATTTTCCTTGCCCTAATTATTTGAATCCTTCTGATCCAGCACAACCCTATACAGTCAAATCAAAACCCCAAGCTAATATACCTAGCCTAATATTTTCTTTACTCAACCATCTCAACTGTGATCCTTACGGAGAGATCCCTCTCCTTGGCTAGTAGGGTTAGCTACTTGGCTAAGCGTTGTTTGTGGTTACCTCGGAATTTCCTTTTTCAGCCTGAGGTTCAGTATGAGCGATAACATTTTGGCGACTCTAGTGGGGAAAAAAGATCATATCTTCCATGGGAAAGAACGACAAAGTTTAGATCTAATTGTTGATGGTGGACAACAATCAGATGCATATGAAGGTTGAACTCTTCACCTAGCGACTCCAACTTGATGGTGGCTCCACTGGCTAAATGAAGGACTCATATGTCATTTCTATTTGTTCAAGGTATTCATGTATCGACTTTTCTAATCTTCCTAGTTTTCCTAATCAATTACCGAAAGATGCATATTTTTTGAGCAATGGCCCTATATTTAACAGAGAAGATCTGACTTTGACTCTTAAACATGTAGCCAATTTTAAAAAATTTGTTGAACTTCTTAGAGTCAAACAAGAAGATGTCTTCATCACATTGTTCTATGATTCATTTCAAGGGAAATGTAGACAATGGATTGAAAAATTATCTGTCAGATCTATTAATTCATTTGCAGAGTTGTGGCGTATCTTTCTAGAAACATGGATGGAGAAGGAAGAATTCGAAATAGAGGTGGCCTCTATTCAAGGATTTAGAGAATGGGAAGATATGTGCACATATGATGAGGTAGATGAGAACTTTGCTTCATCTCTTTCTTATTATTTGAAGTCCTGTCGATGTAGCCATGAAATTAAGGTCAATTTTTGGCAAGAGTTTGCCATCAAAATCGAAAAAGATGTAGCTGAATTGGAGACCCAAATATAGTCCCAGGATCTGGACTATCAAGTCCCATTCTTTGGGAACCTTTTCTAGCAGAAGGAAAGAAAGGTAAGGCTGCACTTGGATGTTTGCATTGAAAGTTTGTAGCTGGAGGCATGTATTGAGGAGTTGGGGCAACAGACAGAGTCTGGTTTCTATGATCCCGTTGTAACATATATGGAATATTTTTTTAGTTTAAATGATAGACCAGATTGTCTTTTACAAAGCCAGAGACATTGTGTGCAGGTATGACTGTCAGAATGCCCAATTGTGTTCTGGTTCAAGCACTGCCAAGCATCATTATTATTATAGTTGCTTGATTGGCTAATCTGGAATTACATCATCACTTGATGTAGTAATTTTGTAGCAAAGTAGGGTATATTTGTACATAAATAAGCTTCCTAAGGAAAAATTTCAGTTTTCGACATTAGTTTCAGTTTCCTAGTGTATAGGTTGCAGTATGTGTGTATTTTTGTTTGGTATAAGTAGTTCAGGTTTGCAGTTGGTTTTGAATCCATTGCCCAACGAATAAGCACTTGGTCTACGGTGTTCTTAGCACCTCCCAAGGAGCTACCATCCCCAGCTGGAGCCAATGGTAGTGTCAGTATTTTCATACTTCCACCAAGGTTCAATTTTTTTTTTGCATGTGCATCTTAGGTGTCCCACCCTAAAGAAATTTTAAATCATTCCATTAAGTCATGATATAAAATTGTTACACTGGTGGTTTTCCTTGTCAAGTGTCTCATTTTTCTTCACAATTATATGCCTGTTGACCCTCTTCCATGTCTTCATCATATTGGAAATAAATATGCTCTCATTTCACTTTTAGTCAAAATCACTCATTGAGACAGTTGTTTTTATTTTCCATTAGGTCTCTAGGGTTTCATTAGGTCAGCTCATTGCATTGTCTCATTTGCAATAAAGGGCAGTAGAAGGTGTGAAGGTGCCCCAGAAATAAACGCATGATTTGCTTCAGTCAGGTTTTCCATGTAAAGTTACATTTCATTTTTGTAAGTTTTCATCTCAAAAATGACATTTTGAGATAAAAACATAGATGTTTGTTATGTTCAAATTCTATGTAATTTTAAAGTCACTATACGTAATAAACTAAAAAAAGCTGCCTATTCCTAGCTAAAGACAATTTCATGAAAAGATACAAAGATCATGTCAAAGCATCCAAAGAACCAAAAGCATCAAAAAGTGTTGTGAAAGGTTAATGGGAAAAAGAAAAATGTGGGTCCCAATAATTCAAAATTCAAAACCATTCAAAGTATAAAAGCCCATTTTCCCAAAGAAAACCTCATTTGTTCATTGCCAAGAGGAAAAAACGCGATTTGGAGGAAGAAGTTTGAGCAAGGAGAAAAATTGGAGAAATTTTCCTGGCGCTGCACTCCTGGGTAAGGCATTGCGCAGAGGCCAAAGGCATTGCGCTTAGGAAATTTCGGGCAGTGCAGAATTGAACGGCGCTGCGCTTAGGATAGTTCAGGTAGTGAAAAATTGAACGTTGCTGCGCTTAGGAGAAGGGCACCACACTCCTGGGTTAGGCGCTGCGCATAGGCCAAAAAACCTCCAAACTCTTCCAAATCCTTCAAATTTGTCTTTCTTCCCTAAATCAAGTAAGTAAAATCCCTTTTTACTCCTCTTCCTTCATTTTTTTCTAGTAGGTAAAGTTTATATTGGCAATAAAATCACAAAAACCCTAGTTTTCCCAAAATCCCCCTCCCCATTACAAAATTTCCCCAAAACCCCTTTGTCCCAAAAATTATTATCCCTGGACCCTATTACTTCATATATTCCCAAAAACACTAAAACTACCATTTCCTATGTCCCTTTACCCTTTTCCATTAAAATCCCAAATTCTAGGATTTTCACTATTTTTCCTAGATTTCCCCATACCCTTGAACTGTAATTAAATTTTAATTTCCATCCCTCTTCATATTTTCACTTCCCATCACATCAAAAAGTTTCTCAACCCTTTTCCCCATCTCCCTTAATTTTTTTTGCTCTATCCCTATTCCCTAAAGCCCTCATTTCATTATTTCTTTCCCTGTTCCCATTCCCTTCACTCCCTCACTCACTCTCCCTTTCCTTTCCTTTTCCATAGGGTTTTAAAAGTGCCAAAGAAACAAGCATGGAGAGATAAGACAAAGATTATATGGAGGAGGAACATAGTGATTATGAGTTTGAGGGAGATAAGGTTGTACAACAGAGAAATCCACATAAAGGAGGCAAAATCACCAGAGTAGAGCCAGCAAACCTTAGAGAGCTAGAGGCTTCACCTTTAGCTGTGTCTTGTTTCAGATATGTTGGGCATTATGAGTTTTGTGAAAAGGTGGAAAGAGTTCAGCATCATCTTGAGTTGACTAGGCTCTTCATACTGAACCTCCATGATAACAGGGTAACTCTTGTAGGTGTAACTTTTGCCTTGTCCATTGCCATAATTGCTGATGCTACAGGGATTCCAAATGTAGGGGAGAGATGGTACAAAGCACAAGACCTGGATGATCATTATTTTGAGCCTTATCTCAAGACTAGGTACAAGAATGAAGGAAGAAAAATTTTCCCCTTCTGTTTCCTTCTCAGCAAGTATGCATCGGTGATGAAGATTATCATGATATATTTTACTTGTGAGGGAAGATTTTCCAGATTGTACACATACCATATTAGGCTACTCATGCATTTCACTAGGGTGAGGATGCTGAGCATTTTATATTTCTTGTTCCACCGCATTGAAAAGATGACATACTTGGTGTCAAAGAAAGAATATCATCAGCAAATGAAAAGCCTCTATCATCACTCTCTCATCAAACTCATTGTGCTTCATCATCTAGATCTACTGAACATCTCTTGGGATACCTTTATTTCAAACGACATATTCACAAATCCCCAAATTTCTCCACCAGTGCCACAAGAGAGAAGAGAGACATATACTAGCCCTGTAGCTGTAAAAGCAATGAAGCATCAAGTCAAATCACCAGGGCCAGTCAAAGAACACAGTCTAACATATTAGAGAGGGCTTAGAAAACTGTTTGCAGCAGAGAGGCAAGTGTTTGCTCCACATGGTGTGGAAAGGGCCTTGCCTTCTTCATCAGCACAGAGGAAAATATTTGCTCCACATGGTGTGGAAGGGGCTTTGCCTTCTTCATCAACAAAGCAGGTACAACAGGTTCAGAAAGGAAAAGAGAAAATCACAGAGGTTAGTCATGAAGAAACAGATCAAGAGCATGAAGATTCCCATGAGGAAGAAGCTAATTTTGAGCTAGCAGAAATTGAAGAGTTTGATGATACTACTACATCAAACATTGGCATCAAATAAAATGAGGCACACATCAGAGAGTTTCAAAACAATCTTGAGAGGGAAAAATTCATCATCTCTTCCTTAGAGCAAGAGAACAAACAGTTGACAGAAAAACAAACCCTTTTGGAGATGAAGTTGCTGCAGGAGAGGAGGAAAATAATGATCAATCAAGCTGCCATAGAAGATATTGAGGAGGTTGAAAACATCCGAAAAAGGCCAAAGACAAGAGGCCTCGAAAGGGCCTTAGAGCAAGAAGAGCAAGAAACTCCAAATTTGACTATTGACCAGCAATTGGCAAAGGAAATTGAAGACAACAGAGAAGTGTGGCTTGAGAGAGTCAACATTCACTTGGAGAAGCTGCTAGTGAAATCCAACAAATACAATAAGATGCTCAAGCACATGGCCCATCACTATTAGACTCGAAAGAAAATTTGCAATATCAAGGTCAAACAGATGAAGGATAAATTGAGGAAGATCCGGAAGGGAAAGAATGGAGGGGATAAACTCAAGATGCTTGTTGAAGCCTCTTTAGCTCAAAATGGACATGTGGTTGTGGGCCAATCCCAAAAATTTTGAGAAGTTTTGAAAATTTTGAAGATTTTTGAGTTTTTGTGCAATTTTGGAAAAACACAAGAAATTTTGCCCTATGCGCAACGCCTTGGTGCTGTGCCTTTTCTTGGGGAACCTAATGAGAAAAAGGAAGACATAATTGGGGTCATAATGATTAGGACATACCCCCTATAATTTTCATAATAATTTGGAGCAAAACTGGACAGGAAAAAGGACCAAAAACACCCAAAAAATCATGTTTTTGCCTCTTTTTCAGGATGGCGCTGTGCTTAGAGGCAGTATTTGGAGAATTCGGTTTTGAGGGGTCAAATCAACTAAAAATAAGAAACCAAAGGAATATATGGAAAGTGGAAAGGACATGCTTTCGAATGAGCTATCATGAGCTAAATTTGGAAACCAGGAAGTTAGTCAAAAGTGACCTGCAAGAAGACCTATTTTTTCCTCCTTGGCGTTGCGCTTAGGACAAAATTTCTCTGTTTTAGAGTTTTCTATGTTTTTCACGGATTTTTTGAGTTTTATCTCACTATTTGGGTATTTCAATGATGTGATTGGTAAATATGAATGTAATTATGATGAGGATTAGTTTACTCTGGGTAAATTCATTAACTTGAGTCCTCTAGAGATCAAATGAATCAATTTCCTCTCTTTTAGAGGCAAGTTCTTTGGTCTTCCTAGTCTTCAGATTCTTGTTCAGTATTTGGTGGAAAATGATCCTCATCTCATGGATTCAATTCCCTGAGGCAAGGGAGAGTGGTTTTGAGGTCTATATCTTCTTCTTCTTTCTCATTTGTAAGGGTTGGACTCAATTGGATGCTTGGCCTTTGAAGAGACAAACTTTGTATCAGTTCCGAGCAAGAATATTAATAAGATTTGCAGCTATTTTTATGGGATCCCTGTGGTATGGTGTTTAGTTCAGTTTCTCCTTTTTTTTTAATTTTTTGAAATGTATTGCTGAGTTTCTTCATCATTTCATAACTTCTAAGTGAATGTATGCAAGTAAGATAAGCATAATCCATTCTCATATGCTTTGTTTTGAGAAGACATTCACAGTTTGTAATTTTCTTCAGTTTAGAAAGAACCCATGATTTTCACCATGGTTTTTCTAACTCCTCACCTGTCTTGATCATCCCACCCATTTAAATCCTAAAGTGCTAAACCACTGTACCTACCTTGCCCCATAGAACACCCTGCAAATTTTGACCTAATTTTCCTTGCCTTCACTGTTTGACTCCTTCTGATCTAGCACAACCTTATAGAATCAAATCAAAACCCTGAGGTACTATACCTAGCCTAATATTTTCTTTACTCAACCATCTCGGCTGTGTTCCTTACAGAGAGAGCCCTCTCCTTGGTTAGTAGGGTTAGCTACTTGGCTAAGCGTGGTTTGTGGTTACCTCAGAATTTCCTTTCTCAGCCTGATGTTCAATCCGAGTGATAACATTTTGGCGACTCCACTGGGGAAAAAATATCATATCTTCCCTGGGAAAGAACAACAAAATTTAGATCTGATTGCTGATGGTGGACAACAATCAGATGTATATGAAGGCTGAACTCTTCACCTGGAGACTCCAACTTGATGGTGGCTCCACTAGCTAAATGAAGGACTCAGATGTCATTTGTATTTGTTCAAGGTATTCATGTATCGAATTTTCTAATCTTCCTGGTGTTCCTAATAAATTACCGAAAGATGCATATTTTTTGAGCAATGGCCCTATATTTAACGGAGAAGATCTGACTTTGAATCTTAAACATGTAGCCAATTTTAAAAAATTTGTTGAACTTCTTAGAGTCAAAGAAGAAGATGTATTCATCAGATTGTTCTATGATTCATTTCAAGGGAAATGTAGACAATGGATTGAAAATTTGTTTGTCATATCTATTAAGTCATTTGCAGAGTTGTGGCGTATATTTCTGGAAACGTGGATGGAGAAGGAAGATTTCGAAATAGAGTTGGCCTCTATTCAAGGATTTATAGAATGGGAAGATATGTGCACAGATGATGAGGTAGATGAGAAATTTTCTTCATCTCTTTCTTCTTATTTGAAGTCCTGTCGATGTAGCCATGAAATTAAGGTCAATTTTTGGCAAGAGTTTGCCATCAAAATTGAAAAAGATCTAGCTAAATTGGAGACCCAAATACAGTCCCAGGATCTGGACTATCAAGTCCCATTCTTTGGGAACCTTTTCCAGTAGAAGGAAAGAAAGGTAAGGTTGCCCTTGGATGTTTACATTGACAGTTTGCAGCTGGAGGCATGTATTGAGGAGTTGGGGCAGCAGACAGAGTTTGGTTTCTATGATCCCGTTGCAACATATATGGAATATTTTTTTAGTTTAAATGATAGACCAGATTGTATTTTACAAAGCCGTAGACATTGTGTGCAGGTATGGTTGTCAGAATGCCCAATTGTGTTCTGGTTCAAGCACTGCCAAGCATCATTATTGTTATAGTTGCTTGATTGGATAATCTGGCATTACAACATCACTTGATCTAGTAATTTTGTAGAAAAGTAGGGTAGATTTGTACATAAATAAGCTGCTTAAGGCGGCATTTCAGTTTTCGGCATTAGTTTCAGTTTCCTAGTGTATAGGTTGCAGTATGTGTGTATTTTTGGTTGGTATAAGTAGTTCAGGTTTGCAGCTTTTTTTGACTCCATTTCCCAATGAATAGGCACTTGGTTTATGGTGTTTTTGGCACCTCCCAAGGAGCTACCATCCACATCTGGAGCCAATTTTAGTGTCAGTATTTGCATACTTCCACCAGGGGTCAAAACACATTTTGCATGTGCATCTTAGGTGTCCCACTCTAAATAAATTTTAAATCATTCCATTAGGTCATGATATAAAATTGTTCCATTGGTGGTCGTCCTTGTCAGGTGTCTCATTTTCCTTCACAAGTATATGCCTACTGACCCTCTTCCATGTCTTCATCATATTGGAAATAAATCTGCTCTCATTTCACTTTTAGTCAAAATCACTCATTGAGACAGTTGTTTTTATTTTCCATTAGGTCTCTAGGGTTTCATTAGGTCAGCTCATTGCATTGTCTGATTTGCAATAAAGGGCAACAGAAGGTGTGAAGGTGATCCATAAATAAATGCATAATTGGCTTTAGTTAGGTTTTCCATGTAAAGTTACATTTCATTTTTGTAAGATTTCATCTCAAAAATGACATTTTTTAGATAAAAACATAGATGTTTTTTATGTTCTAATTCTATGTAATTTTAAAGTCACTATATGTAATAAACTAAAAAAAGCTGCCTATTCCTAGCTAAAGACAATTTCATGAAAAGATACAAAGATCATGTCAAAGAATCCAAAGCACCAAAAGCATCAAAAAGTGTTGTGAAAGGTTAATGGGAAAAATAAAAATGTGTGTCCCAATCATTCAAAGTATAAAAGCCCATTTGTCCAAAGAAAACCTCATTTGTTCATTGCCAAGAGGAAAAAACGCGATTTGGAGGAAGAAGTTTGAGCAAGGAGAAAAATTGGAGAAATTTTCCTGGCACTGCGCTCATGGGTAAGGTGTTGTACTTAGGACAGTTCACGCAGTGCAAAATTGAATGGCGCTGCGCTTAGGAGAAGGGCGTTGTGCTCCTACGTTAGACACCGCGCATAGGCCAAAAAACCTCCAAACTCTTCCAAATTGTTCAAATTTGTCTTTCTTCCCTAAAGAAAGTAAGTAAAATCCCTTTTTACTCCTCTTCCTTCATTTTATGCTTGTAGGTAAAGTTTATATTGGTAATAAAATCACAAAAACCATAGTTTTCCCAAAATCCCCCTCCCCATTACAAAATTTCCCCAAAACCCCTTTTTCCCAAAATTATTATCCCTAGACCCTATTAATTTACCCCATATTCTCAAAAACACTAAAACTACCATTTGCTAAGTCCCTTTACCCTTTTCCATTAAAATCCCAAATTCTAGGATTTTCACTATTTTGCATGGATTTCCCCATACCCTTGACCTGTAATTAAATTTTCATTTCCATCCCTCTTCATATTTTCACTTCCCATCACCTCACATGGTTTCTCAACCCTTTTCCCCATCTCCATTAATTTTTTTTGCTGTATCCCTATTCCCTAAAGCCCTCATTTCATCATTTCTTTCCCTGTTCCCATTCCCTTCACTCCCTCACTCACTCTCCCTTTCCTTTCCTTTTCCCTATGGTTTTCAAAGTGCCAAACAAACAAGCATGGAGATAGAAGACATAGATTATATGGAGGAACATAGTGA
The DNA here is from genome assembly GCA_034641835.2 of Pinus albicaulis. Lineage (NCBI taxonomy): Eukaryota > Viridiplantae > Streptophyta > Pinopsida > Pinales > Pinaceae > Pinus > Pinus albicaulis. Next base: position 521,772,610 of record CM076581.1, read on the forward strand.
TGATGAGTTTGAGGGAGATAAGGTTGTACAACAGAGAAAACCACATAAAGGAGGCAAAATCATCAAAGTAGAGCCATCAAACCTTAGAGAGCTAGAGGCTTCACCTTTAGTTGTGTCTTGTTTCAGATATGTTGGGTGTTATGAGTTTTGTGAAAAGGTCGAAAGAGTTCAACATCATCTTGAGTTGACTAGGCTCTTCATACTGAACCTCCATGATAACAGGATAACTCTTGCAGGTGTAGCTTTTTCCTTGTCCACTACCATCATTGTTGATGCTACAGGGATTCCAAATGTAGGGGAGAGATGATACAAAGCACAGGACCTCGATGATGATTATTTTGAGCCTTATCTCAAGACTAGGTACAAGAGTGAAGGAAGAAAAAATTTCCTCTTCAGTTTCCTCCTCAGCAAGTATGCACCAGTGATGAAGATTATCATGAGATATTTCACTTTAGAGGGAAGATTTTCCATATTGTACACATACCATATCAGGCTAATCATGTATTTCACTAAGGTGAGGATGTTGAACATTCCATATTTCTTGTTCCGGGACATTGAAAATATGGCATACTTGGTGTCAAAGAAAGAATATCATCAACAAATGAAAAGCCTCTATCATCACTCTCTCATCAAACTCATTGTGCTTCATCATCTAGATCTACTGAACATCTCTTGGGATACCTTTATTTCAAATGAAATATTCACAAATCCCCAAATTCCTCCACCAGTGCCACAAGAGAGAAGAGAGACATCTACTAGCCTTGCATCTGTAAAAGCAATGAAGCATCAAGTCAAATCACCAAGGCCAGTCAAAGAACACAGTCTAACATATTAGAGAGGGCTTAAAAAAATTCTTGTAGCAGAGAGGCAAGTGTTTGCTCCACATGGTGTGGAAGGGGCCTTGCCTTCTTCATCAGCATAGAGGCAAATGTTTGCTCCACATGGTGTGGAAGGGTCTTTGCCTTCTTCATCAACAAAGAAGCTACAACAGGTGAAGAAAGGAAAAGAGAAAATCATAGAGGTTAGCAATGAAGAAATAGATCAAGAGCATGAAGATGCCCATGAGGAAGAAACTAATTTTGAGCTAGTAGACCTTGAAGATTTTGATGATACTACTAATCAAACATTGGCATCAAAGAAAAGGAGGCACACATTAGAGAGTTGCAAAACAATCTTGAGAGGGCAAAATTCATCATCTCTTCCTTAGAGCAAGAGAACAAACAATTGACAGACAAAAAAAATATTTTGGAGATGAAGTTGCTGCAGGATAGGAGGCAAAACATGATCAAACAAGCTGCCATAGAAGATATTGAGGAGGCTGAAAACATCCGGAAAAGGCCAAAGACAAGAGGCCTCAAAAGAGCCTTAGAGCAAGAAGAGTAAGAAACTCAAAATTTGACTATTAACTAGCAGCTGGAAAAGGAAATTGAAGACAACAGAGAAGTGTGGCTTGAGAGATTAAACATTCACTTGGAGAAGCTACTAGTGAAAGCCAACAAAGACAATCAGATGGTCAGGCACATGGCCCATCACTATCAGACTCGGAACAAAATTTGCAATATCAGGGTCAAACATATGAAGGATAGATTGAGGAAGATCTGAAAGGGAAAGAAAGGAGGGGATAAACTCAAGATGCTTAATGAAGCCTCTTTAGCTCAAAATTGACATGTGGTTTTGGGCTTATCCCACAAATTTTGAGAATTTTTGAAATTTTTGAAATTTTTTAAGTTTTTGGGCAATTCTGGAAAAACATAGGAAATTCTCCCCTATGCGCAGCGCCTTGGCACTACGTTTTTTCTTGGGGCATCTAATGAGAAAAAGGAATACATCATTGGGTTCATAATGATGAGGACATATCCCTTGTAATTTTTCTAAGAATTTGGAGCAAAATTGGTCAGGAAAAAGGGCCAAAAACACCCAAAAAATCATGTTTCTGCCTCTTTTTCAGGATGGCACTGCGCTTAGAGGCAGTCTTGGGAGAATGCAGTTTTGAGGGGAAAAATAAAATCCAAATCAGAAACCAAAAGAAGATCTGGAAAGTATACAAGATAGGTTTTCCAATGCGCTATCATGAGCTCAATTTGGACACCAGGAAGTCAGTCAAAATTGACCTATAAGAAGACTTATTTTTTCCTCCTCGGCGCTGCGCTTAGGATAATGTTTCTCTGTTTTTCACAAAATTTTTGAGTTTTATCTTACTACTTGGGTTTTTCACTGATGTAATTGGTAAATATGAATGTAATTATGATGAGGATTAGTTTAATATGGGTTAATTCATTAACTTGAGTCCTTTAGAGGTCAAATGAATCAATTTCCTCTCTTTTAGAGGCAAGTTGTTTGGTCTTCCTAGTCTTCAGATTCTTGTTCAGTATTTGGTGGAAACTGATCCTCATATCATGGATTCGACTCCTTAAGGCTAGGGAGAGTGGTTTTGTGGTCTATATCTTCTTCTTCTTTTTCATTTGTAAGGGTTGGACTCAATTGGATGCTTGGCCTTTGAAGAGACATACTTTGTATCAGTTCTGAGCAGGAATATTAATCAGATTTGTAGCTATTTTTATGGGATCCCGTGGTATGGTGTTTAGTTTAGTTTCTCCTTTTGTTTTCATTTTTTGAAATGTATTTTTGAGTTTCTTCATCATTCCATAACTTCTAAGTGAATGTATGCAAGTTAGATAAGAAAAATCCATTCTCATATGCTCTGTTTTGGGTAGACATTCACAATTTGTAATTTTCTTCAGTTTAGAAAGAACCCATGATTTTCACCATGCTCTTTTTAACTCCTGAACTGTCTTGATCATCCCACCCATTGAAATCCTAAAGTGATAAACCAATGTACCTACCTTGCCCCATAGAACGCCCTGCAAATTTTGACCTAATTTTCCTTGGCCTGACTGTTTGACTCCTTTTGATCCAACACAACCCTATACAATCAAATCAAAACCCTGAGCTACTATACCTAGCCTAATATTTTCTTTACTCAACCATCTTGCTTGTGATCCTTATGAAGAGAGCCCTCTCCTTTCCTAGTACGGCTAGCTACTTGGCTAAGCATGGTATTTGGTTACCTCAGAATTACCTTTTTCAGCCTGAGGTTCAATCCGAGTGATAACATTTTGGAAACTCCACTGGGGAAAAAAGATCATATCTTCCCTAGGAAAGAACGACAAAGTTTAGATCTGATCGCTGATGGTGGACAAAAATTAGATGCATATGAAGGCTGAACTCTTCACCTGGTGACTCCAACTTGATGGTGGCTCCACTGGCTAAATGAAGGACTCATATGTAATTTTTATTTGTTCAAGGTATTCATGTATTGACTTTTCTAATATTCCTGGTTTTTCTAATCAATTACCAAAAGATGCATATTTCTTGAGAAATGGTCCTATATTTAATAGAGAAGATCTGACTTTGAATTTTGAACATGTAGCCAATTTTAAATTTTTTTTCGAACTTCTTAGAGTCAAACAAGATGATGTCTTCATCAGATTGTTATATGATTCATTTCAAGCGAAATGTAGACAATGGATTGAAAATTTGTCTGTCAGATCTATTAAGTCATTTGCAGATTTGTGGCGTATATTTTTGGAAACATGGATGGAGAAGGAAGAATTCGAAATAGAGGCGACCTCTATTCAAAGATTTAGAGAATGGGAAGATATGTGCACAGATGATGAGGTATATGAGAAATTTTCTTCATCTCTTTCTTCTTATTTGAAGTCCTGTCGATGTAGCCATGAAATTAAGGTCAATTTTTTGCAAGAGTTTTCCATCAAAATCGAAAAAGTGTAGCTGAATTGGAGACCCAAATACAGTCCCAGTATCTGGACTGTCAAGTCCCATTCTTTTGGAACCTTTTCCAGTAGAAGGAAAGAAAGGTAAGGATGCCCTTGGATGTTTTCATTGATAGTTTGCAGCTGGAGGCATGTATTGAGGAGTTGGGGTAGTAGACAGAGTTTGGTTTCTATGATCCCGTTGCAACATATATGGTATATTTTTTTAGTTTAAATGATAGACCAGATTGTATTTTACAATGACAAATAAATTGTGTGCAGGTATGGCTGTCAAAATGCCCAATTGTGTTCTGGTTCAAGCACTTCCAAGCATCATTATTGTTACAGTTGATTGATTGGCTAATCTGGCATTACAACATCACTTGATCTAGTAATTTTGTAGCAAAGTAGGGTAGATTTGTACATAAATAAGCTGCTTAAGGCGGCATTTCAGTTTTCGGCATTAGTTTCAGTTTCCTAGTGTATAGGTTGCAGTATGTGTGTATTTTTGGTTGGTATAAGTAGTTCACGTTTGCAGCTTTTTTTGACTCCATTTCCCAATGAATAGGCACTTGGTTTATGGTGTTTTTGGCACCTCCCAAGGAGCTACCATCCACATCTGGAGCCAATGTTAGTGTCAGTATTTTCATACTTCCACCAGGGGTCAAAACACATTTTGTATGTGCATCTTAGGTGTCCCACTCTAAAGAAATTTTCCATCCATTCCATTAGGTCATGATGTAAAATTGTTCCACTGGTGGTTTTCCTTGTCAATTGTGTCATTTTCCTTCACAAGTATATTCCTACTGACCCTATTCCATGTCTTCATCATATTGGAAATAAATCTGCTCTCATTTCACTTTTAGTCAAAATCACTCATTGAGACAATTATTTTTCTTTTCCATTAGGTCTCTAGGGTTTCATTATGTCAGCTCCTTGCATTGTCTCATTTTCAATAAAGGATAGTTGAAGGTGTGAAGGTGATCCAGAAATAAACGCATGATTTGCTTCAGTCAGGTTTGCCATGTAAAGTTACATTTCGTTTTTGTAAGTTTTCATCTCAAAAATGACATTTTTGAGATAAAAATAGAGATGTTTTTTATGTTCTAATTCTATGTGATTTTAAAGTCACTATATGTAATAAACTAAAAAAAGCTGCCTATTCCTAGCTAAAGACAATTTCATGAAAAGATACAAAGATCATGTCAAAGCATCCAAAGCACCAAAAACATAAAAAAGTGTTGTGAAAGGTTAATGGGAAAAAGAAAAATGTTGGTCCCAATCATTCAAAATTCAAAACCATTCAAAGTATAAAAGCCCATTTGGCCAAAGAAAACCTCATTTGTTCATTTCCAAGAGGAAAAAACGCGATTTGGAGGAAGAAGTTTGAGCAAGGAGAAAAATTGGAGAAATTTTCCTGGCACTGCGCTCCTGGGTAAGGCGCTGCGCATAGGCCAAAGGCACTGCCCTTAGGACAGTTTGAACAGTGCAGAATTGAACGGCGCTGCGCTTAGGAGAAGGGTGTTGCGCTCCTGGGTTAGGCGTTGCGCATAGGATAGAAAACATCCAAACTCTTCCAAATTATTCAAATTTGTCTTTCTTCCCTAAATCAAGTAAGTACAATCCATTTTTACTCCTCTTCCTTCATTTTATGCTTGTAGGTAAAGTTTATATTAGCAAGAAAATCACATAAACCCTAGTTTTCCTAAAATCCCCCTCCCCATTACAAAATTTCCCAAAAACCCCTTTGTCCCAAAATTATTATCTCTATACCCTATTACTTCACCCCATATTCCCAAAACCCTAAAACTACCGTTTCCTAAGTCCCTTTACCCTTTTCCATTAAAATCCCAAATTCTAGGATTTTCACAATTTTTCCTAGATTTTCCCATACCCTTGACCTGTAATTAAATTTTCATTTCCATACCTCTTCATATTTTCACTTCCCATCACCTCACAAAGTTTCTCAACCCTTTTCCCCATCTCCCTTAATTTTTGTTTCTCTATCCCTATTCCCTAATGCTCTCATTTCATCATTTCTTTCCCTGTTCCCATTCCCTTCACTCCCTCACTCACTCTCCCTTTCCTTTCCTTTTCCCTAGGGTTTTCAAAGTGCCAAAGAAAAAACCATGGAGAGAGAAGACAAAGACTATATGGAGGAGGAACATAGTGATGATGAGTTTGAGGGGGATCAGGTTGTACAACAGAGAAATCTACATAAAGCAGGCAAAATCATCAGAGTATAGCCAGCAAACCTTAGAGAGCTAGAGGCTTCACCTTTAGCTGTGTCTTGTTTCAGATATGTTGGGTGTTATGAGTTTTGTGGAAAGGTGGAAAGAGTTTAGCATCATCCCGAGTTGACTAGGCTCTTCATACTGAACCTCCATGATAATAGGGTAACTCTTGCAGGTGTAACTTTTGCCTTGTCCACTGCCATCATTGCTGATGCTACATGGATTCCAAACGTAGGGGAGAGATGGTACAAAACACAAGATCTGGATGATAATTATTTTGAGCCTTATCTCAAGACCATGTACAAGAATGAAGGAAGAAAATTTTTCCCCTTCAGTTTCCTCCTCAGCAAGTATGCACCAGTGATGAAGATTATCATGAGATATTTTACTTGTGAGGGCAGATTTTCTAGATTGTACACATACCATATCAGGCTACTCATGCATTTAACTAGGGTGAGGATGCCGAACATTCCATATTTCTTGTTCCGGGACATTGAAAAGATGGCATACTTGGTGTCAAAGAAAGAATATCATCAACAAATGAAAAGCCTCTATCATCACTCTCTCATCAACTTCATTGTGCTTGATCATCTAGATCTACTGAACATCTCTTGGGATACCTTTATTTCAAATGACATATTCAAAAATCCCCAAATTCCTCCACCAGTGCCACAAGAGAGAAGAGAGACATATACTAGCCCTGCAACTGTAAAAGCAATGAAGCATCAAGTCAAATCACCAGGGCCAGTCAAAGAATGCAGTCTAACATATCAGAGAGGGCTTAGAAAACTATTTGCAGTAGAGAGGCATGTGTTTGCTCCACATGGTGTGGAAGGGGCCTTGCCTTCTTCATCAGCACAAAGGAAAATTTTTTCTCCACATGTTGTGGAAGGGGCTTTGCCTTCTTCATCAAGAAAGCAGGTACAACAGACGCTGAAAGGAAAAGAGAAAATCATAGAGGTTAGTCATGAAGAAACAGATCAAGAGCATGAAGATGCCCATGAGGAAGAAGCTGATTTTGAGCTTGTAGACATTGAAGAGTTTGATGATACTACTACATCAAACATTGGCATCAAAGAAAATGAGGCACACATAAGACAGTTGCAAAAAAATCTTGAGAGGGAAAAATTCATCATCTCTTCCCTAACACAAGAGAACAAAAAATTGACAGAAAAACAAAATCTTTTGGAGATGAAGTTACTGCAGGAGAGGAGGAAAAACATGATCAACCAAGTTGCCATAGAAGATATTGAGGAGGCTGAAAACATCTGGAAAAGGCCAAATATAAGAGGCCTCAAAAGAGCCTTAGAGAAAGAAGAGCAAGAAACTCAAAATTTGACTATTGACCAGCAGTTGGCAAAGGAAATTGAACACAATAGAGAAGTGTGGCTTGAGAGAGTCAAAATTCACTTGGAGAAGCTACTAGTGAAAGCCAAAAAATACAATCAGATGCTCAGGCACATGACCCATCACTATCAAACCCAGAACAAAATTTGCAATATCAAGGTCAAACAGATGAAGGATATATTGAGGAAGATCCGGAAGGGAAAGAAAGGAGGGTATAAACTCAAGATGATTGCTGAAGCCTATTTAGCTCAAAAGTGACATGTGGTTGTGGGAAAATCCCACAAATTTTGAGAATTTTTGAAAATTTTGAAGATTTTTGAGTTTTTGGGCAATTTTGGAAAAACACAGTAAATTCTACCCTATGCGCAGCGCCTTGGTGCTGCGCTTTTTCTTGGGGAATCTAATGAGAAAAATTAAGACATCATTGGGTTCATAATGATGAGGAAATACCCCTTGTACTATTTATAAGCATTTGGAGCAAAAATGGTCAAGAAAAAGGGCCAAAAACACCCAAAAAATCATGTTTCTGCCTCTTTTTCAGGATGGCGTTGCGCTTAGAGGAAGTCTTGGGAGAATGCAGTTTTGAGGGGTCGAATCAACTTCAAATCAGAAATCAAAAGAAGATCTGGAAAGTAGACAGGACATGATTTCCAATGAGCTATCATGACCTTAATTTGGACACCGAGAAGTCAGTCAAAAGTGACCTGTAAGAAGACCTATTTTTTCCTCCTTGGCACTATGCTTAGGACAAAGTTTCTCTGTTTTAGAGTTTCTCTATTTTTCACGGAATTTTTGAGTTTTATCTCACTAGTTGGGCTTTTCACTGATGTAATTGGTAAATTGAATGTAATTACGATGAGGATTAGTTTACTATGGGTAAATTCATTAACTTGAGTCCTCTAGAGGTCAAATGAATCAGTTTCCTCTCTTTTAGAGGCAAGTTGTTTGGTCTTCTTAGTATTCAGATTCTTGCTCAATATTTGGTGGAAACTGATCGTCATCTCATGGATTCGACTCCCTGAGGCTAGAGAGAGTGGTTTTGAGGTCTATATCTTCTTATTCTTTCTCATTTGTAAGGGTTGGACTCAATTGGACGCTTGGCCTTTGAAGAGACATACTTTGTATCAATTTTGAGTAGGAATATTAATTATATTTGTAGCTATTTTTATGGGATCCCTGTGGTATGGTGTTTAGTTTAGTTTCTCCTTTTGTTTTCATTTGTTGAAATTTATTGTTGAGTTTCTTCATAATTTCATAACTTCTAAGTGAATGTATGCAAGTTAGATAAGCAGAATCCATTCTCATATGCTCTGTTTTGGGTAGACATTCACAGTCTGTAATTTTCTTCAGTTTAGAAAGAACCCATGATTTTCACCATGCTCTTTCTAATTCCTCACCTGTCTTGATCATCCAACCCATTGAAATCCTAAAGTGCTAAACCACTGTACCTACCTTTCCCCATAGAACACCCTGCAAATTTTGACCTAATTTTCCTTGCCTTGACTGTTTGACTCCTTTTGATCCAGCACAACCCTATACAATCAAATCAAAACCCCGAGCTACTATACCTAGCCTAATATTTTCTTTACTCAGCCATCTCGGCTATGATCCTTATGGAGAGGGTCCTCTCCTTGCCTAGTAGGGCTAGCTACTTGGCTAAGTGTGGTTTGTGGTTACCTCAGAATTGCCTTTTTCAGCCTGAGGTTCAATCCGGGTGATAACATAGTGGAAGCATCACTAGGGGCTTTGACAACAACCATGGTGAAAACCATTGCAATATTAGGAGACGTAAACCTTCAACCAAATATCACGACTATGCAGACTCAAGTTTGGTGTGTCAGTCAGCATTAGGTAATTCTCTCTAAGTACAATTCCTTTGGTTTCAACAACTTCTTCACTGGTTTTGCTTCTACGTGGTGGTTGTTTGAATGTAATGCTATAAGCTCAATGGGGGCGAGCTATGGTTTGGATATCGTTTCCTTTCAGTGGTTATTGGACCCCACCATGGATATTTTATCTACCTCCCCTTAACAACTATTATCCATTCAAATTTGTCATAGTCCTCTCTAGAAATTAGAGCCTCCTTGGGTTTCACTTTTATTTGGTCTTCTGACATCCAATCCCTTACATTTATGGGTGCTTTGGGTGAGAATTATATCCTGGCCCTTGGTTATCTAGTGTAGTGTGCCTTGAAAACAAATGTGCTACCTCCGGGGGTCTGGGGGAAGGGGTACTTAGGGCCAACCGTGTGCCCAAGCACAAGATGCCACATCTATTTACCACTCCACCACCACTCCGAAAATTCAAGAGGAAATCCACCAACTTGAAGCCTTGACCACCATTGACCAACAAGCCTACTATGACTAAAAAATTCAAGCTGAGGTAGCTAATTGGGTTCTTGACCGACCCTGGACACAGTAGGGGAAGACAGAGCTAATACTTGAACAACATCACCCTTCATTGTTAGATGAAGAGACTCTTGGGCAAGATCTCGAAGGAGAAATACGAAGACCACAATGATATAATCTCTTCTCCGAATGAAATCAAGCATGTGCAATGTTACTAGTGCTCATGTATTGCTAATTTGGATTCTCGACTTTCACATTTAGAAGGCCATCTACAATGTGATCTGAAACCTCTTGCACCAGTTGGAACTAACGCTCAAGATTTGACCCAGTTACTTCATTTGAATCTTGATGTTACTAGTTAGCCACTTGACAATTATCTTGTACTTTCTATAGTTCAGTCTATGTTAATTGTCATATATTTCATAGTGATAGTTGTTATCATTTTGCATTATATGAACTATTGTCCATGGTCAACATATATGATTTCCCTTTAGGCAAGATGTCACCGCCTGGTATAGGAGAATTTGGTAATTATTGTTGGTTAGTATGTTTTTTTGGATAATTAGTTTGATTCTGAGACCTTTAATATTTAAGTTAAGGAAAAAATCTATCGAGACTAAAAGAATTAATTAAATTATTCGGGAATACATATATTTACATTTTATCAATTAGAATGTAGCTATACATGTTAGTATTTAGAGGGATATGGCGGGGGGAAATCAAAAGAAGATACCCTGAAGAAGCTATCTAACTACCAGATAATTAAGCGGTTATGGTTGTTGGCTTCCTTTCCTAGAGATAAATGCATCTCAGTGGGAAGGAAGGGGGTTCTGATCTTTTTGGAAAAATCATTCTGGAAGAAGGAAACCAAACTAAGAAGTTCAGTTGGGTGCTGCAAGTGAAGGAAATTCTTGATATGGGTTGAACCCAGTGGAAATACTTCACAGACAGTCTTGGGGTTGGACCTCGAAAAGGTCTTGAGGTATGCAAGTAGACCAAACTGGTCACTGTAATGAAAATACTATGTTGGTAGCTAGAAGCTTGGGAATATACTAGGACGTGATCATAGATCTCGTTGGAAGGGTGGAGGATGCCCTTCTAGTTGAGTTCTCTGATCGAGTTCTCCAATTAGAAATCTAGCAGATTAGCAACCTTAGAATGTATAAAGTATTAAATTTCATGGTTGTTTTATTGAATTGATGTGTTGGAACTACTTTAGAATGCACATGGATTTAGTGTTATAATTTTTGAGCCGAAGCATAAATGTATAGTGCAGGAAGAGTCAAGAGGTTGTAGAAAAACTACAGTATAAATGGTTAATGGAGTTACAGAAAAAAATGCAGAAAATAGTCAAATTGTTGTAGGTATCGGTTAGTCTGGACTTGGGGTGAGCATAGTCAGACAGTCTGAAATAACAACAAGGATTCAAATAAGACTTAAATGAAGAAATGAACAAGTGTGTAACTTGATTGATTATTCAATTCAAAACCTTATAAAAAAAACATATCGAATCTTAATAATAAACCAAATCAAAATTAAGTAAGTTCAACGAGTGTGAATATACATTACGTAGTTCCAAGAAAAGAGTGAGTAAGGGTTAAATACATGCTGGTTACTTCTTCAAACCCTTACTTTTGATAATTAACTCTGAAAATGGTATTCAATAATAATTTAAATAAGAATGGAAAATAAATTGTAGCCCAGATTCAAAAAATTTGTTTGCACAACTAAAACACATTTCCATGCAAATGTATTTACACTAGAATATGGAAAAAATGTAACGGTACAAAACCCAAAATTTCTGGCTGTGCGTAACCGAGAACAGGGCCAAATATGTGTCAAATATACACTTACAGATGAATGCCAATAAATTAACCTTAAACCAAAACACTGATTAATTTCATATGATATTGATACATGTGATGAAATCTGATTAAATGTATGAGCTAAACACTGAAACTTATATAACAGATAGATATAAATAAACTTATTATATCCTACATGCATAAAAAAGGACAAACTAAACCTTCATTTGCTGCATAAACAAACAAAATAATAGTATATGATAAAGGAGTTATTATTACAACTCGGAAATCACTTAGTCATTCTAGAAATAAAACCTAGACACATGAAAATACACCGAGATCTTGCATAGTGTATTAGTACCCAAATCATATACACAAATTACATCACGATCGACATATTGTCTTACACAATCAAGCGAAAATGGACAGGCTTAAGGCTAAGAAACTTTGAGGAGCTTGTAACTGAAAATATAGGCCTAATTTGAAATCAACATGGATATGATAACTATACTGGTGCCAAAACAGAGAACCCACAATTATTTTAAACCATTGTGAGGAACCCTAACAAGTTTTTTTGGAAAATACCTGACAACGAGAAAATGGAAGTAAGCAAAAACCTTGAAAATAACCCTGGAGTTACAAAGAACAGGACCATTAGGGTTTGGTTGTACCTACAATTGAAAAATAGCAAAACGCTAGTTAGGGTACTTATACATAACCAGGAATATTCTGTAGAAATACAAAGAAAACTAGGAAACTTCCGTGTCAATATTACTTGGAAGATGAGAGTGTCAACTCAACCAGGAAAACTTGAGAAAAAACCAAACCAAACTATTTCCAGCACATCAAACATGAATGGAAATAAGTAAACTGTCTGACATGTTAAGGTTAGGCCATGCCTCTCTTTCCATCCAGAACATCGCATACCCTTTGGAGCATCACTTCCTTGGACCAAGTAAGCAGCCAGTGCAATCAACTATCTGAAGCGATAGACATAATATTAGAGATATCAAAATAAAACGAAATGTTAAACAAATTAAGCTGGAGGCAATGTCATACCTGAGACATGAAGAGAAAATCTGGAATCAGTTGCATGGGTATTGAGTCCCTCGGGCCAAGCGAGTGGAAAAAGTTGCAGAGCAAAGGCAAGGTCCAGAGCGAGATAAAATGAGACTCCTAATAAGGGTTTGGGTGGGGGTGATACCCTAACAACTTCCCTAAGAACTAGGGCCATTGGATCAAAATTAGATTGACGATGTTGAATAATGTCAGATGTCCACCATTCAGACTGCCAGCACAAGTTTGAGAAAATTTAGAGGAATTCCGATAGTTTAATAAATTTTTGTGGAGAAATGAATGTGGTAATCACAACACTAAGGGGTATAAACATTGTACAACATCATGTCAGATAATGTTAGTGTAATTCTAAAGTTTAAAACATAAGGTTAATAACCAACATATATAAAAATGTCATTTATAATCCCAGTTAAACAATGTCTCATATACTTGCTACCAGAACCGAGAATGTATACTGGTAGGCCAACCCAATACAACTTAGGTTAAGTATCCTAAGTGGGTGTGTGCTTTATTTATAAGATATACAATGTTTAAAATTTTGATGTTGTATCATATAACTATTATCATGCTTTTATGCCACCCTTAAGGAACAAATAATAATAAATTGAAATGCAACAACATAATGTTTATCATATGGTAATAGAAATGGTCTTAATATGTAATTCTTACATTACTTATAAAAAAATTTAGTGAAGGGTGTTACAATTGGTATCAGAGCGCCCAGGTAACAAATTTGAGGCCTAATTGGGAAATTGAGAATGAACAAAAATGTCATTGCTACACAGAGAAGTAGCAGAACAACATGAGAATGGGATTAAGAATCACTCCAAAGAGGTGATCAACAAGAGGAGTTGGGCCCTGTTCTCACATGGAAGCCTCACCATAAATGTGGGTCCAGTTGGGCAAAAATACTTCTAACACAAACACACTTCTAATGGAGATAGTTCAACAAATGTGGACATAAATGCCAAATCTGAGAGTTGATAATGAACGACTAAGAATGGAACAATAAAGGATTATGAAAATCCTTTTTGATAGACAGAACCAAAGAAATTTGAATCCCAACTCGGAATATGGAAACAAGGTGGAGGTGCAACATCTGGGAGAGGAGCTTCCAGAAGTCGAAGGGGGTCGAATTGAAAACAAGGAAGAGTCTGAAAATGCTTCGGGAGGAAGGGTGAATAAAAAAAAAAGGTTGAACTTGAAGGGGAGTTTAAAAAGATCAAGCCTTTAACGTTTGATGGAGAGAAGGAAGGATTTGTTGAGGCCTAGATAATTAATATGAATAAATATTTTTAGATTTATGATTATGATGATAATATTAAGGCCAAATTATAATTTTACCATCTACAGGGTAAATAAACATTACATTGGAAAGAAATTAAAATAATGTAGGTAATTGATGATCAAGAAATAATGTGGGACAACTTTCAGAAACATTTCAAAGATAAATACTTAACCAAACGTTTTTACGATGAAAAAGCGAAATAATTTCATGATTTGAGGCTCATAAAACAAACGATGGATGAGTTTATCACACAGTTACTTCTCTATTGAGGTATGTTCCCTATATTCAGGAAGAGAAGGCCAAGGTACATAATTTATTTAGTAGCTTACCAACGTTCATGAAAGAAAAAATAGAGTTTGACAACCCGAAAATGATGGAAAAGGGCATCTGGAAGGATCGAATCTTTTAACAACAGATGAAGCAGAAAGGGGGATCCAGTAAAAGGTGGTCGAGTAGGAAGGGACAGAAAAATTTCCAACCTTCTAAGATTGATAAATCTGCTAGAAACAAGGGGATGCATAGGAAACAACTAAATGGATAGTTCGGAATGAATCATAAAAAAAAGCGAGTTCTGAATGTAAACAGATAGACGAAAACATCAAATTAACCAGACTTAAACCAACCATCCAAGCCTCCTCTGCAATGATGGGTTTTGGGGAGCCCCACTACTATAAAAATTCCTCTCATTGCACTAGAGTGGAATTAACTACTAACCTTCAGGAAGCCTCTACGACCGGGGTTAATGTTGCCTTGGAGGATCATCAAGACGAATACCAACCGACGATGGTGGATTTTGAAGGAAAATTAGCTAAACATCCTGTCTCTATTTTAATATAACTCGGTGCCAGTTTGAGCTACATTAATACTAAGGTAGTTGAATTATGTTCTTTTCAAAGTGTTAAATTTATAAATTCCTGGTTAGTACAAATGGCTATTGGGGCAAAGCGAAGGGTGGTTTCCAAAGTAGAAAACTATCCCGTGGAAATTGGAGGACAAAAAATTACAACAACTTTAAACATACTTCCTTTAGGTTCCTATAACGTGCTAATTGGTATGGATTGGTTCGAGAAGCATGGCTCCCTAGTAGATTTTAAAGAAAATACTGTCAGTTTCCTTATTGGTGAAGGGAATAGACATATCGTGCAAGGAATTCAAAGAGGTATAAAGTTGTGACCTATTACAACTAACTAGTTAAGAAAGTGCATACGAAAGGGATGCCAAATATACACGGTACAAGTGGGATATAACAACTTGAAAGATAATATAAAAAGTTTTGAAAGTATACCGGTAATACAAGAATTCGTGGGTGCATTTCGAGAAGAAATTCTGGGATTACCACCTAAGTAGAATATAGATTTTACCATAGAGTTTGGTCTGGAATCAGCCCCAGTGTCGAAAACCCCTTACCACATTACTATCCCTGAGTTAATAGAGCTAAAAATATAATTGCAAGAGTTACTATAGAAGGGATATATCCGGTCAAGTGTGTCACCTTGGGGAGCTCCAATTTTATTTGTAAAGAAGAAAGATGGTACTTTCCAGCTGTGCATTGATTATCGACAACTAAATAAATTATCCATTAAAAATAAGTATTTGTTACCAAGAATTGACGACCTGTTTGACCAGGCGAAGGGCACTACCATATTTTCAAAAATTGACTTATGGTTAGGTTATCATCAGATCAAAATAAAAGATAAGGACATCCACAAGACAACATTTCCTACCCATTATGGTCATTATCAATTTGTTGTTTTACCTTTTGGGCTCACCAATTCCCCAACTACGTTCATGGGTTTAAGGAAAGATATTTTTCATACCTATTTAGATAAATTCGTCTTAGTTTTTATTGATGGTATTCTAATCTACTCAAGGAAATTGGAAGAGCATAAGGAGAATTTGTGCATAGTGCTGCAAACTTTGAGGGAAAATCAATTGTACTCTAATTTCAGAAAATGTTATTTATTTAAAGAGAAAATTCAGTATTTGGGGCATGTTATCTCCTATGAAGTTTTATTAATAGATCCCGAGCAAATCAGAACCATCATGAGTTGTTCTGCTCCTAAGAATGTTGCAGATATCAAATATTTTATGGGTTTAGGTAGTTATTATCACCATTTCATTGAGGGGTTTTTCATTATTTCGTTCCACATTACTTCCTTGAAAAAGAAAGAAAAAGTATTTAAGTGGACAGAATAATGTCAAAAAAGTTTTGAAAATATTAAACACTTGTTAACAGCTTTCCGTGTGCTAAAAATTGCAAATCCAGAGAAAGAATTCACTGTGTGCACATATGTGTGGCAAGAGGACGTTGGAGGAGTGTTAATGCAAGAAGGAAGGGTCATAGCCTATGAGTCCCACAAATTAAAAGATCACGAGTAGCGATATTCTTCCCATGATCCATAATTAATTGTGATTATCCATGCCCTTAAAGTTTGGAGGCATTACCTTCTACATAAGAGATTTGTGTTAATGACAGATCATAGTACCCTAACTAATTTCTCTAAGAAACCTAGTTTAAATTTTTTCCAAGCTTGGTGGATGACATTCTTAAGCAAGTTTGATTTTGATATCAAGCATATAAAAGGGAAGGAGATTCTCATAGCAGACATGCTGAGTAGGAAATTGCACCATCTATATGAAGTAACCTACAGTTTGGTAGAAGTTGATTTTTCTAGGAAGCTCGAAGAAGCTGCCCTTAGAGATCCAAAGTATCAATTTCTATGGCAACAAAGTAAACAAATGAAAAACATGGGAAAAATACAATTATGACATAGATGACTACAATTTACTGACCTTCCGGGGAAGGACTTATGTTCCAAATCAATCAACAGTTAAAAAAATTTTGTTGGATGAATTCCATTGGAGCCCTTACGTCGATCACCCCGAATACCAAAAATTATTCACTGTAATGAAGAAAAATTATTTTTGGTTAGGCATGAGGAGGGATATCACAAAATATCTAGCTAAATTCCTAGAGCATCGACAATTGAAAGCAAAGCACGAAAATCCAGCTGGATTAATTCAACCCTTACCAGTACCTGAATGGAAGTGGGACACTATTACACTGGACTTCATAAAAGGCTTGTCGAGATCTAGGAAACCAAACAAATCGATTATGTTATTAATGGATAAATTGAGCAAGTTATCCCATTTTATACTTGTTAAATTCACATACTGGATGCCCAAATTGCAGATATATTTAAGAAGGAAATATGTCGGTTACATGGGATACCCAAAATAATAATCTCCGATAGGGATGTGAGGTTTACATTCACATTATTGAAGGCCCTTTTCACCGGATTGGGCACTCAAATCCAGTTTAGTACAACTTACCACCCACAAAATGATGGGTAGACTGAGCGAGTCAATCAAGTATTGGAGGACATGCTCCACATGTATGTTATGCAACAAGCAACTAAGTGGGAGGAATATCTCCATTTAGTGGAATTCATTTATAATAATAGTTATCACGAGTCATTACAGATGAGTCCTTTTGAAGTGTTATATGGGAAAATATGTCGAAATCCTATTAACTGGATTATCCCAGAGGAAAAATTAATGTAGGACCCGATTTCTTAGAATAAATGGAGCAGACAATGAAGAAAGTACGAAAAAATTTAAAAGCAGCACGGGACATGCATAAATCTTATGCAGATAGGAAAATAACCCATAAAGAATTCCAGGTGGGTGACCAAGTTTATGTGAGGGTTATACCCAAGAAAAGTACTCTCAGGTGGACTGGGTGTACACAACTAGCACCCTGATACCGTGGACCATTAGATAACTTTTGAGTTCTAAAATGGGCCTGCTGAGAAAAATGTACAACCAAAATAAAATTTATAACAACCAATAGGATTCAAGATGATGATGTCAACCATGGGGGATGATTCACATCTTTGGGGTAAAAAAGTAAAAATATTAAAAATAATAAAATAATAAAACTACTTTTTCAACTTGTATTTTCAACTTATTTCCCTAAGGTTTTACTTAAATTTCGAGCGAGAGTACTCGTTGGAGGAAAAATTCAATTCCTCATCCAAGGAGTACCCATGTTGCATACTTTATATGGACCCTACTACACGAAAACTAAGAAATAAATGAAAAATGTGATTGATGCAAAATTTGATTCCTTATCCAAGGAGTACCCATTTTGCATACTTTTGATGAACCCTCTCGTACATGAAAAATGAGAAATACATGAAAAAACGTGATTACAATTGAAAGTGCAGAAGTGTCCTCAGACACACAACTTTATTGATCAGGCAAAAAGATTACAGGGCAAATTACAAGAGTTTACACACGTAAACTCACTCTCACATTCTCTCATTACACATTACAATGAAAATAGGAAACTAACCTATTTATAAGCTCTATGCTCTAACTTAATCTAGTTATGGATCACTTGGAAAATAAACAAGTGTCCATTTACAATAAATGAGATTCTAACCACTCTACTAACTTCACTCCTAACTTAGAGCCTAGGAAACGACTCTTTTCTAGAGTCCTAATTTTTAATAAAAATTTTCTAATTCTAAATATCTCACAAATATATTAAATATTCTAGAATAATAATTATTAATTTAATATCTTAAATTAATAATTATTTTATTCAAATACTATAACCTATGATAAAAAATATTTTTGGATCATCTAACATTCCCCCCTATGATCCAAAGATACATTACAACAGATACCAAGTTCATCCATGAACTTAGTAAATTTTATTCTGCCAAGAGGTTTTGTGAAAATGTCGAAGGTCTGATCTTCTGAAGGGAAAAACACTAGCTTGATGATGTCCTTTGCAATGAGAGATCTGATATGATGATACTTGGTGTCCACATTCTTTGTCTTTGAATGGAAAATTGGATTCTTGGCAAGCTTTATTGCTGATTGATTGTCGATGAATAATGAGGTAGCTTCTGCTGGAGGAATCCCCAAGTCCTGTAAAACTCAACGTAACTAAACAATCTCACATGCTGCTTCCCATGCTGAAATATACCCTGCTTCTGCTGAAGAAGTGGCCACTGTAGTTTGCTTCTTGCAACTCCAGGAAACTACAGCTGACCCCATGTTCATTAAGTAACCTGAGGTTGATGCCCTGTCATCAATACTGCCAACAAAGTCGGCATCTGAAAATCCACCAAGTACAAAATTTTCAGTCTTTTTGTAAAGAAGACCAAAATCTTTTGTTCCTTGGATATATCGAAGAACTCTTTTGGCTGCATTCCAGTGGCTGTCTAATGGTTCCTGCATAAAACGTGAAAGAATACTGACTGCATAAGATAGATCAGGACGAGTGGTTGTCAAATAAATCAAGCTGCCAATAAACTGTCTGTAAGTCGTGCTGTCCACTGTTCCCCCCCCCTTCAAATTTTGAAAGTTTTAAGTTTTGTTCCATAGGGGTAAGGACAGGCTTACAAGCCTGCATTCCAAATCGCTGAAGAATTTCTGTTGCATATTTACTCTGGGAAATGAAGATCTAATGTGGACGTTGGAATACTTCAACTCCAAGATAGTAGTGAAGTAGTCCCAAATCTGTCATCTTAAAACCTGCATGCAACTCCTTTTTCACCTGTTCAATGTGATCATCATTGTTGCTTGTAATGATCAAATCATCAACATACATAATGAGAATGACCAGATATTTTCCCTGTTGGCGCACATACAAAGTATCATCAGATTCACTGCGATGAAAACCAACTTTGCAAAGGTATTCATCCATTTTAGCATACCAGGCGTGGGGAGCTTGTTTTAATCCATATAAAGCCTTGATTAATTTGCAGACTTTATGTTCTTTCCCTTCAACTTCAAACCCTGGTGGTTGTGTCATGTATACATCTTCCTGTAAGTCCCCGTTGAGAAAAGCGCTTTTGAAATCCATTTGATGAACTTTCCACCCTTTCTGAGCTGCTAAGGCAAGTGTAAGGCGGATGGTGTTCCATTTGGCTGTGGGAGCAAAGGTCTCCTCATAATCGATCCCTTCCTGCTGTGCAAAACCTTTGGCAACAAGGCGTGCTTTATACTTGTCAATATCACCATTTTTCTTGTACTTAATTCGATAAACCCATTTGCATCCAATAGGTTTAACATGTTGAGGACAATCAACAAGTTGCCAAGTGTTGTTGTCTTGAACTGCCTGATATTCATCAACCATTGCTTGTTGCCATGCTTTATGTTTTACTGCCTCTTGAAAAGAAGAAGGTTCAGTAAAATCATTTTCTATGAAAGAAAAATTGTCTTCATTTCGTTTTGATGCCCTTGTTCCTGTTTTGTTTTGTTCATTAGGCTTTACATCTTTCAAGAGTTGAACTGCCCATTTTGGAAGTTGTTGCTCACTTTTTTGAGGTTCTGACAAGTCTTCATCATTGTAGAGGGGATTAATGTAAACTGATGTTCATTATTCAGGTGGTGAATCTGGAGAATCACTGTCAGAAGAACTGCTGCTGTTTGGAGACGCTGATGAACTGCTAGAAGACTCAGATGATTTTGTTGAAGTAAATGGACTGGATGACTCATCTTCAGAGGAAGGAAAATCAAGTTCATACCAATTTGGTGAAGTTGGTTGACTTTTCATATTTCCTTTCCTTTGACTGCCTTTAGTTTCTAACTTGTGAAGAAGACTTTCGATTTCTTCAGCACTGTTACTCTCTGTTTCATCAAAAATGACATACCTGCTCACAATAAATTTTCCATTTGTCAAAAGACGATACCCTTTCTTTTCATCTAAATAGCCAATCATGGTGCATTTCAAACTTCTTGAATCAAGCTTAGTTCTCTTTTCTTTGGGAACTAAGGCATAACAGATGGATCTAAAAACTTGAAGATGTTTAACTTTAGGTTTGAAACCAAACCAAGCTTCATAAGGGGTGATTCCTTCTAACAAAGCAGTTGGATATATGTTTCTTAGATAGACATCTGTATGGATTGCTTCTGCCCAATATGTTGGACTTAACCCTTTGAAAGTTAACATGGATCTCGCCATGCCTAACAATGTGCGATTCATCCTTTCTACGACTCCATTTTGCTGTGGAGTGTAAACATTTGTAAGATGTCTTCTGATGCCATTTTCACTGCAATAAGTTTTGAATTCATTTGAGTTGAATTCTACCCCATTATCTGTCCTGAGAGTACCTATCTTTTCTTTGGCTTCATTTTCAACAAGTTGTCGAAATTTTTTAAATTTCTCAAATGCTTCTGACTTGTTTTTCAAAAATTAAACCTAGGTCATTCTACTAAAATCATCAATAAATAGCAAGAAATATTTGCAACCACCTAATGAACTTTGTAGTGGACCACACACATCACTGTGAACTAGTTGCAACAGCCTGTTTGCACGCCATGTACTTGTTGGAAAACTTTCTAGACTCTGTTTGCCATAAATGCAAGCTTCACATTTTGCATTTTCCTTATTGAAAGTTGGAAGTCCTTTAACCATCTCTTGTTTCTGCAATTGAGAAAGACTGTCAAAATTCAAATGTCCATATCTTACATGCCATAATCTTATAGGTGAAATTCCTGTAGTAACTGCCCCTGCAAAATCAGAATGCCTTGGAATAACTGTCCCTTTCATCCTTAACAGTTTTCCGTCTTCATATCCTGTCATCACTGTTTGGAAGTTCTGTTTGACTGAATTAATCTTAACTAAGCCATCTTCCATAATGATTTGATGTCCTGCTTGTCGAATCATGACCAAAGACAACAAATTTTTCTTAAAGGTGGGAACATACCACACATTGGAAATCAATTTTGTCTCCAATGTCAGGGAGAAAAACTTTGACTGCACCTTTTCCATAAGGCGTATGTTTTGTATCATCTGCTAGAAAGATGGAGTTAAGATGGCACTCTTGAAAATTCCAAAAGAAATCTCGTCTACAGGTCATGTGCTGAGTTGCTCCTGAATCCAAAATCCAAGCATCTTCATAATCACTCTTAACATAAGTGGAAATTTGGATTGCTGGTGAAGAAGTGAAGACATATTCTGAGTCATTATCATCTTGATCTTGATCATTTGCAAACTGTGCTGAAGGATGTTGAAACTTAGAAATTTTATTGATAGATGTGCGACAATCTGAAGCATAGTGACCAACTCTGTTACATCGCCTACAAACAATTTGACTCAAATCAGTGCCTCTTCCTTGAGACTGTCCTCTGCCTTGAGACTGTCCTCGACCTCTGCTTTGAGATTGTCCTCTTCCTGGATTCTGTCTTGTGCCTTGCTAAGATCCTTTGTTTTGATTGTTGCCTCTGCCTTGAGAATTGTTTCTGCCTGGATTGGAGCCTCTGTTGGAGTTGTTTCCTCTGTGTTGAATGCGACCACGACCTTGTGCTTCTTGATTTTGATTAAAATTACCTTTGCCTTTGTTTTTGGAATTGTCAGCTGGGGAGTTGCTAGTACTGGCTTCTGTGAGAAAAACATCTTCACCAACTTTCTTTTTCTTCCCAAAAGTTTTATCATGTTGAGTCAACATTTCTCAGAGCTCATCAAACTTTAGCTTTTCTAACTTTCCAGTGAGCTGTAGAGTTTCTAAGAAATGTGTGTAGGAATAAGGAAGCCCAGCAATTAAAATTGTGACCATAAAACTATCATCAACTACTTGAAAACTAGCATTAACAATTTCCTGCTTAATATTCTTAAGTCTGGAGATGTATTCAAGAATATCTCCTTCTTCAGTCAATTTTTGATGCAACAATTTTAATTGTAGATCAACTCTTTTTGATTGAGGCTGAGTATCAAACAACTCTTTAAAAGTTCTCAAAGCAGACCAAGCATCTTTAGCATTTTCGATATGGACATACATTTCATCATTGACAGAGGATTTAATGAGAGCTAATGCTTTGGCGTTTTTAACTTCCCATTTTGCTAGCGTAGCTGCATCTATAGGTTTATTTGGCTTTACATCTCCATCACAAATATCATGCCATAGTTCATTATAAACAAGAGTGATTTCGATGAGGCGTTGCCATGTTTTGTAAGATTTTGAGCCTTCAAGTTTGTCGGAATCAGAAAAGAAATTAATCAACTTAGACATTGTAGTGTTAAGACTTCACACCACAAATCAAGCTCCAAAAAAAATCAAGATGCGGAGCACAACAGCAACACACGACGCAAAAAATGAACTATCGGGGCTTGGCCTTGACCCTCGAATAGTCGTCAAAACAGGAGAAAATTGACTGAGCTTTGCACTTGGCTCTAGTCAATTTCTCAAATTTTTACAAGGCAACTTTCAAAATTTTACTTTTTCAATGGTGCTTTTGCACAATCTGGTAAAACAAATTACCCCTCCTCAAAGTAAAATTACTTTGAGTCACACTGTCACTCCATAAACAAATTTACAAAACAAAAAACTCCTTATTACTCCAAAAAAATAATACCCTTATTACTCCAATTAGAAAATATTACAAAAAAAAATTCTACTTATTTCTCCAAATTCCTCCCAATCTGCCACAAAGAACTTCCTTATCTCTCCAAATATGATTCACAAATCACAATTAAAAAAAATCAGTTATAATGTGAACAATTTGCTTCAATGATATATTGCAAAAACTAAATGTGGATCTTCTTACCAAGCTTCCACCAATCGAATGTCAAATAGATTTCAACGCTTCATTCAACGCTGGTTCAGAATCGATTGTTCAAAATCGATCTTCTTACCAAGCTTCCACCAATCGAAAGAGCAGATTTCAATTGCAGATTGCAACGCTGGTTTCAACGCTGGCATTGCTGAATCGATGTTTCAGAAAACGCTGTTCTTAAACTCAACTGAACGCTGGTCCGCCACATGAAAAAACACTAAAAAAAAACGTTGGTTCTGGTCCACAATCTTTTGGGGGCAATTAAATATTGTAAAATGTTGTTTAAAACACAGACAATGCCAATTAAAACGTAGGTTTCAAAAAATGTCACGCTGGTTCCTGTTTGCTCCAAGATGTCACGCTGGTTCCTGTTTTCAAATGCTGATTCTATTCATTTAAAATGCTGTTTGCAGAAGTCGATGCCAATTAAAACACTGTTGATGCCGGAATGCACTTCATAAAACGCTGGATTTAACACCGCTGTTTGAATGTAAAATGTTTGAAGCGGTGTTTGAACGCTAATTCTTATTGCTGGAGGATGCTGGTTCAAATGCCAAGCCACAAAATGCTGAATCAATGCCAGACCACTTATAAACCATGTATAAATCGATGCCAGAATGCTCAACGCAGGGGATTTGAGCATAAATTGATGACAGAATGCTCAATGCAGGGGGTTTGAGCATAAATTGATGACAGAATGCTCAACGTAGGGGATTTGAGTATAAATCGATGCCAGAATGCCAGAATGAACTCGGAGATTTGGAAACAACGACCAAATATTATGATATAGAAATATTAGAAACTGATTGGAATGGCAGAATCGATGTAAACCATTCTCATGAAAATGCAGAATCGATTTGCAGAATCGATTTTTACATGAAAGGACTTTAAAAAATTAAAATATACAGCGCTTTCCTCTAAATCGATTTGCAGAATATTACAATGACTGGAATATATACAACGCTTTCCTTTATTTTTGTTTTTATTCACTCACAATTTGAAAAAGTCACACAGGTTTTCATTTGCTGCTTTAAAAAAAAAATGATTTTAGAATTTGCAGATCTAAAATCAATAATTTTTTTTGCAAATTTCATACCAATCTTTTGCTGATCCAACAGAGTTGAGTTTTCCACGATCTGATAGAGCTGGAATCTCCTCCTCACAGCGTTACCGTGGCTCTGATACCACATGAGAG
Organism: Pinus albicaulis; assembly: GCA_034641835.2. Taxonomy (NCBI): domain Eukaryota; kingdom Viridiplantae; phylum Streptophyta; class Pinopsida; order Pinales; family Pinaceae; genus Pinus; species Pinus albicaulis. The sequence continues at coordinate 521,797,250 of CM076581.1, forward strand.
TGCAGAAGTGTCCTCAGACACACAACTTTATTGATCAAGCAAAAAGATTACAGGGCAAATTACAGGAGTTTACACACGTAAACTCACTCTCACATTCTCTCATTACACATTACAATGAAAATAGGAAACCAACCTATTTATAAGCTCTATGCTCTAACTTCTAGTTATGGATCACTTGGAAAATAAACAAGTGTCCATTTACAATAAATGAGATTCTAACCACTCTACAAATTCCATCTAACTTAGAGCCCGGAAACGACTCCTTTCTAGAGTCCTAATTTTTAATAAAAAATTTCTAATTCATCTCTCACAAATATATTAAATATTCTAGAATAATAATTATTAATTTAATATCTTAAATTAATAATTATTTTATTCAAATACTATAACCTATGATAAAAATTATTTTTGGATTATCTAACAACAATCACGTTTTTCATGTATTTCTCATTTTTCATGTAGCAGGGATGATCCGTATTTATGCAAGAACGCAATAAAATACAAAAATAGACATAAACAAAAAGATGCAGTGGAAATAATGCTTCGTTTCATTAATATCAAATAACAGAAATATGCTTACAGACATAATGGAAATAAACTAGCTAGGGCGCTGGTAGCTTATCTCTGAGAAGAGATGTGGCAACTACAGGCCTCTGAACTATGTTAAAATGAGGCTCAAAGGCCTATTTATTGTTGAGAAATAATGGAAAACCATAAACATCCAAAAACCTAACCCTAGGAGACGAAGCGCCAAAACTATGGGCCCAGTTTATGTAAATTGGTACAACAACTTCTCGGGGATGTAACTTTGGCATATGATCTCCGATTGATGCGCTCAATACCTTGTTAGAAAGATATATCCTAGGAATATAACTTTTGACATGAGAAACACCAAAGGAAATTTAGTGTTGCTCCCGATTTTCCCAAAAAATGTTGTTTAGGGCCTAAAAAACGCTCCAGAAGTTCAGAACCCGAAAAACTGCTAAAAATAGTAAGTTGTGTTAAAAATGAAAAAATGAAAGAACTGATGGTGGGGGTCCAAGTGGAATAGGTGGGTGGCCACCAATATCCACCTGGATCATTAAGCCCCCAAAACGGCTCCGAGAGTGGAGGACCCGAAAACATGCTAAAAATAGTAAGTTGTGCTGAATGTGAAAATCTGCAAGAATTGATGGTGCTGGTCCAAATGGAATAGGTGGGTGGCCACCGATATCCACCTGGATCATTCCTCCCTCCTTAGGAAGCAATGGTCCCCATTGCGTTGAGATCCTCCATGAGATGAGGAAAATTAACATTGGCCTGGGTATTCGATTTGTCAAAGATGTCATGGACACAACGGGCGGACATGATAGAGTGCGTTGGTAAATTTGGTTTCTTTATCGACCTTAGACGGTACATGTGTAGATTTTATTTTTGTAGTTGTATGAGGTATGGCAACCTCAGGTGGCGGTGCGTCGGGGGTCGGATCAATGGAGTGCTTGTCTTGACAGTGTAGAGGAACCTTTCTGAGTGAGGAGAAAATGTCCTCGTATTCCTCCATGACTTTGTCCATCTACTGCAGCTGTTCAGGGATGCCTTGTTTTGAGGTTGTGGCCACAATATTCTTCTTTCTCTGTGAGCAAGTTGTAAAGAGAATAAATTTCCTGGTTTGGGAAACAATCTTACTACGTTTTTTTGCAGTGGTCAAAGAGATGACAGGAGGCGGTACTACCTACGGTATCCTATAAAAGTTATTTTCCAAAGTAATAATAACAACACGATGCCTAGACTCATACACAACATGTCGCCTCCATAAGTATGGTTGGACCAATAATACATCAGCTACATCAAGAGGAGCAACATCACACACTACCTCATCAGTGAATGGCTTGATACTATACGAAAGGCGACACTACTAGCAAACACGTAGATCTCTCCCTAGGTGAAGCCACCCGATAGTATATGGTTGTGGGTGTGTTATGGTCAATAGGCGAGGGCGCATGACCTCGGAGGAGTAGGTTCTTTTGACTTCCGCTATCGACGAGAAATTGCAGCGGAGAACCCTTCACCCACATCGGCGACTGGAAGAGGCGCTCCCCTCTTCTAGATCTTGGTGGTATGATAGCATTGGGATACGTAATATGATCTTCTTCCCTTTATCATTGCATTTATACGGTTCTGACTCGGGATCGGAACATGCATACGGCTCGGAGTGCCTTTGGTTCGGCCTGCTTGTTGTTTGGTGCGACCTCATTTGTCTTTGTAGTGTGAGCTGTGCCAGAATTCACACCACTTCCCTGTGTCCTTCTTTGGATTTGTGGTGGTGTTCTGAGTCGCATTGCTTTGGCCTTGCCCCTTGTTCTTCGATTCGGGGGCACCTTTCGGATTCGCAGATCCAAAGTCTCGCTTCTTCTGCTTAAATTTCTGCTCAATCTTGGCGGCATAGCGATATGCCGTGCCAAGCGATGTAATGTCGAGGAACTCCATTTCCTCCTGAATGTGTTTGTGCAGACAGCCGCGGTACTTGAGCACCAAATGTCTCTTTGAATCTTTAATACCCAACTTTGTGCGCAGGGTATGGAACAGATTCGTCAGTTCGTGCACATCTTGATCCTTTTGTTGCCGCATCGTGGTCCATTGGATGTATTTGTCCTCATAGCTCCCCACAGGGTGATATTGTTCCTTGATGCCATCTCGGAACGAATTCCAAGTGGGTGTGGTCGAGAACAGAGAGGGTTCCCCTTCGCCCTCTTGCTCACGGTAGGTTTCCCACCAGTCTTTGACATGGGGGGCGGCTTTGAGGAGTGCAAAAATAATCTTTTCTCGGTCAGAGAAGTCATGGACCGAGAAATACCCTTCGAACAAATTTAACCATCTGTCTACAGCGTCTGCATCTATTTTTCCTTCAAATATAGGAATGTCAAAGTTTACCTGTACCTTGAAGGGAGTGGCGCCTCCAGAGTGGCTGTTGGATGCAGATGCGCCATATGTGGGCAGTCGTTGAAGGATTTGAGCAAAGTTGTCCATCATCGCGTTCCTATGTTTCTCGAGGGCCTCCTCGAGAAATATTTTGATAGGATCTCCTTCTCCCTTGTATTTCTTTTCTTCCTTCATCAGAGGTCATCTAATCTGAATTTATGTAGGAACACAATAAAATACAGAAATAGATATAAAAACAGAGATGCAGTGGAAACAATACTTCATTTTATTTAAATAAAATGACTGAAATATGCTTACAGACATAATGGAAATAAAAATAGATAGGGTGCTGGTAGCATATCTCTGAGAAGATATGTGGCGGCTACGGACCTCTAAACTGCATTACAATGAGGCTCGAGGGCCTATTTATTATTGAGAAACAATGGAAAACTCCAAACGTCCAAAAATCTAACCCTAGGAGATGAAGCGCCAAAACTATGGGCCCCGTTTGGGTAAATTGAAAGGGTAAATTGGTGTTTCAACTTCCAGGGGACGTAACTTTGGCATACGATCTCCGTTTGATGCACTCAATAGCTTGTTAGAAACCTCTATCCGAGGAGTAAACATTTTTGCGTAAGAAATATAGGACATGTCACTCTCGGTTTTCCCAAAAAATGTCGTTTAGGGCCTCAAAACGGTTCCAGAAGTTTAGGACTCGAAAAACTGCCAAAAATAGTAAGTTGTGCCGAAACTGAAAAACTAAAAGAGACAATGGTGGGGCCTCAAGTGGAATAGGTGGGTGGCCACCAATATCCACTTGGATCATTAAGGCCCCAAAATGGCTCTGGGAGTGTGGGACCCGAAAACCTGCTAAAAATAGTAAGCTGTGATGAAAGTGAAAAGATGCAATAATTGATGGTGCGGGTCCAAATGGAATAGGTGGGTGGCCACTGATATCCACCTAGATCATTCCTCCCTCCTTAGGAAGAAATGGTACCCATTGCATTGAGATCCTCCATGAGATGAGGAAAATGTTGTTGAAATGGGCATTAGATTTGTCGGAGATGTCATGGACCTGCAGGCGGACATGCTGGAGAACCCTTCACCCACATTTGCAAATGGAAGAGGCGCTCCCCATCCTATGGATCATCGGGATCCTTCCTCTAGATCTTGGTGGTGGCAACAATCACACTGGGATCTGCATCAATGATCTGCTTCCCTTTGTCATTGCCTTTTTCTGGTTCTGACTCAGGATCAAAAAATGCATCTGATTCGGGTGCCTTTAGTTTGGCCACCAACAACTGTTTGGCCTGACACTCGTTTGTGCTATGAGTGGGGCTATTATGAAATTTATACCACTTCCCTATGTTCTTCTTTGGATTTGTGGTGTTGTTATCAGTCGTACCGCTTTGGCCTTTCCCCCTTGTTCTTCGGTTTGGGGGCACCTTTCCGTGGATTCGGATTTGCAGATCCAAAGTCTGGCTTCTTCTGCTTAAAATTCTGCGCGATCTTCCTGGCATAACGATATGCTGTGCCAAGCGATGTAATGTTGAGGAAAGCCATTTCCTCCTAAATATTTTTGTGGAAAAAACCGCAGTACTTGAGCACCAAATTTCTCTCTGAATCTTTAATACCTAACTTTGTGCATAGGGTATGGAACAAATTCGTCAGTTCGTGCACATCTTGATCCCTTTGCTGCCACATCGTGGTCCATTGGATGTATTTGTCCTCATAGCTCCCCACGGGGTAATATTTTTCCTTGATGCCATCTCGGAACAAATTCCAAGTGGGTGTGGCCGAGAATAGAAAGGGTTCCCCTTCGTCCTCTTGCTCACAGTGGGTTTCCCACCAGTCTTTGACATGGGGGGTGGCTTTGAGGAGTGCAAAAATAATCTGTTCTCGGCCGGAGAAATCATGGACCGAGAAATACCCTTCTAGAAAATTTAACCATCTATCTATGGCGTTTGCATCTATTTGGCCTTCAAATATAGGAATGTCAAAGTTTACCTGTACCTTGAAGGGAGTGGCGCCTCTAGAGTGGCTGTTGGATGCAGATGCATCGTAGGTGGGCAGTGACTGAAGGATCTGAGAAAATTTATCCATCATTGCGTTCCTTTGTTTCTAGAGGGCCTCCTCGAACAATATTTTGATAGGATCTCCTGCTCCCTCATCTTTCCTTTCTTCCGCCATGGGAGGTCGTCGGGGTTTGTGAAGCTGATCTTGCAAGGGTTCAACCAGAACGAGTCCTAACTCCTTATACCCTGACTGCGTCGGGGACATGCAAAGAAAAACAGAGAAAGAGCAAACCCCTTGATACCACTGATCCGAATTTATGCAGGAACGTAATAAAATATAGAAATAGACATAAAAACAGAGATGTAGCGGAAACAATACTTCATTTTATTTAAATCAAATGATTGAAATATGCTTACAGACATAATGGAAATAAAAATAGCTAGGGTGCTGGTAGCATATCTCTGAGAAGAGATGTGGCAGCTACAGACCTCTGAACTGTGTTACAATGAGGCTCGAGGGCCTATTTATTATTGAGAAACAATGGAAAACTCCAAAAGTCCAAAAACCTAACCCTAGGAGATGAAGCGCCAAAACTATGGGCCCTGTTTGGGTAAATTGGTGTTTCAACTTCCTGGGGATGTAACTTTGGCATACGATCTCCGTTTGACGCGATCAATAGCTCATTAGAAAGATCTATCTGAGGAGTACAACTTTTGGTGCAAAACAAAAAAAAGCATGTCGCTCTCGATTTTCCCAAAAAACATCGTTTAGGGCCTCAAAACGGCTCCGGAAGTTCAGGACCCGAAAAACTGCCAAAAATAGTAAGTTGTGCTGAAACTGAAAAAATAAAAGAGACAATGGTGGGGCACCAAGTGGAATAGGTGGGTGGCCACCAATATCCACCTGGATCATTAAGGTCCCAAAACGTCTCCGGGAGTGCAGGACCCAAAAACCCGCTAAAAATAGTAAGTTATGCTGAAAGTGAAAAGCTGCAAGAATTGATGGTGCAGGTCCAAATAGAATAGGTGGGTGGTCACCGATATCCACCTGGATCAACGTCGGGGTTTGTGAGGCTGATATTGCAAGGGTTCAACCAGATTGAGCCCTAAATCATTATACCCTGACCGCGTTGGGGACATGCAAAGAAAAATAGAGAAAGAGCAGACTGCTCTGATACCACTGATCTGGATTTATGCAAGAACATAATAAAATATAGAAATATACATAAACACAAATATGCAGTAGAAATAATGCTTCGTTTCATTAATATCAAATAACAGAAACATGCTTACAGACATAATGGAAATAAAATAGCTAGGGCGCTAGTAGCTTATCTCTGATAAGAGATGTGGCGGCTACATGCCTCTGAATTGTGTTACAATGAGACTCGAGGGCTTATTTAGTATTGATAAATAATGGAAAACTCTAAACATCCAAAAACCTAACCCTAGGAGATGAAGCGCCAAAACTAAAGGCCCTGTTTGGGTAAATTGGTGTTTCAACTTCCCGGGGTCGTAACTTTGGCATACTACCTCCATTTGACGCACATGATACATCGTTAGAAAGATCTATCCAAGGAATACAAATTTTTGTCACACATGATTATTCTGGAATGGAATCATATTCACTAGAGAAGCAATGCCCAAAAAACATCGTTTAGGGCCTCAAAACGACTACGGAAGTTCAGGACCCGAAAAACTGCTAAAAATAGTAAGTTGTGCTAAAACTGAAAAATTAAAAGAACTGATGGTGCTGCTTCAAATGGAATAGGTGGGCGTCCACTAATATATACCTGGATCATTACGGCCCCAAAACAACTCCGGGAGTGTAGGACCCAAAAAACTGCTAAAAATAATAAGTTGTGCTAAAGGTGAAAAGCTGCAAGAATTGATGGTGCAGGTCCAAATGGAATAGGTGGGTGGTCACCGATATCCACTTGGATCAAGGGTCTATAGAAAGTATGCAACATGGGTATTCCTTGGATGAGGAATCAAAATTTTCATCCAACGAGTGTTTCCGCTCGAAATTTGAGTAAACCCATAGGGAGATAAGTTGAAAATATGCCGTAAAAAACCAGCCGTAAAAAACCTCATTTTTACTTGTTCAGTGCTCTAGAGCTCTCAAGAAATGATGTGAGTTTGTCTTTTGTAAGGTGCCCTGCCATTGGTCCTCCCATTGCCAGCATTTCTTCCGTCCATTTCTCACTATGTGGAGTTCGAATTTTCGAAAATGGTGGGCAATTTTTTTTTTAGTATTCCTCAACATAGATGCCTCCTCGACGCGCAAATGTCTAGGTAATCTACTTATTTCTAAATAACCTAACCTTTTAGTGGATTAATTTCTGAAATTCACTTAAAAATTACCTTTAAAAAAAGAAAATTATGCGCGGTGCATTCGAGCCGTTTGGCTTGCACCGTTCGCAATGCTACCTGTAAATTTATAGGCCACACCGCGAACGATGTTAACAGAAACCACACTGGGTTCTGGTGCGGTGCCAAAAAAATGCGCACCGATGTAACACTAAAATAGTGTGGTGTGTGTCGGTTGCCGGCCGCACCGACCATATAAAATTGTTAAAAATAACACACTATGTATGCCTATACGGCAGTGCGGTCGTTTACCAGACCGCACTGGTAATTATGTACTGCTATCGGGCAGTGCGTTGACCAAAATACCGCCCTGGGGCAGATAGTTTGGTCAATGCACTGCACAAGAAATATTTTCTGTTTGTGCGGTGCACAAACTTTTTTCATGCGCACCATGGGCGGTCCGTGATAAAAAAGTACACTCCGTTAGCGGTGCGTGACTATTTTTTTGGGTGCACCGAGTGCTTTCTTTTTTAATAAAAATTATATATATATATATATATATATATATATATTTGTAAATAAATTTCTTATTTAATAAAAAAAAGTATTTAATATGTGAATCATTCAGTGACGTCAAGTGAGAGAGCAAAGGGAAGAACAAGAGCATATGGAGGATCATTATAATATGATTCAATAGTGGGAGGCATGGGAGAGGGAGGGAATTTTGTGCACTCTCCCTATTACATCATCCACCCAGTTGCTCTTAAGGGATTTAGGCCTCCTCAAGTTATACGAGGAGGCTATATCCCTGAAGGGGCAAAGTGGGTTATTGGGATAGCTGATTTGCAAGTGGGATGCCCACCGACAGACTTTCCGGGTCGGTCCTGGCCAGTGGTACGATCCCACTGAGGAGGACATCTATTTTATTACTGGCCTATTTAGGAGAAGGCAGGATTTTCCATAGTTCCTAGATGTCCCCGTAAGTTATGCAAGAGGGATTCAGTTGGCGTACTCCCAGAGAATTCTTAGGGATGATATACTTTCTCCTCCAGATTTTCAGATGTCCGGTGGTCAGTTACACATTGCTTCATTTGGTCCAGAGGAGGTGAGGTGGCTCTCACTACTACTGATGACCATTTCACACTATACTAATGACGGACAACGCATTATTTGCTTGCTTTTATTTTATGTTGATTCCTTATTCCAGTTGCCACGACTTGTGAGATGGTATGCGATTTTTTTGCGGCAGTTTTGTATAACATTACATAGATGTCGTTCTTAGACACGTGGGAGGTTGACCTTCCCTTTTTCTTTAGAGTTATTTTGTTTATTTTTTGAGAGGTTTATGGAGACGAGGCCTACTTTTGTTCAGCAGCCTCGTAGGCTAATGTTGAATGTACGAATGCAAATGTGGGGCCAGATGATGCCCAAGAGGGGCTTGTCCGACTATCTGTCCAGGATATCTATTGATGCACTGGAGTTGCTAGCCAATGTTGATGATCACTCGTTCGTGATGGTGCCATGTCCATACGCAGGTTTGGATTGGCGAGGGTGTACCAACATCCTCTTCACATAGGATGAGCCACTAGATGCTAGAGGTAATATTAGTGTTTTCTTTAAATTAATATAGTTTCATTTTTTGTATTAATTAATTAATTAGAATAAAATTTATTCTAACACATTCTTTAACTTGTTTTATTAAATTGTCTAATTATTATTGTGTACTATATATTTTGTATATATTGGCACATTCGTTGGGGAAATGATTCCACCCCCACTAGATAATCCTGTAGATCATGACAAGGAGATGGTGGAGGCAGTGGATCAGGGTGACAGACCTAATCATTGGGTGCAGATACCCGCGGGGATGCGGCGTAGGGTGAACATCCAATTCAGGATGGAGTTGGGTGACCAACTATGTCTACTCTTGGTTGATGAGGGAGTCCACCCTGATACGATCAGAGAGATCTAGGATGATTGTAGGCTCACAAAAATCTAGAGAGACATGCCCCGCGATGTGATGACCCTTATGCGTCATATCGTTGGAGCTTCCAAGCTACTGGCAGCTAGGAGGGATAGGCGTCATGGAGATGCATGAAAAAGAAGCTCATTAGATGATCATGATCATGAGGGGAGTGATCATCATTCTAGTACTCCACCTCCTCCTCCTTCACTTCGCGCTGGAGATGAGCAGCTAGCATCGAGTCCTGATCAGCAGGCATCTTCTGAGCAACTACCATCTCAGCAGGCACCTATTCATGAGCAGACACGACCATCGACTGAGTAGGCACTTGATACTGAGTAGGCACCATCCACTGAGTAGGCTGCACCATCGACTCATCAGAAGGCACCTCCTGAGCAGATTACACCATATGATTAGCAAACACCTCTTGAGAAGACTGCACCATCTGATCAACAGGCACCTCTGGAGCAGGCATGTCATCCATTTGAGCATGAGGCTGCACCATAGAATGAGGAGGCCTCGATTAGTACTAGTTATAGTATTGATCATGTAGTACCACCAGATATTTGACATTTATATGTAGTTCTATTACAGTTTTATATTTTTGACATTATACCGTTATATTTCTATATATGGTGCATGTATTTTATGTTCATATTGATGTACTTAATTTACATGGTGGTGTTCATCATGATGTGTATATTGTTTTTTTTGTAATTTAGGCTAAAATATATTGAAATCATAAAATAAACTTTACAGAGGCTATGGGCAGGGATGGAAAGCAGTTCTTAGCTAATACCTACCTTATAAGTTGTCAAAATAAACCATATTTGGGGTTGCCTCATGGGAGGAAACCAACCCCTAAAGAGAGTCAAACGGTCTCAATATACAAAATATTCATAGACACATAAGAAAAAAAAACAGTTGAAGTATATCTTGAGATGACAAAAATCAGAGATGAACCTTGCTACCAAGCGGTCATGGAGTTCCTTCATCTTCCTCTGTTGCGTGGTCCTCCTCCTAAATTAGGCATCCATATTCTCTTGCCATGGCTTCCTCTTCAGCTGTGGGCGCACGAGGCTTCAGAGGGGCCGCTTTGACAATGGGAGGAACAGGATACTCAACATCGGGAACTCTGGTCCAGATGCGATCCGAGTCCATTATCCAAACATTTGTCTCCTCCTCCGCAGGCACTTGGACTAGAAGCGGATCAATTTTCCGGGGTGTGGGCAGCTCAGATTGCACAATGGTGGAATTTCTGCGGCCCCTTCTACCCTTAGTCTTCTCCAATGGCTGAACAATATCCTCTTGAGTGATGTTGGGCGTTTGGGTAGTTGGCATATCCTGGCGTCCTAATGAGGATCCTTCGATGAATTCCAGTTGCTGGTCTTGGCCGCGTTGAGAGCAGCCAGAGAGTGCCCCTCTGTAGCTACCCCTGATCGGATTTTGATGATGGTGCGGGGCCATGAGGAGGCTATCGAGCAGAGGATGAGGAATTGGCTGTGACACAAGGTAGAGAGTAGGGGGTGTACGTAACAGGGGGTCGTGCAGCAAGGGGTCGAGCAACAGGGAGGTGCACAACAGCGGGGTGCGTAGTTGGGGGGCTCGCTGCAAGGGATGCACAACAGGGAGGCACATAGGGGGAGGGGCACGCAACAAAGGGGCACTCAACAGAGGGCGCACAACAGGGAGATCGCAGCAGGGGGGGCGCATATCAGGATGAGCACACAACAGGGGAAACAATGGCAGAGGTAGCGCAAGGCAGACTAGAGCAACAATGACCTGGCGGAAAGAGGATCAGTGAATGCAAAGAGAGCTTTTAGGACTGGTTGGAACAACAATGAAATGGCTGATTAAGGAGCCTCTGTGAATTTTGAAGGCATAAGGCATAAAATTCGTGCGAAGAAGAAATCAATCCAAGTGTGCCTACATGTGATGCGTGGTGTGTCGAGAGGCCAAGTGTGGTAGAGCATCGGCATAATTTAGCAATGATTTGAGTTTCTGCATCATGTAGGAGCTAGCATTGCAGGGCGATGTCAGACTAATCATGGGAGGAGTTGTCCTCGCTCGTTTTGGAGGTTTCACCCACATACGGGTGATGATGTGTATATTTTTAGGTCTTGTTAGATATGTTCATTTAATGTGCTTGCAGATAGATGTGTATGTGATAGCAGTTATTTGACATGAGATGTATATTTGATGTTTGTATTGTGATAGATAAAGAATTATATTTCTTTATTTGGTTTGATTTTGCAAAGGATTTTTTTGGGCTTAAGGACTCTTTTTGGCTTAACATTCAAAGGACATTTCTTGGAGGTATGTGATACATTTTTTGGATGTTTTTTGGGCTTAATTTTCAAATGACATTTTTTTAAGGTATTTTGTTTTTAGAGGTTTTGGGCTTAATTTTCATTGTTTTTAAAGGTTTTGGGCTTATCTTTCAAAGGACATTTTTTTGGATGTAATTTGTTTTTAGAGGTTTTTGGGCTTAATTTCCAAAAGATATTTTTTGGACTTTTTTTGGGCTTAATTTCGAAAGGATTATTTTTAGGCTTAATATTCAAAGGACATTTTTTGGAGGTATTTTTTAAAGTGATATTTTTTAGAGGCTTTTTGGGCTTAATTTTCAAAGGACATTTTTTGGAGGTATTTTTTAAAGTGGAATTTTTTAGCAGTTGGGCTTAATTTTCAATGGACACTTTTTGGAGGTATTTTTTGAAGTGACATTTTTTTAGAGTACGTATTTTGGGTTGAAGTAAATCTTTTATAATGATTTTTTTAAATGAGTTTTTGTCTAACTTTTTGAATGAACTATTTTTGCAGGATTTGGAAGGAAATATTTTGAGCTTCATTTCATTTTTAGAAGAATTTTTTTTTTAAAGTAAGTGTTTTGGATTGAAGTATGTATTTTGTGCAAAATTTTTAAATTAAATATTTTGTGATGTTTTTTTTTAATTGAGTTTTTGTCTAAATTTTTGAAGGAAATTTTTTGAACTTCATACTCAATTATCATGGGAAATCGAAGGAATTGCAAGAGAAAATATGATCGAACAAGAGACCCTAAGGAACGTAGAGAATAGGGGAGAGGATATCGCAAAAAAGAGAGAGAAGAAAGTGCAAATATTGAAAGATAAAATCAACCTCAACTAGAAGTTGAAGCAGGTATGTAAATGTAAATATTATAGATTTGATATTAAAAATTTTCCTAGTTTATATTGTGAAGCTTAATTTTTATTTGATGAACTAATTTGAAAAATATTTTGAAATGTAAACTGAGAGAGATATTTCTCAAAACATTGATGATGAGATACAAAATTTTGAGAGAAAAAGTGAAAGAGATATTGAACCAATGATTGAAGATGGCGAAAATTTTGAAAGAAATTCAAGTGAAGAAATTGAATCACCAGGTGTATATATATATATATATATATATATATATATATGTTGAACACATGCACGTATTGTTGAAATTATACATATTTATTAATTTAGTTATTTATTTAATATGTAAACTTATTATGTAGTATTAATTCGAATGTGTACAGATGAAATCAATATCGATGGTGAGATGTTAGAAAATGTTGATACTCACACATATGGAGATAAAAAAGCTGACCATGTTATACGATATCCTGTTAATCACATTTTTGATTCGTACTTCATAAAGGAAAATGTGGCAGTTCAAGCCCAATTTTTGAAAGGTCTCCTAACATTAACGCAATTAAATGAAGCTACGACTTTGTTGGGTATTCGAAAATCAACAAGAGATTAAAAAATGAAGGAAAATGTGATACAAAATATAAATAGTGCTATAAATTCAATTAGAAGATCTAGGCAGAAAAATGTTTCAGATGCACGTAGAGCAATACATATGGCAGTGGTTTCATCAAGTACTAAAGAGAATCGCTTGGTAAAATCTATGGCATGAGAATTAGGAACCTCATGAAAAAATTTGCACAAACATCAGAAATTTTGGTTGCAAATAGATGTAAATGATGAACTCGCTTGTTGGAGAGATATTTGTAGGCAACCATACACAGATAGACTTGGAGAAAATGTTAAAAAAACAATATATGAATATTGGATGCAAAATTCACTTGTTTCACCAAATGCAAGGGATGTGATGCGAAGAAGAGTAGCACGAAATCAGTACAAAGAACATCCAAAACATTTCTTGGACACCAGTCAGATAGAGTTTTTCAACAAGTTCAAGGAAGAGAATCCTGAAATTGATGTTTCAATCAATGCTTTTGTGCAACAAAAACCATGGTACGTAAAACTTATCACCGTATGCGACACTTGTTGTCGTTATCATGTGGAATTTTAGTTATATTATGACACATTCCTTAATTTTGGTAGAACATTTTGGAAATATTCATCTCCTCCTTCCACTATCTATGATTTCATATCTCAAATTCTATGTGGAAGAGAAAGCCATGAATTATTTTACCAAAAGAAATGTGTTGGTGGTAAAAAATGCGATTATTTTGAAAATTTGACTAAATTTCAAAACAAATATCGTGCTGATATAAATGATCAATCATTGTGCAACATGAAAGTGAAATGGAAGAGATATGAATATATCTATACATCGATTCAAGGTTCAAGTGCTAAAAGAATTGATTTACAAGAAGAACAAATTTTTGTGATATATTTTTTGAGAAAGTTTGAGGCATAAATTTATAAATACACCAAGAATTCCCATATAGCTCGATGGAAAGACTTGCAATTCAAAAAATCCCGTGAAGTTTTTCCACCAGGGACCATTTTTTCAGTAATTGATTTTGTAGAAAACTACATATTTGTTCCACAAAAATAAATTCAAAGTGAATACTATCATTTTGACCAAGTCTCCATGCTTGTCCATATTATATATAGACATGTTGAAAAAAATGTTGATCATATAGAAAGCACCAGTGAAAATCAGTATGTCATTAAAGAATATCAATTTTATATCAGTGACGATCATACACATGATACATATTTTGTACAACATTGTTTTGGAAAGATTTATGACTCCTTGAAATTTCATGGAATAAAATTCAATGAACATTGAATATGGTTATATGGATGTGCAGGTCAATTAAAATATTCAAGATCATTCTTTTGGTTGTGTTTTCTTCATATGAAAACCCACATTAAACATTGTTGGAATTTCTTTGAGACTGGTCATGGAAAAGGAGAACATGACGATGCAGGGGCATGCATAAAATGAGCACTTCGAAGATATCAAATGGACCCCTCTGCAAATCGACTTGTGGATGCTAAATAAGTTGTTCAATGGTGCATTAATACACTAAGCCATGATACTAACCGATCAAGGGAAGTGCGAAGGTACATTCAATTTAATTTTTATTGAATTTCCAATTTTAAACAGTGCACATTTATCACAATGATTATCTTTGATATTTTGATATCATATTTATATTCTTCTTTGAATTTTCCATATAGGTTTTTTTTGGAATATTGGGGTCGAAGATGTAGATAGATCAATTGGAAATGACGTTGAAACAATAAAAGGGACTCGAAAATTGCTTTCAATTAAAACAAAGTTGTCCACAAATGTGTTTGCATTGGATAAAAGAAAATATTCTTGTTTTTGTCATGTTTTCATAGAAAACACAGAATCCAATGATGTTTGTGAAAAGAAAATGTATCTAAAATATTGGCAACATACAGAGCTAAATACAAAGGGGAAAATGTCTGTTGCAAGGTTTGAAGAAATGCAATCAGCGGAGACTACAATATCATCTGATGGTGATCGAGTTTCTGATATTGTTAGAGAAGGTAACATTTCAATTGCTTTCAAATGATAGATATCTAGAAATAGATAATAAAATCAAAGACATGTATGTTAATTTTAAATTTAATTTTTCATGTTAATTATGATCTTTAAATTTAAATACAGAAGTTTTTTTATTGTGCAGGAGATGCTTTTGCTGTAATTGCACCTACTATCAACGATGGAAATGTGAAGTATTATTTGATGCGTTGCACTAAATGAAAGATGAAATTATTAGAAAAATATAATGATCACGGGTTTCCCTATGACAGAGGGTCTAATATACTAAAAGGTTATTTTTTTAGAAAAAATAATCAAAGTGGGGATTTTGTTTACTCTGAAGACTATGAACCTGATGTCATAAGTTGTCAATATAGTCACTTGGTGTGTGCAACACACATAAAGTTTATAGAAGTTCAATCAAAGAAAAAAATGAAAATTAAGAAATGGAAAATGTCAAAATCCGATCATGAACGGATCATTGAAGATGGCATTCCATTGGATTTTTTTTGATTGAACTGCCCAACAATTTCTTCTCTTTGGATTCATGTTTTAGAACTTCCAGAACTCAACTAAAAATTGAACTGCCTTTTTATGTTATCTGTACAAGTCTTTGCACATGTACATTGTTTTGGTACATGCACACGAGTAATTTATACACGTGTACACATACACATTTCTAGATTATCTGGTCTAAACGATTTCATACATTCTCTGGTAAAATTTGTCATAGTGTCATTATTGCAAAATGTACATATATGTGTATCTAGCATAGTTGATATAATGCAAGTTTGAAGCTGCACGATTTTGTTTTAGACATGCGTGTCTATCAAAATTAAATTATAATATTCATTCTTGAATGCAAAATGTGTGGTACGTGTTTTGTAATTTCCAGTTTACTATCAACTGAAAGTAGCTTTTCTACGTGCATTGATGAAAAATGTTGCACGTACTAGATATATATTTTCTAGAATGCAAATTTAAAATTTTATGATTGCTTGACACATCTAAGAAGACCTAGAATCTTATGATTGTTTTTAGATATATATATATATATATATATATATATATATATATATATATATATATATATATATATATATATATATATATATCTATATCTTAATAATAGACTTGCGCTAACATATATATCTGTTCTGTACTTAAATAATTTTTAAAATACATATCTATGAATTTTTTTGTTTGGAAAATGACAACTTGAATTTTAAAAACAAAACATTATATCATAATCACATGCCAAATGTAGTTCAACCATCCAAAACTTGAGTTTTAAAAACAAAACATTATATCACAACATTACTTCACATGCCAAATGTAGTTCAACTATCCAATAAAAACAAAACATTAAATATCACAATCACATGCCAAATGTAGTTCAACCATCAAAAACTTGAATTTTAAAAACAAATCAAATTATATCACAACATTACTTCACATGCCAAATGTAGTTCAGCTATCCAATAAAAACATAACATTATATCATGCAATCACATGCCAAATGTAGTTCAACCATCCAAAACTTGATTTTAAAAACAAAACATTATATATCACAACATTACTTCACATGCCAAATGTATTTCATGCCAAATGTAGTTCAACCATCCAAAACTTGAGTTAAAAAAAAAAAAAAACATTATATCACAACATGTGATTACATGCCAAATGTAGTTCAACTATCCAAAATATGGTTTGTAATTCGATATTTCTACAAAGATTCATTTTATATTTTTAACAACTTTATAAAATGACAACTTGAATTTTAAAAATAAAGCATTATATCACAATCACATGCCAAATGTAGTTCAACCATCCAAAATATACACATGCTGTGAAAATGTAATTTGAAATTTCCATCTAGAGATTCATTTTATATAAATAACAAATAAAATGACAACTTGAATTTTAAAAACAAAACATTATATCCTAAAACAAAAGATTATATCACAACATGTGATTTCATGCCAAATGTAGTTCAACCAGATCCAAAATATACACATGTATGAACATGGTTTAAAAAATAAAATGAGAACTTGAGTTTAAAAAAAAAAACATTATATATATCACAATATGTGGTCACATGCCAAATGTAACTATCCAAAATTTAAATCTTTCCTAACAAGAGTAAATGTAGTTTAAAACTATATATATATATATATATATCCAAACAGTAAAATATGTCCAAAATTTTTATCTCACATGAACAATAAAAGTATATATATATCTATATATATATATATATATATATATCTAGTTCAATGTATAGTGTTACAAGTATCAAGTTATATATCACTGTATCTAGATAAGACTATATATAAAAAAATAAATTTAATACTAAATCTATCAAATATAATGTTGCATGTGCATGTGCATCATCCGTCAAATACAAATGGATGTAGTGTCTCTCCCAACAATGTCACGATCCTCGAGCTATCCTGCGAAGCATGGGGAACCTGTACACAATGTGTACAAACATTAAAATTGAATGTTTTAAAATTGAATGAGAATATTAAAATTCATGTAAAAAAACAAAATGTAAAAAAAAATCATGCAATACCTCGTGAAGTTCCCTCTCTATTAAAAATTCCCCCACAGGAACATCTTCCACAGTAAACTGTACAATATATATATATATATATATATATATATATATATATATATATATATATTAAAAATTATCAAATGAAAATGCATATGTAAACTAATTTTCAATAATATTAAAAAAAAAGTTAAACAACTTGTTCAAATGGTTCAAATGGTGTGGATGTTCCTATCTCCATCTCCATCATGCACCCCATCGCTAGAGTCTGTAGAGAAAATAAATCATCTCTAGGAACCTAAAATTCAAAATTTTTAAAAGTATAAAATAACTCAATATCTAGATCTTAATTTATAATAAAACTTTTCGAACTTCAATTTATAACTTATAACTTAAAAACATATATTTAAGTGAAAAATTGAATACTTGTGTTGGTGGATTTGGCACATCTCCTAAGAGTGTCTCTGAAATAAAATCTCCAAAAACCTAAAATTTAAATTTTTTAAAATAACTCAAGATCTAGAGATCTCATTTTTAATGGAACTTTTTGAGTTGGAATATATAACTTAAAAACATATTTAAAAGTGAAAAATTGTTCATACTTGTGATGGTGGATTTGGCACATATCCCAAGGAAGAAGAAGGTACCACCATCCCAAAAACATCGGATGGAATCTGAATTTGTTAACATTTTATTATATATACATGTACATGTGGGCACAATTATTTATTTTAAAAATATGTCATCATGTTTCGATATATATAATAATAGATAAAAAATAATTGTACATCATCATGTTCACTTAAAAAACACTAACATTTGCCAACATATCTTGATGGTGAGAACCATATTAATTGTGTGATTGATGGTGAGACC
This sequence comes from Pinus albicaulis, assembly GCA_034641835.2. Lineage (NCBI taxonomy): Eukaryota > Viridiplantae > Streptophyta > Pinopsida > Pinales > Pinaceae > Pinus > Pinus albicaulis. Next base: position 521,815,651 of record CM076581.1, read on the forward strand.
CATCTTGATTGTTTGAACCGGAGGCTCCGACCGTGATGTTAACATATTATTCATTCATCGAGCGTGACAACTGAAAATGGTGTTAATATATAATGATATTTTTTGTTAGATTAATGTATACAAATAAATGTATGTATATATGTATTTATTACAAATTGTACATGTGTTAAAATAATCACCCTAACCATTAAAAAATACCGTTCTCATGCCCTCTTGCTCATGAATAATTAGGTGCTTCCAACCATTGTGATAATTCTTTGCATATGTTCTGAGATCTTCAAAACTCATGTTTCCTGTCTCTTCATTGGTATAATACACAAAATTAGCGTGTGCATTCTCATGTGCTCTTTGTCGATTTAGACAAACATCAACTCAACCCAATCCACTCTGAACATTGTCAATGATGGCATCCCTTGTTTCTCGACTAATTTGAGAAGTGGCATCCATATATGACTGAAAATTTTTGACACGAAGAGGTCGCCTAACCAATGGTGGCTCAGGGCAAGGCAACTCAACATCATGCCAAACGCCCCTATGGTCACAAAATCAACCTTTCACAGGACCAAAAAATTCAGAGGGAAGGTCATTATAATTGGGTTTCATTCACAAAAATAATTTTGCAAAATAAAGCGGAACCTTGTCGTTCCATGGGAGTCTTCCATAGGCAACAAACTGTCTATCATACAAATAGCTAGCTATATCAGGGTGCTTGAAATATTGCACCTTTAGAAATTTTTTCAGCCCTTTTTTGAAATTAAACATAGACTTGGACATTTATGTTGTAACTCTTTGCTTAACAACCTCCCATATATCGGGACCCATCACTGTTTCTTTTCTTTTTCTCATCACTTCTAAAAAAGTATAAGTGGTTGGCCCAAGATTTAGGTACACATCTACTAGTTTTCTTAAAGAGTGAGTAACTATTTCTAAGCTTTGTCGACTCTCAGCAAGGAGAGTCAAAGACACGAGATCTATCTTCAATTTTGAATGAAGAATTTGACACCTTTGTAAGGTGCATTGCTGTATGTTTGATTCCCAAGGTATATCGAAAATTTTAGACGGATAAGTCGTGGTTGGTGTGAAACCTTATTCTTGAATGACGTGTTCTGTCCTACGTCTTTTTGGAGCAACATTTGGAGCAAACTTTTCACCCTCTGCATCAATATATAAAATTTTGTATATTAAAAAAACATGTAAAAAAATTTGTACAAATTGAATGAAAATAATATTCAGATTGATGGTCACCTCAATATGGTTTGCTAGCAGGTTGGCTAACATCTTGCCCACCCTAAGACTGTTGAGAACCAGAACAACCACTGATTGGTTGAGAACCAACACAATGATCCATTGATTGGCCTCTGGGGGAATACATATCACCACCTTCATGCAATTCACCACCACCTATTGATAGCCCTCCAAGGGAATGTCTACCACCACCAACCTCACGAGACGAGAGGGAAGCTTCATAAAAAAATATGAATTTATAATCAATTCAAAAATATAATCATACATATAAATATGTGTACATATTCATTGATTAAATTGCGTGAAACATACCACGATTGCGTGAACCATGGCCACGTGAACCATGGCCATGCTCCATTGGTGGAGTAGACACCCTTGTCCTCCTACCTCCTAAAAAATAAAAAATAAAACCTATTAACAACTAATTTAACTCACAAAATTGATAAAAAATCAATTCCATATGAACACATGTATGTATGGAGATAAGATTATATTTAAGTACCATGAACATCCCTTGATCCATGATCCCCCTCTCTCGTAGAGATATGGGATTCTATTGATCTTCGCCCTTCATCCTCCATAATATATATGGATATATATCTACAGTGGACATTTACAATTATTTAAAAATTACTATTTAAAATAAATTCAAAAGAAATTTAAAAAACTTAATGTAATTTAGTGTACACAAATTATGTAGAACACAAATTTCAAAGCAATAATTGATGTGTGAAACTCAATTTAAGAATTTTTTTTATAAAAATGTTAAGTTCACCAAATTGCGCTTTACATGGTAGGAGCACACTTGGTATATAATTGAAAAAAACACATGGTCATTAAAAAATACGTGTGAAACTCCATTTAAACAAAAATTTGTTGAAGTCCTCACATTTTAATTTTATAAAAATGTGAAGTTCACGAAGTTGCAAATGTGAAGTTCACCATGTTCCACTTTACATGGTGGGAGCACACTTGGTATATAATTGAAAAAAACACACGGTCATTAAAAATATGCATTTATAAGTAAAAAACACACACATATCAAAAATATATTACAATGTCCATCAATAAATTTTGAAGGAGAGCGTCTCAACACTAATTCATCTTTGAGAGATGAATCTTGAATTTTTGAAGAAGAACGTTTCAACACTAATTCATCTTTGAGAGAGGAATCTTGTATTGGCATTGCCCCACACAATGGATTAGCAAACATATTATTAACATTTGTACAATGTCTTATACTAAAAAATTGAAATTGGCTAACAATATTGTTTGCTTTTCCGTGCATTTGTTTTAGCCTCTCTTTCTTAACTTGGTACACGCCTTTCATCTGGTTGCACACAAGTTTAAAATTAGTGAAAACTAAAATTCCATTTGATCCATACTCCCTGGCTGTTCCCAAGCCTTCTATCAATGCAATATAATATGCCTCATTGTGTTAGCCCCCTATAAATTTTTGACAAGCAAACAGGGGGCTAAAATGTTTTTGAGCCTTCAAGGAATGCATTTCCTCTGAAAACACATCATCCTTGAAGTCTCCTTGTGCCTTTTTCCTTTGATAAATCCCCTCTATTGATTCGCATTATAAAGCCTCTCTGATTACAAAAATTGTGCTCCAAAAGGCTTTTATTTGCCCCTTTTATCCCTGCAAAATGTCCCTTTTCAACACTTTTTCCCCTTTGTTATAGTTCCCCTTTTTACCTTCTAAATCCCCCCAAACTCCCTTTAAATCCTACACCCACCCCTTGTTTGGTTTAAAAACCCTTGTTTCCTCTATCGTTGCCTTTTCCTACCCTCAAAATGCATTAAAAATGAGCCAAAACCCAAATTTGTACATATATGGGTCTTATCCCCCTTCAGGCCAGCCCCCTCGACCTTTTCTCCATGCGACCGCGGTGCTAGAACCAGGCGCCAAGGCGAAAGGCGCTTACCGCAATTGAATATCCAGAGCGTTTTGAGCCGTTGATCTATACAGATCGGACGGTCATCGCGATCCCCACAACATCCATCGCTCAACCCTTTCACCGCCCGTTCATCGCATCTCCACCATTCATTTTCCCGTAGATCCGACGGTCTGGAATCCGCCCGCCTCGGTGGTCCCCATGCCACGGTCACTGTACAAAATCCAACGGTTTCTATCGCACCGCCTTTGAGGGGTGGGAGGTAATTTTCGTTTGGCTAGCGATTCCACTCATCGCATGACGCATGGCACCGACACTGTTTGAAAACCGCCTCCCCATCGCGCGTTATCGTTCGGCGGAAAACCTGGAGCGATATGCACGTACGCCGTCCGATCCGGAGCTCTTCATCCAACGGTCATCCCACCCCGAAGATGCGCGGAAATTAACCCAAGGCAGCCGTACCCTTGGCCCACCATCCGTCGCCCTTCGCTGCGTTTTCCACCGTCGATCTCCTCCTGAGATCGGACGGTCCAGATTCATTCGCCCTCCGCCGTGTCCTCAGCCGTCGATCTCCTCCTGAGATCGGACGGTCCAGATTTAATTGCATGCGCCTGCCATCGACTGGGTCCTGCCACGCCACCATTCCACATGTTTTGTCATGTTTTCCTCCGTCCCCCTATATATTTCATTCAAAGGTCAAAATGTTAAGTTTTCGTGTTTAATTTTCTACGCTCTGCCACCTTTCACAATGAACATTTTCCGCTGTTCGCGACCGTTTTCCACCATCATCCTACACTTTTCCACCATCTCACCGGTCTGCATGGCCATTCCTGTCATCCCCGTTGCATACACCACCTCCATACGTGTTTTTCTTAACATGTTTTCGTGTTTTGCAGGGTTATCAGATGGTAAAAGCCGCCATGAGTACACAGTCTTTATTACAGCGGCGAAAAATGTAGAAAGGACCATTTTTCAGAGGCCGAAATCACGAACAAAGCCTGGGAAGGAGCCATGACAGGACTTGCATTAAAGAACAGGGTTTGAACTTTGTAAAACCCCCCAGAGCCATTAAAAGCGCAGATGTCACCGACAGAGACAGAAATGGAGCAGCAGAGAGTTTAAGGCACGAAAATGAAGATCTTTGAGCGTTAACCCAGTGTTTAAAAGGAAAGGTACCCGAATTGAAGACCCCGAGAATCGACCAGAAAGTCCAATACACATAAATAATGGTGGCAGGGTTTTCAAATCAGCATAACGTTCTTCCATAAAAGGATGCAGTACCCACATTGCTTTTATTCTATGCCGTGTTCCTGAGAATATTTCCGCCCTGACAACAGTCCTATGCTACCAGCGCATTAGTTATGCAGTATGGCAGACCCTAGCATCATCGTCCTGCATTTTTTTCAGTACACCAGAGACATACCTGGAGTAAATGGAAACCTGACGAAGACCACTCCATCATCCAACGAGTACCAGAGATAAATGCCCAGAATTTAAACTGAATGGAGCCTCGGCCCTCCTTCTGCTTCAGAGTTTTAATGCTGCATTTAAGATTACATCTACTCCTGTTATTCTTTTCTCCTATAAGAATCCTGAAGAACGTATTGTAAAGGTTATTTTTGGTTGTTGTTGTTGTTCGGCTGTTGCCGTTGTAGTTAGAGGGATTCAGTTTTGACTGTTAGAACAGTCTTGGGAGGGAATAACAGAGTAGTTTGTAATGTAGTAGGCTGGGAGGAGAAAGTTTGGATTGTAATCAGCCATTGAGCTCAGTGTATGTGACTGGTTTTGCATCAACTAATCAAGCACATTTCTTTGGATCCTGGTCTATTACTATCGGTGAGGTTTTTCTAACTCTGTTTATTACATTTTCATACTGTTTCATTTTCTACTGGCTCGCATCAGAATATTGGCATAGGATTTACCCTTGTTAGGTACCCTATGTTTCTGCTCTCCTTGCCTTTAATGTTTTCTGCTGCTTAGTTGTTCTTGTTGGGTTTAAGATGGAAGATTTGGGAACACTGGGGATTAGAGTTAGCCCTGTCCACTAGGATCCTTGTGCGACCAGCTGGCCTTTCTAAGATCTCTTGCTGGTGTCAAAGCATTGAAGGTTCAAAGTCCTTCTTTGATCTACAGACCCTGGCTCTGTGAGACTTATCTCTGTTTTCCCTTGGAGCATGCTAAAGCTGACCTGGAGTTAAATGACCTCTGGTCCGATCTATAAGCCGCCCCTTTGTCCCTCCATTGAAAGCTGCCTTTGAGTATGTCCAAGCAGGTCTGGAGTTAAATGACCTCTGACCTGATCTATAGACAGAAATTGGGTTGTTTTCCTTCTTTCACTTTCAATCCTTAATGTTCCACTCCATCATCTATCTAAAAAGATCCTTTAGTGTAGATGACTTGCCCTCTGAAAGCCTTGGCTAGTTGTTGCATGTAATTACATTTCATGACTCCATAGCCCAATGGATGGAACTTTCTTGACCTATCCTCTTTGCTGAAGCATCCTGCCGTTTTTTTCCTTTTCTCCCATTACTTTCTCAGTCTATGATCTCATGACCAACCCAGCAAACAACCAACCAAATCATTTTAAAACCTCCTTTGTGCTTCATAACTAGCCTAACATCTCATTTGAGCTTCAAAGATATACCATTATTTGTTGTATTGGAGAGATCCCTCTCCGGGTCCAGGAGGGCTAGATCCTAGGGCCCCAAAGTGGTTCTGATGTTGTCTCATCTTATGGTCTTGCCAATCTGGCCAAAACATGGGAACCCCAACATGTTGTTTGTTGTTTTTCCTGGTATATTCATTTTCCTTTGGAGGACCTTGTAGGTCGCAATATTGCAAAGCACATATGTAATCACTCCTTTCCTTAGATTGGGATAGCAAGAAACATCTATGAATAATGTCCATTTTTCAACCATATCGAGTGGGTTTTTTGATCCCTGAAAAAGAATTCAATAAAATATATTAAATTAACATTTATTGGAAATGTATGGGAGAAATGACATGTTCATGGTTTGCCTTAAAGTTTATGGGAGAAATCACATCTAGAAATGACATGTCTTAAAGTTTTCCTTGCCTAGAGTTTAAGGGAGAAATGACATGTACATGGTTTTCCTTAAAGTTTGCCTTATAGTTTATGGGAGAAATGACAGAGAAATGACATAGAAATGGCATGCCTTAAATTTTTCCTAAACATTTTTGGGAGAAATGATACATGTACATGGTTTGCCTTAAAGTTTTCCTTAAAATGCATGGGAGAAATGACATGTACATGGTTTGCAAAATTATTTTGTGCACTTAATAAAATTTATGGGAGAAATGGGAGAAATGACATGTATGTACTACATGGTTTGCCTTAAAGTTTATGGGAGAAATGCCATAGAAATGACATGTATATGATTCCAAAAACACTAGACAATGCCTAAAAGTTTATGGGAGAAATTGCATGTACAGAAATGGATATTACAATGAAGAACTTCTATTTATATCTGTTCCAGAGATTGACTGTCGGGGAATTTATAGGATATGTCACCTTTGAGAAAAGATGAGATCCAGAAGCTACCCGGCCCTTTACAAACTCTGCCTTTATAACTTGTAGAAGTTAACACTCAACAAACAGACTAAAATCCTATCGAAGTTCAGCCACTTTAGGTTTGGTTTTTAGGTCTTAAATTTTTCCTTGAATTAATGGGAGAAAGCCTTGAGTTTGTGGGAGAAATGACATGTGCATGGTTTTCCTTAAAGTTTTCCTTAAATTTTATGGGAGAAATCACATCTAGAAATGACATGCCTAGAGTTTAAGGGAGAAATGACATATACATGGTTTGCCTTAAAGTTTGCCTTATAGTTTATCAGAGAAATGACATTGCATTATAGTTTATGGGAGAAATGACATAGAAATGACAGAGAAATGACATAAAAATGGCATGCCTTAAAGTTTGACTAAAAGTTTATAGGAGAAATGACACATGTACATGGTTTTCCTTAAAGTTTGTCTTAAAGTGTGTGGGAGAAATGACATGTACATGGTTTGCAAAATGATTTTATGTAATTACTAAAATTTATGGGAGAAATGGGAGAAATGACATGTATGTACTACATGGCTTGCCTTAAATTTTGGCTTAAAGTTTTCCATAAAGTTTATGGGGGAAATGACATAGACATGAAATGTACATGGTTCCAAAAACACTAGCCAATGCCTAAAATTTTATGGGAGAAATGGCATGTACAGAAATGGATATTACAATGAAGAACTTATATTTAGATATGTTCCAGAGATTGACTGTAGGGACATTTACTGGATATGTCACCTTTGATAAAATATGAGATCTAGAGGCTACAGAGCCCTTTACAGACTCTTCCTTTAGAACTTGTAGAAGTTAACACTCAACAGACAAACTAAAATCCTATGGAAGTTCAACCACTTTAGGTTCGGCTTTTAGGCCTTAAATTTGCCTTTAATTAATGGAAGAAAGCATTGAGTTTGTGGGAGAAATTACATGTGCATGGTTTGCCTTAAATTTTATGGGAGAAATTACATATAGAAATGACATGCCTTAAAGTTTTCCTTGCCTAGAGTTTAAGGGAGAAATGACATGTACATGGTTTGCCTTATATTTTATGGGATAAATGACACCGCCTTATAGTTTATGGGAGAAATGACATAGAAATGACAAAGAAATGACATACAAATGGCATGCCTTAAAGTTTGACTGAAATTTTATGGGATAAATGACACATGTACATGGTTTGCAAAATTATTTTGGACACTTACTAAAATTTATGGGAGAAATGGGAGAAATGACATGTATGTACTACATGGTTTGCCTTAAAGTTTGCCATAAAGTTTATCAGAGAAATGACATAGACATGAAATGTACATGGTTCCAAAAACACTAGCAAATGGATTAAATTTTATGGGAGAAATGGCATGTACATAAATGGATATTACAATGAAGAACTTTTATTTAGATCTGTTCCAGAGATTGACTGTAGGGGAATTTACTGGATATGTCACCTTTGAGAAAAGATAAGATCCAGAGGCTACCTGGCCCTTTACAGACTCTGCCTTTAGAACTTGTAGAAGTTAACACTCAACAGACAGACTAAAATCCTATCGAAGTTTAGCCACTTTAGGTTCGGTTTTTAGGCCTTAAAGTTTTCCTTGAATTAAAGGGAGAAAGCCTTGAGTTTGTGGGAGAAATGACATGTGCATAGTTTTCCTTAAAGTTTGCCTTAACATTTATGGGATAAATCACATCTAGAAATGACATGCCTTAAAGTTTTCCTTTCTTAGAGTTTAAGGGAGAAATGACATGTACATGGTTTTCCTTAAAGTTTGCCTTATAGTTTATGGGAGAAATGACACTGCCTTATATTTTATGGGAGAAATGACATAGAAATGACAGAGAAATGACATAGAAATGGCATGCGCTAAAGTTTGACTAAAATTTTATGGGAGAAATGACACATGTATGGGAGAAATGACACATGTACATGGTTTGCCTTAAAGTTTTCCTTAAAGTGTGTGGGAGAAATGACATGTACATGGTTTGCAAAATTATTTTATGCACTTACTAAAATTAATGCGAGAAATGGGAGATATGGCATGTATGTGCTACATGGTTTGCCTTAAAGTTTGCCATAAATTTTATAGGAGAAATGACATGTACATGGTTTCAAAAACACTAGCAAATTTGCATTAAAGTTTATGGGAGAAATGGCTTGTACAGAAATGGATATTACAATGAAGAACTTCTATTTAGATCTTTTCTAGAGATTGATTGTAGGGGTATTTACTGGATATGTCACCTTTGAGAAAAGATGAGATCCAAAGGCTACCTGGCCCTTTACAGACTTTGCCTTTAGAATTTGTAGAAGTTAACACTCAACAGACGTACTAAAATCCTATGGAAGTTCAGCCACTTTAGGTTTGATTTTTAGGCCTTAAAGTTTGCCTTGAATTAATGGGAGAAATCCATGAGTTTGTGGGAGAAATGACATGTTCATGGTTTGCCTTAAATTTTATGGGAGAAATCACATCTAGAAATGACATGCCTTGAAGTTTTCCTTGCTTAGAGTTTAAGGGAGAAGTGAGATGTACATGGTTTTCCTTAAAGTTTGCCTTATAGTTTATGGGAGAAATGACATAGAAATGATAGAGAAAAGACATAAAAAAGGCATGCCTGAAAGTTTTCCTAAAAGTTTATGGGATAAATGACACATGTACATGTTTTTCCTTAAATTTTGTCTTAAAGTGTGTGGGAGAAATGTCATGTACATGGTTTGCAAAATTATTTTATGCACTTACTAAAAGTTATGGGAGAAATGAGAGAAATGACATGTGTGTACATTGTTTTCCTTAAAGTTTATGGGAGAAATGACATAGAAATTACATATACATGGTTCCAAAAACAGTAGAAAATGCTGCCTTAAAGTTTATGGGAGAAATGGCATGTACAAAAATGGATATTAGAATGAAGAATTTCTAATTAGATCTGTTCAAGAATATGGAATGCCTTAAAGTTTGCCTAAAATTTTATGGGAGAAATGACACATGTATGGGAGAAATGACACATGTACATGGTTTGCCTTAAAGTTTGCCTTAAAGTGTGTGGGAGAAATGACATGTACATGGTTTGCAAAATAATTTTATGCACTTACTAAAATTTATGGGAGAAATGGGAGAAATGACATTTATGGACATGGTTTGCCTTAACGTTTATGGGAGAAATGACATAGAAATGACATGTACATGGTTCCAAAAACACTAGCAAATGCCTAAAATTTTATGGGAGAAATGACATGTATATAAATTGATATTACAGTGAAGAACTTCTATTTAGATCTGTTCCAGAGATTGACTGTAGGGGCATTTACTGGATATGTCACCTTTGAGAAAAGATGAGATCCAAAGGCTACCTGGCCCTTTATAGACTCTGCCTTTAGAACTTGTAGACCTTTATAGACTCTGCCTTTAGAACTTGTAGAAGTTAACACTCAACAAATAGACTAAAATTCTATTGAAGTTCAACCACTTTAGGTTTGGTTTTTAGGCCTTAAAGTTTGCCTTGAGTTAATGGGAGAAAGCCTTGAGTTTGTGGGAGAAATGACATGTGCATGGTTTTCCTTAAAGTTTGCCTTAAAGTTTATGGGAGAAATCACATCTAGAAATGACATGCCTTAAAGTTTTCCTTGCCTAGAGTTTAAGAGAGAAATGACATGTACATGGTTTTCCTTAAATTTTGCCTTATAGTATATGGGAGAATGACATTGCCTTATAGTTTATGGGAGAAATGACATAGAAATGACAAAGAAATGACATAGAAATGACACATGCCTTAAAGTTTGCCTAAAATTTTATGGGATAAATGACACATGTATGGGAGAAATGACACATGTACACTGTTTTCCTTAAAGTGGTAGTGGTTTTCACTTACTTAAACACTAGTGGTAGTGGTTAATTAAGTTATGTCAAAAGTCACACCTTGATGGCTTTGTGGCAGAAATGACATGTACATGGTTTGAAAAATTATTTTATGCACTTAGTAAAACAAGTAGTGGTAGTGGTTGATGAAGTTATGTCAAAAGTCACACCTTGATGAGTTTGTGGGAGAAATGACATGTACATGGTTTGCCTTGAAGTTTATGGGAGAAATCACATCTAGAAACCTTTACTTTAACATATATAAATGGGCTAAGAACATTAAAAAAGAATTTTCAACTCGTATTAGTTATGTCCTTAATAAGAAGTATGATTTAGCACCTAACAAATTGTTTAATAATTTATAATAATGTCATTTTTGGCTTGTACTATCATTCATCCTTGATATGTACAAGAATTTTACAACTTGAACATCAACCTACACTATCATCATATCACTGTACATAATCTAGATTATTAATATCCATTACATCATAAAACACTCCACTTTTAACATTTTACAAGATTAGAAGCATCATGGAAGGTGTAAATTTAGGTACATTAATAAAATACATTGCGCTGATTTAAATATTACAACAGGAAACAGAGACTAGTGATAAAGATAAAATTAAGAAATAAGGTACTCAAGGTACAACATGAGATATAAAGTCACAATTGATTTCCTTTATTCTTAACACGAAATACAATGCTAAGAAACATTTCCCTGGCAACAATTGGAGGGTGGAATATTTCAAAATTTGGGGTATATTTTGAAGGTCTAATCTATGCAAACATTTGAGGATATTGCATATAGCTAACAACAATAAAATATCATTGTTTGGGTAGGTAATTTTACTGCACTAATGCATTTCTAAAAATCAAATTGTATAGCAAAGGTACTAGAGCTAGATCTATAGCTTGGACCAATATTGTAAAGGACAATTTAGAAGAAATGCACGACATGCATGATGAATTATTGGAATATCTGATCTTCTTAATCCATCATGAACTGATTGATCTGCTCATATGTATATTAAGCTATACCAGTCCAGAAAATCAACAATCAGCTTGAAATGCAATAGCAAATCTGGGGAATATTGAGAAATGCCTAATGCTTCTTTTGTTTCCTAGTATTGGCATTTGAGCATACTAGCTGCTGTTTATATATTAATGTTGGTCTTTGTTTCTCACTGCATTTTAGTTGTGTTTCATATATCATTGGGATTCAATACATAAAGGTTGATGTATATCCACATTCATTTGTGGCATTTCTAGTAAATTTGTAAGCATAAGAAACTGCTATTAGTATTTGAACCAGGTACTTGTAACACAAAACTAATGAAATAAATAGAAACAAATTTGAGAACAAGAAGTTGAGAAAATCCCCTAAATTATGGTGCTTGGTCATCTAGCAAATAAAAAATTAATGCCTACATGCAAAAAAATCCCTTAAATTGTTAAGAGGACTGATGTATTTTGTTTAATAGTTGAAATACAATGATTGTGGAACCATTGGTCTAAAATTGAAATGTAACTGATTTGGTTAGGAGAGAATGAAATTATGGCACAGTAAGTGCTTCATGCAGCAGATCATTGTTGTGTATTTATTAGGAATGTAACTGATTTGGTTAGGGGAGAATGAAATGATGGCACGGGAAGTGCTTCTTGCAGCAGATCACTGCTATGCATTTCTTAGGAATGTAATTGATTTGGTTAGGGGAGAATAAAATGATGGCACAGGAAGTGCTTCTTGCAACATATCATTGCTGTGTATTTCTTGATCCTTGCAAAAGGATTTGAACTTGTTTCCAATGATGAAGTGACTTAAAAAAGTATTAGCAAAACCCAAAATCTTGTAAGTACCAAGGAATTTGATGATCATCAAAGCAAATTGATAATCATATAGCTTAGAACAATTCCATGGGGCTTCTAATGAAAGCAAAGAGGATATTGAGAATCATGCCATTTGGACACAAGATTAAGAGGACTTATCATCAAGTACTGAATGTTACATAAATAAGATAATATATTCTTGATTTTATTGAAGCTAGAGATCTACAGGATAATGTTGCATAATTTTGCAGGTATTCCTAAGTTCCTATATGATTTGGTAAAAAGGTTTTTATTTTTTATATTTATAAATATCCTTGGACATGATGGGTAATTTACAGCCATGTCAGATGTTGGAAGGACATGCCGAAGATATTCGATATCTGTGTGTTCCACTTCAAAAGGAACTTTTTCAGATCGAGAGCAGAACAACATGACTAGAAGGAGGGACCGCTGAAGCAACATCTGTAAATTACTCTATGAAAAAGAATGTAATACATTTTTTTCCCGAAGGAAAAAACTAAGATGAACTCCACTAGTTAGAATACCATGTTTCCTTTATATGAAGACGGTGAATGTACCATGTGTCTTATTCTACGGAGGATGAAAAAGCTATTGTTACTGTTACAAACTTTGTTGACTGGATCCACAACGTTTAACAATATGAATAGTAAAATTTTTTGATTCCCTTCATTATTTGTAACATATCATAAATAACTTGTGAAAATTGGCTATATATAATGTTTACTGTTCAGTTATATAGCTTGGATTTCCTTTTTTTTTCCTCGGTCAAGAACAAAATTACAATCAGAAAACCTCGTGATGGTTCTTTGAATGTATGAAAGCTGAGTGTTTATGTAAAAACATTGAATAAAGATACCAGTGCTTTGAGTTGCTGAATTCCGTGTGTGAATTTCTTTGCGGTGTTTAATTATGTTCATAAGCTTTGCTCTTCTGTTTTATACTTTCCATTGCTGAATACTAATAATACTTGGGTAGATAAGAAAAAAAGGCATATATTATTTCTAAGACTAATAAGTGTTTATTCATATGTTATAATGGCATCTAGATGTTGAGCAAGACTTGTCATGTTCCAAATAACTACTTTCAAATTACAAGAATGGAGACTGACAAAAAGTATCTTTTATTTCTCTTTCAATTACAAGAATGGAGACTATTAGCTAGAGCTCTTAGAAGCGGCCGAGAGGTACCGAAGGGAGGGATGGGTTAGACAACCAAGTATTCAAGGGCAGAAATCTATAGTCATAAATCATAAGGACTATTTTTATTTCAATTTTAACAACTAATTTTATTTTTTTTCCTTGCTAAAAACATAGACTAATTTTATTTTTTTCCTTGCTAAAAATAGAGGTTATGACAACACATACCTGGATATTCGAAGATGACAAGACAACGAGGGCGCAACGAGAAGATGAGGCAGGAGATCACCGAAGACGTCATAGAGGACGCAGATCAAATTCCCTGTGAACAAAAAACAAAGTAATAAAATTAAAATCAACAAAAAAAAATTTACCAAAAAAAAACAGAGCAAAAACTCTCACCTCATCACCGCACCACAACACCAAGACCCTACAACAGAAAACATATGACACAGATATCACACAACAAACAGATAGATGCGAGACAGACATATGACACACATAAATTCCTGCGTAAAACAAAAACAGAGAAATAAAATCAAAATCAAGAAAAAAAAAATCAACAAAAAAAATTCACAAAAAAAACAGTGCAACAAATCTCACCTCATCATTGCGTCGCAACACTAAGCCCCTACAACAAAAAACAGATGACACAGAGATCACACAACAAACAGACAGACGTGAGACAGATAGGTGACACACAGATGCGACAACGGTAATAAGCCTGAAACCTGTTAAGGTTTCCGGGCTAGTATATTTATAAGCAAAAGTTCGGCCAAATTATTTTAAAAGTTCGGCCAAACTTTGGTTGTCGGTTTTCCCATATCTGGCCAAAAATATATTTTCTCATGTCGTCAATATGCCATCATTGTAAACGGCAGAATTAGTTCGACTAGACTAATTTCAAAACTTCGACCGAACTGTCAAACTGTTCGACCGAAATTTTATAAAAGTTCGGCCGAACTGTTGGGAAAATGACTTTTCCGCACGCGATTCTCACAAAAGTGTAACCTACCTTCGCATTTTTACCCGATGATGTTATACAATGCTTATGTTTTTTTAGATGATTATGATCACGATGATTAGAAGATGTTAGGGAATTTGAATGTGTATTTTAGAATATGATATTTGTACGGTGATTATCATGATCATGATGTTTATTTTTAATATTAAATCATGATATTTATTAAATATTATGTATTGGTAATTGTAAAATTGTGTAATTGTAATTGTATGTAAAATTGTAATTGTAATTGTAATTTTAAATGTAATTGCATGTAAAATATTTGTAAAATTGTAATTGTATTGTGAAATTGTAAAATTGTAATTGTAATTGTATGTATTGTCATGATTCAATTTTATTAAAATTGTAACATGTGTAAATTTGTAAATCTGTAAAATTGTAAAATTGTAATTGTATGTAAAATATTTGTAAAATTGTAATTGTATTGTGAAATGATTGTAATTGTAATTTTAATTTTTTTTATGTAAAATTGTAATTGTAATTCTAAGTGTAATTGTATGTAAAATATTTGTAAAATTGTAATTGAAATTATAATTGTATTGTGAAATGATTGTAAATGTATGTAAAATTGTAATTGTAATTATAATTTTATTGTGAAATGATTGTAATTGTATGTAAAATTGTAATTGTAATTGTAATTGTATGTAAAATATTTGTAAAATTGTAATTGTAATTGTAATGGTATTGTGAAATTGTAAAATTGTAATTGTAATTGTATGTATTATCATGATTCAATTTTATTAAAATTGTAAAATTTGTAAATTGTAAATTAATTGTCAATTTTGAACCATAACTACCGTAAGTAAATTGTATAACGTACATATTGTTAAATTACCATAATTTTAAAATTGTAAATTTGTATGAATATACATAATTGTAAAATAATAAATCTAGAATAATATGAATTTTTGTAACATAATAAAGTTTAGAAAATAATGCAAATAAATTCATGTTTAGAATTAACATTATTTTATTATGGTCTTACATAGAAAAAATAACAGTATACATTAATACATTTTTAAAAATTTTGAAGATATCATTCACACATAATTGCAAATTATCAAGTGAAATGATTTTAACATTTACACAATGCAAACCAATTAATTCGAAATACATATTATAATGTTTCGATTTTTTTTTATAAGATATAAGGTTAAGTCCTCTTCTATATAAAAACCCATCTTAAATAGTATAAATGATGAAATAACCCATGTACCATACCACTCTCTTTTCTCATGATCACCCTCATTATCTTCTAGCTTGCTTGGCATGATAACGCTATTGTTCTCAAAAATATGTTTTGATCTAGGGTCATGTCTCAATACAAACCACCGATCCCTATCCAACACATTTGGGTAAAAAAACACTTGGTTGCAGTATTTGGGGAAAACATAAGGCTACTTAGCTTCATCCCACATCTTTCTAGATTTGATACATATTAGCCTACTATCTCAATCTTCCTTTACATTATTCCGATCAAAGGTGTCCCACCACTTGCACCTAAAAATAACACATTGGAAAGAAGAGAAGTCCACTTCAATGATCTCTTGTATCTTTCTGATGTAAGTCCTTCGAACTAGGTTTTGATCACGGTGGCTAGTTCGACTAGACTGATCAAACTAGACTTCCACTCCACAGTCTTGTGTCATGTTTCCATCATCAACATTTTTTGTGCGAAAATGGTGTCCATATGCCCACATAGATGGGAACAAATGTACCTATAAAAAAGTTAAAAAATCATAGTTTCATGTGTCTAATAACCCAAATGTTAAAATATAAAATATAGATGTTACATTTCAAAGGTGCATTATTAAGTTTAAAATGTACATAAATAGATTATTACCGAGTTGCTGCACCCAATCCCTACGTTTAGCGCATCCTCTTCAGCATGCGGGTAACGACCGACTGCACCGTATTTCTCTCTGACTTGGTCAACAACCCAACCATTTGGGCATATAATTGGCATATTTTCTTTTAAATTATTGGGATAAGGCACACTTCCACCATTAAACCGTTTGCATTCTTTCATGTTGTAGAAATTTGAATAACTGATATATTATTCACCGAGATTCTCCTGATCACACACTATTTTAGCTTCATGCATAATACAAAATCTCTTCTACCATTGATCATCACATGCGGAAATAAAATCAATTGCATGCACACATTAAAACCACAAAAAATCACACATATGAACACAGTATTTAATGGGAAAGCTTAAAGCTGAAAACCCCCAACTATCTGTATATTATATGTCATGGAGATCATGTAACAATCATAGTACAAAGCTCCTCACAAGCTCTCATGCACACCCTCAATTGCTACACACTATCAAGCTAGATCTAGCAAAACACATGCTCCAATCTTTTGCCACTTGATAGCTAGCCTATATTGCGTTTTCAATGCTATGGGATGGCTTCATTAAATAGATAAACCACTTGGCTTGTACTGCGCAATCCTCATGGGCTTCTCCACCTATCTGTGTGTTGCAAATAGCAACAGTATAGTCACAACTGATAGTTAACCTGCTCTTTCACCTATCTCTGCACTGGTCTCCACTGAAACTGTCCATGCACTGAAGTTAACTGATGTATTATTTAGTCGATTAATGAGTTTATAATTAGTGAATTAATTAATAATTAATTCACACCACTCTCACTAGTGTATCAATCAGTTAGACTAGATACAACTAGCTCAACTATGTTTAACTCAGTTAAACTGAACACAACTCCATCAACTACCTCAATAACTCCACCAAACTCTGTCACATGAGTTCTAACTGAAGTATCCATGCAATAGCTCCACTTAACCCTCAGGAATAGCGTAATTCTTTCTGTCAGCTCCTGTGCCACATTTGTGAACTTAACTGAAGTGCTCCAAGAGAATAAGATAATGTTTAGAGTCCAAATATTATTAAGAGCTAATAATATTTGACATATCTATTTTTAGACTGGAAATCTAAAAATAGATTCCGCCCATTATGTCTAAAAATATAAGTCCATCTATTTTTTCCGACTTGAAAAACCATCCACAAATAGCATCCTGCAACTCATAGAACATGATCCATATGTCTAAAAATAGAAATAGTCTAAAAATAGACTTTGCGCCAAAAATAGCCTACGGGCCCACTTAGTGAAGGCGACTCCTTTCCACTAAGCTCATAATCTTGTTGCAATCTCAACACTCCCTCTCAACAAGATAAGGATTATCTGCAACCCCTATCCTGCCCCTGTGGTATTCGAATTTTCTCCTGGTGAGCGCCTTCGTCAAGATATCAGCATCCTAATCCTCCGTGGGAATGTATGAAAGTAACATGACCTTCCGCTGCACACTATCTCTGATATGATGATACAGATCCGTGAAGCCATGCCGCCTCAACTCATCCTCCTGTTTGTACCATGATCCATATCCCGATGTGCCTCTGAGATATCTCAATACATGCTTTCCTGCCTTCCAAAAGAGCTTGGTTGGCTTAACCATAGCTTGTGAAAGCTGGTTAACAGCATAGCATATGTTGGGTCATGTATTGACCAGATACATAAGCGACCCCACCAACTGTCGATAAACAGTGGCATCCACTACCTCCGCTGAAGTAGCATCCTCCTTCCTCCAACCACCAGGGAGAGGAGTATCAACAGGCTTGCAGCCATGCATGTTGAACTTCTCCAGTATCTCTCGGGCATACTTACCCTGAGAAACAAACAGTCCACCACTGCGCTGCCAGATTTCCAATCCCAGGAAATAATGAAGGAGGCCCAAGTCCTTCATCTCAAACTCTCTAGCAAGATCCTCCTTGCATGAAAGTATCAACAACTCATCACCTGTCAGAATAAAATCATCTACATAAAGTACAATGATCAGCAAATTACCCTCCACCACAATCTGGTATAGGTTAGGATCCGCTCACTCTTGGAGAATCCAAGTCCTGTGAAATAACTGTCTATCCGTGTGTACCAAGCACGAGGTGCTTGTTTCAACCCATACAACGCTCTCTTGAGCCTGCACACATGCGACTCGCTGCTGAAGATATTGAAACCTTCGGGTGCTCTATGTACACCTCCTCCTCAATGACTCCGTTGAGGAACGCAGTCTTCACATCCATCCGATGAATGTGCCACCCCATCTGCGCTGAGAGAGCAAGAATCGTCCGTATGGAAGAATACCTTGCGACAGGTGCAAAGGTCTCCTCATAATCGATCCCCTCAATCTGTGAAAAGCCTCGGGCAACAAATCTTGCCTTGTAATTCTCCACACTCTTGTCAGCTGCCTGCTTCACTTTGTATATCCATCTCGAACCCACCACTGATTTCCCCTTCGGCCTCGGGACAATCTCCCATGCACTGTTTCTGACAATCGAATCATACTCTTCCACCATGGCATCTACCCATGCGGGGTCCTCCACAGCTTCCTCGAAAGAGGATGGCTCTGTCACGATACACTTGCTCACAAGAGCCATGTATCCAGTGTACCGATCAGGTGACTGTCTCTGTCTGCGCTGTGATGTAGGTGCTCCTACAACCTTCTTTGCATCTTGAGCCAGTCGCTCAGCTTCTGTAGTGCGCTTCCGCCCTCTGATGGTTGGCGCTGCCTGAGTGGTCTCTTCCACTCCATGAACCTCATCTTGTGGCTAATCCACATCCTGAGACTCATCCTTAGGAACTAATAGCTCCTCCTCTGCATGCAAGTGTGGCTCCCTCTCAAGCGAACACTTCATGGCTTTCTCCTCCTGAAATTTGATATCCCGTCGCACAACAGTCTTGCGATTGTCTGGAAAATACACACGATAGTTGTGGGGCGTATCAGTGTACCCCACAAATATCCCAACCTCTGCGGTCGGCTCCAGCTTCTTCCTGGCATCCTTCGTCACATGAATGTAAACAGGTGAACCAAAAATCCTCAAATGGGAAATATCAGGCCTCTTACCAGAAAACGCCTCCTCGGGTGTACTCATGCCAAGTATCCTGTGAGGACAACGGTTCTGCACATATACTACAGTATTGCATGCCTCAGCCCACAAGTGTATGGGTAGGCCCTGATCATGCAACATCGCCCGTGCAACACCCACGATCGTTCTGTTCTTCCGCTCAACAACCCCGTTCTGCTGTGGGTTATGAGGTGCTATGAGCTCTCTTCGAATTCCTTCTGCGCTGCAAAAGTCCTTGAATTCGCCATAGATGAATTCACCACCATTGTCGCTCCTAAGAGCCTTCACCTGCTTCCCAGATTCTTTCTCAACCAGTGCCTTGAACTCACAGAACTTTGAGTATGTCTCGCTCTTCTTCTGCATGAAGAAGATCCAGCACTTACGAGAAAAATCATCAACAAATATCACATAATACGTGTGCTTTGCTGTCGAAGCTACTGAGAAAGGTCCGCACACGTCTATGTGAATTCTCTCAAGGATCGTCGTGGCACGACTATCCTTCTCGTGAAAGGTGGCTTTCACAAATTTTCCCAAGGTACACCCCTTGCACTAATCTGACTGCGCAAGAGTGCCTTTAGGAAGAGCAGTATAAATCTGCTGTAGTATCTTCAAAGCTCCATGATGAAGGTGGCCCAATCTCCGGTGCCACAACTCGCCATCATCCCGGCTCATCACTCCTTCTGCCTTGCCTGCCATTGCTGTGCAGCCATCTACTTGAAATTGATAAAGGTTCTTAACTCGAACCCCTATCCTCCGGGTCTCACCAGTTGCCTTACTGCGTAGGAAAGCCTTTCCCTCGCTAAAGACAACATCATATCCCTTGTCTTCTAACATCGCCACAGAGATAAGATTCTTCTTCAATTCTGGAACATGCATCACTTCCTTCAATACGAAGGGTTTACCAGACTCCCTCTCAAAGGAAATGGTACTGATACCGGTCGCACTGTATCTACCATCATCGCCCATCTCGATGTGCACTCCAAGATCTTTCTCATCCAGATCAACAAACAAATCTCGATCTCCTGTCATGTGAAAAGACGCACCACTGTCAAGAAACCACACTGATCCCGTCATACTTGAGACAAAGCATGCAATCAACATAAAATCTAGCTCAAACTGCGAGGCTAAGGCCTCTCCAGCTGCAGTCCCAGCAGCCTGCTTATTTTTCTTCTTCTGTGGACAATTAGTGGCGTAATGTCCGTGTTGGTGACAGTGAAAGCACTTCACCTTGGACATGTCCTGCTTCTTGCCTTTCACACCAGATTGAGAAGATTTCTTGCTCTTCCACTTCTTTGCTTTGGCATCCAAAGTGAAATTCTCTTCATCAGAGTTCTTTAATGAAGATTCGTCCCTGGTACTCCACCTTATCTCCTCTTGCACAATATCCGACCAAAGTCGCTCCCATCCTGGCAATTTCTCCTGTCCATTGACAGAGTCCTGATAGGAATGCCAAATCTTCGGAAGCCCAAGGAGAGCCAAGCTCACCAATTCCTCGTCATCAAAAGTAACCCCCACACTTCACAGCTCATCCCTGCATTGGATGAACTTCGTGAGGTACTTGGGTATACTGTCGCCTTTCTCCATATTTATGTTTCTGAGTTTGTCCTTGAGCGCCAACTTCCTCTGATCGCTATTGCTTTGAAATAAATCTGTCAAAGCTTTCCACATCAAGAATGGAGAAGCCTTACCATGAAGGCTGGACACTATGTGATCCTTCACGCCCTTCAACAGAATCCTTCGACACTTTGTTGTCTTCTTTTGCCATGCGTCAAGTACGACAACATCACTAGAAGTAGGCTTTGGAATTTATGCATCTATGAAGTCCTTCAACCCATTGTCATCCAGCACCGCCTCCATCCCATCCTTCCATGCAATATAATTCGAGCTTCCCTCAAGGGCATACTCCAATCACAATCTGTTGAAAGACATCTCAACTTCGACACCAAGAAAACACTACTGCAAATTCGAATTCCACTAGCACAAAACTCAACCCCTGAATGAAATGGTATACGATAGTCAATATTTACCTCCCAGATACATGTAGAAATTTGAATAAACATTATATTTATTCACCGAGATTCTCCTGATCACACACTATTTTAGCTTCATGCATAATACAAAATCTCTTCTACCATTGATCATCACATGCGGAAATAAAATCAATTGCATGCACACATTAAAACCACAAACAGTCACACACATGAACACAATATTTAATGGGAAAGCTTAAAGCTGAAAACCCCAACTATCTGTATATTATATGTCATGGAGATCATGTAACAATCATAGTACAAATCTCCTCACAAGCTCTCAACACTACCTCCAATTGCTACACACTATCAAGATAGATCTAGCAAAACACATGCTCCAATCTTTTGCCACTTGATAGCTAGCCTCTTTTGTGTAATCAATGCTATGGGATGGCTTCATTAAATAGATAAAACACCTGGCTTGTACTGCACAATCCTCATGGGCTTCTCCACCTATCTGTGTGTTGCAAATAGCAACAGTATAGTCACAACTGATAGTTAACCTGCTCTTTCACCTATTTCTGCACTGGTCTCCACTGAAACTGTCCATGCACTAAAGTTAACTGATGCATTCTTTGGTTGATTAATGAGTTTATAATTAGTGAATTAATTAATAATTAATTCACACCACTCTCACTAATTGTATCAATTAGTTAAACTGAATACAAATAGCTCAACTATGTTTAGATTAGTTAAACTGAATACAACTCCACTAACTTCCTCAATCAACTCCACCAAACTCTGTCACATGAGTTCTAGCTGAAGTATCCATGCAATAGCTCCACATAACCCTCAGGAATAGTGTAATTCCTTCTGTCAGCTCCTGTGCCACATCTGTGCACTTAACTGAAGTGCTCCAAGAGAATAAGATAATGTTTAGAGTCCAAATGTTATTAAGAGCTAATAATATTCGACATATCTATTTTTAGACTGGCAATCTAAAAATAGATTCCGCCCAATATGTCTAAAAATAGAAGTCCATCTATTTTTTCTGACTTGACCAACCATCCAAAAATAACATCTTGCAACTCGTAGAACATGATCCATATGTCTAAAAATAGACATAGTCTAAAAATAGACTTTGCGCCAAAAATAGCCTGTGGGCCCACTTAGTGAAGGCGAATCCTTTCCAATAAGCTCATAATCTTGTTGCAATCTCAACACATGTCACCATATTATTTAATACTCTTTTTTTTGTACAATGCGACCCACGGTGGTGTCACTTCGGAATTGTAAAGAACGAATTTATTGATTGCTTCAATTTCTACATTCGCTGATGAAATCAAACCGACATATAGTACATACGAGATAAAAATATACATTATATCGAAGTTAAACGTGAATATTTACTTTGTGTAAATTTTAAAAATTATAAGTCACTTACTCTTTATCAAGCCCCTTTATCCATTCGTTTGGAGAAGCTCCCATTCTCTTTTGTCTTCATCCCTTTCATCGTCCCAAATCACCGCACCTGGTCTGTTGTCGATTTGCTTGATGTACTCACTGGAATAATAGAAAGACTCATACAATATGTACCCCTCTGCCATAGACCCCTCAGGTTTTGTCCTTTGTCAAACAAAACCTTTCAATTTATTCATGTACCTCTCTAAGAAGAACATCCAATGACAAGAAACCACCACAACTAATTCAACCTCATCTACTAGGTGGATTAGAAGATGAACTTGCAAGTCATGAAACTTGTCGGTAGTTCCTTGTCAAACATACAAATAATCTCAACTATCTCTTGATGTCACCGTGGAATGATAGCCACATGAATCTCCAATGTGTCACTTTGTTTCGATGATACATGCCTCCATAAAGAAGATGAAACATTTTTAAATATATGCATTGGATCTAATAAGTGGGTAATCTTAAGATGCTCCCAATATGGAAGGTTATAAAAGATAGATTTCCTTTTCATCCCAATGGGAAATTTCTCAACATAGATGTCGAAGAATTATGGATCATCGAACATAGGCTCCCCATTTGAATCAAACATTTATATGAACTTATTATCCTTCCCTCTCTCATATGATCTAAGCCATTCATCTGGTGTCCTTATTGTAGGCCTTTGGGTTCTCTCTCGTTTACCATTGAAAGTGGATGTTTCTCTTTTGTAAGGGTGTTATTATGGGAGGAATAACCTGGAGCATTCATACACTGGATTTCGTAGGTCGTTGGATCATCTAGCTTTCAGAGAAGGTCCACAACATTTACATCCATAATACCCTTTTGTTACAAGACCTACGAAATTATTGTATACAATATGCATGGCACGTTAAAGAATATTATGAAGTTCAGAACAATTACAATGAATTAAATAATTAATATGTGAAAGAATATTGTTACGTATATAAAAAAATCAATAAACATGTAATTTACTAGAGCAAACTCCTAATCCTGGATAATCATGTGTCGTGTAAGCACATATGCCATACAGCGTAAAACTCCTATTTGTTGTGATGGGTCTTGATACACCGTATACATTTATCCTATCCCATAATTCCTTCAATTCATCTACCAGTGGTTGTAAGTAGACATCCATATTCTTCACTTGTCTTCTACCATGGACTATGAGAGCCAACATAAGATGCTCATTATTCACGGAAAACCATGGGGGGATATTGTTATTGATAAATACTATAAGCTAAACATAATAGTTGGTGTTATGGAGGGAATATGGGTTGACGCCATCCATGGCTATGCTGAGTCATAGACTTCCTACTTCATCCTTGAATTTTTTGGGCCATATATCCTCTATATGCTTCATGGCTATTGAATCTATTGGGATTCACAAAACTCCAAACTCACTTCTTTGTGAGGCATGCCAACCATGCAACATAGCTAATTCTTTGCAATGAAAGAGCTTTTTAATCCTTGGGATTATAATCATGTCCTCAATATCTTAAAAGGAGGGCCACGTGATTTACCCTTCTTTTTTTATTTATCATACATGTCATGGCCACATTTTAGACATATCTCTTTGATTGCATATTCTACTCTATATAGAATACAATCATTTGGAAACGCATGATATGATATGTACTCAACGCCCAACATTTTCAATAATTATTTGACTCTTTGCAGCTATCGGGAAAGACATTATGACTCAGATGAACCTTATATTTGAATAACATGTAGTTGTCATGGAAAATATTAAATGTACATTAATGCTGATAATTATTAACGTTCATAAAATTGACTATTTGTAATGTTGATTGTGTGATAATATTTATCAAAATATAAGGGACTTGATGGTCAATTACCTCAAAATTTCCGAAAAGCATGCATTCGACAAGCCAAAATTTTCTTTCAAGTTGTAGAGTAACATCGTTATCCCCAATTGGGTAGACTTTGGCTGACCACCAAGTACAAAGAGAGGGGTGGTGGAAGCAAATTTAAGGATTTCAAAAAAGGTATCAGCGATATGAGAATCATCCCCTAGATGATCATCGTTATGGAATGCATTTAACAACATTGTCCCCATGGCAGTCGTATCCATTAAGTAATCATCCATACCAACCTCTATTTGATTACCTCCATTACCAGCTTGTGAATAAATACTATTGCTGTAGTCATTCCTAATTAGTGAATCTGAACGTAGTGGGAATTTAATAGGTGTTTGATTCAACCATTCTTGGTATCGTTCCTCTCTGATTTTTTCTCTTAAATCAACCTTCTCTCAATTTGAAATTGTCGTGGGGTGCAACGAAATATGGTAGATAGGTCCATCATCATCACTAGAATCCTAATAATTTCAAAAAATATATTTGAACATGATTAGTACAAAATCAATGATATCAATTAGTAAGCACATTAATGCATGATTAATTGGTTTGAAGTTGAGATAATTACATTATACCTAAAAATTATTATTACCATAATTGTCCCAGGATTGTGGCTAGAAGATGGCATGTTACAATTGGCAAGGTGAAGCAGCTATCCATTTACATCTACCAACCGCGTCTTGCGGTATCTTGCTCTTGATAAAAGCTTCCAATGTTTTGGAAATGTTTGAATATTTTTTGCATCTGAACTTGATTCTGAATCTGCATGAACCTGCAAATTTGTATACATTAATTTTATTCATCTGATTGACATGGATACAAAAAATAAATTCAATTAGATAATGAAAATATAAATTAAAATATGAAGTAATTATGTCTGGAGATATGATAGGGAGAATTCCGCGATGGACTTTGAGAAATATTATGGAACGAGTTGGATTTTGAAGTATTGTCCATTTGATATAATTATGAGATTTTCCACTGCATTTGAGAAAAATCAACAATAAAGTTTGGTGTACATACCTAAAAGTAATTTCGGTGCCTTAAAAAATGAGTTATTGTTATCGATGCTAATGTATTGTTAACCGCACTAGTGCGATTTTATTATTGGACACACTTGTGCTGTTAGTTAAAAAGCACACCAAAAAGGGGTAAGTTGAAAAATGAGCGGAAAATTATTTTCTGAAATCTAATTTCATAAAAAATTTCTTTAAATAGTAAAAGATATTCATTATTACATTATTTTTGCAAAATTTTTTAGGGAGGGATTTGCACCAGAGACATACCTAGAGAAAGAGAGCACGAGAGCATTGTGGAGCAGCGAAATAATTTCGAACAATAGTACTATTCAGAGAATCAGAACTTGAAACATCTGGTGATTCATACAAAAACCCTGTAGTATAGTAAAAATATTAAGTTTTACTATAATAATTGTTTTTTTATAGTTTATGTTAGATTTAATACATGCATAATACAAATTTTAAATTTTACTAAGCATTTTACTAATAAAATCATTTACAATCTCTATTCCTATTTACATTTAATTGAATTCAGAAAAAAACAAAAAAATCCATTCTTACGTTAAACCCTTGCTTCTTCTTGTGTATGTGACTTTACAATTAGGGCTTTTCATTTTAGATTTATAGGGTTTGTATTAATATATATGCGTATGAAATCTAACCCGCGGAACCAATTGCAAATTCGGATCCCAATGCCTGTTGGCCCTAGCACGATTTAAAAAAAAACAAATTTTGTTAATCGATGTGCACTGTTTAAATTAGTGCACCGGTGCGCGATTGTAGTATAGCGCACCGAGCGCGTATTGACAAAAAACACTATTTGATAAAAGCCATTTTTTATTAATTTATGTTTATTT
This sequence comes from Pinus albicaulis, assembly GCA_034641835.2. Classification (NCBI taxonomy): domain Eukaryota; kingdom Viridiplantae; phylum Streptophyta; class Pinopsida; order Pinales; family Pinaceae; genus Pinus; species Pinus albicaulis. The sequence goes on from CM076581.1 coordinate 521,842,351, forward strand.
TAATCGGTGCTCTGGTATTAATATAACACACTGGGTCTCCTTGTTGACAAAGAGCATCGTACAATGTTTCTACTGTATTGGCAGTGCGTTTATAAGAACCTACTGCACTGCATTCGGTGCGTAAGTTGCAAAAGGCGCACCATTTTTTTTTTTTTTACCTGAAAAGTATGTGATTTATTTATAGACATATTAAGGAATGGTACAGGGTTTCATATTGACAAAAAAATGGGTGACAAGAGTTTAAGTAACAAAAATACTGATATCACATCCAGAAAAGCAAAAAAGACAAGTTATTTGTAAATTCTTTACAAAAATTATTATTTTTTAACTATATGTAACTTTAACTAATATGTATTGTTTAGTGTGTATCATGCAGAGCCATAAAATGGCGAAGCTCGATAAGTTTATTTCTAATCTAAGACCAGAAGAGCGTAAAATCTTGATGGAAAAATTGCAGAAGGATGAATCAGGTGAATGAAAAAATACTATCGATCCAATATGAGTTTCTTTTTTCAATTTTCATTAATAATATACTTAAAAATAATAGGTAACATGTTTCAAACAATCTATTAATTCATGTATGCTTAATGATATACATGGACCACCAACGAAGAAAATGAATGTTATTCTATGAAAAGAAAAAAAATAGAGCATGCAAATGAAAATGAATTGCTCCTTAGCTCATCTGGAGTGGTGCTGGAGGTTAACGAAAGGGGGAAAATTTTTACAAAACTTTGAGAGATTTAGTGGAACGAATGTATAGACATTATTTCCACTTACAATACAAAAAAAAATCCAATGATTCCAAGAACCAAATTTTATTTAAACTGCAGGATGAGTTTCTAGAGAATTGGTCAATGAGATATGTCACACTTTTAATAGAAAAAATGTATAACAACAAAAAATAAGGATTGAAAAAGTAATATTCCTTTAAATGTTTTTTTTTAGAATTATATGTATATATTACTACAAAGCAATTATTTATAAATATTTCTTTTATTATATTTAGTTTTCATATATCAATATAAAAAATAAATATTTTATTGTCATGTTACATTTTCAGGAAGATTATGAAGATCTCAAAGGATGAACAAGCTGATATAAAAAATATGCCAATATGAATGTCCAAAAAGGTGTACAAGGAGATGGTCAAAGAAATGGACATAATTGCATCGTACGAGGAGCCATCTCAACAACAACGTGCTTCAAATGTAATATGTAATCATTGATTTTTTCGATTAGGTACAATATATAAGTAATTTAGCATTAAATATTAATTTTCAAGTATTTTCTTACAGAAAGAAAAGAAAATGGAACCCATTCAACACATAAAATAGGACGACAAGGAAGAACAGGGTTGATATATATGTTTGCAAGTAATTGTTACTTCCTTATAACAACTTAACTAGATTTGATTTTTGTATATTTTAAATTGTTTTACAACAATCATCATTGAATGTCTTCAAATAGGTGCTAACATACAAAGAAGAACCATCAGAAGAGTTGATTGACATTGGCTTAAATATGGGTTGTCAGTATATGTCGGCATATCAGAAATTAATTGTGGAATTTGTAAGCATCTATCTTATTTTACTTAGCTCCGTCTATAATTAATAAAACACAAAAATATTTTATATTAAATCTATGATTTGTTATGGGGTATAAAACTTGCAGGAAACAAAGTATGGAACTGCACCAACAAATGAATTGTTGAAAGATGACATGAAATTTGGTTTTGAAAGAATGTGTATAGTTCATGAGTCAATTCTTGTTATGGTGCATTTCTTTTCAATTTACATTGATGTATATTATTTAATATTGCAATTTTAATTATTCTCACCAATGTATATACAATCATTACACTTTATTTTTATGTTTGTAGATGGAACTTGAAGAAGAAGAAAACAATCAACACAATGAACAAAACATTCCTCCAAATAACCCAATTCAAGGAAGTAGCTCGAGAAGTGACAATAGTTCCAACGAAGAATGATGATAAATATGTTTGGATATCAAAGCAAGGCATTGTATTTTTTGAAATATTTGTCTGTGAAATCAAACATTTTGTTTGATGTAATGGACATAGTGTCCCAATTGAAAGACAAAGGGATACCAATAACTGTCCCATTTTGTATGAAAAAGAGTGTCTTATTCATATATATATATATATATATAATAATAATAATAATAATAAAATATGTTTTAATCTATTCTATTGCGTTCTCCATTGTTGCTGTGAAATGTTACACCACTGATTAAATATATGGATGATTAAATATTATAATGAAGAGATGCGAAATCTGACGATATGATATAAGAAAATTCATCCAAACATCACATTGAAATGCGCTAATAAAAAATTAATTGATATGAATACTGTTATAAGATATGTGTCGAATTTTGATGAATAATGAATTTAAAAAAAATACAATAATTGCACGGTCACAAGTCGATGTTTCTAAAAAATAGAAAATGAACACTGGTGCATGTTAGTTATTGCGCACCTATTCGTTTGTATGATATTGCGTACCGGTGCGTTTCTATGACCTATGGGCACCACACCAAATACCAATACCAATTAGAACACTTGGTGCGCTTTATCGACGACTACCACCCGAGCGGGTGGATAGGTGTTGCATGCACTGGTATGGTTTTCCTTTAACATGCTGGTGCGTTTTTATGACTTAACGACCCGGTGCATTTTAACACCTAGATGGCTCGGTGAATTTTTATAACTTAACGACCTATTGCGTTTTAACAGCTAGATGGCCCAATGCATTTTTATGCCTTAACGACATTGGTGCATGCACCTTCTATCGACCTTGTGCGTCTTTGTGGGTGACACACACTGGGATGTTGCTAAACGCCCTAGGGCTTCTGAAATTTGTTTTCCATCTCGGTGCTTGGTATATTTATAGTAACGGTGCATACAGGGTAAAACACATTGGTGCATTCACACATGATGCATGCACCAATGGGAAAATGTAAATTTATGTAGATGTTCTATGCTTGATGCAACTTTACTTTATTTTCAATTTCAGAAAGCAATCACATAAACAATAAAGTAAAATGCTGATAGAACATGTTGGGGTCTTCGTAATTTGCAAGATTGGCAAGAACAAACACTGCAGGGCCTACATCAGAACCACTTTAGAATCCTAGGATCTAGCCCTCCTGGATTTAGAGAGGGATCTCTCTATATAAGTGCTTTCAAAATATATGATATTAGGCTAGTTATGAAGTACAAGGGGTTTTTTTGTTTTTGGTTGGGATGGATATCATCAAAATGAAGGAAGTCCTTTGAAGGGTAAAGGTGTGAGTGAGTTGAAAGAATGGTTCAACTAATAGGATAGGTAAGAGACAGTATCAATCCATTGGGCTATGGAGTCACAAAATGATTTAATTGCACAACAAGTTTTAAGAGTGGTCCATGGGGCAAGTCATCTATATCAAAAGATCTCTTTAAGTTGATTTTGTGATATGGAACATTAGGAAGTGTGGTGAAAGAAGCAAAGAGATAAGAAAACAAAGGGCAGCTTAAGATCAAGTAAGGACTTTTAACCTAGCTTGCTTTCAGCATACTCTCAAAGGAAAACATTTAAGATAAAACAAATAATAGCCTAAGATCAAGTAAGGACTTTTAACCTAGCCTGCTTTCAGAATATTTTCAAAGGAAAACATTCAAGATGAACATAAAAAGTAGCCTAAGATCAGGTAAGGACTTTGAACCTAGCCTGCTTTTGGCATACTCTTAAGGGATATTTTCAAAGCAATTATTGGAGATAAACTAAAGGACAGGGCTAACCATAGAATTCTCTAGTTCAACTTTACTTAGCATAATTTTCAAGAACTTTCAGAGACAATATCTCAAATTGTACTCAGAAAACATGGGCTCACCAACAATTCATTGGTTATACTCTATTGAATTATCCTCAAAACACAATTAGAAGAAAACATAAAGATAAAGCTTATCAGTGAGATTTAGGGTACTCTCAGGAGTAAATCCTAATCTAAACTTGTTGTTATTTATCAGAGAAAGTGGACAGTATGAAAAACATAATAAAAACAACAATTACAGTAAGAAAAACATCACCATTGAAATAGACCAGGATCCCATAAATCAACTTGTATATTTGATGTTCAAACCAGTTACAATCTTCAAGTCCAATAGGTCTTAACAGCTTCAAACTTCTCTTCTCAGCCTATCTTTCTTCAAAAACTAATAGAGCTTCAGCAGCCTCAAAAACTATTTACATTCAATAAGTATTCAACCCACAACAATACTAGGCTCCTCATATGATATATATAGGTAAATTGAGGAGGTGGAGTGAAAGGAAGGTCTAAATATTCAATTAATACAAAGTAAATGCTTCTCGACCTTTGAGAGGCCTAATGGAGAAGATATCTAAGGTCTTAACTCTGCTAATTGATTTTACATTAACTTTCATTTACTTCAGTCACTTTTGTTGACTTTTGAGGCTTTTGGTAGCTAGCAATTACTTTCTGAGCTATCTTTGTAAAATATCTCTGACTATGCATTCAATTTGTATTCTTTTGAGGAAAATAAACTTGTAGGTGGCATTTTGAGGATTTAATTGCCTCAATGATGTGGGAGATGGAGGCTTCCTTTACTGATCTGTCTGCTTTGTGGTTTTAAACACTGATTTGCCTTTGATTATGCTTTAAGGCTTTCTTTATCATCTTCGGGGCTTTTTTTTTCCTTTTTGCTGACTGTTTTAACTTTTATTAATCTATCTTTACACTGTGATTTATCTATAAACTATGGAATAAGCCTTTCACCTTCAACTTTATGCTTAATCCTTTTATCTTTATAAATCTCTGTTCTTCTATGTTTTCTTTTGTACAGGTGGTTTCCAAGCACAGGAGGGCTTCAATACATGATCAGTGTTCATGAGGCACTGATCAAATCTTGGAACTCGAACCCTGGGTCCTTTTTCTGTGTGATTTTTCCCTGAGGATCATCATCCTGGGCTTTGCCACTATATCTTTGGCTATGGGATGGCCTGCATAATTTTTCGCCATTAAACCTGCACTCAAACATAAAACATATTATGAAAACCTACATTTTTTGGATAAACTATGATCAGAGGCTTCAGAATGGGTGTTGGAGTATTTGCAAAGGAAGGGAGATGTGCAGGGGAGGGGTTCCACAGGCGGAACCAGGAGAAAAATGGCGGAAAATTTAAATATGGACGCGAAAATGGAGAAGCAGTTTTGGAAAACCACGAATGGTTTTCGTGCAAGCAAAGGGTGGTAAGTGGTAATGAGTGGGGGGAATGCGATACACATTAATGGCTGACACATGGCTCCTGAAAACTGCCCATTTTGTGCTCGAGATGCATGTTCAGAAGGTTTGGTGAAATGGAGTGCGAAAAGGAATTGGGGCGATTAGATCTTTGGGCCGAATATCTATGGTTGTGGATGAGCGCGAGGGGAGATAAGATGGGTGGAGGAAATATATGGTGGGGCCGGGGTGATGTGGGGTAATTTTTTGCGTAGCTGGGAGGCTTGAGGTTGGATAAAACAATGTGCAACATTGGATTATAGTGATAAAGGGTTATAATAACGGTAGGGGAGATTATATAAATGGAAAGAGCCGGAAGTGAGGGGAGTTAATGGTCATTGGATGAATTGCAATCAATGGTGGATATTGGAAGAAACACGATGAAAAAAGCCCCAGCGCGGTCAGGTGGGATCGGCGGGATTATAAAAAAAATTGAGCGATGGCCGTCGGATCTGGATTAGATCGACGGTGGAGATCAAGTGCGGGGGGACGGAGGGTACGACAGGATATCATCGGCGGGGTGCCCCCGTAGTGAATGGGGAAATACTGGCCATCGGATTGGGGAAAAAATCAACGGTGGAGACAGACTGTGGGGGGGACTAGGGAGTACGAGCCACTTTAGTCGGATGCCCCCACAGTGAACCTGAGCCATTGATCTGGGAGGAATGGACGGTCTAGATTAAATCATGGAGATCGGGGAAAAAATGGTGGAAGAGGGGTTAGGGGGATGGTGAAAATGCGATGAAGCGAGGGTCGTTGATCTAAAACAGGATCAACGTTTAGGATTGACTTTGGCAGATTGGCGATCAGAGGAGAAGAGGGTCTAGAAACAAAGGATTTTGGAATTTGCGATGTGGTGATGCGATGGAGGGGAGTGCAGACTGTCCGATCTGAGAGAGATCGATGGTCAGGATCTTATTGGTGGGGGATTTCGATGCGCTGATAATTGTCGGATCTTGTGGAATGGACGACTGTGATCTCATCGGAAGATCGGCCATTAGCGGAGTAAAGGGTCTGGGGACGAAGAATTAGGAATTTCCGAAGTGCGATGGAGATGGGGGCTTAAGACCTTTAGTCGACGGTCTTGAGCCTCGGTCTTACAGTGAAAAAGGGGCTAGGGGCTTTAAGAAAAAAACGCTTAAGGCCTTATATTAAAAATGAAGGTTTTTTGAAGGATTTTGAGGATTTTGATAAGTGGAAAAAGGGTTTTAAACCAAAATAAAGGGATTTTATTAGGTTAAAAGGGGATTTTGAGGGAAAATAAAGGGTAAAATGAGGAAAGTGGGGGGTTTTTGCAGAAGGATTTATGAAGGTGAAAAGATGGGGAAGTGGCCTAAAAACAATCTCTTTTATAATAACAGGGCTACTTTGAAGGTTTTGAAGTGAAAATATCAGTGGAGTGGATATTTTGGAAAAGGGACAACAAGGCTTCAAAAACTCACTTTTTTCTTTAAAACTTGTTTCTTGAAGACTAAAAGACCTGTTTTAGCCATCATCAGTTATGACAAAATTTTATTGATGGCTAACAATGGCTCCACTTGGGGATGGCAGCTCCTTGGAGGTGTCAAGAACCTCAGAAATTTATTTATGAAATGCAGACCTGTGCCTTATCCTTGAAAACCTTTTCTTACTTGATCATGATGCTTAAAAAGATGATTAGTACTTTGTATCAGCAAACAAATTTCTCTCCCCAAACAACTACCTACACAACCTACCTTCCTAGAGTTTTTTCTTCATAAGGTGCACTTGGACTTGCAAACCTTTTGACATCAACATTTTATTCTTTTATTGAAAGCATAAAACTAATCTAAATCTACCCTTATTTCTTCCATGAGTTTAGATTAAACAATTGAACCCATAAATTCTCTACCTAAGTTACTATCTATTAGGATTAAACTGTCTAACAGATCTTATTCTCTATATTCTAAAATAGAAATTTAAATACAAACAAACCAGGATTAAGCTGTCTGATTTTCTGTAAGGCTATGGCATAAAAAAAAGCTGCACATAGACTGAAATTTACAGAAATTTAAAATTGTGAAGGCTTAAGATATGAAAATTATGAATATCCTTCCTTCTTTCTTTCAGCTCTGTTTTTTATCTTTTTAGAGTTCTTCTTCTTCTTTACCTGGTTCCAATTTTTAGCATGTTAGAAACAGTTCTTTTTTTCTCTTTGGCTCAAGTTTTGGTCTGATTAGAGCCATTTCATCAAACTTAAAGGTTCAGGATTTAAGCTTGTTTGAACCTCTATTTTTCTATCTTAATCTAGTCTACTGATAAGCCAAGATTAAACAATTTGGAAAATCTAATTCACTAACCTATCAACAGTAAATTGAAATCTATCTAGTCATGTTTAGGCCGTGTGACTAAATAACAGTTCTCTCTTTTAGTAGTGGCATTTAAGCTTGCACACTTTCATATTTTTCTTTTCTTTTTTGGTATGGGGCTGTACCTTTCTGCCCTCTTTTCTCTTTTTTTCTATTGTTTTTTTATTTTTTATTTTTTCAAATTCAAAAGAAGTGTTATACACAATGAACAAAAATCTTTGAAACTAAAATACCAGTTAACAGAAAAAATGTTTGAGCATCCTGCCATTGACAGGACCTCCAAAATATTCAGCTCCATCCAATTATTGCAGAAAGAATGCATTGTTTCCAATAGCAGATTGAATAAGATAAGGACCTTGCCATAAATTATCAAATTTTCCATGTTTGCCCTTATCTTCTCTCCTTGAATCCCATTTCAATACTTTGTCACCAATTTTAAAATCACTTGCCTTGGTTCTTTTTTAAAATATTTTCTTGATGTTTTCTTGTAGTTGTTGTGCTTTGATGTATACTTCTTCTCTGGTTTGTTGTAGATGTATAGTCTGGTTTATTCTTCTTGTCATATCATCATCTTCAGATTGTACTTCTTGGATCAGTTTCATGAATGACACTCCCAAACTGGTTGAAAATATTGCATCTGTTCCATAAACTAGCTGGTAAGGAGACATCCCAATTGAATTTTTAACTGTCAATCTGTCTAGCCATAATGCATGTACTAGCTTACTGTGCCATGATTTTTTGTTATCTTCCAGCAAATTCTTGATTATGTTCACCAAAATTTTATTTGAGGATTTTTCCAACCCATTACCTTGAGGGTAATAAGCTGTAGAATGACCCAATATAATCTGATATTTATGACATAATTCCACCATCTTTTTAGACCCAAATGCAACAACATTGTCAGTTATGATCTTTCTAGGACATCCAAATCTAGACAATGTGGTTTTCAAGGAATGAAATGATAACTGAGTCAGTGGCATTCCTAGAAGGGATGGCTTCTATCCATTTGGTAAAATAGTCTGTTACTGTGAGGATCCATTTGTGTTGAGCAGATGAGGCAGGATGGATTTCCCCAATGAAGTCTAGACCCCACTGCTGAAAAGGAGCTTCAACAGTGATTGGTTGCATAGGTAAGGGAAACAACTTTCTTTTGCCTTCAAAGATTTGGCATTTGTGATAGGCAATAATCATTTTGTGGATATCTTGAAAGAGGGTGGGCCAATAGTAACCAAATCTAAGGATTTTGTTAGCAGTTGACTTCCAGTAGAGGTGGCCTCCACATTCTCCTTCATGAAACTCGTGCTTGATCTTATCTGCGTCATTCTCAGGAAAACATTTAAGAAACAATCCACTAGCATTTTTCCAATATAAACATTTATTCAAAATGCAGTAATTTACAGCTTTCAACTTTAAAAACCTTGCCTTTGTTTTAGACAAACCAGGAGGGACATTTAGGTTGAGCAACACATACAAAATATTAGCATAACAAGATGAATTCAGAAAATGATCTTCAATAATTGGAGTTGTCAACTCCTCTTGTTCATCTAATGCATTAAACATGTTTATATCAAGAGCTTGAAAGTTGGATTCAGCCATAAGTTTGCTAGTCCTTGACCTTTTATGAGCTTAGTGGGCTTGATTTCTAAGTCATATTCTAAAATTACAACAATCCACTTTCCTCTTTTTCCATCTGGATCTTGGGTCAATATGTCCTTTACAACTGAATGAGGCACAAATGCTATGATGTGGGAATGTAAAATGTAAACTCTGAAGTCTTTTAAAGCTTTAACCAAGAGAAAGGCTTGTTTTTCCATTATGTTGTACTTTAGAGGTGCATATATTAATGCCTTGCTGAAAAATGTAATTGGCTGCTCTTGTCCCTTCAAGTTTTTTTATAGTAGGACAACAACTACTGTATGTTCTGATGCAAATGAAAATATGAAGAAATCTTTTGTAAAATCAGGACTGATAAGAACTGGTGTTTTGGTAAGTGCTTGTTTTACCAGCTCAAATGATTTCTTTGCTTCTAAGGTCAATTTAACTCCTTCTTCTCTCTTAAGCATATTTGTCATGATTCTAAGGAGTTCAGCTAGATTGGGTATGAACCTTCTCAAGAAATTAATCTTCCCAATGAAAGATTTAAGTTCCTTGATGTTTCTAGGATGGTTGATTTGCAATATACCATCGATCCTCTTTGGGTCTATCCTTATTCCCTCTTCAGATATGATATGTCCAAGAAGTTTACCTTCTTGGAGACCGAACAATGTTTTCTTTGGATTTAAGGACAACCCATATTTTCTGCATTTCTCAAAGACTTTTCTCAAGTGTATTAGGTGATCTTCATATCTTTTTGAATATACAGTTATATCATCTAATTAAATCACTATGAAGTAACCTATTTCTTCTGAGAATTCTATATCCATGGCTCTCTGAAATGTGGCACCAAAATTCATTAAACCAAAGGGCATTTTCAAATACATAAAAGAACCCCAAGGAGTAGTAAAGGCTGTTTTAAGTTGATCATCAAGATGTACCAATATCTGATTGTAACCTGAGAAGCCATCTAGCAAAAAAATTCTTCTAGAACCAACTACCCTTTGTAAGATATGATCCATTTTGGGCAAGGGGTAGTTTTCCTTTAATGAGACTTTGTTTAAGTTTCTAAAGTCAATGCAAAGCCTTATCTCTCCTATTTTCTTTCTAACAGATACAATATTAGACACCCACTCTGAGTATCTAACAGGGACTATAATTCCAGCATCATACATTTTTCTAATTTCTTTCTCTACCAGAGGTAATTGGACAGGGTTGATTCTGTGCAATTTTTGTTTAAAAGACTTCTGGTTTTCTTTGAGGGGTATCTTAAGCTGGATTATTTCTGTATCATATGATTTCAGGTCTTCATAACTCCATGCAAATACATCAGAAAATTATTTAAACAACTTAATGTATTTCAGTTTAATGTGAGCTGGCAGTGTTTTAGACAACTTGATCATTTTAGGCTTGTGTTCATTGCCTATGTTGCATTCTTCCACTTCAGCTTCAATAGGTTCTAGTTTTGGCTTTTTGGCAACGTCATTTAAGTCAAACAATTCTTCTAATGGGACCAGTCCTTTTGGCAAGCTTTAATTTTTAGATTGCAGCACTTCTAAGTCTTCTTTTTCTAAATTTGCACTATTTTTTGCTGTATGTTTGGGTCTATTAATTAACAAATTTATTTCAGAAATCTCAGGAGACTTTTCTTCTTCAAAAAGTGGGTTTTCTTCAGTAGGACAGTCTTGTTCATACTCTGAATATGAGTTTGGTGTTTCAAATTCATTTTTGGACTGTAGGAAGTCTTATACTTGTTTATGTCCTTTAAAAACTTGCCAATATTTTTCATTATCCAGGACAACTGGTCTATATTTGACTTGAATGGTGTATTGTTTGCTTTCATAAGGTCTTAGACAAGTACTAGAAGCAAAAGCTAATCCATTGGCAAGAATGCTTTGGTTCCTTGGGACAAAGGTAAGTTGGAATTCAGCAAAATTTTTTAACAAGTCCATGGCATCATCTCTATAGGCTTTAAGTTTGAGATGTTTAGCAGTGTATTTCCCATTTACTTGCCTAATTATCAATTCTGAATCCCCATGAATTGTTTTTCTTTTGGCCCCTAATTTTTTCAATAAATTCAGGCCTAAAAGGAGAGCTTCATACTCTGCTATGTTATTTGTGCATTGGAAGTTTAATCTATAGGAATGACCCTCAACATGATTGTTTTCAGTGTTATGCACCCATATGCCTGCTCTTGCGCCGGTTTTAGAGCAAGATCCATCAGAGCTCATACTCCAAAGAGGACTGTTTTCAGATTTGTCATTCATTTCATTGCTGTCCTCTCTATTTTGTTTGCCTAATCTGTCACTGTGTTGTTCCTGTAGTTATGTACTATGTTGAATTTTGTTTTGTTCCTCAGGGTTTTCAATGTTTTGAGGATTTTTTCTTTGATGTCATTGATTGGTACTATGTTTATGACTATTTCGGACCTCAAGACCTTTAATTTGTCTGCTGTGATTTTCTGAATTAGAAAACTATCTTTTAGTTTTCTCCTCGTTTTCCTCTTCATCTATGGCTGCCACTATGTTTGGATGTGGAGTGACCACTATATTGGCTGATGTTTCATTGACTAACTCTCGCTCATTAGGAATCTCATCATTGTAAAGAATGAATGAGTCAAGGTTATTATGTATATAATAGAGAGGGGAGTTTTCTGGTCTTTCTTGGTTACTCACCATGTATTTTATGTGTGTTTCCCTATAGAGTCTTCTTGGTTGACTGAAGATAGGGATGGTGGCATAAGTCATATCCATCTGCATAGTGCCTTGCAACTTAGCACCCCATGATCTTGAAAGAAGCATGCCATATTTGGGGGGTATATCAGCCACTACAATGTCCATTACTAAGCTTTTGGATGGGATTTGAGCTAAGTTAACATAGAGATCCTTTATAAGGCCTGGGGATCTCACTCTGCTTGAATCATAGGAATATAAATCTTTATAAGGTCTAGTTACCTCAAGGCCTAATTTTTCCATTATTACTTTGGGCATGAGGTTATGTTATGATCCTGAATCAAGCATGGCATTGTGCAAAATATTATCATGGATGTTCAAACTGATGTAGAATGGAGGGGTAGTTTCTTCTTGAAATTTTCCTTCAATTTTAGGAACAAACAGAAGCTGTGGTGTATCATCATTCAAGTTAATAGTATCATGAATATATTCTATGTTCAGAGCTTTCAAAACTTGACATCTATATACATTTTGAGTGACTAACTCAGTGAGTGGGATAGAGATTTTGATTTTGGCAATTTCACTCTCTAGGCTAAAAGGAATCTAGTTTTTCAAACTGTTTGATTCAACATTTTTAGTCACTGATTCATCAACAAAATCAACTTGCTGATTTCTACTATTTACAATAGTCAAAATGGTTTTTTCAGGAGCATTAGCTGAAATGCTAGTGCTGCTAGGGTCACCACTCTTTTTTTCATTGATTTGGGTGTTTCTTCCCTTGTTTGGATCAAAACTTTCAACCATTGTCTTATGATTTTCTGCTGTCTTTTTGGGAGTATTTACAGGGCTGTTTTTGGCAGAATTGTCAGAAGTTTTCTTTTTGGGAGTTTCTGGGTTTTTTTTACTTCTTAATTCATATTGTTTAGGCGCTCCTATGATGGCATTTTCAAGGTCTTGTTCATAGTATTCAGTTTCTTGTCTTATATCATCATAGGGTGTATATAGACCTTGTTTTCTTTCATGGAGGAAATCAGAATCCTCATTGCTTACTCCCAACATGTTTATGTTATCATCCTTTGTTTGTTCATTTGTTTCTCCATCCTCATTAACATAATTTTTTGAAAAGGAGGTCTGATCTGTTGATCAACATCTCTTTGTTTGTTCTGAGGTTGATTTCTTCTAAAGTTTTGATTTTTATTTTGGGACTAGTTTCTATTTTGAGGTGTTGATTGATTTTCTCTAGATTGTGCTCTTTCATAAATGCTCATCCTCTTCATCATCTCCTCCATCATCCTTTCCATTTTTGAGTCAGATGTGGAAGGTGCAGCTTCATCCCTATATGATACCCTCTTCTCAGTCTTAATTCTAGCTCTCTTTTCAATCAGAATTGCTTCCACACTAAGAGCTCCCTTCTGCATGTCTTCTAAAGTTAAGGGATCCCTTTCTCTTAGATCATAGGCCATTTCGGGATCAAATCCTTCAGGGAATTTGGCCAAAGCTGAGCCTTGTGGAGGTTTCAAATCTGGGGGTAGTGCGTTATAAACACTATTAAATCTAGTGCAATAATCTTGAACACTTTCCCCAGTGTTTCTCTTGAGGTTGTTGTAATCTGAAAGTATTTGGAGAGGGTTCTTCCTAATTTTCCATTTTTTTATGAATGTTTGATGGAAAGCTTGGAGATAATTAATATTATTAGGGGTTAAGTTTTTGAACCATTTTCTTGCTTCTCCCCCTAAACTTTGAGAAAATAATCTGAGTTTAACAGTTTCATCATCTATCTCATTTTTATCAAAATAGTCATTCATCTTGTCCACATGTAGTTGAGCAGTAATAGAACCACTTGCATCATATAATGGAATCTTGGACTGATAGTCCTGTGGCAAATTTAATAAAGGTAAAGGAAGGACTAGAGGAGCATACCATGCTGCCATGATAGGAGTTTGTGGAAAAATTGGGGGGTTTACAAGTGGAGGGTTTATGAAAGGTGGGGGAGGATGGAATGGAGTAGTTTGAACAGTGGATGTATGGATAACAGAAGTACCTGGACCAGAAAAATACTGTTGAGTAGATCTAGGATGAGAGAAACCAAAGCTATGAATGAAATGCAGATCAGGTGGGGTGGTTTCTCTGCTATTAATATGTGCACCACTATGTTGGGGTGAGTGTGGAGGCTCAAAGTCTATCTGATCTATATCACTAACTGACTTAGTTCTGGATGGGTTTCTTATGAATGGTAAGTCAACTTGTGTATCTTGTAGAGCTGAGAGATTTTTAGGGACATAGTTAGCCCTATGAATTGGTCTGACAACAGTTGAAGTCTTGGATTTAGGAGATTTCCTAAGGACACTTTCTGGATTATCAACTATCTTAGGAAGATTTGGGCCAGGATAGGCTCTAGCATAAATTCTTCTAGAAGCCACTATGTGGTGTTTTTAGACCTAATGATGAGAAAAGTTCAGCCAAGTATGGCAGTCTTTTAAAGGCTAACTAATATTTTTGAAAGAAAACTCAAACCTCAAAGTCTTCTTAACTGGGTTTGAATGATGTTTGAAGGATGAAAGAATTTCCCCGTGAGGTCTTAGGAAAAACCAGTGGGGTCAGCAGGCCAAATGAATACCAATGGAGTCGCCAGGTGAAGGATTTTTACTTGTTTTCAAGGTTTGATTGTTGTTCACCTTCAACAAACAATAATAACCAGTCTTGGTGACACTTGTCTCATTTAGAAATAAGGGTTAGTTGAGTTGTGAAGTTATCTATTACTCAATATTCTCCCCAGTATGGTCGCCACTATGTTAGGGCTCCCGTAGTTTGCAATATTGGCAAGAACAAACACTGCAAGGCCTACATTAGAACCACTTTGGAATCCTAGGATCTAGCCCTCCTGGATTCAGAGAGGGATCTCTCTATATAAGTGTTTTCAAAAGATATGATATTAGGTTAGTTATGAAGTACAAGGGGTTTGTTTGTTTTTGGTTGGGATGGATATTATCAAAATGAAGGAAGTCCTTTGAAGGGTAAAGGTGTGAGTGAGTTGAAATAATGGTTCAACTGATAGGATAGGTAAGAGACAATATCAATCCATTGGGCTATGGAGTCACAAAAGGATTTAATTGCACAACAAGTTTTAAGAGTGGTCCATGGGGCAAGTCATCTATATCAAAAGATCTCTTTAAGTTGATTTTGTGATATGGAACATTAAGAAGTGTGGTGAAAGAAGAAAACATATAAGAAAACAAAGGGTAGCTTAAGATCAAGTAAGGACTTTTAACCTAGCTAGCTTTCAGCATACTCTCAAAAGAAAACATTCAAGATAAAACAAAGAATATCCTAAGATCAAGTAAGGACTTTTAACCTAGCCTGCTTCTAGCATATTCTCAAAGGAAAACATTCAAGATGAACATAAAAAGTATCCTAAGATCAGGTAAGGACTTTGAACCTAGCTTGCTTTTGACATACTCTTAAGGGATATTTTCAAAGAAACTGCTGGAGATAAAGTAAAGGACAGGGCTAACCATAGACTTCTCTAGTTCAACTTTACTTAGCAGAATTTTCAAGAACTTTCAAAGACAATATCTCAAATTGTACTCAGGAAACATGGGCTCACCAACACTTCACTGGTTATACTCTATTGAATTATCCTCAAAACACAATTAGAAGAAAACATAAAAATAAATCTTATTAGTGAGATTTAGGGTAATTTCAGGAGTAAATCCTAATCTACACTTGCTATTATTTATCAGAGAAAGTGGGCAGTATGAAAAACATAAGAAAAACAACAATTACAGTAAGAAAAACATCACCATTGACATAGACCAGGATCCCATAAATTAGCTTGTATATTTGATGTTCAAACTAGTTGCAATCTTCAAGTCCAGTAGGTCTTAACATCTTCAAAATTCTCTTCTTAGCCTATCTTTCTTCAAAAAATAACAGAGCTTCAACAACCTCAACAACTATTTACATTCAATAAGTATTCAACCCACAACAATACTAGGCTCCTCATATGATATATATAGGTAAATTGAGGAGGTAGAGTGAAAGGAAGGTCTAACTATTCAATTAATACAGAGTAAATGCTTCTCGACCTTTGAGAGGCCTAATGGAGAAGATATCTAAGGTCTTAACTCTGCTAATTGTTTTTACATTAACTTTCATTCACTTTAGTCACTTTTGTTGACTTTTGAGGCTTTTGGTAGCTGGCAATTACTTTCTGAGTTGTCTTTGTAAAATATCTCTGACTGTGCATTCAATTTGTATTCTTTTGAGGAAAATAAACTTGTAGGTGGCATTTTGAGGATTTAATTTCCTCACTGATGTGGCAGTTGGAGGCTTCCTTTACTGATCTGTCTATTTTGTGGTTTTAAACACTAATTTTCCTTTGATTATGCTTTAAGGCTTTCTTTATCATCTTCAGGGCTTTTTTTTCCTTTCTGCTGACTGTTTTAACTTTTATTAATCTGTCTTTACACTGTGCTTTATCTATAAACTGTGGAATAAGCCTTTCACCTTCAACTTTATGCTTAATCCTTTTATCTTTAATCTCTGTTATTCTGTGTTTTCTTTTGTACATGTGGCTTCCAAGCACTGGAGGGCTTCAATACACGATCAGTGTTCATGAGGCACTGATCAAACCTTGGAACTCAAACCTTGGGTCCTTTTTCTTCGTGATTTTTCCCTGAGGATCCTCATCCTGGGCTTTGCCACTATATATTTGGCTGTGGGACGACCTGCATAATTTGCCGCCATTAAAACTACACTCAAACATAAAACATATTATGAAAACTTGCATTTATTGGATAAACTGCAATCAGAGGCTTCAGAATGGGTGTTGGAGTATTTGCAATACACAGTAGAGCGTGGGACCCGTGAACCTTCATATGACATATGTGCTGCATTAATATATATAAACCTTGAGTGAATTCTATAAGCTCGGGTATATGTAATTGGAAGAGCCGAAACTCTTTGTTGCATTAAGTCTAAGGTTTGAATAAAGAACATGGCTGGGAGCGGAAACATTAGATGAAATATGGAGCCCGAGAGGGTTGGACCCCCCCCATACATAAAATTCCGAGAATCATTACCCCAGCTGGAGGATACATTACAGACTGAAGCAGGAAAGTATACATATATATCTATGCAACGCTTTATATATGTGTAGCACCTTTTAAACAAGGGGCCAAAGTATATATATATATATATCTGTGTGTGTGTGTGTGTGTGTGTGTGAAGAACTCTATAGTTCAGGCCTAATACAAACAAGTCTTATACTATGGGACCCTCACCAATCGCATCGGAGAAAATTGGCAGCGGAACATGTAAACAAAAGGTTGCGATTGCGATTGAGTTCCGGACTCGATATGTTTAAACGATGACTTTCATATTTTTCTTGAGTTCCAGCCTAATCATATTGGCACATCAAAATGAACAGTGGTTTATCGCATCGGAGAAGCAGTAGAGCATAAGAACAACTCAATGGAAGTTGTGATTGCGATTAATCACAATTGGAAATATTTTAAAGGTGATACATCGCTTCGGCGCAGAGAAATGTACAGTAATTGATCGCATCGGAGGTGAAAGAGTATCGACAAACTGAAAGTTCCGATTGCGACTTAGCGATTGGATGAGAGCCGTTAGATTCACTAAGGGATGGATGGCAGAGATGATTCGACTGACTATATGGTGGGCCTTTGCTAATCGCATCAGCCGAAATCAAAAGACCAAATCGCAGGAGCATTGTGAATGTTGCGATTGCGATTAAAATAAACGAGCAGAGTATAGTTGATATGTGGGGGCCATCCAAAAGTTAAGAGTAATAATAGATTTGCTCCAAGTTAATTACTCCAAAGCTAAAGAGGAAAAGAAAGCACCGCGACATATATATATATATATATATATATATATATATATATATATATATATATATATATATATATTCAAATCGAAACGTACATATTTCCAATATGAGGATAGTAATGCATCGCATCAGAGAATAGAGTAAGTTCAGTGAGTGGGCCCGTAAGGGCTTTATAAGTATTAAAAAGTCTTATTATTTGTATAACGCCGAGAATTGAATTGCACAGTTACACGTATGCAGTAGTTACACCACGGCAGAGAATAGGAGAGCTAGCAGAGTTGAAAAAAAAAGGACAAAACACAGTCACAGAAAAGACAAGCGCAGTGAACCAAGAGGCTGAATGAGTGAGCTGGAGTTCTCATTGTGATTAAATGTAAATGGTTTACTTGATTTATATTGTTTGTGATGCATTGGCCAGTCTCCGGAAGAAAACAAAACTCCCACTGTAATGTTAAAATTAGCACATACAACTATATTTTTCTGAGTGAGCTGGAAGAGAAATGAGAAGATAGAAGACAAAGAGGTATGGCTATTCATTTTGAATTCCCTGAGGAATACAGACAGTCATAAGAAAATCTCTATAAATAATATCATCTTGATATGCATAGAGTGGTTAGAGAGAGTGAGGTTAGAGAATGTAGAGTATGAAGAATTGAGGCAAAGAAGATAAGAAGAAGGAGGAGCAGAAAGAGATGCTATAAGACAGATTTGAAGACTGGAGGACAACACAAAAAGAAGGTACAGAACATAGCTGATATCCAAGGTAAATCAACAAATTTTTTCTTTTGAAAGAGTGAGGAAGTTGGAGCTTCCCTATCAAGTTGTAGCTGACTGAGGTTGAAGCCTCCTGTAGGTTGGTGCCTGCAGAAAATTGATGGGAGTTGGAGCTTCCTTGCATGTTGTAGCTTGCAGAATTGAGGTTGGAGCCTCCTCTGGGTTGGTGCCTACAGAATATCAGTGGTGAGAGGGAGTTGGAGCTTGCCTTTGCATCACAACAATAATAAGATGTGGTTTTCTCCCTTTATGGGTTTCCACTTATATCTGGTGTCCCTGTACATGATGTTTATGTGTTGATATGGTTTATATCATCTGCTTAACACTTGTTGCTGTTAAATTACACTAATGCTTTACGCTCACATTCTATGATTACTCACATATTAAGTTGAACATGAAATGAAAGTGTAAATAAGTTTTAATAACAAGTTTTAAAATTCCATGTATGTGTAAACTGATTCACCCCCCCCCTCTCAGTTTAACTAAGGGTTCAACACAGAAATGGAACAATTCTTCATCAACATATACAAATGAAATCAACTACAACTATATTTTTCTGAGTGAGCTGGAAGAGAAATGAAAAGACAGAAGACAAAGAGGTATGGCTATTCATTTCAAATTCCCTGAGGAATACAGACAGTCATAAGAAAATCTCTATAAATAATATCATCTTGATATGCATAGACTGGTTAGAGAGAGTGAGGTTAGAGAATGTAGAGTATGAAGAATTGAGGCATAGAAGATAAGAAGAAGGAGGAGTAGAAAGAGATGCTATAAGACAGATTTGAAGACTAGAGGACAGCACAAAAAGAAGGTATAGAACAGAGCTGATATCCAAGGTAAATCAGCAAATTTTTTCTTTTGAAAGAGTGAGGAAGTTGGAGCTTCCCTATCAAGTTGTAGCTTGATAAATGTAAATTGTAGCTGACTGAGGTTGAAGCCTCCTGTAGGTTGTTGCCTGTAGAAATTTGATGGGAGTTGGAGCTTCCTTGCAAGTTGTAGCTTGCAAAATTGAGGTTGGAGCCTCCTCTGGGTTGGTGCCTACAAAAAATCAGTGGTGAGAGGGAGTTGGAGCTTGTCTTTGCATCACAACAATAATAAGATGTGGTTTTCTCCCTTTATGGTTTTCCACTTATATCTGGTGTCCCTGTACATGATGTTTATGTGTTGATATGGTTTATATCATCTTCTTAATACTTGTTGCTATTAAATTACGCTAATGATTGCTGCTCACATTCTATGATTACTCACATATTAAGTTGAACATGAAATGAAAGTGTAAATAAGTTTTAATAACAAGTTTTAAAAGTCCATGTATGTGTTAAACTGATTTACCCCCCCCTCTCAGCTTAACTAAGGGTTCAACACAGAAATGGAATAGTTCTTCATCAACATATACAAATGAAATCAACTACAACTATATTTTTCTGAGTGAGATGGAAGAGAAATGAGAAGATAGAAGAAAAAGAGGTATGGCTATTCATTTCGAATTCCCTGAGGAATACAGATAGTCATAAAAAAATATCTATAAATAATATCATCTTGATATGCATAAAGTGGTTAGAGAGGGTGAGGTTAGAGAATGTAGAGTATGAAGAATTGAGGCAGAGAAGATAAGAATAAGGAGGAGCAGAAAGAGATGCTATAAGACAGATTTGAAGACTGGAGGACAGCACAAAAAGAAGGTACAGAACATAGCTGATATCCAAGGTAAATCAACAAATTTTTTCTTTTGAAAGAGTGAGGAAGTTGGAGCTTCCCTAGTAAGTTGTAGCTTGATAAATGTCAGTTGTAGCTGACTGAGGTTGAAGCCTCCTGTAGGTTGGTGCCTGCAGAAAATTGATGGGAGTTGGAGCTTCCTTGCATGTTGTAGCTTGCAGAATTGAGGTTGGAGCCTCCTGTGGGTTGGTGCCTACAGAAAATCAGTGGTGAGAGGGAGTTGGAGCTTGACTTTGCATCACAACAATAATAAGATGTGGTTTTATCCCTTTATGGGTTTCCACTTATATCTGGTGTCCTTGTACATGATGTTTATGTGTTGATATGGTTTATATCATCTACTTAATACTTGTTGCTGTTACATTACACTAATGCTTGCTGCTCACATTCTATGATTACTCACATATTAAGTTGAACATGAAATGAAAGTGTAAATAAGTTTTAATAACAAGTTTTAAAAGTCCATGTATGTGTTAAAATGATTCACCTCCCCTCTCAGTTTAACTAAGGGTTCAACACAGAAATGGAACAGTTCTTCATCAACATATACAAATGAAATCAACTACAAATCTCCTTTGCCTCTGTTTCCTCTGATGTCTCTACTGCCTCTCCAGATCTCAAATCCACTGACCCTTCTAAAACTGCCTCAGCTTCATGTCTCATGCTCTCTTTGCCTTGTTTCCGTTTCAAGTGCTACTCCATGTCATTTCCTTTGCCATCAATGACAACATTTCCAACAGTCTCGCCCTTTGGCATTGATGGCAACACATATTATACTTACCTTTCAGAAGACCCTTATTGCTTTTCCTCCCCTTTGACATCAATGGCAAAGAGTTTCTCATTTCCTAGTGTGCATTCTATCTCTTCATTTCCTCTCTTTGAGTTATTTTTAGGCTTTATTCTTCTGACTTTGTACCCTGCTGCTCCAAACTGGTGGACACGAGTTGTTGAGAGAACACTTTTGAGAATATTTGAACTTGTCTATACATAGGTGATGACAACCACATATAATCAGACCTGTATGATCAGGGATGCATCATTGGATCAATAATTAAGGATTGTGAAAGCTACATGTGACATATCAAGCTTGTGTCAGCTATACTTTTGTCTATATTATAATCTTCATCTAAAATCCATATCTATTGAGGAAGTTGTAGTTGGAGTATGTCTTCTTCCGCAATACACATCTACAATACCACAACTGTTCAATTATGATAATGATGTCAATATATCTTTTATAGCTATGATTCAGTTTTCTTGCCTGTTGGTGATGATATGGGCTAGGATGCTGATAATGATATTACAGTTAATAGTTGAAATGTCCTTGTTGCTGTTGTGACCAATGAATCAAACCAAAGTTTACAACTTATTGTGAGATTAGGTGATCTTTCAATTTAAGAGACCAAATACCAACTTTACTACTTGCACACTGCACTTTCAAGAACAAACCCTTGAGGCTAGACACATTCAATGTATTAGTGAAACTCACTTATCAAACATGCAATTTTCTTCATGACATAAGGAGGTATGTATGTCAATGGTCAATTTCTCTTTACTGATCAACTAGTCCTTCATACTTCAGATATTTTAACTGTTCTATCATGATGATCTTCCACACAACTTAAAGTTGTTTGATTGAAGTCTCAGCAACCAGACTTCACACAGTTTATGAATAATCTTAAGTCAGAGGCCTTGAAGATATATATAAGTGATGAATTACGGAAGGCATTCAATTATATAGAAAAATATATTGCTTCAATGCTCAATATAATGTTTTAAGAGTAAAAAAAAACACTGATCCTTTAGCCTTTTCATTGACTCTTTTATGCTGGATGTACTCTTGCCATAATCCTTTGATCCTGAGGACCTGTACCTTACTGCTACTCCATGATAACGCTTTATATTCTATTGATAGGCATGCTGCTTGTACCAAGTACCAATTGATATTACCTTGATAAAATATGCAGAGATTTCACTTTAGCTTGCACATGAACCCATAGTTTCTACTATTGATCTTTTCATGCATTCCTCCAAGTGGACCTTTTGAAAGATGTAATAAACTGATGATAGGCAATTTTCTTACTCATCCTTCTTAATGTGATTCATTTTTAATTCTAGTAGTATGATGCACATTGTGATCATCACTTTAATGTGCTGAAGTCTTCTTAGCTTACATGTTCATTGCTAAAGTTTCCTCTATCATCATGGTTGCTTGCTTATTTTTCTCCTTATATCACCTTGCTGGCTATTGTGTGTTTCAGATGATATTTTTCCTCTATAGATCTCCGTTAGAGGAATTTACTTTCCCTTCCTAATCTCATAGCTGTTCTCATTACATGGAGCTCTTCTCATACTACTTTCATGGGGTCTATTTATGAACTGCTCTCCCCCTGGGATGTTGCTTCATATTTGTCACTGTTTGGATATTTGTTTTGTTTTCTAGAGCAGCTCCCCCTGAGACTATGCTAGATTCATTATATTATTGAGATAATAGGCTCCCATTTTCTCTTTTCCTTCCATAATCTATTGGGGTTCATCATAATTTCTGTACTCCTTTTTGATTCATAGTTTTGTTTGATTGGATTGGATTTCATCATCTGTCTGGAGTTCTTTAATATATATGGTAGTTTACAGTCCTTTGCTTTGTGACCAAGTTTGAGGCATACATAACATATTATTTTATCAAAGTACATTTGAGCTGGAGTATAATATTTTGTTCCCCTCTTTGAACATAATTTACAATCAACAAGTTTATGTCCAAAATTATTGCATGCATAACAATAGCCATGGAAATGATTTGTGTACCTGGTGAAAGATTGTCTTTTCCCTTTGCTTGCTTAAGGTGTTCTTTTCATTTGATGCATCTTTTGCTGGTTAACATTGATTCTCTTTGTCTTACATTGTGTTGCATCAGGTCCTTGTTTGTGGCAGGAGAAACAAGTGATAATTCTCATAGGAGGAAAGAACCTTCTTTGACATCTTCCAAATTTATTCAGTTCATCCTCATGAGTGTATGAGCCTTTTTCCGCTGACTGTTTCATCCTCTCATTCTCTGTCCTTTCATGTTGCTGCTTGATTCTATTTGTTTCTTTGCAACTCATGTTCTTGCTGGCTTCTACTACTGTAGGAATATTTTGAGTTGCTTCATTGTCCTTTACAAATTTTACAAAAATGATATTCTTGTTATCTTCTGCTTTGGACTTACTGGTTTCTCCTACATATCCTATGCCAACCTTTATGAGAGGTGATCTTTGAGCATTTAGCATCTTTTCCAATTGTCCAGTGCTTTTCATTAGAGGTGTATTCATTAATAGTTCTCTTTGGGCTTTTTCTAAATTCTTTCTTAGGCTCACTACTTCTTCTTCCAATCTTTCAAATTCTTGACTTTTCTCTCTCATTTGTTGCAGCAGAGTGTCTTCTACTTTCTTTGCTTCTTCAAGCTATGTCTTCAGGCCAATAATTTATTTCCTATCTTCATATTCTTTCTCATCACATATTTGCACCAAAGTCTTCAGGTCTTTGTTTTCATTCTTCAATCTTTTTATTTCAGTCAAGGCTGAGTCAAGTTTGGCTTTTTCCTCAGCTGCAATTTCTTCATGGTTCTTACTTCCATTCATACTAACAGGTACCTCATTTGATTGAACATTTTCCTGTTGACATGAATTTTTCTTCTTCTTAAGTCTCTTCTCCTTCTTGACAATGCAGTCCTTAGAGTCTACTCCATGCATGAAATGCAATATGTCCCAGATTTCTTTTGCAGAGGTTAAATCCATTATTACCTCAAGATCCTTGTTATGAAGATTGTTGTATATCACAAGTTTTGCCTTGGAATTCCTCTGTTGTTCTTGCACCGTGGTAGAGTCTGTCCAATAACCATCACATACAATTTTCCATACCTCAGGTTCATAAGCCAATAATCTTGTTTTAACCTTATCTCTCCATTCAGGAAAGTTTGTTGTATTTAACACAGGTACATTTTGATAGTCCATGACTCAACCAGATCTCCTTCAAGCTATTAGGCTTGCACCAAAGGAACCAGCTTTGATACCAATTGTTGAACTCTTAGTTAAACTGAGAGGGGGGGGGGGGTGAATCAGTTTAACACATACATGGACTTTTAAAACTTGTTATTAAAACTTATTTACACTATCATTTCATGTTCAACTTAATATGTGAGTAATCATAGAATGTGAGCAGCAAGCATTAGTGTAATGTAACAACAACAAGTATTAAGCAGATGATATAAACCATATCAACACATAAACATCATGCACAGGGACACCAGATATAAGTGGAAACCCATAAAGGGAGAAAACCACATCTTATTATTGTTGTGATGCAAAGGCAAGCTCCAACTCCCTCTCACCACTGATTTTCTGTAGGCACCAACCTACAGGAGGCTCCAACCTCAATTCTACAAGCTACAACTTGCAAGGAAGCTCCAACTCCCATCAATTTTCTGCAGGCACCAACCTACAGGAGGCTTCAACCTCAGTCAGCTACAACTGAAATTTATCAAGCTACAACTTGATAGGGAAGCTCCAACTTCCTCACTCTTTCAAAAGAAAAAATTTGCTGATTTACCTTGGATATCATCTCTGTTCTGTACCTTCTTTTTGTGTTGTCCTCCAGTCTTCAAATCTGTCTTATAGCATCTCTTTCTGCTCCTCCTTCTTCTTATCTTCTCTGCCTCAATTCTTCATACTCTACATTCTCTAACCTCACTCTCTCTAACCACTCTATGCATATCAAGATGATATTATTTATAGAGATTTTCTTATGACTGTCTATATTCCTCAGGGAATTCGAAATGAATAGCCATACCTCTTTGTCTTCTGTCTTCTCATTTCTCTTCCAGCTCACTCAGAAAAATATAGCTGTATGTGCTAATTTTAACATTACAGTGGGAATTTTGTTTTCTTCCGGAGACTTTCCAATGCATCACAAAAAATATAAATCAAGTAAACCATTTACATTTAATCACAATGAGAACTCCAGCTCACTCATTCTGCCTCTTGGTTCACTACGCTTGTCTTTTCTGTGACTGTGTTTTGTCCTTTTTTTTTTCAGCTCTGCTAGCTTTCCTGTTCTCTGCTGTGGTGTAATTGCTGCATACGTGTAACTGTGCAATTAAATTCTCGGCATTATACAAATAATAAGACTTTTTAATACTTAGAAAGCCCTTACGGGCCCACTTGATGAACTTGCTCTATTCTCCAATGCGATGCATTACTGTCCTCATATTGGAAATATGTGCGTATCACTTTGCATATATATATATATATATATATATATATATGTGCCGCGGTGCTTTCTTTTCCTCTTTAGATTTGGAGTAATTAACTTGGATAAAATATGTTATTACTCTTAACTTTTGGATGGACCCCACATATCAGCTATACTCTGCTCGTTTATTTTAATCGCAATAGCAACATTCACAATGCTCCTGCGATTTGGTCTTTTGATTTCAGCCGATGCGATTAGTAAAGGCCCACCATATAGTCAGTTGAATCATCTCCACCGTCCATCCCTTAGTGAATCTAAGGGCTCTCATCCAATCGCTAAATCGCAATCGGAACTTTCAGTTTGTCGATACTCTTTCACCTCCGATGCAATCAATTACTGTACATTTCTCTGCGCCGAAGCGATGTATCACCTTTCAAATATTTCCGATTGCGATTAATCGCAATCGCGACTTCCATTTATTTGTTCTGATGCTCTACTGCTTCTTCGATGCGATCAACCACTGTTAATTTTGATGTGCCGATGTGATTAGGCCGGAACTCAAGCAAAATATGAAAGTCATCGTTTAAACATATCGGGTCCAGAACTTAATCACAATCGCAACCTTTTGTTTACATGTTCCGCTGCCAAGTTTCTCTGATGCGATTGGTGAGGGTCCCACAGTATAAGACTTGTTTGTATTAGGCCTAAACTATAGAGTTCTTCACACACACACACACACACACACACACACACACACACACACACACACACACACACACACACACACATATATGTACTTTGGCCCCTTGTTTAAAATGCGCTACACATATATAAAGCATTGCATAGATATATATGTATACTTTCTCGCTTCAGTCTGTAATGTATCCTCCAGCTGGGGTAATGATTCTTGAAATTTTATGTATGGGGGGGGTCCCACCCTCTCAGGCTCCATAGTTCATCTAATGTTTCCGCTCCCAGCCATGTTCTTTATTCAAATCTTTGACTTAATGCAACAAAGAGTTTCGGCTCTTCCAATTACATATACCCGAGCTTATAGCATTCACTCAAGGTTTATATATATTAATGCAGCACATATGTCATATGAAGGTTCACGGGTCCCACGCTCTACTGTTCACCCTCGTCAGTTAAGAGTATCCATGACTTCATTATCATATATATATATCAATACAATATTCTGGTCCTCGGCTAGATCTTCAAAGTTAATGGTATTCTATTCTCCTAATTGCCCTCTCTAGCTTCCTAACACTATGCAGCTCGGTGCAGGTCTCTATGCAGGTCATCGTTAAGAAATCAAGTAAAAAAACAAATCATTTGAGGCCTCCATGGGCCGTTCAAGGGATGATACATGTGATCTGTTTCAATAAACAATACAGAGTCTCTCTGAGCAATCACTCCACTCCTCTGGCTATCTGTCTTAATGACATTTTTTGATCTTACTGATCCAACTACTATGTTTTACTGCTTCATTCCTTTGTGCTTCCCTTCATTTTATAATAGTCCTTTGCCCCGGTTCACCTTCGTTCATGATCTATACATAGGTTCTGCCTCCTCTGGTTCTGCCTTTGCTGCTTGACCATTTTATTTAAACAGTTTCCATCTATGCTGTCTCCTTTACGCTATCTCTGTAAATAGACTCTCCCTCTGTTCTTCTCATGTTCCCTGTAAAGACCTACTATCTTCCCCTTTGCCTCTACTGCTGCCATTTTTCCATCTCTGCCTCTGCTGCCTCCTTTGCCGTCAATGACAATAATTCTAACAAGTTCAATGCTTCTTTATTATATATGATCAATAAGATATGAATCGGTTATGTCATTCTTCACAAGGGAACCACTCAATTCTTACAGTCATGTAAGCACATTCAAACATTCTAACTAAACGGAAACTATGCTTCAAATTGCAGAATAAGTTCTTCAGAAGCGCTTTCCATCAAACACACAATATAGACTCCATACCGATTTTTACACCCCCCTGTTCTTATCAACTCAACTGATAACCAAAGTCTATTTTCCTCAATGACACATGGGCTCAACCACAATTTTAATTTCATTTTGATTACACACAGAATTGACATATTTAACATCCATTCTTCATTTATTGCAGAGCCTCAAGATTAGACACACAGGGTTCCAATTCACAATATCCTACTACAATATTGCCATTAATCCATCATGGGTTCCAATACACACATTTCCACACATTTCCACACAGAAATGGAACAGTTATTCATCAAAATATAAAAATGAAATCAACTACAAATCTCCTTTGCCTCTGTTTCCTCTGATGTCTCTGCTGCCTCTCCAGATCTCAAATCCACCGACCCTTCTAAAACTGCCTCAGCTTCATGTCTCCTGCTCTCTTTGCCTTGTTGTTGTTTTAAGTGCTCCTCCTTTTTCATTTCCTTTGCCATCAATGACAACATTTCCAACAGGGAGATGTGCAGGGGAGGGGTTCCACAGGCGGAACTAGGAGAAAAATGGCAGA
Organism: Pinus albicaulis; assembly: GCA_034641835.2. NCBI lineage: Eukaryota > Viridiplantae > Streptophyta > Pinopsida > Pinales > Pinaceae > Pinus > Pinus albicaulis. The sequence continues at coordinate 521,870,323 of CM076581.1, forward strand.
AAATTTAAATATGGGCGCGAAAATGGAGAAGCGGTTTTGGAAAACCACAAATGGTTTTCGCGCAAGCAAAGGGTGGTAAGCGGTAATGAGCAGGGGGAACATGATACACGTTAATGGCTGACACATGGCTCCTGAAACCACCCATTTCGCGCTCGAGATGCACGTTTGGGAGGTTTGGTGAAATGGAGCGCAAAAAGGATTTGGGGGCGTTAGATCTTTGGGCTGAAGATCTATGGTTGTGGATGAGCGCGAGGGGAGATAAGATGGGTGGAGGAAATATATGGTGGGGCCGGGGTGACGTGGGGTAATTTGTCGCGTAGCTGGGAGGCTTGAGGTTGGGTAAAACAATGTGCGACATTGGATTATAGTGATAAAGGGTTATAATCACGGTAGGGGAGATTATATAAATGGAAAGAGGCAGAAGTGGGAGGGGAATTAATGTCCATTGGATGAATTGCAATCAACAGTGGAGATTGGAAGAAACACGATGAAAAAAACCCTAGCGCGGTCGGGTGGGACCGGCGATATTATAAAGGAAATTGAGTGATGGCCATTGGATTTGGATTAGATCGACGGTGGAGATCAAGTGTGAGGGGATGGAGGGTATGACAGGATCTCGTCGGCGGGGTGCCCCCGTAGTGAATGGGGAAATACTAGTCGTCGGATTGGGGAAAAAATCAACGGTGGAGACGGACTACAGGGGGACTGGGGAGTACGAGCCACTTTGGTTGGATGCCCCCACAGTGAACCTGAGCCGTTGATTTGGGAGGAATGGATGGTCCAGATTAAATCACAGAGATCGAAGAAAAAATGGTGGAAGAGGGGTCAAGGGGATGGTGAAAAAATGTTTTGAAACGAGGGCCGTTGATCTAAAATAGGATCAACGGTTAGGATTGAATTTGACAGATTGGCGATCGGAGGAGAAGAGGGTCTAGGAACAAAGGATTTTGGAATTTTCAATGTGCTGATGTGATGGAGGGGAGCGTAGACCGTCCGATCTAAGAGAGATCGACGGTCGGGATCTTATCAGTGGGGGATTGCGATGTGCCGATAGCCGTCAGATCTTGTGGAATGGACGGCTGTGATCTCATCGGAAGATCAGCCATCGGCGGAGTAAAGGGTCTGGGGACGAAGAATTCAGGATTGCTGAAGTGAGATGGTGATGGGGGCTTAAGACCTTTAGTTGATGGTCTCAGGCCTTGGTTTTATGGTGAAAAAGGGGCTAGGGGCTTTAAGCAAAAAACACTTAAGGCCTTATATTAAAAATGAAGGTTTTGGACTAAAAATGAAGGTTTTTTGAAGGATTTTGAAGATTATGATAAGGGGAAAAAGGGTTTTAAACCAGAATAAAGGGATTTTATCAGGTTTAAAGGGGATTTTGAGGGAAAATAAAGGGTAAAATGAGGAAAGTGGGGGGTTTTTGCAGAAGGATTTATGAAGGTGAAAAGATGGGGAAGTGGCCTAAAAACAGTCTCTTTTATAACAACAGGGCTACTTTGAAGGTTTTGAAGTGAAAATATCAGTGGAATGGATCTTTTGGACAAGGGACAACAAGGCTTCAAGACTCACAATTTTTCTTTAAAACTTGTTTCTTGAAGGCTAAAAGACCTGTTTTAGCCATCATTAGTTATGACAAAATTTTATTGATGGCTAACTAAACATACCAACAGATTAATATAAGACAAGCCAGAAATATATAATTGTGTTGGTGCGTTACGACGGTCAACAGGATGCTTCAACCAACAAAGTCTCAATATGGTTAGCCAACCAGCAATGTCACACAATCCTCTAGGACAACCAAACAATCAACTCAAAAGTCAACCCAAAAGTCAACGTTGTCAGTCAACGGTCAACGCAAACAAAAATAGCAGCTAGGCCAACGCTGAAAAGTCGAAGTCAATTTTTTTCCTTGGAAATAGTGCCACCAAATGCGGATTAGGGAAATCAATATTTTGGGAAATTTTTAGGTCTTTTTGACCAAATTCAACACTGGTCAAAGTTGTTGTAGAAACCCTAGCTGAAAATAGAAATCCGAAAACAATTTTCTTCCTTGCTTCACTTTCCCACGTGGAAGAAGAGAAGATACTCCAAGTGATCAAACCAATCCGATGAGGAGAGAGAGTGTGTGAGATGAGATGAGTGAAATGTCCTCCAAGGTTGACCTTATTTATATCCATCATTGAGGGTGTGTGACACATCTGCTGGGGCACAAAACCTTAAGGCCGACCTGCGCATATTTTGAATAGATTTAAAAATAAATTCAAAATAAATGTTCTTCTCATCGGATCAAGATGATCTTTAGATCGATCTTGCACCTCTTCGAAAGAGGAACCCATTAAAAATATTGGTATCTTCATCTGAGCATCACAACATGGAGTTTTTACCTAGTTGTCCAAAATTAACACTCCTTCTCAACTAGGGAGAACTCCATCCACCTGTGCAATCCAAACATTGTGCGTCATCCCGCCATAACTTGCTTTGCTGGCTTCTTTATTTCAGAACAGAAGCGGGTAAGTCACAAAGACATCATTCCTGGCTGACAGATTCAGCCCAAAGGTCCGAAACCTCTATAGGAATCACAAAGAGTCTTATACCAACCCGAAGTTGGTTTATCTGACCCGAAGTCAGTAGGAGGTCAGAAACGTCACTAGAATTGATCCCAGATCAAGTGGGTTGACTGTGCCATCCTAGATAGAGAGCACGACAATCTCTGATGCGTCCATCAATATTTTCTACTAGTCTCTAGATTTTCCCACCTCATTGGCCAAATGAGAGGTACTTCCCATGAGCCCTGAACTCAATGGGTAGGATGCACATGGGGCACAGATAATGAGAGGTGAATCAACTCAATCATCACAAAGGTGGGGCAGAACCACACCAACAAGGTTTGGCAAGCCTAGCCCTGTGGTTGCTTATAGCTTCAAGAAGCTATCCACAAAGCCTCCCAGAGCTCCCAGAGCTCATCGTCCAACATGACCCTCAGAATAGGGTCATTCCATGATACTAAGATTCTCATTGAAGGTTAGGAACTTGAACTTCCCCAGGGGCTTTGTGAGAATATCTGTGACCTGCTCATCAGTTCCTATATGATCGAGCCTTAGGGTGCCTCGCTGTACCATCTCCCGGATAAAGTGGTACCTGATATCAATATGGTTGGATCGATCGTGGAACATGAGATTATCGAACAATCGAATCCCACTCTGGTTATCACAGAGTATCACAGTGGTATCTAGCACATTCCCAAACAACTCACTGAAGAGCTTTCGCAACCAGACTGCTTCACAACAGGCCATACTCGCTGCAATGTATTCGGCCTCTGTGGTGCTCAAAGACACCAACTTTTTCTTCCTACTCATCCATGATATCGAAGCAGAACCAAGTGTGAAGCAACATCCTGATGTGCCCTTATGATCCACCACACTGCCAACCCAATCGAAATCAGTATATCCAAGGAGTGTCATGCTCCCGGCAGTGTATCTCAGCCCATGGTTTATCGTGCCCTGAAGATATCTCAGAAGATTCTTGGCACCAACCCAGTGAGTGTGATGAGGCTCAACCATATATTGACTCAAAGTGTTCACTGCAAAACATATGTTCGAACGGGTGTTCACTAAGAACATCAGGGCCCCTATGAGTTGACGATACTCAGTAGGATTTTCTAACACGGGCCCAACATTGCTGCCACTCAACTTCTTAAAGTTGAGTTCCATCGGTGTCGAAACAGACTTGCAATCCACCATACCAAATATTTCCAGAAGCTTCACAATGTATTTTTCTTGAGAAAGGAAAATATCGCTAGGTCTCTGCCAGACCTCCAGGCCTAGGAAGTATATCCAGGTTTTGTGGGAGAAGTCATCTATGAACATCATATAATAAGAACATCCTCCCAAGGATGTCACGGGCAGCATACCAGACAGATTATAATGTACTAATTGCAAGACATCAGATGTCTTTGTGATGCATGAGGGGAAAGGTCCCCTTGTATTCTTTCATTCGGCACAACCCTAACATACACCTTCATGATTATTTGAGAACTTGGGCATCCCCATCACCACCTTCCTTGCTTCGGGAAGGGCCTTGTAGTGAAGGTGTCCAAACCTTCTGTGCCATAGTTTAGTCTGTCAGATAGTATCACATGTCATCGCTCCTAATGGACTTCCTCCAACCTGGTAGAGTGTATCAACTCTAAACCCAATCGTGATAGCTTCCTTGAAGCTCTTCTTCCACATGCACACCTTTCCATCAATGAATGCCACATTGAAACCTTTTTCTTCCATGGTCGATATAGACACAAGGTTCTTCTTCAAATTAGGTACATAGAGTACATCCTGTAAGCGGAGGACTTGACCTTGAGACAAGTGGAGGGTCAAAGTCCCTATCCCTTTCACGGGATATGTGGCATTATCTCCAAGGATAATTTCCAGATTAGTATCCTTCTCAACTATATCAGAGAGTGCTTCCTTGAACCCAGTAATGTGCCTTGAGGCACCACTATCTATCAACCAGACATCCATAGTGTCAGGTGGAGATACATCAGAGAAGGTAGATACAATAATGAATTCATTTCTTTTATCAACAACATTTAATTCCTCATAGCTAGAGTTTCTTGACCTTTTGAAAGGTCGACCATTTATATTGGAGGGAGCCTTCCTCTTTCCCCTGAACCTGTTGTTCCTTTGATTTCCATTCCTCCAGTTGTTGTTGTTGTCATCACCATTGGGAGAATCCTTATTAAAAGGGCATTCTCTAGCATAGTGACCTAGCCTATGACAAGTGTAACACTTGCCCTTCTTTCCTTGGGCCCCTGCTCTTCCCTTGTTCTTTGGACCACCAAATTTCTTCTTTCTAGAATGAAAAATGTAGGCATCATTTCCTTCATTTTCATACTCCTTCATTTTTGTCTCTTCTTAAACGCATCTCGATAGTACTTCGTCAAAGTCAGGTATCACATTACTATTGAGAATGGTAGTGTTGAACACATGCCATTTGGATGAGAGCCCTCCAAGTGTGGTGAGTACCATCTCTTGATCAACTATTGTCTCCCTAATAGCCAACAGATTGTTCCTAATCTTGGTCAGCTTTAGAAATATTATTGAACAAAATCATCCCTGCCTTTCTTCAGATTTTTCAATTGATTATTGAAGAATAGGACTTGATTCGCATTGTTGGCCTTGAACATGTGGACCAACTTATCATAAATCTCTTTGGATGTGCCCAGATTAGAGATGTAGGCAACCAGACTCTTGTGAATTGAGTCCTTGATCATTAGCTTTGCTTTGATCTCCCCCTTCTTGTACTTTGTTTTGGCAGTAGCAGTAGCAGTGGATGGAGGCTCCTGGATTTTACCCTGCACATAGTCCATGACATCTTGGTCTTCCAAGTTAAGATCCAATGTCATCTTCCAAGCATGGAAGTCATCCTTCCTAGTCAATTTGTCATCAGCCTTGAAGCCATTGTAGTTTGAGGAACCCATCCTCTTCTTTGGTGATTGCTACAAATTAGGGCTTTGTCTTCACCTCAGCTCCGATACCTTGTAAATTTATGTAGATTTTCTATGCTTGATGAAAATTTAATTTCTTTTCAATATTAGACAACAATCACATAAACAATAAAGTAAAATGCTGATAGAACATACTAGTAGATCGACAAAAGACAAGCCAGAAATATATAATTGTGTTGGTGCGTTATGGCGGTCAACATGATGCTTCAACCAACAAAGTCTCAATATGGTCAGCCAACCAGCACTGTCACACAACCCTCTAGGACAACCAAACAGTCAACATTGTCAGTCAACGATCAATGCAAACAACAACAACAACTAGGTCAACGCTGAAAATTCAAAGTCAATGTTTTGCCTCAGAAATAGTGCCAGAAAATGCGGATTAAGGAAATTGAGATTTTGGGAAATTTTTAGGTCTGTTTGACCTTGCATTGACCAAAGTCAACACTGGTCAAAGTTGTTGCAGAAACCCTAGCCAAAAACAGAAATCTGAAAACAATTTTCTTCCTTGCTGCACTTTCCCACATGTGAAGAGAAGAGATTCCAAGTGATCGAACCAATCAGATGAGGAGAGAGAGTGTGTGAGATGAGATGAGTGAAATGTCCTCCAACGTTGACCTTATTTATGTCCATCATTGAGGGTGTGTGACACATCTACTGGGGCACAAAACCTTAAGGCCGACCTGCACATATTTTGAATAGATTTAAAAATAAATTCAAAATAAATGTTCTTCTCATCGGATCAAGATGATATTTAGATCGATCTTGCACCTCTTCGAAAGAGGAACCCAATAAAAATATTGGTATCTTCATCTAAGCATCACAACATGGAGTTTGGACCTATTTGTCCAAAATTAACAGAAAAACATCTGTAAAAACTTTTGTCTGCCCAGTTTTTTTAGTTGTGTTGAAGTTCCATTAGCAGCTCCATCAAAACCTCCATTACCAAAAACATATGTTGTAGCAAATTTTTTTTTGACAATTTTGGCCAATTTTATAATACTAAAAAACTCCTTTATAACCTCCACTAGACGGTATTTTCCTTGTAGTATGTGTCATGCAGGTTGAATTGGACAAATAATTTCTAGTAGAACCCCTGCACATTCTAGAACAAAGAGAAACAATGCTGCGGAGGCGAGTTATCACCCAATTTAAAATGCAGTGGAAGCACTTTAGCCCGAAAGAGGCCACTTGGGAGGATCAGGAACTGATGCAACACATATACTGTGACATGTTTCGTGGATAGAATTAGAACAATGAAGACGATGTTTCAAACAAGAGGGGGAAGATGTCATCCCCTGATATAGAAGCATTTATTAATTATTGTTGGTTACTATGTTTTTTTTTATAATTAGTTTGATTTGAGACCTTTAATATTTAAGTTATGGAAAAAGTCTGTCGAGACTAGAATAATTAATTAAATTATTCGAGAATACATATATATACATTTTATCATTTACAATGTAACTATACATGTTAGTATTTAGGGGGATATGGTTGGGGGAACTCAAAAGAAGAGACCCTGAAGAAGTTATCAAACTACCAGACTGTTAAGCGGTTATAGTTCTTGGATTCCTTTCCTGGAGATAAATGCATCTCAGTGGGAAGGAAGGGGGTTCTGACCTTTTTGGAAAAAGGAAACCAAACCAAAAAGTGTAGCTGGGTGTTGCAGGTGAAGGAAATTCTTGAGATGGGTTGAACCCAATGGATATACTTCGTAGATAGGCTCGGTGCTGGACCTGGGAAAGGTATTGAGGTATGCAAGTAGACAAAACTGGTCACTATCACAACAAAACTGTGCTGGTAGCTAGAAACTCCAGGGGATACTCATATGTGATCATCGAATTCATTGAAAGGGTGGAGGGTGCTCTTCTTGTTGAGTTCTCTAATTGAGTTCTCCAGTTAACAATCTAGCAGATAAGTAACCTTAGAATGTATAAAGTATTAGAATTTGTGGTTGTTTTATTGAATTTCTATGTTAGAACTAATTTAGACTGCACATGGATTTAGTGTTATAATTTTTTAGCTGAAGCAGTATATCTGTACAGTGCAAGAAGAGTCAAGAGGCTGTAGCAAAACTATAGTATAAATGGTTAATGGAGTTACAGAAAAAATGCAGAAAATAGTTGAATTGATGTAGGTATCGGTTAGTCCGGACTTGGGGTGACCCTCGTCATACAGTCTGAAATAACAACAAGGATTCGAATTAGATTTAAATGAATATAAATGAACATGTGCGTAGCCTCACTAATTATTAAATTCAGAACCTTATAAAAAAAACATATCGACTCTTAATAATAAGTCAACTTGAAATTAAGTTAGTTCAATGAGTGTGATTATACATTACATAGTTGCAAGAAAAGAGTAAGGGTTAAACACATGCAGGTTACCTCATCAAACCATTACTATTCGAGAATTAACTCTGAAACTGGTAATTAGTAAAAATTTAAATAAGAACGTGTAGCCCAAATTCAGAAAACTTGTTTGCACAACTGAAACACATTGCCATACAAATGTTTTTACACTAGAATATGGAAAAAATTGTAATGGTACAAGACCCAGAATTTATGGCTATGCGTAACCGAGAACAGGGCCAAAGATGTGCCAAATGTACACTTACAAAAGAACACCAATAACTTAAGCTTAAACATGAATGCTGATTAACTTCATATGATATTGATACAAGTGATGAAAGCCAATTAAATGTCTGAGCTAAACACTGAAACTGATATAACAGATAGATATGAAATAAACTTCTTATATCTTACATGCACATACATGGATGAACTAAACCTCCATTTGTTGTATAAAAAAACAAAACAAAACTATATGATAAAGGATTTATTATTACAACTCAGAAATCCCTCAAAAATTCTAGATAGAAAACGCATAGGCATGCAAATATACCGAGATCTTGTATATTGTATCATTACCAAAATTATATTCACAAATTACATCATGACCGGCATACAGTCTTACATAATCAAGAGGAAATGGGCAGGCTTAAGGCTAAGCAGTTCTGAGTAGCTTGTAACTAAAAACCTAGGCCTAATTTGAAAACAACATGGATCCAATAACTATACTAGCTGAAACAAAAAACCCACAATTATTTTAAACCATTGCGAGGAACCCTAACGGGTTTTTCTGGCAAAAACCTGGCAACGAGAAAATGGAAGTAAGTACTGACCTTGATAAAAACCCTGGAGTTGAAGAGAATGAGACCATTAGGGTTTGGTTGTACCTGCAACAAAAGACTAGAAAAACCCATAGTTAGGGTACTTATACATAACCGAGAATATTTTGTAGAAATACAAAGAAAACTAGGAAACCTTCAAGTCAATCTTACGTGGAAGATGAGAGCGTCGACTCGGCTAGGAAAACTTGAGAACAAAACAAACCAAACTATTTCCATCACATCACACATGAATGGAAATAAGTAAACAATATGACATGCTGAGGTTAGGCCATCCGTACCTTTCCATCCAAAACATTAAGTACCCTCCAGAGCATCACTTCCTTGGACCAGGTAAGGAGTTAGTGCAATCAACTGTCTGAAGCGGTAGACATAATATTAGAGACAACAGAAGAAAACTAAACAATAAACAAATTAAGCTGGGGGTAGCCAGGGAGTCATACATGAGACAAGAAGACCAAAGTTGACATCAGTTGCATGAGTATAGAGTCCCTCGGGTCGAGCGAGTAGCCAAAGTTGCAGCACAGAGGCAAGGTCTGGAGCGAGAGAAAATGAGAATCCTGACAAGGGTTTGGGTGGGGGTAATACCTTAACCACTTCCCAAAGTACGAGGACTGTCAAATCAAAAGTATATTGATGATGCTGAACAATGCCAAATGTCCACCATTTAGACCGCCATCATAACTTCGAGAAACTTCAGAGGAATGCTAATAGTTTAATAAAGTTTTGTGGAGACATGAATGTGGTAATTGTAACACTAAGGGGTATAAACATTGTACAAGACCATACCATATAATGTCAATGTAATTTTAAAGTTAAAAACATAAGGTTAATAACCAATGTATATAGAAAGGTCATTTATAATCCTCGTTAAATGATGTCTGATATACCTGCTACCAGAACCGAGAATGTATAGCAGTAGTTCAACCCAATACAACTTAGGTTTAGTTTCCTAAGTGGGTGTGTGCTTTATTGCTAGGATATACAATGCTCAAACTTTGGATGTTGTATCATATAGCTATTATCGTGCTTTTATGCCATTAATTCATATTAAATTAAATTGCAAGAAAACTACCTTAAGGAACTAATAATAATAAATTGTGCTCAATCAACATAATGTTCGTCATATGGTAATAGAAATGGTGTTAAATTGTAATTCTTACATTACTTGTAATTTTTTTTTTTGTAAAGGGTGTTAGACAAATTGTGACCGAACATAAGATAAACAATAATATCTTTTGTTGTTGTATGAAAACATTTTGAATTAATACAATTTAAATTCAAAAAATAATAATAATATATATCTATTTTAATTATAGATTTATACATTGATAAAGATTTTTAAATATAAAAATAAGGTAAGGAGTAAATTTCAAGTTCAATAAATAAAGTTATGTTTTTTTAAAATTACATAATTAATAAAAAACATAAAAATGTATTTTTTTTATCTTCAATTTTAAATAATTTATTTTGTCCATTTTATTTTATAGACTTTCTTCATATATATAGTTAAAATTTTAATTCTTAAATGTTATTATTGACTTTTACAAGTAAAAATCACCTTAATCTTTTAATACAAATTACCAACCTATTTCAATGTCGTGTTTTTATGATAACATCATCCTCATAATTTCATTTCTCAATTATATTGAGATATTAATCAAATTCAAATATCAATAGTATAACGGTGGTTGTTTTTGTTTTTGTTTTTTTTTTTTTTGTGTTTAATCATTATATGTTTTAGAATTTATGAAATTGAATGTTATTTTTTTTTTTTTTTGGATTAAGTTTTGATCTTTATTGTTTAAAATGGGTTTTTAATTATATAGATGGATTCGTCACTCCAACAAATTTTTGTCACATTTGTGTTGTTGTGGAGACTTCACAACTTACACTTGTAATTCCAATAAATCTATGCTAAATTATAAGTAAATTAGACCGAAAAAACCTTCAAAACATATAAAAAAGAAACTAAATTTATTATTATTATTATTATATTCTCATTTTTTTTTTCACATATAATTTACAAGGTTTTAACCAATTTTAATTTGGAATCAATTGATTTGTGTTATAATGTAACTCAAATTACCTTTTAAAACAAATTGCTATGTTAAGAACATGTGTTTTCTCCCAAAAGGTCACAGGGTCAAAACTAGAGGGGGTGGGATATGCATGCCTTCGTAAATTTAGGAGCTAAATCGCTACGCAGAAGTGGGTCCCTTATCTCACAAACAAGGAATCTCATACACCAATTTGATGTATGACTTAACTGCGACTTTAAAATTGAATAATAATAATAAATAATATACTGAAATTTTTGAATTTTCATTTTATATATATATGTAAAATTTCTTAAAAAATTAAATAACAACCTTTTAATAGTTTTAACTATAATAATTTCTTTTCTCAATCATAACCCTAAGATATCCCGAATTTATTAGAATATCAACTTTTTAATAGTTATAACTATAATAATTTCTTTTCTCAATCATAACCCTAAGATATCCTGAATTTATTAGAAGTATCACTTCACGAAATTATATATAATAATTTCTTTTCTCAATCATAACCCCAAGATATTCTGAATGGATTAGAAGTATCACTTCATGAAATTATATATTACATTTCTTAAAAATGAAACAGTTCTCAATCATAACCATAAGATATCCTCAAGTGAATAGAAGTATCGCTTCATGAAATGATATATTACATTATTTTATTTATATAGTTAAAGAATAGTATTCATAAATATAACTAATTGTACTGAAGTGCAACCCAAGTGCAAGTCCCCCGGCCCGAAGGCGAGCCTTATTTCAGCGGCTATCCGCCCATTAATGCACCCAGGGCTGGAATGGCCACCGCACGATGATCTACGGTTTTAATCTGACGACGGCCATTCCACCCCTGGGCGCATTAATGGGCGGATAGCAGCTGGAATAAGGCTCGCCCGGCCCGAAATGGTTTCTTTCATTAAATACTGATAAGGGTGTTCCTTTTATCCTTATTAAAACAATCAACAATCATTCTACTTATATTAGTGTAAATTTCAAGTACAATATTTAACATAATGTTGTGTTGTTTATTTTTAGTATAATGGAACCTTATTATGATAAATAAATATGTTAATTAGTAGATAAAGTTATTTTTTTTTGTCGAAATAATTTCTTAAATTAGTAGGTTTTGTTTGTTTTGTTTTGTTTTGGTTTTTTTTTTTTTTTTTTTTGGTAAAAATAAAAATTTTAGTTTGATTTAATGAATGAGAATTTTGACCATATAAATTTATACCAAAGGCTTTAAATTATTTTAAAAAATCAAAAGTGTTGGAATTTCAAAAAAATAAATGGAATAGATGTATTTTTTTCTTCACAAAGAAAGTAGACCTATTGGTAAGCTTGAGTTTGTTCATAGTAACTCAGTCTTATTATTATGTATATGTCACTAAATGTATAAAAAGATCACATATGTTGTATGCAATTGGAGGACATAAAGGCACCTAGTAGCATTTAAACTTTGTGAGAGGAATAAAGAACAAAAGCTTATAAACAAGGATGATATGATTTATGTGGATATTAGTGGCCACTTGCCTATTCCAGTTGACCCCAACACTATTTTCTATTAGTTTCATATTTCTCAGTACAACTTCCTATTTCAACAATTTTCTATTTTAACATTTTCTATTTTTGGCAGTTTTCATGTTCTGAACTTTTGAAGCCATTTTGAGGCCCTAAACGACATTTTTTTGGGAAAATAGGCAAAATTTACTCAAAGATCACGTTTGCATGTTTGCTGTTGAAATTTGTCCTCAGATAGACATTTTTAATGGGTTATCGCGCACACCAAACGAAGATCATAAGCCAAAGTTATGACCCCAAAAGTTGACATTTCAACTAGCCCCTTCAGAGCCCATAGTTTTTGGCGCTTCATCTCTGAGGGTTAGGTTTTGGATGTTTAGGGTTTCTCATTATTTCTTCATGATAAAAAGGCATTCGAGCCTCATTGTAACAAAGTTCAGAAGACATGTAGTTGTCACATGTCTTTTTGGAGATAAGCTACCATCACCTTAGCTAGTTTGCTTTCGTTTTGCATGTAAACAATTTTCAACATTTACTATTTACTAATTGAAGTTTAATTTCATTGTATCTCTATGTTTCTATTTTAAAGATGTATTGCATTTCATTCCTTCATAAATTTGGATCATGATACTACATTGTGCACATAGTCGATTCCTTCAATGGAGCGAGATATGTTTTCTCATCCAAATTGGGATGTGGTTATTTATCCATTATCTAATTTGCTTAGGAAACCCAATGTGATATAGTGACCATGGAGTGTGCAAGAATAGATCAAAAGGACACAAATGGAATGTGAACCTTGGCATAGTACAAGTTGAACCCCCTGTTGACTTCATCAACACCCTTCCATATGGAGTGTAAGTAATAGTGGGTGGTCTCAACATAAGAAGTATCAATTTGAGTTACAAAATGGATTAATTTCCACATAATTTGTTGTGCCCAACTTCATTTTCATCTAACCCTACTTTAATGTATAGATGAGATTCAACCAATGATGCATCTAATATAACTACTAGCAAGATATTAAATAATACATGACAACTATTTGACAAAAAGTTTACAATTGTTGGAAGGGCGCTTTCTAACCATTTGATGGAACAAAAAAAAAATTTAGCTTTAAGAAGCGAAGAGGTATATTGATATTTGTAATAACCCTCTTTTGGGTCACTTTCACTCTATAGGTAGAGAGGATTATGTCTATATGATTGATACTAAAACAAAAAAGTAATGAGGGGACCTTAGTTACCCATTATTTATTAGAGGTTGAGGTGCAACCATTGTTGATTGTGACATGAAGAAGGATTCCCCATAATTCCTAGACATCTTCATGGAAGGGGCTAGTGTATGTTGTTTTAACTATGTATAATTAATTTCTACAAACACGTTCTTAATAAAAACAGAAAAGATGCAATGATGCACCCACATATTTAACAGAAATATTTTAACTTGAAAATCCATGCAAGGAAAACTTGACAGATTTTTCAATATATTATATTATGTCTTTACAATGTTACAATATAATATTTATATCACATAACATTCATAAACCCCTAAACAGTTAACCCTAGATTAGAATACAATTATATTTCGTTATATGGAATTACAAAAGCGTGGTTGAACGACCATGTGCCACAAAACCACAAAAGGTAAAAACCATGTGTTGAAAACCACCAAAAATTGATGCAAAAAACTGCCCAATATTTTTTTTCATGGGGGGAGGGGGGATATGCCCTCAAACCTTAAGGAAAAGGGGCTACTAGCCCTTGCAACCCCCTCAGTTTCATATGAACCACACATGGGGTTAGTTGCACAAATAATATAACAGATACCAAACAATGTAGAGGTGTAAACACTTTGTAACAACCCTCGTGAAAATTCCATGTAATAAATGTTAATAAAGGCAAAATAATAACTACAATTTATGGGACACTTATTCCAAGCTGAATTTTGGGCAAAACATCCTAATGGTTGTTCAGTTCCATTAATATGGCTAAGGAAATTGGCAAAGGCAATGACAATGGAAAAATGGCGGGTTTGACACATTTATTTATGAAAATAATGGAAATTAGGAGAAAAGGGAGGTGAAAGGTCATAGGTTCCATGTGAGGGGGAAAATGAAGGAAAATAATGAAAAATGAAGAAAATATAGGTCTCATTAATAAAAAGGCTTATGAGGATCAATTGGTACCTTTTGTCAATTTAGTTTTGGAACTCTCTCACTCTTGGACACTTAGAATTTTCTTGGAGCACTTTGGCATTGGATCAAGAAAGGTAGAGAAGGAAAGAGGAAGGAAGGATCAAGAAAGGAAGAGCAGGATCAAGGAAGTACAAAATGATTCTTTACAGGTATCGATTTGCGTGTGTGATTTCCTTACTATATTTTTCATGCATGGTATTGCATGTGGTTCTTTTCTATCACGGAATGGGGTTTTCTAGGTATGACCGTGTTTTCAGACTAGCCTTTCCAATTTCAGATAGCCATGGTGTGATGGGTTTCTCATGTTTTGGTTGAGCTGGATTGTTGGATGGATTCAAAGCTAAGTGAGGTGGATCTCCAAAATGATAGAACACATGGCCTAGTAATTCATGAACTAGAGTGTGGGTTATAGTAAAGACGAATAGTTTGTTGCCTTGGTGGGCCTAGGAATCCTCGAACGATGAATGACGAGATATACGGTAAAGCATAGAGGTGGGTTTCTCTCCCTTAGGTCTAGGAATCGCTTGTTGGGATATACGGTAAAACCTGGAGAGTGTGTCTTGGTTTAGGGCCTAGTAATCCCTAGATTAGATTATGGATTGTGGTAAATCTTGAGAGACTAGGGAGGTAGGAAAATTCCTCATGGTGTAAGTGAAGAAATATGGTGGCATTCATGCTTGTTTGGCCTAATGATCAGGTGGAGATCATGGTAAAGCCTATAATTACATGTTTATTATTTTAGCCTAGTGATCTGGTGTGGATTACAATAAAACCTGATTTCTATTAATGAGGGTGAGGTGGTTTAGCATCAGGATGCCCTAGTTGGTTATTTCGTTTTGAGTCCCACATTCATGCTTGGAATATGGAATGAGGGTGATTGGATGAGGAGATATTTGGATCAACCAATATATGGTAAGGTGGAATGTGGAAGTCCCATCCCGGGTTGGATTTTGCATTCATTAATAAGAGGTTATATCCTTGACATTTTATGTGTAAATGTACTAGTTTATATGTGGATTCTATGGATGATGTATCCTTGACATTTTTGTTGCTATTATGTTGGTTATAAGCATGTATTGCGACAATGATGATGTATGGTTCTCCTCATGTTTCTTTTTGTAAATGAATGAAAAATGTCTATATGACCTAATGGATGATAACGCAACTAATGATGTAAGTGAACAATGCTTCTTAGCAATTCCAAGATAAGTATAATACCCCTATGGTAAGATTTGTTGTCTACACCTGTAGATTACATATTTGTGACATGTTTGAAGAAATGTCTGTCATGGCTAGCAGGGGTCCAGTCTAGGCCTTGTCATGGATTTTGAAAATACATCATTGTTTCGTTTTTTTATTTCATTTCTAAACTTTTCATTGAGTTTTGGGCAATGACCTGGGCTCTGGGACTAAAAAAGTGGCTCAAATCCTGGGGATGCTGGCATAATTATGTTGGGAAAAGTCCCTGGATGCATACTTGCATATGCTGTTGGAACGTCCAGAGCCTCCCAGGCATGCCCATTCCTATACTGTGGAAGCGTTCGGGGGTTTGAAGAACTAAAACCTTAGTGGGACCTAGGGTCTGGATTCCTGAGTGTTTGGTTTGGCCTCTGGGAGTCTTGTTACTAATGTGATAGGTATGTGTGGTGTTTCCATCAATTCCACTTCCATAAGGTCACCGAGGAGGTTGAATATGGTCATAGTAACTCTTCATCACATGTTTACCTTGGTTGGATAGTTACTTGGGTAGATGTGGAATGAGAGTGTTACAGAGTGGTATCATAGCATGGTTCACCCCTTGTATTGGATGGGCGGTGTGTGTTGTTCATGAAATCATGTCGGTTGCACATGTGCTAATCATCCTTGCAGTCTATATTCTTTTTGTGTATGCATGGTGTCGATCATTATTGTAGTGATGTCGCCATGTGAAAGAGGATGTTACTGTTGGGACGTGTGTCATCATGAGTGTATGCTTGGTTACATGTTGTTATATGTTTTTACATGTATCATCCTTGTATGCTTGGTTACATGTTGTTACGTGTTATCACATGTATTTTTCATTTATGCTTGCTTACATGTGTTTATGCGTGTGTACAGTCTATGTTATGCTTGTGTGTTGCTCATGTTTACGCTTGTGTATTCTCCATGTTTATGCTTAAGTATTATCCATGTACATTGGTATGGTTGATGTTGTCATGCATGAGGTCATAGTATGTATAGTGATATGGTCATGCAATGATGACTGGACTCTAGCTAGAATGATGTTTATGTGTTGGTACACTTAGTTGTAGATTTTTTTATTGAGTTGGTACCCGGGGCAGCTCCAGCATCAAAAGCACCTTACAAGATGAGCACACCTGAGTTGGTAGATTTGAAGTTGCAGCTGAAAAATATTCTTGACAAAGGTTACATTAGGCTGAGTGTATCACCATGGGGCACATCGATATTTTTTGTGAAAAGGAAGGATAGTACTCTTAGATTGTGCATTGACTACAGGCAGTTGAAAAAAGTGGCCATCAAGAATATGTATCCGTTGCTAAGGATTGATGATTTGTTTGATCAGTTGAAGGGAGACACAATTTTCTCTAAGATCGACTTGAGATTAGGATACCATCAGGTACGCATCAAAGAAGAGTACATCTACGAGACCGCATTTAGAACCAGGTATGGGCATTACAAGTTTGTTGTAGTTCCATTCGGTTTGACTAATGCTCCAACTACATTTATGTGTTTGATGAATAGTGTGTTGCATCCTTCTTTGGAAAATTTTGTTATTGTGTTAATTGATGACATATTGGTATATTCTAAAAATGAGGAAAAGCATGTCGAGCATTTGCTATTAGTGTTGATATTGTTGAGAAAGCATCAATTTTATACTAATCTCAACAAGTGTAGTTTCTTCCAGACTAAGGTACATTACTTGGGACATGTTGCCTCCAAGGAGAGCATTGTAGTAGATCCAAAAAAGATAAGAGCTATCATGGAGTGGGAAGCTCCTAGAAATGTAGATAAGGTGAGCTCCTTCATGGGGCTGGAAGGTTATTATAGGAGGTTCATCAGGAACTTCTCATAGATTTCTTATCCTATTACATAATTGCAGATGAAAGGTAAGAAGTTTGAATGGATAGAGGAGTGTGAGACAAATTTTGAGCAGCTTAAGCAATTGTTGACACATGCTCCAGTGTTAAATATTGTAGATTCAGACAAGGAATTTGTAGTATGTACAGATGCATGAAAGAGAGGACTTGGTGGAGTCCTTATGCAGGATGGACATGTGGTATGCTATGAGTCATGGAAACTAAATGAACACAAGTACAACTACCCAACATATGATCTTGAAATAGAAACGATCATACATGCATTGAAGATGTGGAGGCAATATCTTCTTGACAGGAGGTTTGTACTGAGGAATTATCGCAGTGGGTTGAGATACTTATTTAACCAACCAAATATGAATACTAGGAAAGCTAGATGGTTGGCCTTGATCAACAAGTTTGAATTTGAGATAAAATACATCAAAGGTAAAGAGAACTGGGTTACAGATTCTCTTAGGAAGTGGATACATGTAAATCACATAGAATCTATGAGCTCTTATGGGAAATATTTACATGATAGGATCTTGCAGGCATGTCAACAGGATAACAGGTATATGGAGATTGTGCATAGGTTGCAAAAACATACAAGTATTAGTACATGTAGTGGTACATGTACATGTACATGTAGTGGTAAAAGTACATGTACATGTGAAGGTACATGTACAAGTACAGGTGGAGGGGTACAAGATATGGATTACCATCTCACAACAGATGGCTTGGTCAGATTTAGGGACAAGATATATGTGCCAGAAAACAATGAGCTCAAGAAGGTGATCTTGAGGGAATTTCATGCTAATAAGGTCACCCAGGCTATCAAAAGACACTGAATGTAGTGAATAATTTCTATTGTTGGCCGAATTTGAAGAAGGATGTGGAAAAGTTTATGGTTAGGTGTTTGGAATGTCAAATGGTTAAGGCAGAGTGTAGGCATCTAGGTGGACTGCTACAACTGATTGCGATTCAAGAGTGAAAATGGGAGGTCATTTCCATGGATTTCATCACAAAATTTTTCAAGACATCTAGACAACATGATTCCATCATGGTTGTTGTGAAAACGTTGACAAATGTTGCACACTTCATTAAAAATGAAGACTGCATGTTTAGTGGTACAGGTGTTCATCAGAGATGTGGTCAAATTGCATGATGTTCCAAAGAAGATTGTGTCAGATAGGGATGAAAGTTCACTTCAATTTTTGGAAGGATTTTTTTGCAAGTTTGGGCACCGAATTGGCCTTCAGTACAACTTATCATCCACAGACAGATGGACAGACTGAGAGGGTCAACATGATATTGGAGGACATGTTGAGGATGTATGTGATACATCAATAATGGAAGTGGGAAGAGTATCTTCCACTGGTAGAGTTTTCCTATAACGAAAAGTACCAAGAATCATTGAGTATGAGTCCATTTGAGGCATTGTATGGGTAGAGTTGCAATACTCCCATTCATTGGAGTGATCTGGTTAACAAGGTATTGATCGAGACAAACATGTTGGCGGAAATGAAACAGGAAATGAAGGTGATCAAGAAGAATTTGAAAGCAACGCAAGATAAGTGGAAGAGTTATGAAAATCAAAACAAGTTATATAAGGAGTTTTAGGTTGGGGAACAAGTGTACTTGTGCATCACTACCAAGAAGATCTCCTTGAGGATTGGATCATGTGCCAAGCAAGCACCATGGTTTTGTGGAGCCTTCAGGATTATTGAGAGGATTGGACCAATAACATATCAACTTGCACTTCCTTCCACAATGAAAGTCCATGATGTTTTTCATATATCATTTCTTAAGAAGTATGTTAATGATGTTGATCATGTTATTGAATGGTTTGTATTGCAGGTGGAACTAGATGGAGAATTCCATCCGGAGCCTCAGTGTATATTGCAGAAAAAGGTGCTCATGCTCCATAATTGATCAATATAGCAAGTTAAATTGCAATGGAAGCACTTTGGGCCCGATGAAGCTACATTGGAGATGGAAGATCATATGCAGGCTATGTACCCTTCCTTGTTTTCTGGTTGAGGCAAAGAAATTTTGGTATGATGTTGGTATATGTTTTAATGTGATGTTATGGTATATGTACATATGTATATGGATGTAAATTCCACCATGAGCTATGTTATAAAGCTCCAATAAGCGGAATGGGTGTCATGCCATTATGGTTGTCATGTTGGTTTGGTTTCAGTAGTACGATCATTATAAATACTGCATTGGGCTATGTTATAAAGCTCCATAGGCAGTATGTTTTCTTTTCAGCAATTTTGCTGAGGTATATGTGTGGTTGAACACCAAGGACGATGTCCTCCAAGGGGGAGGGTTCTGTAACAACCTTGGTGAAAATTCCATATTATAAAAGTCAATAAAGGAAAAATAATAACTACGGTTGATGGGACACTTATTCCAAGCTGAATGTTGGGAAAAAAATCCTAGTGGGTGTTCATTTCGGTTAATATGGCTAAGGAAATTGGAAAATGCAATGGCCAAGGAATTTGGAAAGGAAAAATGGATTTTTTGGCACATTTATTTATGAAAATAATGGAAATTAGGAGAAAATGGAGGTGAAAGGTCACGAGTTTCATGTGAGCAGGAAAATGAAGGAAAATAATGGAAAATGAAGAAAATAGAGGCCTCATTAATAAAAAGGCTTTTGAGGATTAGTTGGTACCTTTTGTCAGTGCAATTTTGGAGCTATTTCATTATTCTCTCTCTCTCTCTCTCAGTCTTGGACACTTATATTTTTCTAGGATCACTTTGGCATTGGATTAAGAAAGGCAGAGAAGGCAAGAGGAAGGAAGGATAATGCAAGGAAGAGCAATATCAAGTAGCTACAACATGATTATTTGCAGGTATCAATTTTCATGTGTGATTTCCTTGCTAGATTTGGTATGCATGGTATTGCATGTGGTTATTTTCTGTCATGGCATGGGTTTTTCTAGGTGTGACAATGTTTTTAGCCTAGCCTTTCCATTTCTGGATAACCTTGGTATGATGGGTTTCTCATGTTTTGGTTGAGATGGATTTCTGGATGGATTTGAAGCTTAGTGAGGTGGATCTCCAAAATGATAGAACACATGGCCCAATAAATCTTGAATCAGACTGTGGTTTTCGGCAAAGTCGGATAGTGTGTTCCCTTGGTGGACCTAGGAATCCTCAACCAGTGAATGGTAGGATATACAATAAGTACTAGAGGTGGGTTTCTCTCCATCAGTCCTAGGAATCCTAGGTTGGGATATACGGTAAAGGCTAGAGAGTGTGTTTCGGTTTAGGGCCTAGTAATCCCTCTATCAAACTATGGATTGCGGTAAATCCCGATAGACTAGGAGGCAGGAAAATTCCTCACGGTGTAGGTGGAGAAATCCGGTGGCATCCATGCTTGTTTTGGCTTAGTGATCGAGTGTAGATCATGGTAAAGCATGTTATGACATGTTTATTGTTTTGGCGTAGTGATCCCATGTGGATTATGGTAAAGACTGATTTCTATTGATGAGGGTGAGGTGGTTTAGCATCGGGATGCCCTAGTTTCTTCTTTCGGTTTGAGTCCCACATTCATGCTTGGAATATGGAACGAGGGTGATTGGTTGAAGAGATATTTGGCTCAGCCAATCTATGGTAGGGTGGAACATGGAAGTCCCATCCTGGGTTGGATTTTGCATTCATTAATAAGAGGTTCCCTCCTTGACATTTTACATGTAAATGTACTGGTTTATATGTGTATTCTATGACTAATGTATGCTTCACATTTATTTTGTTATTATGATGGTTATAATCATGTATTATGACAATGATGATGTATGGTCTCCTCATGTTTCTATTTGTAAATGAATGAATAATGTATCTATGGCCTAATAGATGATAATGCAGCTAATGATGTAAGGGAACAATGCTTCTTAGCGATTCTCAGACAAGTATGAGATCGATATGCTCAGATATGTTGTTACACCTGTAGATTACCGTTATTTGTGACATGTTTGATGAAATGCCTATCATGGCTAGCAGAGGTCCAGTCTAGGCCTTGTCATGGTTTTTGCAAATACATCATTATTTCTCTGTTTTATTTCATTTTTGAACTTGTCATTGAGTTCTAGGCAGTGACCTAGAGTCTGGGCCTGAAAAAGTGGCTCCTTGGACGCATGCTTGCATATGTTGTGGGGGCTTCCAAAGCTGGGGGCTTCCAAAGCCTCCTAGACGCACCCATGCCTATACTGTGGGAGAATCCTAGGGTTTGAAGGCATAAAAACTCAGTGGGACCCAGGGTCTGGATGCATGAGTGGTTGGGTTGGCCTCTAGGAGTCCCGTTTCTGGTGTGGGAGGTTTGCGTGATGTATTTCCGTCGATTCCACTTCCTTAAGGTCACCTAGGAGGTTGAATATGGTCATAATAACTCTTCATCACTTATTTACCTCGGTTGGCTAGTTACTTGGGTAGATGTGGGATGAGGGTGTTACACTCTTCCTAATCACAACCTCATTTTTTGAAAAAAGTAGGCAAAAATAAATCCCCATCTCCACTTAACCCTAATGCTTTTCAATTTAGGACTTTTATTTTAGAGAGATTAGAAGTTATCCTAGAATTGAAAATGGAAGTATTGGTGGTCAATAAGACAATCCAACACTACTTAGATAAATAGGTAGTTAATAAAACAATACAAGACTATTTAGATAAAATGTTCTAATTTTCATTTTTAATAAATCATGGACAAATTTTACAGGTCTTACTAAATGGATTACTAATCATTGGAAAAAAGCATTCAAAATAAAATTTAAATGAACATTCTAAGAAATAAAAGCATCGCCAATTCAAGTTTTATTTTTATTTTTGTTACTCATAGAAAGAGAGGAAGGATTAATAAGCAAGCATACTCATCACATGTCAACAAATTAACCATTATCTTAGTAGGATACATCGTAATCTCGTTGCTACCCCATTGACACAAAGATAATTATATATTATGATTCATATATTTTCAATGAGCTAATCTCTCAACCAATGTCAGCCATAGTGAGCTTTTTCAATTGAAAACATTTATTTCGTAGAAATAATTTTGGGATATACAAATGTTGTGCATATTTGACTTCTTTTAATTGAAATTTTAAGAAGCATGAGATATGGGTATTATATGGGTATTATAGAGCAACGTGATTTGTTTTAATAGGAAATTAGGAGAGCCTAAAATAGGTACGCATTGCCACTCAAATATTACCATTATTATTTTAATTTTTGTAGCACAAAGGAAGAGAGAGGGAGTTCAAAAAAACAAGCATAGTGGTTATGATGAATCCCCTTGGGTAGTGAATAATTTTTCATAACATCCATGTATTTCATGTGTGATGAATAATGAAAACTAATTGCATTTACTTGTTAGAGCTAACTACCATATATCTATTTTAGCTCTAGACTTATAAAGTATTGAGAGAGATTAAAAAGTAGTTAGGTTTAAGTTTCTCATCATTAAAAAATTCGAGAATTAAAATTGAATTTATAAATTTTATTTTTCAAATTATTGTAATTCTTATTAGCATCCCTTAGTCAATGGCCAATCATCAAGTTAAATCCGAAGAACATCATAGTAGATTAAATCAAAGTGTGGAGGCCCATCATTCTTATCAATACCTCATAAGATTTTACCGAAATTTGTGGTTCTTTGGATCCATAAGGTTTCTTCAAATATTATTAAATAGGAGTAGATGGGATTAGTGTAGGGCATATTTATTTTAGACATATGATGATCCAACATTCTTCATTTCTCAAGATTAATTTTGATAAAGCCAATGTTTCATTTGGTTTTCAATCTAGTTGAGTTTCTCAGGGTTATTAAAGACTCTTGTAGTTGGAGATTAACATAGTCCTCCGTCCAAGCCCAAAAAAAAATGTCTTCCATTAAAGCCAATCTCACTAAATTTTTTTTTGAAAAAAGATGTGCAATATATTAATTCCTTCCAAAGCATGATTATATATATATATATATTTAGAGAATTGATAACTTCAATTAAATATAACTATTTCATAGGCCAGTTACAATATGTCTTCCCCGAATCCATAATCTTGGGAAAAAAATTGTTTAACAAACCACTAGAACTAAAAACATTTGACATATATAATTGAATAAATTAAAAATCTTATTGACAAACTTTTGCCATGTGTATTGAAGAATAGTTACCACTTTCCCATTAATAGATACCATTTCAATATTAATATTAAAATGCTTTTTGTTAGTTAATAATTAATATTAATAATTGTGATAATTTTCATCTCTCTTTTCTTCTTACAATGTTTTATCTTTATATTCTATAAATTAATATTTATTTTTAAAACCACATCTTACAAAGTTAACATATATTTACAATAAAAATTATTTAGTAAACCCTACATCATATATATATATATGCTCGCTATAAATAAAAAAAATATTATAAAACAATGTTATAATTTTTTATTTATTTGTATTCTAAGAAAAAAAAAAATTTTAATACATGCAATTATTATAAAAAACTAAAATATCCAATACATATAATTTTTTTTTTTTTTGGATTTTAATTATTTCATAATTCAAATATAGAAAAGATCATTTTTATTGTCGTGACTTACCATAAGGGAAACTAAACTAGCCACAACAAATATATTGTAAGGTTTTCCTTTCTAGAAAAATTATCCAATATCCTGTTGCCACATAACTAACTCTAGAAGTTAACGCTTAACTATACCTAGCAACATATACATTACAAAAAACTAGCTAGGTAGAGGAGATTGCCCACAACTATGTAACATAGAAAAAAATAAATTCCAAATCAAGAAATATAGACAATACAATGTTGTAGACTTGGGGCATCATCCTTCATTGGAAGAAGTGGCAAGAGTAGGATCTTGAGTGCTCGACCCTGGTGATTTTTTCTTTTCCCATTGAAGATGCATCTCCTTGTGTAGTAACCGAGCATATAAACTAACCAGAAAATATTACAAATGCTTATGAATCCGTTGAATACCATTGAGATGAACAATGATCTCATTGCGGTCCTCTTGTTTTTCCTGGATGACTCTTCCCAATATAATTTTCATTTTCCAATACAAAGTGAGAGATGGAAATATGGATTCATGCAACCTCTCATATGTCTTGGATATAGAACTCAATCAAAAACATCTTCCTGAATCTCATTTTCAGAATGGGCATTCCTATCACGAACAACACAACCTTCAAGCAATTAGATTTCGTCCTGCAATTTTGGGGGGCTAGTTGTATGGAAGAGGTAAGAAAAAATTTAAGCTTGCAAATAAGCACATAGTTTGAAAAAGGGGATACGCCCACTTGAGCCACATCTTGGCCACATACGTTGCTAAGGCATGGTGATAATGAGGCAAGTTAACTATACTAGTGAAGTACTACAAGACAAAAGGAGTTCAGGGGATTGAAAATCAAATTGAGGCTAATGCACAACATACATAATGGAATTCTTGGATAAAGATTAAGGGTAGGAAAGAGGCTATAGGAGTTGCAAGGGAGTGGTGTATCCAAGACATAGTGCTAAGAAAATTGTCCTTGATAGGAAGAGGACTAGGCCACCTTGCCCCCAAATATCACACTCGGCCTTTCTCAAAGAATATTGAACCAAACAAACTAGAGAAACAGAGTTGTAGATAAAATATCAACTGGAAAAAATGAAAGCAGAGGAAATAACAATGAACTTATTCGAGCCAAGTTTCCATAAACCCTAGAAGAGTTCTTGCATAGGTCTGTGAAAATTTATAACTTGAAATTCTACTGCAGTAACTGATTTATTTCTCCTACTTATATTTCTCAATAATCTATTTACAAAACCCTTCAATAAAAAAAATAAAAAAATATACCGCATTTATCACATAATTACATAGAGAAAAGAACAGTGAAATGCAAGCACAATGATCAATCACATTAACACAATTTATTTTGGACATTTGTCCTCGGAAAAACCGAGTGCGGGAAAACCGGTGCAACAGATGAGGGTTTATTTATTATTCTTTAGCAACAATATCTTTTCAAGGAATGATTTGTAGAATCATGGAGAAACATTTATGAAAAAACTTGAGATATTTTTCCTTCAGTCATTGGAGAAATTCCGACACCCTATAGACTCTCTAGTCTCCACTGCATCCCCTCTGCATCCTATTCTACGTGAGGACTGCGTCTTCTACTACGCTGCCTCTCTGTGCTATCCATCTGCCCTGTTTCTCTGTTGCTCTGTGTCCATCCTCCTCTATCTCTGACTGCTGCTGGTGCCCTCCTCTTCCTTCACCCTACAAATCTCCCTCTGAAATCAAACTATTCTCCTGGAGTATCGACTTCCCTTAGGTTACTGAGTATTTTCCTGGTATGTCTCCATCTGTCCCTTAAGTCTTCATTTATACTTTTCCTGTTGAGATATCAACAACTATGATAAAATCTATAATCAAGGGATAAGATTAAAACAAACTTGATCCTCATCTCTTAGAATCTTCTCACCCATTTTTATATTAATTCACTTTAATTGTTTTAATTTCCTAAGTTTTAAATTAGGAATTATTAAAAATAAATAATTATTTTCATATAAAGAAATCCAGGTGGAATTTCTCCAAAAAATTTCTGGGTCTTGGAGATCTTATGTATGCTAGCTCTTCCACAAAATTTCAGAACTAGAGCACATCCGATGCCACCCAAAAATAAATACTCCCTCTTAGTGAGGAATGTGTACTACCAATAATTCCCACAAGAAGCATCACCCTAATCCACGACATAGGTTCTCTGCGCTGTTGATTCTTGACCTGCTGTCCCTCATCCATTGCGCTTCTGCAATATGTACTGCTTCCCATGACTCTGCCACTGTCACTGCTGCATCTATATTACAACTCCCTCTTAAGTACTGCACTATATGTCTCTGCTTACTGAAACATATTCTCAATCATACCCAACTTCTCCCCGAAATAAATAAACTTTGTCTTTCTTGGAGCCTTCGTGAGGATGTCTGCCACCTGTTCTACTGTCGGAGTGTACTATAACTGTACTTCACCCTGCTGGACACAGTCTATGATAAAATGACACTTGATGTCAATGTGCTTCGAACGATCATGAAAAACCAGATTCTTAGAGAGCTTGATGCAACTCTGATTATCACATAAAATGTTGGTCGCTTCCATCCTTCCTTTGAATAGATTCACAAGAAAATTTCTAAGCCATATGGCTTCACACAATGCTGTGGTGGCTGCCATATATTCTGCTTCAGCTGAGATCAACGCTACGGACTTCTGTTGTCTACTGCATTAGGAGGCCATTCCTGATCCAATGTCAAAATAATACCTCGTGGTACTTTTCTGATCTACATAACTTCTAGCCCAATCTGCATCAGTGAAATCATTCAATCTGATGTCGTTGCCTTGAGTTTACTTTAGTACATGCTCAAATGTTCCTCGTATATATCTGAGAACATGCTTGGCTGCTGCCCAGTGCGCCCTCTTGGGTTCCAACATGAACTGACTGAGGGTGTTGACTATGTAACAAATCTCTGCCCCGTTGTTGACCAGATACATCAAGGACCCTATGAGTTGTCTGTGCAAGGTGGGATCTACTTATTTATCTTTAAACAAATCAATATTATTCCAGTTGGTAATCATTGGGGTAGGCATGGGCCTACAGTCCTGCATCCTGAACCTCTTTAGAATTTATGTAGAATATCTCCCTTTTCTAAGGAATATTTCACCATTTTTCTGCCAAACTTCCAACCCCAGAAAATAATGCATCAATCCCAAATCCTTCATGTCGAATTCTATAACGAGGCTTTCATTGCAGTCCTTGATGAGCCTAGATGAACCTGTCAGGAATAGGTCATCTACATATAAAACCAGAATTAAAGGTTCATTCTCTAGTGTCAGACAATAGAGGTTAGGATCCACGTCACTCTTGACGAATCCCATTTTCTGCAGGTAACCATAAATTTGACCATACCATGCTCTAGGTGCTTGTTTAAGCCCATACAAAGCTTTATTTAGTCCGCATACATGAGTTTTCTTCTCATGTGTCTCAAAGCCCTCTAGTTTCTCAATGCATACTTTTTATTCTATCACCCCATTCAAGAAATCAGTCTTGACATCCATCTGGTGAATCTCCCACCCCATCTGCACTACAAGGGATATCACGGATATGGTAGAAGTATACCTGGCTACTGGGGAAAAGGTTTCTTCATAGTCTATCCATTCGTTTTGAGCATACCCCTTAGGCATGGAACTGGCTTTGTACTTTTCCACGCTGCCATCTGTAGCATACTTGATCTTGTAGATCCATCTTGAACCTACAACTGATTTATCCTGAGGTCTAGGTACCATTTCCAAAACATCATTGGTCATAATGGAACTGTATTCCTCCACCATAACGTCTACCCGCACTTGATGTTGAACTACCTCTTGAAAACTAGATGGTTCTCCAACCTTTGCTACCAAATCTTGGCATCTGTCTGGTTGTCTACACTTGCTTTTTTCAGCTTTAGGAGCTCCAATGAACTAGTTTGCGTCCCTTAGTATCTGTTGTAATTCCCGACTCATTATTCCAATGGTAGTGGGTGGTTCTTCTTGCTCCTCCTGTGAATTTTCCTGCTGTGATACTTCCAGATTGTTATGCCTTAGAGAAGCGCTAGTGCTGGCTTCGACTGGTCAAAGTGGCTGAACCAATGGATCGTCCTTTGACTGCTTTTTGGAAGGCATTTCTTGGGATTTTCTAAAAGCTCTGTCCTCCATGAACTTTACATCCCTTCGTACTACGACTTTACCACTGCCAAGAATTTAGATTATTTATGCCTTATAATTCTTGCTATATCCCACCAGATATCCTTTTTTTACAGTTTGATCTAACTTCTTTCTCTTTTCTTTGGGTACATAGGAGTACGCCAAACTCCCAAAGATCCTAAAATGACTCACTTCTGGATTTCTACTAGTGAATATACTCTTCAGTGTAATCTTACCTAGTGCCTTGTGAGGAATCCTATTCTAAACATACACAACCGTGTTGCATGCTTTTGCCCATAGAAATTTGGGCATATCCCAATCATACAAAATTTCCCTCACTGCTTCAACAATAGTTCTATTTTTCCTCTCTGCACCCCATTCTGCTCTAGATTATATGGAGCGGTCCATTATCTTTTGATGTCTGCCCTTGTGCAGAACTTAATGAAGTCTTTATCAATATATTCTCCACCATTGTCTGAACACAATACTTTTATCCTCTTCCCTGTCAAATTCTCAACCAGAGCCTTAAACTCTTTGAATTGATCAAAGACCTCATCCTTGGTCTTTAAAAAGTAGATCCGAGTTTTCCTGGAATGGTAATCAATGAAGGTGACGAAGTATTCGGCACCAATAAGAGCTCTTGTGGGCATAGGTCCACAGATATCTTAGTGTATTAATCCCAAAACACTCTTTGCCCTATTGTTACTTCTAGAATAAGCCGCTTTGACATACTTGCCTAGTACGCACCCTCTGCAGACATCATCTCGTTTGGTGCTTAATTATGGAACTCCTGTGACGGTTCCTATGAGAATTCTTAGAGACCCATGGTGTAAGTGCCCCATCACTATGTGCCATAGTTCACTCAAGTCTATTTCATCATGGCTGCTTATTAGTGCCATTGGAGATTCTAGCTACAAATTATACAGTCTGTTGCTTCTGACTCCAATTTGGGCATTCTTCTTCCAAATCGGGTGTTTGACATATACTTTATTTAAAATGAAGTATACATCATAGCTCTTGTTTTGTAACTGAGATAAAAAATAAATTTCATCACCAATCCAGGCACATGTAGCACACTGGTAGCCCGAAGCTGATCTCCTGCTTCTGTTTGAAAAACTATAGTACCTCTTCCAATAGGAGTACATTTAGCCTTATTTCTCATGGTGATTTGGAAGTTCATATTTTCCTCTTGGTAGCTCGAGAAACAATCTCGTATTCCCGTCATGTGTACAAGAGCCCCACTATCAGTATATCAAACCTTAGAGGAAGTAGAGATTGACAAACAAGTGACTTCTTCTTCCAATATGGAAGCCAACACAGAAATGTCATGATCCATTGTATCTTTTGTGATTTCCTCTTTCCTAGGAGATTTGCGTGAGCCCCTTCGAGTTGATGTTCCAACAACATCAAGACCACAACTCATTGTGGAATCTCCAACCCTGTTGCCCGATCTCTGCTCAGATACCATGTGAAAATTTCTAACTTGAAATTCTACTGCAGTATCTGATTTATTTCTCCTACTTATATTTATCAATAAGTTATCTACAAAACCCTTCAGTAAATAAAGAAATATACTCTACTATAGTTATCACATAATTACATAAAGAAAAGAACATTGAAATTCCAACACAAAAATCAATCACATCAACACAGTTGTTTTTGGGCAATTGTCCCCGGAAAAACCCAATGTGGGAAAACTAGTGCAACAGATGAGGGTTTGTTGTAATACATATTCCAGATTTATCCCATTCATTTTGATTTAGAATCGACATTTTGAACCATCCACTATGGTTAATCATCAGGATATAAAAATATATATGTGGAAAACAAATCTACTTAGATTTTAATAAATAGGGAAACTCTTTTTAGGGTTGTGTGAAATGAGACAACCAAGAAGTTTTTGAAGGACCAGAGTGTTTTAAATTTTTATATTAAATTAGTCTGCTTACCATATTTTAATTAAAATGATTAATAAGTTTTAATTTAAAATGGAATTAATTTATTTTGAAATGTTCTTTTAATTTTAATACTTTGTTTTAAAATTAATTATAATGTTAAAATAATTTTTGAAATATTTAATTTTGTTTTATTATATTTATTGTTAATTTATATCATAGGATTGTTTAATTATTTTGAAAATTAATGACAATAAATTACTAATTATTTTGATTGTGTTTTCATTAATTAATTTTTAATGTTTTAATATATTCTTTTGTTAGTTTTTTTATTAATATTATTAAGTGTTAATTGTTTTATTGTAAGGGTAATATGATATTTAAATATTTAAAGGATTTTATGATGTTTCAAAATAGGAATGTTGTTTGGTAGAATGTTTTTTAATTAAGAATGTAAGGGTTTTTTTAAGGGTAAATAATGTAATAATTAATATAGTTAAATTTATAAGAATGGTAGAAGAGGAGAAAGGTGTAATATGATTAGGTGGTTTCAAAGGATTTGGAATTAGATTTGCATTTGAGAGTGGAGATTCAATTTTTGCTAATGATCCATTCTTTATCTTTGTTTAGGTTTTTATGATTCTTATTAATTTCAATGGCCTCTGGAAATTTTATGTTGAAGTAGTGGTCAATCTTAGCAAGGATGCATATTTTTTCAATGCAAATATGATGTTTTGTGTTATTGGAATGCTCACGAAGTGCAGATATTTTTGATCGATTGTGTTTTATGTCAGCAGAATATTCTAGGTTTCAAGTGTTAAAAGATTAACCAGTCTCCAAAACATATGGAATTCCACAGGAACAAGGAACCAAATAGACTCCTTTCTAGCCTTGGGGGTCAACATGATCTTTAACAGAATTGAGGCGACTGCGAATAATGTTTATTGGTTTGAAGGTGGTCATGATGTTATGTTTTTTAAGGATGTGGGAAACATTGTCTGTGGTTCCAAAGATATAAAGAAGGTTCACTTTGCTAAAGAATTTGTCAAAATTTTTATTTCTATCTTTATTACAAATTTATTTGTTAGCTTTATTTAGAGTCTTGATGGCTTGATGCTTCTTGTATCCATTTTTTAGAAATACATTTATTATATGAGATATTTATTTCTCTAAGTGATATTTGTCCGAGATTCTGATGGCTCTTGTGGAAAGAGTGTTTAGAATCCCTAATTTTTGGTTGGGATGGTGGTGAGAAGTGGCATGGAGATATTGTTCAGCATGATTTTTTTTTATGGTAGACCTGGTGAGAAATGGATCCATCATGGTTTATTTATTATTCTTCAACAACAATCTCTTTACAAGGAATGATTTACAGAATCGTGGAGAAACATTTATGAAAACACTTGAGATATTTTTCCTCCAGTCACTGGAGAAATTTAGACACCCTAGAGACTCTCCAGTCTCCACTGCGTCACCTCTACGTCCTCTTATACGTGAGGATTACATCCTCTGCTACGTTGCCTCTGCTGTGCTGTTCCTTTGCGTTGTTTCTCTGCTGCTCTGCATTTCTCCTCTCCTATCTCTGACTTCTGCTGATACACTCCCCTTCCTTCACCCTGAAAATATCCCTCTGAAATCGAGCTCTTCTCCTGGAGTATCGACTTCCCTCGGGTTACTGAGTATTTGCCTGATATGTCTCCAACTTCCCCTCAAGTCTTCATTTATACTTTTCCTGTTGAGATATCAACAACCACGACCAAATCTCTAATCAATGGCTAAGATTAAAACAAAATTGATCCTCGTCTCTTAGAAACTTCTTACCCTTATTTATATTAATTCACTTTAATTATTTTAATTTCTCAAGTTTTAACTTAAGAATCAATAAAAATAATTAATTATTTTCATATAAAGAAATCCAAGTGGAATTTCTCCAAACGATTTCTGGGTCTTGGAGATCTTATGTATTTTAACCCTTCCACAAAATTTCAGAGCTAGAGCACATCCGATGCTACCCAAAAATAAACAATGTCCTCGAAAATTTAGGGGCTAATATTAGTAGGTGGGTTAATTTTCTATGTTTTTTCCAAAAAAAAAATATTCGCTAATTTCTTTTATTTCTAAAAATGATTCACCAAAAAATTATAGTACACAATTATTTTACCTTAAAAATCGCCAAAATTATATATAAAATAATATAAAATCATTAGAAATCTAAATATTCCTATAAGAATATCACTAAACATTTTACAATTTGCATATTAGGGACTAGTAAATTTCGCCAAGGTTTCTAAAGTTTAGTTAAACTCCCATCGTTAAAATTTTCCTGGGGTTCTCCAACCAACGGATTTGCAAGCTGCATGCATATAACCTCACCAATACCTTGAAATTGTAGAGAGTCCAACAAATAAATTGTAGTGAAGGATGGGAGGCCAAACCAGAAGGGATTGGACCTTCGACGCTGGTTAAGGAGCTTCTGCATTCACCACAAAGGAAAAACCCGATAGGCTGCCCAACATTGACAACATATATCAACGATTTTCCCCCAATGATTGTGGGAAGTCAATGAAGTCTCAGAGGTTTCCAGATTAAAGCATTGCATTATCATTAAACATTGGTGTATATAACTACATGGGAGTGGTTGCTCATGACATCCCCTCTTTAATGCTTAAGGTGACCCACATTGCAACACCCCATCAAAATCTAATATATATATATATATATATATATATATATATATATATATATATATATATATATATATATATATATATATATATCGAGTTGTCTTTAGTGAGACTTTTTGGAAGCTTTTATGGAGGATTTTTTTCGGTCTAATTTCTCTAAAATTCGGCAAGAATTTATTGAAATAATAAGCTTGATGGATAACCCTTGTACAATCGAAGTGCCCTAGGGGTTTTTGAGGGTGCTGAATCAATATATACAGTTAAAAAACTAGTTTAAATAATACAAATCAAGATTTCACCTCAAAAATTTCCACTAGATTTCAACACTGAAAAATCCAAAAAATCACACTAAAAACAGCTCCTACATAAACACACATTATGAAAAAGTAATTTAAACCTTTATAATATATATTTAAATTATGTATATATAAAAAAGTCATTTCACATTTAAATTATTAATATCATGTATACTTTTTTTAATATCAACCAATTTGAAGTTAATAAATAAAATTATATATTTTTTAAAATAAACTAACACACACACACACAGATATATATATTCGAGATTAATTTATATGAATATAATTATTCACTTATATAAATTAACAATACTTTAATGCTTTGGCATAAATTAGTCTACTATTTTTCATGTTTTTGTTGATTATATTAATTTTTTCAAATTAAGTCACTCACTAAAAAAATTGAAAAATTGATTTATGGGCGAATTTATTTAATGAGTTTCACAAAAATTTAGTTGAACATGAATAAATTAAACATGGAGACAAATAATTTCATGAAATTGCTTTAAAATTCTATTGAAATTAGTTTCAAGTTTATTATGAAATCATAAGAAATTCAAAAAAGTTCCTAATAAAAATAATAAATAACTATAAAACTTTAAAGACTAATACGTACTTGTTTGGAAAAAAAATCAGGTTATCGACTCTAGCAGATTTTTGTTTTTAATATCAAACTTAACAACCAAGGAGAAACCAATACGAGTTAAGTTATCTTTGGGAGAAACCAATACGAGTTAAGTTATCTTTGGGAGAATGGTACATATAATACAACTTTTTTTTATTGGTTTATTTTATCTGTGATATGCTAATTTTTTAATTATACTATAAATTTAAATTATGTAAAATTATATATTTATAGTAGAACGATAAAATATAAAAGAAACATATTTATTTTTAAATTTTATTGTTATATATATGTTTTGTTATTTATTTTTTTCAATTGAGTTATTCTGTTGATTGGGAAAAAGGAATGGAATCTTATTCACCCAAGTTCAATTTCCTCAAATGACATGGTGAATGTTGACAATATAGTATGTGCATTCCTCACATAAAATATACAACGTTGTACTTGTAAATGTGTGTATTAATTTTTTATTTATAACATACATACTTAAATTATATAAAACTATATATTTATAAATAATTATAATGTAAATATAGTATTTCAATAAAACATATAAATTTATATATTTATAAAGCATTATAATAGAAGTATAATATTTCAATAAAAAACATAAATTAAATATACAAAAGAAATAATCTAAATTAAAAAAATATTTTACTATTTTAACTTAGTAATATTTGTTATTTTTTTATTATATATAGGGATTGATTTTCTATTCATATTATAGACACTTCAATTATATAATTTATATATTTATAAATTATAATATTTTAATAAAATATAAAAGTTAAATATATAAAAGAATAGATTTAAATGAAAAAACTTATCTATTTTAATAGAATATAAAAATTAAATACATAAATATATATATATATATATATATATATATATATATATATATATATATATATATATATATATATATATGAAAAATACTTATATTTTAAGAAAGTATAAAAGTTAAATATATATAGATTAAATGAAAAAATATATCTCCATCTAGTATGGAAGAGACATTGTGATGTTATGTTATATTAAATATATTGATTCAATTACACTACATAAAAATGAAAAATATATATACATATATACACACACACACACACACACACATATATATATATATAGTTTAGATCCATTTTATCTCTAGATCTCCCAAATGCCAAGAGAGATCGAAATCTTTTTCCCAAATTTTGCACTAAAAAAAGAGGTTTGCACCCGAGGGATTTGATCCCTTTCAGGCTTGATAGATTTGGAGTTAAGATGGATCTAGGCTAGATTGGTTAAATTTGGTTGTCATTTATTAGTTTTGAGTGTGTGTGTGTGTGTTAATTTTTTTTATTTATACTACAGACACTTAAATATATAAATTTGTATATTTACAAACAATTATAGTAAAAGTGTTATATTTTAATAAAATATAAAAGTTAAATATATAAAAGAGACATATGTGTATTACAAAATATTTTAATTCTAACATAATTTAAACATAGAAAATATCATAGCTTACCACAAGGGAAACCTCATAAGTGACAATAGAGATGTTGTAAGGTTTTCCTTTATAGTAAAATTATCCAATTTTTGCTGCCACATAACTAACTCTAGAATGTAACACTTGACTATCCCTAGCAACATATAGATTACAAAAAACCATCTAGATATAGGAGAATGTCCATAGTTGTGTAATATAGAAAACAATAAGTTGCAAATCAAGAAATATAGAAAATAAAATGTGGTAGACCTAGGGTATCAACCGTCAATGGAAGAAGAGGTAGGAGTAGGATCTTAAGTGCTCAACCCAGGTGATGTTTGCTTTTCACATCGAAGATGTGTCTTTATGTGCACTAAATGAGCATCTTGAAGAACCAGACAAGTTCACAACTGGTTTTGAACACACTGAATACCATTGAGATGAAAAAATATCTCATTGCAATCCTCTTGTTTTTCCTTTATGACTCTTCCCAGTATCATTTTCATTTGCCAGTACAAAGTGATAGAATGAAAATACAGATTCTTGCGGCCTCTCATATGTCTTGGATCTGGAACCAAATCAACAATGTATACTTGAATCACAGTTTCATAATGGCTATTCCTATCACAAACAACACGAGTTTCAAGCAGTTGGGTTTTGTCCTGCAGTTGTTTTTTGGGGGGGTAGTTGCATGGAAGAGGTAAGCACTAGTTTAAGCTTGCAACTGAGCACAAGGTTTTCTAGAGGGGCCGCGACCACCTGAGCTACATCTCAACCATATCCATTTCCAAGGCATGATGATAATGAGGAAAGTTAACTCCGTTGGTGAAGTCCCTCAAGACAAAATGAGCCCTCAATACAAAATGAGTTCGAGGGATTGAAAACCAAAATGAGGCCAACACACAACATACATAATGAAGGACTTTAGGGACAAAGATAGAGGGTAGGTCAAAGGCTAAAGGAGTTGAAAGGGAGTGGTGTAACCAAGACACAATCCTAAGAAAGTTGTCCTTGAGAGGAGGAGGACTAGGACACCTGGCCCCTAAATATCACATTGAGGCTTTCCCAAATAATATTGAACTAAGAAAACTAGAGAAATAAAGTTGTAGCTAAAATACCAACTGGAAAAAATTAAAAGTGAAGGAAATACCAATGAACTTGTTGGAGCCAAGTTCTCGTAAACTCTAAAATATTTCTTGTATATGTCCTCCCATCAACATACGTGTGGGCTCCATGCATGTAACCTCACCAATACTTGGAAATTGTAGAGAGTCCAACCAATGAATTGTAGTGAAGCATGGAAGGAAAAACTAGGAGCCTGGGACCTTCCACACTAGTTAAGAAGCTACTACAAGTTCCACAAAGGAAAAATCTCACACGTTGCCCAACAAAATGACATTGACAACATATATCAACAATTTGCCCCCAATAATTACAAGAAGTCAAGGAAGTTTCAAAAATTTCCATATTAAAGCATTATAATATCGCCATTAAACATTGACATGTGTAATTGCATGAGAGTGACCAACCACACCATCCCCTCTTTAATACTTAAGTTAAGAACAAAGTGGAAAACCCACTTCCACTTCCCTCTTTTCTTAACCCACATTTCTAACACCCCATAGAAATCTAATACTTATAAATATAAAAGTCCTCACAAACATACATAGTGATTATTATGAAGAATAATTCTAGAAAGTGAACCCATCTAAATTATACATATACCAAAAAAAATCATTTCACATTTAAACTATTAAATCAAAATTATTCACTTTATAACAATATTTTGAAGCTTTGGCTAGTAATTGTTTTTAATGTTTTGTTCATTATATTTATTGTTTTTAACGAATAAAATTAATCAAATTTGAAGTTTCTTGAATTTCATTTCTGAGCAAATAAGCCAAACATTTCACAAAATTCTTCTAAAATTCTATTGAAATTTGTTTGAAATTCTTTATGAAATCATAGGAAATTCAAAAAGGTTCTTAATAAAAAATAATAATAATAAAAACCCTAAAGACTAATACCTACGCTTAAAAAAATCTAGGTTACCTCACCAACATAATGTTGTTTTTAATGTTAAACTTGAGAACTAGGGAGAGACCAATACAAGTTAAGTTACAAGTTTATGTTAGCTTTAGGAGAATGCTACAAAGAATACACATTTTTTTATTAATATTTTCATTTCTTTTCAAGTAATATTTTTCAATTTTACTTATTTATCTTTACAAATTGATATGTTATTTTTTTAATTATACCATATACTTAAATTATATAAATTTATATATTTATAAACATCTATAGTAAAATAAAAAAATATAAAAGTATATGTAAATTAAAAAATATTTAAATATTTAAATTTTGTGGTATATATATATATATATATATATGTAAAGTTAATTGACTTATTCCAGTGGTTGAAAAGAATGAAATCTTCCTCATCTAGATTCATTTTCCATCATATCAATTTTGACATGTTCCTTATATGAGATATACAATGTTGTACTTGTATGTATGTGTGTTAATCTTTTATCTATATCATGCATACTTAAATTATATATTTATAAACAATTATAGTGTAAATGTAATATTTTAATAAAATATAAAAAGTTAAACATATAAAAAAAACATATTTTAAAAAAATATTTTAATTTTTAAATTTCATATATATATATAAAATCAAAATGTAATATTTTAATAAAATACAAAAATTAAGTATATAAGAGAAATATATCTAAATTAAAAAATTATTTTACTCTTTAAATTTTATTGAATTTTTAAAATTTTGAATATATATATATAGTCTAACTAGCCTGCTTTTTTGCTCTGAAAATAATGAGAATTCTCACAAGATTTTAATAAAATCTGGGTTACAGTTGTCAAACTTCAAGATTTTGAGTATCCTAGAAGTTTTAGATGGTGTTTAAACCATAAAAAACATGATTCAAACACTCCTACGGCTAAATTTTTTTAATTTTTTTTTGCCCAGATTCCAGCCACTTTTGACCATGGTGGCAATTCCTTCGCCTCGATAGACTTGTCTTTTATATATATATATATATAGATATATATATTATACACTTCAAATATATAAATTTAAATATTTATAAATAACTAATAAAAGTATAATATTTTTAGCATGGCCACGAATTACAGCCGCCACTTTGTTAGGAAACTTATTAAAATGGTTGCCAAAATAAATCATTTCCAAATTATCATCCATATTCTCCCGAATTAATGTCAATGTGGAATAATGACTGAATTCTCGTTGGCAATCAAACAACACAAGTAGGACAGAGGCTCCTTAAACTACTCCGTTGTCGCAAAATTCGTTCGTTTCAGAGTATGTTTTTTTTGCTCTATCTCGAATGTCTAAATCGTGTGTCGTAGAGAAGCAGATGAGATGACAATGGTTGGCAACTCAAGCTTCAGCTAATGGGGATTTTTCAGTAGGGCAAGAAATTTCTCTCAAGAGATCGCTCTGGAGGTTTCATCCTAGGTTGCTCTGCTGGGATACGTAGGAATGTTCTGTGTCATGCCTCTTAGCAAAGCCACCGTGAAGTAGGTCACCGCGGAGATGGAGACTTGCAGTAGAGATGAAAGCAATGAATGTGGTAGCAACTTCGGGTGTTAGGATTCTTGGCAGATTAGGTTGTTGAGGATGTAAGAGCAGAAGATAATTTTTATAGTTACAAAGCAGAGCGTATGGTCATATTTCAAAGGGGGAATTAACCGGGGAGAATCAATAGAATAATCTAAGGGCGAGATGCCTTTAGGTGATGTCTATAGTCGAGGCTTGTAGTGTTGTATTCATACCTTTCCGTGTAAAGAGAAGAAGATTATAGATTGTCGTGAATGTCATGGAGGTTATTCTATAATATCTTTGGAGATGTTTATCAATAAGATATGAGTGTATTTCAAGGTTCCTTGGGGGTGATTCGAAGGCCTACAAGGGAGCTGGTATTCAGAGGTTCGGATGACCTAGCGATGAGGTAGGGTTGATGTGGCAAGTGGGGTTGGAAGCCACAACGAGAGTTTGGTTAGGGCTATCTGATAGGAATAGGCGTGGTTTCTTTCTAGGCTACTTGGACATGGTACCTGTTTGGAGATTGCATTGTACACATCGGGATGTGTTACTGGTAGGGGCTTTATTTCTAGGTGGGGTCCCATCATATTTTACATTTTTTAAAGCTGTATGTTGTCTTAAAATTTTATGTCAGATATGTTACCTAGAGAACACCGAACCAGAGAGAGGTTTCCGGTTTGAGTGGCTAAGAGGGTTTTTAGTAGGTCAGAAGTGGTATTTGACGTACATTTGATTTTTGGTTCCAATGCTTGGATTCTATAGTTGTGTTTGTGATCAAACACTGCAGTCATTTTCATTCGCTTTTCCGGTACAACCAAGGCTAGGTGGAATCCTCAGGGACATTTAGGTGGTTGAGAATGGCGAGTATGGGGGTACATCTAGCACACATGCAGGATTTCCAGACTCTTTCGCCTAACTAGCTCATCCAAGCTACCATTTGAGCCAAACACGTAGCAAGTGGATTCGGTGGGACTCTGCCTCTACTTCTGGAGTTTGGCGATATGCTTGGTTCAAAGCTAAGTAAGAGTGGTTTTCATAAATAGGTTTAGAAGTCTAAGAACAAGGTGTTACAAGCGGTAAATGGCTAGCTTCCTCTGTTGTTAGGAACAAAGGAATTTTGTCCCTCTATAGAAAGACTTAGGGATTGTGCCTTAGTGGGAAGGTGACACCATCTCTGGATGATAGGAGTTCAAGCGAAGACTTGGGTGGAGGAGTGTTGGTTTTTGTTGTTGAAATATCATCCTAAGCTCAACCAATTGTTCAATGGCTGGTTTTGTTTCCATTTTCTCTGTCAGGAGGACGTAGAACTTATTCTACAGGAGCCTTGGGCGAAGGGGAGGGGATTTATTTTACTTCAACGATGGAAAGCAGGTTTTGATTCTCTTGTTGATGCACCAAAGCATAATTGTTTTTGGGTTAAAATTCTAGGTTTATTGCTGGAATTGTGGAACGAATCCGTGGTTAAGGAGATCACCAACTGCATAGGGAAGTTTCATTTTTTGGATAGTGGTTGTTTTGGTAAGTTAGATAATAGATTGGCATGGGTGTTGGTGGAGCTAGATTTGGGCAGGGCATTGTTGGCAGATTTGGTGGTTTCTTGGAGTAATTTTTCTATAAAATTTCTCATCGACTACTGGGGCTTTCCATATAGATGCTTGAAATATCATAAGACTGGCCACCTATATGCAAATTTCTAGTTTCAAGAGTCTTGTTATAAGGGTTCTAGTGATAAAGGGGGTGAAGATACTTCTGTGGTCGTTGCACTAATTCAGGCGCTTATTCGAACGGTGGCTTCAAGTCAGGAGTAGGAGATGACATATGAGGATTTTAGCAGGTTTCTGCAAGGTAATTCAATCCCCTAGGTCACGCCTATAGGTATTTATGATAAACTAAATGAAAAGTTTAATTATTCATGTGATGTATTACAGTGTCCCCCTTCAAAAGCTAAATTGGGCCTAGTTAATCCATGTAACCCTTCTCTCTCATTGTTGGATAGCGAGGATAGGATTGGGCCTGTTAATGCTTTAGGTTATCCTTTTAGTTTAGTGCTTGATGATGTAGGTCCTGTGGTTCTTTCTTATAAAGAGAAGCTAGGGAGGGGTTCAAATAGGCTGGGTGAGAATGTAGGGGTGACTACTTTTTATTCAGCTCCTTTTTCTGATATGAATTTTGTCTTTGGAGATTGTGCGTGTTCTAATGTTTCTTTTGGGTTTCCATCCATTATATGTAACCCTTTGGAAGCCTTAGTTCCCCCTCCAAAGGATCAGTATACCAAGAGAAGGCTTTCATCTTCCCCTGATCGTGAGCTGAGATCATTATTTGGGGAGTCAAAGGAATTGGAACCTTCTGTGATCAAAAGGGCCTTCTTTAAGTCGGTTAAGGAGCTTGGGAGTTCGCCTTATAAACATAACGTCACTCATAGAAAGAAAAGGAACCTCAGATTCAAGAAGGTATTCGATTGCAATGTTTTAGATATGTCTCTGCAGTTGGGGGTGGAATCTCAGGAACAACCTTTTTCCATTGACAAGGCCTTCACAATGGGATATGTAATGATTTCAAATTTCTTTGGTTCTCGGGTCCTTAGAGGGGAAAATCCTGTCTCATGGTAACCCCCATGATCATAAAATCCTTTAATAACAAGGGTCTAGGAGTTGAACCCAAAATCACCTCCCTACATGCTCTTTGTCGTATGTTTGAACCACCAATGATCCTTATTCAGGAAACCATGGTGGATTCCAATAAATCTTGGGGGGCAATGCAGAGAGTTTGTCCGGGTTGGGATGTGTGTGCAACTAGTGCTTTCAGGTTATTAGGAGGGCTGGGGGTCATGTGGAATCCTATACTGCTTGACCTGAAGGCTTATCGAACCTATGTAGGGATCCTTACGATGGGATACATGGCAAGTAGAAGTGAAAGGATCATAATCCTAAATACCTATGCTCCATATGTTGGTCGGAGGTCGTATTCGGAGGGTGTGATTAATTATGGAATACTTAGGATTAGCTCTTTAATTTTCATTGGGTGATGCAGAGGTATATGGAGATAAGGCTGGAGCACACCCTCTCTCTCATTTTACCAAAGGATGGATGGAGGCCAATGCTTTGTTGGACGCTATTCCATATTTATTAGCTCCTACTTGGCAGAATGGTAGAATTGGTGGAGAGGATATTTCCAAATGCCTGGAAATATTTCTAATAAGGAAGACTTTATTTAACAACATGGTGGAGCTGAAATCCACCATTATCCCTTGATACATTTTAGATCATCAACACCTCATGATTACATGGAATGGGTTGGGGATAAGGTGATATTTCCCCTTCAAGTTCGATTCTTCTTGGATTTCATTGTCAGAATATAAAACTTTGGTGCACAAATTATGGAATGATCCTACACATATTTCTATCAGTTGTCCAATGGTTTATTTTAATCAGAAGCATAAAAACCTCAAAGATGAAACTCGCAATTGGATAGCTCTAAGGAAACCTAAGGAGATTAAATTTGTAAATTTTTGTAGATGTTCTATGCTTGATGAAAATTCACTTTTATACCCAATATCAAACATCAATCACATAAACAAGAAAGTAAAATGCTGATAGAACATACCAATAGATCCACGGAAGATAAGCCAAAAAATACACTTAACTTGATCAACAAAATATATGTGTTGTGGTGTGTTATAGTGGTCAACAGGATGCTTCAACCAGCAAAGACTCTACATGGTCAACCAACTAGAATGTGTCACACAACCCTCTCAGACAGCTCTACAACGGTCAACCCAAAGTGAACAAAAATCAACGTTGTCCATCAACGGTCAATGCAAAACAACAACATCAAAAAGTCAATGAAACTAAGTCAAAGTCAACGTCTAGCCTCGATTTCTGTGCCAGAAAATGCGGACTACAGAAATAAAAATTTATGGAGAGTTTGAGGTCAAGTTGACCATGCGTTGACCAAAGTCAATTCTGGTCAAATCTGCGTTGAAACCCTAAGTCAAAATAGAAAAACCCTTGCTGCGTTTTCCCACGTGTGAGAGAAGAAGAGCCTCCAAGATGATGATCGAACCAATCAAGCGATGAGAGAGAATGTGTGATGAGTGATGGTGAAAATGACCTCCAACGTTGACCTATATATATCCATTAGTGAGGGTGTGTGACACATCTGTTGGGGCTTCAAGCCTACATTTTAATTCTGGCCGACCTTGCACATAAGTGGAATTAATTCAAAATAAATGTT
Source organism: Pinus albicaulis (assembly GCA_034641835.2). Classification (NCBI taxonomy): domain Eukaryota; kingdom Viridiplantae; phylum Streptophyta; class Pinopsida; order Pinales; family Pinaceae; genus Pinus; species Pinus albicaulis. The sequence continues at coordinate 521,913,389 of CM076581.1, forward strand.
TTGCTCATCGGATCAAGATGATCTTTAGATTGATCTTGCACCTCTCTGAAAGAGGATTCCAATAAAAATATTGGCATGTTTATCTGAGCATCACAACATGGAGTTTGGACCTAGTTGTCCAAAATTAACACTCCCTCTCAACTAGGGAGAACGCCATCCACCTGTGCCATCCAAACATCATGCGTCATCCCGCTGTAACTTGCTTTGCTGGCTTTTTTATTTCAGAACAAAAGGTGAGTCACAAAGACATCACTCCTGGCTGACAAATTAAGCTCAGAGGTCTGAAACCTCTATAGGACTCAAATGAGTAACATACCAACCCGAAGTTGGTTTAACTAACCTGAAGTCGGTTGGAGGTCCGAAACCTCACTAGATTTGATCCCAGATCAAGTGGTTGGACACGTGCCATCCTAGACATAGACTGTACAACAATCTCTGATGTGTCCATTGGTATTTGCTACTGGTCTCTAGCTTTTCCCACCTCATTGGCCAAATGAGAGGTACTTCCCATGATTCCGAGACTCCATGGGTAGGATGCATGCGGGGCATAGATCATGAGAGGTGAACCAACTCAATATCATAACGGTGGGGCAGAAGCACACCAACAAGGTTTGAAAAGCCTAGCCCTGTGGTTGCTTATAGCTCCAAGAAGCTATCCTCAAAGCCCCGTGGAGCTCCCAAAGCTCATCGTCTAACAAGACCCTTAGCATAGGGTCGTTCCACGATACCAAGATTCTCACGAAAGGTTAGGAACTTGACCTTCCCAAAGGGATTTGTAAGAATATGTTTGACCCCCTCATTAGTTCCTATATGTTCGAGCCTTACAGTGCGTCACTGTACCATATCCCAGATAAAGTGGTACCTGATATCAATATGCCTGGATCGATCGTGGAACATGAGATTCTCTAACAAACGAATCCCACTCTGGTTATCACAAAGGATAACGGTGGTATCTAGCACATGCTTGAACAACTCACTGAAGAGCTTTCACAACCAAACTGCTTCACAACAGGCCATACTTGCTGCAATTTATTCGGCCTCAGCGGTGCTTAAAGCCAATGACTTCTGCTTCCTGCTCATCCAAGATATCGAAGCAGACCCAAGTGTGAAGCAGCATCTAGATGTTCTCTTGCGATCCACCACACTACCAGCCCAATCGACATCAGTATATCCATGGAGTGTCACAGTGTATCTGAGCCCATGGTTTATCGTGCCCCAATGATATCGCAACAGATTCTTGGCACCAAACTAGTGAATATGATGAGGATCAACCATGTGTTGACTCAAAGTGTTCACTGCAAAACATATGTCTGGATGGGTGCTCACTGAGAAAATTAGGGCCCCTATGAGTTGACGATAATCGGTAGGATTTTCTAGCACAGGCCCAACAACGCTTCCACTCAACTTCTTAAATTTGAGCTCCATCGGTGCCAACACAGACTTACAGTCCACCATTCCAAATATTTCCAGTAGCTTCACAATGTATTTCCCTTGAGAGAGGAAAATTTCGCCAGGTCTCTGCCAGACCTCCAGGCATAGGAAGTAATGCATCAGTCCTAGGTCCTTCATCTCGAACTCAGAAGTGAGCTCCCTCTTACACTGATGAATGAGAGAGTCATCACCTGTAAGGAAGAGGTCATCCACATACAACACCAGAATAAGAGGCTTCTCTCGATCAACCTTGAAGTAAAGGTTCAGATCAACATTACTACGAGTGAAGCCCAACTTCATCAAGTAGCTATATATCCTCTCGTACCAAGCCCTGGGGGCTTGCTTCAACCCATAGAGGGATTTCTTCAACCTGCATACATGGGTGTCTCTATCCTGGACTTCGAACCCCAGAGGTTGCTCCACATACACCTCTTCCTTATCGTACCATGCAGAAAAGCGGTCTTCACATCCATCTGATGAAGATTCCATCCTTGGGTAGCAGCAAGGGATATGATAGATTGGATGGTGGTATATTGGGCCACAGTTGCAAATATGTCATCATAGTCTCCACCTTCCTTTTGAGAGAAGCCACGGGAAATGAATCTTGCCTTGAACTTTTCAGCACTACCATCATATGCATGCTTGATCTTATAGATCCATTTCGAGGTGACAACTTCTTTGTCCTCTAGTCTCGGAACCACATCCTAGACATCATTCTTCATAATGGAATCATACTCTTTGTGCATAACATCCTTCTAGAATTGATGCTTTAAGACTACCTTAAAAGATCCAGGCTCATATTGTACAATTGTACTCATTGCTACTAGATACCCTTGGTATCTATTCGGCTTCTTACTTTCACGAAATGTCCCCGTTGGGGTCATATGTTTCGCAACATCCTCGAGAGTATCCCTGAGCCATGAGGGTCTTCTCTTCATTGAAGGAGGTGGATCAATAAGGTCCATTGGTCCATCAACATCGGGCATCGTCTCATCCTTCAGTTCTTCCTGATTTCCAAACCTTACTTCATGATCTTCCTCAAAGCTCGGAAGATTGATTACTTTCCTGAGGGAAGCATCTTCATCAAAGGTAACATTGTGGCATATCTCCACTTCTCTTTGACTAGACACATAGACTCTATAAGCCTTCAAAGTTTCACTATAGCCCACAAACATTCCCTTTTTCCCAGAATCATCCAACTTTATCCTCTTCTCTTTCAACACATGAAAATAAACGGGACAACCAAAAACTCTAAAATGTGAGACATCAAGTTTCTTACTAGAGAAAACCTCTTCGAGAGTTTTGGAGTCCAAAGCAGAATGCGGGCATCGATTTTTTATGTACACAACAGTGTTCGCATCTTCTCCCCACAGAAAATTCGGAAGACCTTGGTCACATAGCATGGCACGGGAAACTTACACAATGGTCCTGTTCTTTCTTTCAGAAATGCCATTTTTCTCAGGAGTATATACGGTTATGGTATCCCTCTTGATGGCAGCTTCTCTGCAAAAGTTATTGAACTCGTTCATCTTATATTCAGTGCCATTATCGTTCCTCAATATCTTGATATTCTTCCTTGTTTGATTTTCAACCAAGGCTTTGAAAGTATGAAACCACAGGAAAGCCTCATCCTTATTCTTCAAGAAGTATATCCAGGTTTTGCGAGAGAAGTCATCTATGAATGTCATATAATAAGAAAATCCTCCCAAGGATGTCATGGGAAACATACCAGAAAAATCAGAATGTATCAATTGCAAGATATCAGATGTCTTTGTGACACTTGAGGGGAAAGGCCCCCTTGTATGCTTTCCATTGGCACAACCCTGACATACACCTTCATGATCATTTTTGAATTCAGGAATCCCTGTCACCACCTTCCTTTTTTCGGGAAGGGCTTTGTAGTGAAGGTGTCCAAACCTTTGGTGCTGTAGTTCGGTTTGACGGATAGTATCACATGTCATAGCTCCTAGTGGACTTCCTTTAACCTGGTAGAGTGTATCAACTCTAAACCAAATCATGATAGCTTCCTTGAAGCCATTTTTCCAGATGCGTACCTTCCCATCAGCGAATGCCACATTGAAACCTTTGTCTCCATGGACGAAATAGACATAAGGTTCTTCTTCAAATCATGTACATATAATATATCTTGCAAGTGTAGGACTTGACCCTGAGATAAGTGGAGGGTCACAGTCCCTGTCACTTTCATAGGATATGTGGCATTATATCCATGGATAATTTTTAGATTAACATCCTTCTCAATCAAATCAGAAAGTGTTTCCTAAAACCTAGTGAGGTGCCTTGAGGCACCACTCTCAATCAACCAGACATCCATAGTGTCAGGTCGAGATGCAACAGAGAGGGCAGATACAAGAATGAATTCATTTCTGTTATCATCAACAACATTAGATTCCTCATACCTGGAATTTCTTGACCTTTTGAAAGGTTTCCCATTTCCATTGCGACCATAGGGAGCCTTCCTCTTTCCTTTGAACCTATTGTTCCTTTGATTTCCATTCTTCTTGTTGTTTTTGTTGTCATCATCCCCAAGAGAATCCTTCTTATTAGAGAATTCTCTAGCATAGTGGCTAGTCTTGTTACATGTGTAACATATTCCTTTATTTCCTTGGGTTCCTACTCTTCCATGGTTCCTCGAACCACCATTGTTCTTCTTCTTAGCACAAGCGGTGAAGGCGACATTACCTTCATTTTCCTATTCCTTCATTATTGTTTCCTCTTGAGTGCATCTTGGCAATACTTCGTCAAAATCAGGAATCACATTGTTATTGAGAATGGTAGTATTGAATACATGCCATTCAGAAGAGAGACCTCCAAGTGCGGTGAGAGCCATTTCTCGATAAGCTATTGTCTCCCCAATGGCCAGAAGATTATTTCTGATTTCGGTCGACTTCAGAAAATAAGATTGAATGGATTCATCCTTGAATTTCTTAAGATTCTTCAATTGGTTCTTAAAGAAAAGGACTTCATTTGCATTGTTGGCCCTGAACATGTTGACCAACTTATCATACATCTCCTTGGATGTGCGCAGCTCAGAGATGTAGGCAACCAGACTCTTATGAATTGAATCCTGGATGATCAGTTTTGATTTGATTTCCCCCTTCTTATACTTTGACTTGGTGGTAGCAGGTGCAGATGATGGAGGCTCTTGGATTTTACCCTACACATAGTCCATGACATCTTGGTCTTCCAACATTAAATCCAAAGACATATTCTAGGCATGGAAGTCTTCCTTCCTAGTCAACTTGTGATCATCTTTGAAGCCATTATAGTTTTAGGTACCCATGGGTCCTTGACAAATGATCCTTCTTCGGTGATTGCTTTCAATAAAAACTTGGGCTTTGTCATCACCTTAGCTCTGATCCCATGTAAATTTTTGTAGATGTTATATGCTTGATGCAACTTTAATTTTATACCCAATATCAAACAATAATCACATAAACAAGAAAGTAAAATTCTAATAGAACATATCAATAGATCCACAGAAGACAAGCCAAAAAATACACTTAAATTGATCAACAAAATATATGTGTTGTGGTGTGTTACGACGGTCGACAAGATGCTTCAACTAGCAAAGTCTCTACACGGTTAGCCAACCAGAATGTGTCACACAACCCTCTTGGACAACTCTACAATAGTCAACCCAAAGTCAACAAAAGTCAACGTTGTCCAGTCAATGATCAACACAAAACAACATCAGCAAAAATTCAATGCATATAAGTCAAAGTCAACATCTAGACTCGATTTCTGTGCTAGAAAATGCAGACTGCAAAAATCAGAATTTATGGAGAGTTTGAGGTCAAGTTGACCATGCGTTGAACAAAGTTAATGATGGTCAAATCTGCGCTAAAACCCTAGGTAAAAACAGAAAAACCCTTGCTGCATTCTCTCACGTGTGAGAGAAGAAGAGCCTCCAAGATGATGATCGAACCAATGAGATGATGAGAGAGAATGTGTGATGAGTGACGGTGAAAATGACCTCCAACGTTGACCTATATATATCCATCAGTGAGGGTGTGTGACACATCTGTTGGGGCTTCAAGTCTACATTTTAATTCTGGCCAACCTTGCACATAAGTGGAATTAATTCAAAATAAATGTTCTTCTCATCGGATCAAGATGATCTTTAGATCGATCTTGCACCTCTCCAAAAGAGGAGTCTAATAAAAAATATTGGCATCTTCATTTGAGCATCACAACATGGATTTTGGACCTAGTTTTCCAAAATTAACAAAATCATTGTTGGAGATTGATATTAATTTACAGAAATTGAGTGATGTGAGTGATCTCCTATTCTTTTTGGAAGAATACCGTAACAAAGTTTTCTCTCTAGAGAGTTGCAGGAGGGAGATTTTAAAAGGGTATGAAGATGATATTATACAAAAGAGTAGGGCATTCAGGATAGAGGCAGGCGATAGGAATTCAAAATACTTTCACAGAAAATTCAATCTTATAAAGAAACACAATTTTATTAAGAAGATTAGAGATGAAGTTGGGTTTCTATATAATAATCAAGCAACTTTGGAACAAGCTGCCATTAATAATTTTGAAGGGATATTTTTTTCCCAAAGAAGACAGGTTTTCGGATCAAGATCCCTTCATTGATTTGATCCCATCTATGATGACAAAGGTGAATAATTATAATTTCGCAAAGAGATTATTAGTGAGGAAATTTTATCCATTATGAAGGATTGTGCGAAGGACAAGAGTCCTGGGCCGGATGGGTGGGGGGTCGAATTTTTCTTAATCTTTAGAGATTTGATGATTCATGGTCTCCTAAGGGTGATTGATGAGATTGAGCAAAGATGATTCATCTCTAGGGCCTGTTGCGTTATTCAACAACCCCCGATATTTTAATATAGTTACCTTAGAAAAATAATGGGGACCCTTTTAAAATTTTTATAGTAGAACAAATGAAACCCTTAAGAGATCAATTCAAATAGGAATATGAATGAAGTGGGTTAAAGACATTGAGTTTTAATTTTAAAAACACTTAAGCGGAGAATTTTAAGTAAATCACAATCGCAATCACAATATCACATAAAATACGTATGGCTCCTAAAAAATCCACTCAACACAAATTGTGATGCGAAATATAACAAAGCAGTTTAATAAAGGAAAAAGGAATTTTCCCGAACAAAATTCCACGAGAAAGAAACAACGGGAGCCACTTCCACCACGTAGTCAATCACAAATTGCATTTTGAAGTTTTATCATGACAATATTAAACCAACCTTTACATTTCCTTGATGTGATATACTCTATCACATTGCACTTTCACTTCGTGACCACTCTTGCCCTTTGTTCATTTTTGCCGAAATTGCGATTGTGATATCGCAATTGGAAAAAGGTAGCTGATCGACATTCTAAAAAGGTTCACACATGAATGGAATCTCCGATGCGAAAATATCTTGTTTAAATGTTGGAATGATTGTGTGGGAACGTCGACCCATACTGTCCATTAATGTCATAACTTAAACAATTTTTATAGCTGTAAGAGTATTAAATTTCTGGATTATCCGAATATCAAGTTTCATTCGCTCATTATTTCCATTATTTTGATACTTTCTTATTTTTAAAAGAAGATTTCCTCTCTTCTACTTATCATTCTTGATTGTTTGCAGGAAATTCCAAATAAACATATATCTTCAGAAATGTCGAAAGCTGCGAATAAATCCAAGAAACCCATGGCACCCAAAAATCCTACAGCTACTTCCACTGAAATAACATAGATGCTCCCTTTAGTCACAGACACGACATGCAGGTCACAAAGTGGTTCTTTCTCTTGGGAAGCGATGTATAAGTTATTTGAAGATGAGAAACCCAATAGGGTTGAATGGAAATATACTATAGATGCTTCTGATTCTTCAGAGGCTACTATAGAGGATGTCGCCAACTCCTTTCTACACCAGTTTGCGGCGCACCCCAAAATTTTACCATATACTGATATGGTAAGATGGATAATAGAAAATATAAATATTGGAGACAAAAATTTCCTGACGAGTAGAGGAACAATGATAGGTTATTTCAAAGCTGAAGATTTGAAGTCAATGTATCACATTCCAGACCCAAAGAAGGTCTACGACAAAGAATTTTTGGCACAGTTCGCCAAGGAAACTGAGCTGAAGTCAAATCCTATTAAGCAATGGAGGAGAAACCCAAAAAACATAAAAATGATGATACAGGTATGTATTCCATTGATTCCCATGCTAGTCCCTATTGTTATGTTGCTGCCATGATGTTTATAATCTTTGGTCAACCCAATACCACTAAAGTTTCAGTCGAATGGGTTCCCCATATGGAAGTAGTTACAGATTCTTATATCATGGATCGGGAACCATTTTTTTGAATAATATCGCCACTCAGATTCTTGAATATAGAAAGAATCGTTCCATTTCATCCAAAATATTTCCCCCATTTTACATTAGCGCTTATATTATGGATGTTGTCTATTTTACCTCAGATTTTCCAACCATGGGTTGGAAATGGACTACCCAAGACCCTCTTCCCATTCATGTCTATCATAGTATTATATGGGAATCAAAATATGAAAATAATTTCTATAAAATCTGCCATGGAGTTATGCTCCCTTTATTTCAAGCCGTGTTCAATGAAAAATCCCCTAGGTTATCTAAGGAAGCTCAAGATGACTTCTCCTCCATTGGAAAATGGTTCGGTGAAGAATTATTTACCTATGTTAGAGTCTTCAGAAGCTTGGTTCGACCACACGTTTTACCATTGTATGTTCTGGATAAGCTTCTCGCAAGAGAAATCACTTATCAAATTGTCGGTAATGGATTAACTAAATTTTTGAAGGAAGCCAAGAAAGATTCATGGTCCTCTTTTCCTATTCATTATGGTGCCTATGCATTAGACAACTATAAGCATGCAAGGTTAGAGGTCAATCACATTTTGTGGTTGAAATTTTTCACAATTTCAAACTGAAAATATGACCCAAACCTTTGCCAATGATTTCACAACTCAAGTGAAAATTAGACCATTTGTGCAAGAAGATAATGATTTTGATGACTTGTTTGAGTCAATCGACACTTATTATGTAGTTCAGAAGTTAGCAGCATCACGTCTCATTCCACAACAGTTTCCAAAGTTCAAGAAGTACATAAACAAAATATTGGAAGTGATTCCTTTAAATATGTTAGAGGTATCCCAACCCATCACACAGAAATAACAAGAAAAATATAAAACACCTAAGGATACTGTAGTCCTTAGAAAAACTAAAGATGATAAGTTTGTTGAAGTTCAAACTAAGGATTTCTAGTTTCCAAGTAACTTAAATGATGTTTGGAAGGATTTTAATCAAAAAATCCAAGGATGCCAAGAAATGGTGATCATTGGTCATCAACAAAGAGTGGAAATTCCTCAAAGAAAAAGTCAGAACCCGTTTACTACTAGGTCAACTGACAAGTCAGTTACCACAAAACAAGCGACGTTCATCTCGATCTACCCTACTTTAGAAATTGTATTGAAAATTGTATAAATTCCTCCTCTAGACATATTTTATAGTCCAAAGCATAAATCCGTCATGAGAAGGCAAAGAAAAAGGAGGATAACAGAATAGTATCAACTCCTTGTTCCCACAGATGTTCCTATGGAAGTAGTTTGGAAAGATTTGAAAGCAAATCCTTCTCAGGATCTAACTTGTTTGACCCAGTTTGCAGGATCCTATGCATTTGCTACTATAGATAAGGCCATTGAAGTTAAACAGTTAATCAAAGAAAAGGATGAAAGAATCCTTCAATTGGAACAAGAATTACAACCAGAGAAGAAGAGTGTCAATCAACAACTACATGTACAAGTATTATAGCTCTAAGATATCCTAGATCAATTGAAGCTGCAACACCAAACTGAAATTGGTGCTAAGAATACTCAAATTCATCAATTTCAATTCACTGTTGAGAAATTGAAAGACAACCTGAAAATAAATGAATTCAGGAAGGAAGCATTGGAATTGAATACCTTGTTGGCACAACAACAAGTTGTGTTCTGCCAAAAGTTTTCAAGTATCATTGAATTATGTGAGAAAAGCGATTCATTGATGAATCGAGTAGCGGACCAAAGATTGAGATTCAACGAGATCAACGATAAATTTTCATAGTATGTCACCTGGCAAGATACTGCTGAAGGCCAAAAGGCTAATCTTCCCAAGATTAAGGATTCCAAAAAGGAAATTTTATTTATTGATTGGGAAATATAATTGAAACAAGCTGAAAGGGCCATCTACAGAGCTAGAGATGTTGCTAATAATATTGTTGAAACAACCAGCTAGAATATCATTGTTGCTAATCTTATTAATAGATGCCCTCCTAGTTCTTTTCTTATTGTTAAATATTTGATAAGGAAATGGTAGGAAATATCCAAGGTAAAAGAGGAAAGCATCATAAAATTGGAAATGCTAGACTGGGAAAAGTATTGGAAATATTTGGTTAAGCCACATAGCTAATGGCTCATGTTGTGCTATCTAACAGATACTTCTTCCTATATGATGCCTCCACTTTCAGATGCAGTTTATATTGGAAAACTGCACATTAGGCCAATGTAACCTCCCAAGGTTCAACCTATGCTCAACATCCTTCAACTGAAGGAACAAATGGCCAATGAGACAACAATCCAATCTTGAAGCAAGTCACCCCAATAAATTCTGTTTATGTTTTTAATTTCACTTAGTTTAAGGGGAGTTGTTTAAACCTCCTCAGTGTTTATTATAATTACTATTTTTGAAGTCTCTATTTTATTTTATAAACCCCTTCAAGTATTTTAAGAAGGGGTCCTAAAATTTTGAAAGGAAGACTTTACAGAAGTCACACTTTTGTAGTCTTAAAGTTTTCTTAATAGAAAAGGCTGGACTAGATACTGTTTTTCAAATGAGCAGAGTTAGCATATACATGGTACTTTTATATTTATGTTAATTTTTTGTTCCAAACGAGAAATAATTGATTTTTATTATTGTGTTTTGTTATATGTATATTTTTAAAACAATCATGCATTAATTCACTTTTGAACATGTTTGATTGCCATCTTTTATACATATTCAATACATGCAATAAACATATGTGATATATGCTTATTCAATTGATTTAATTAACTATTTAATTAAATCAATTATTTTAAATTGTTTTCAATTCTCTAAGTTTTCGTATAATCTTTATTTGCATTCACTTAAAGATCATCTCTTTAAATCACATAGAAAGATAATTCATCCCATGATAGATATAGATAGGTATATTTATTTACTTCAAGCTTGTTATCACTCCCATCTATAAATTTACAGTCAGTTCAAATACCATACTTCCACCCTATTATATTTCATTGGGAAACTGGTCCCATAAATCCAGTCGGAGCCACCGTATCAAATGGATAGTGGAAGGTTTTCAAGTCCCCGACTGGGTGGTTTTCCCCGATGTTGTTGCACTGATTTTCAGGGCCTAAACATTTTTGGTGCTAGAAAGAGGGAAATTAGACTATGAATGGGACCAAAGCTTAATCCAAAGAAAAAAACCATCAAAAGAGTCGTTCTCCCTCCAAATCTCCTACAACTTCCAGTCCTCATTCAAAATCCCCTATCCATAGATCAGAAGTTGTTCAATCTTCTCCCAAGTCTCCTAGTTCCATTCCCAAAGAACTGTTACCTGATTATACCCCAGAATCATTTGAAGTACAGACCTTAATAAATAAATTGGAATAAATTCTATTTTAGCAGAAAATCCTGTACTTTTTGAAACCTCTGAAGGAAGTGTTGCTTCAATATTACAAGGCACTAGTGTATTGACTAGTTCTAAGAGTGAAAAGCTCAGAATAATCCCTTTTGAGTTTCCTCTTCAATATCAATGTAGGAAATCTCTGATATCCGAGACTCAATCATCCACTGGTGAGATTATTTCATCTTCTTTCCCTCAAACTCCATCATTTATTCCTCCTTCTGTTACATCTACTCAACCGATTTATTCATCAATTCACATCTCTTCTTCTCAGACTATAAGAGATACTTCAAGTAGTATTAGTTTAGTGGTTGTTTCTTCTTCATCGACATCCACCACTGGAACTACTTCCTCGACTCCAAATCCTTATTTAGGACAAGTCAATCCTCCGATTGACACAATGGCAAACAGACCTTGCACCAATCTTGGGGCTATTCAATTAGCAGGTCCTCTTCATCCTTTACCTATGCATCCAAAAAGATGGATGCCTAAGTATAATCCACATGACTGTCTCCTTGCAGAAGAACATCTCCATAATTTTATGTTTTCTACAAATCTAAATGATGTCTCTGAAGAAGATTGTGCAGTAAGATTGTTTCCCTATAATTTCCAAGGATCAACTGGATCATGGTACTTTTCACTACCACTAGGAACCATTGCTAGTTGGGACATATTTGAGGAACAATTTATGACTAAATTTGGTGATGATTATACTACTGCTACTCGTATCAATGATCTTTCAATCTCAAAGAAAATTCAGGTGAAAAGATTAAAGATTTCAACTCCAGATTTAATAAATTTCTCAATAAAATACCAGCTACATCTAAACTAGGTTTAGATGTACAAATTGAATGGTATATATCCTCTCTTCCTTATAATATAAAATTTTTTGTAGATAGAGCCAATAAGGCTACTTGGTAGAAAATATGAAAGAGGTCCTTTTTGTAGAAAAGATAATTCTTGATTTAGAAAATAAAACTACACAAGAGGAAAGAAAAACTAAAAAGTTTTCGTTTAAAGATGAACCCAAATTGAAAACATATAAGGATCCTTACAATCTTGAGGGATTACAAAAGGTTCTTAAAACTATGTCAAATGACATGGTTGAAATAAAAACCAAGTAGTTGAATCTTCTTGAAAGAAACCTTTTAGATCTTTTAAGAATACTCAAGCTTCAAATTCTCAACCACCAAATGTAATCTCAAATGTTGAATCAGATCAAGACGAAGATCAGGATGAAACAATATTATCCGCAAAAGAATCACAAGATGAAGAATTATTCGAAGTTCATGGATTATGATACTTATTCTTCCTACATCTGATAATGAAGATGAACATGAGGCACTACTAGTTAACACTAGAAGTAAAAATTCTATAGATCTTCCTTAGTCTCCTCAAAAGCAGAAATCTTCATCCCCTATTGTTAAGGATAAAGTTGTTAACAAAAGGACTCCTTCTTCTCAATAAAGCCAAAATTCTTCTACCACTCTATCTACATCAAAGACCCTAATTTTCTTTGATACTATAAAGTATAATATAGTGGAAGACATGAAGAAAGTGAAGGAAAGTATCTCCATGTATGAGGCGATTAAATTAAAACAACAACAAAAAATATTACTTAAAGAACGAAACATAGTCCCTACTTCACCCTTACCTACCCCTGTTACTTCTAAAGCCTCAAAAGGAGTTATAAAACCTCCTACTGATTCATCTGAAAAAGTGGACACAAATGATGCTATTCTAATCCGAGATAGATCTAATTCACATACTCCTCCTTCTATTTTGACTTTTGAAGTGTTTAAAAAAAAATTGCATAATTTTCTAATAGACTCCGGAGATTCTTCAAACATCATGACGTCTTTTGTTTTTTTTACGTTAAATAATGCTCCACAAAAGCCTGCAGTACACATTGTGCAATTAGACAAAACCAAAGTCAAGGTAATAGGAGAAATGAATTCTGTCCTTATCAAACTAGCATCTAATTCAAAATTTCATCAAGTAATTAATAATTTGGTTGCTGATATTCCTAAATTTTACGGTTTAATTCTGAGAAGAGATTGGTCAGAGAAACTTCATGGTTATTTCGTAACTAATTGGTCTCATATGTGGCCTCCCTACAATGGTAAGACAAATAAAATTCGGGTTGATTGTGAAAAACACATGAAATATTCTGTAATCGACTTCGAGGATGAAAATGAACCCATGGCTTTAACTAATAACATTCTTGGAAATTTCTCTGCTGAATATTTTTTAGGCAATTTCAATGCTCAAAAATATCCATTTCTTATCAACTCAGTTAATTCTCAAATCAATATTTTTTCTTAGTCAGGGTCTTCTAAATGTATAAATATCATAGATAAACCTTGTGTTAAAACTTTATTCTGGACATTATACTTTGATGGATCAAAATCTAGTGGAGGTGCAGGAGTTGGATGCATACTAATTAGTCCGGAAGGAGAACAAACAATGTTGGCATGTAGGCTAGAATTTAAATGCACAAATAATACTACAGAATATGAGGCACTGGTCCAAGGCTTGTACAAAATAATAGATCTTGGTGTTAAATATATTCAAGTATATGGTGACTCTGAAATAGTTATCAAATAGGTAAGAAATACTATTCACTTTATTTCTAGTCATCTCAAGCATTACCAAGAATTAGTACAATCTCTTACCTCACACTTCTTAGCATTCAATATCTCGTCTAGTCCAAGGCTCCAAAATGCAAGTGCCAATCTTCTAACTAATGTAGCATCTAGAATTATTCCTTCTGATGATTATAGTCTAGATCGATTTTCTATAGAATTGATTTTTCACCCATCTATTCTTGATAATGACACTAATTGGAGAGTATTTAATGATGATGAAGATGTTCTAACCTTTCGCACATCAAAAGGGTCATATGATGATCAACTAATCGATGTAGATGAACATTAAAGACAATTGAATAAAAAACCTAAAGATAATGCCATACCTAAATCTGTGGTTAAACTTGAAGATATTTATGATCTCAAAGACAGGTTTAAGAAGGTTACTAATTCTAAACTACAAAGTTCAACGTTAAGGTTTGAACTAGTAAACCTTGGCACAAATCTCAATCCTCAGAATATTAATTTAGGATTTGGTCTTTCGTGTGATAAAATATTAAACTTCATTAATTTAATAAAGAAATACAAGAATTTTTTCTCATGGAAATATGAAGATATCAAAACATATGATACCTCCATTATCCAACATACTATCCCAATGACATCCACTGAAAAGCCCATAAAACAAATGTTAAGGAAAATTCACCCTGATCTTGAAAGTCAAATCAAAACTAAACTGAATAAAATCCTTAAGGCAAAGATCATCTTTCCTGTTAGGCATTAAAAGTGGGTCTCAAAATTAGCCCCTGTTAGGAAAAATAATGGTGACATACACATTTGTATAGATTTTAGGAACTTAAACAAAGGTTGCTTAAAAGAAAATTTCCCATTAGCACCTATGGAACAAATTTTTCAATTAGCTGTTGGATCTGAATTAATGTCGTTCCTTGATGGATTTTTAGGCTACAATCAGATTCTAGTTCATCCTGAAGATAGGCTAAAGACTACATTTAGAACTAAATGGGGCACTTATGCTTATCAAAAAACGCCTTTCGGTCTAATCAATGCAGGAGCGACTTTTCAAAGAGCAATGGATATTGCTTTCAGAGGACTAATAAACAAAACCGCAGTTGTATACTTAGATGATATAACCATTTATTCCAAGAAAATAAGCGACCACTCAGCATGATCTTAAGCAAATACTAGAACACTGTTTAAAGTATGGAATTTCATTAAACCCCAAAAATTATTATTTTTCTTTAAGTGAAGGTAAAATTTTAGGATTTATTATGTAAAAAGAAAGCATTTTCATATATCTAGAAAGGATAAAGGAAATTTCTAAAATCTCTCTTCCCCATAACAAGAAATCCATGCAGTCCTTTTTAGGACAGATAAATGTTGTTAAGAGATTTATTCCTAACTTTACCCAAATTATTTTACCATTGCAAGTAATGATTAAGAAAAACACACTCTTCAAATGAGGACACAATGAAAGAGAGGCCTTTGATCTAACCAAACAAGCCATCATAAATGCTCCTTCTCTAACTACCCCACATTTTTCTAATCACTTCATTTTATATACTTCTGGCTTTTCACAACACTTCTAAATTGTTTTATGACATTTTGTTTTGAAGAATAATTTTTTTTTGAGGAAATAACTACAAAATTGAAAATTGAACGAATATTATCTAACTCTGAAATTTTTTTCCATTGAAATTGTAAATTTTGTAAACCTAATTTTTGTAAAGTCTTTTTACTTTATTATCAGTCAGAAAAGGTTCACCTTTACAAAGTAAAGACTAGTTGTCACTAAGCATCTTTAACTCTAATTTTTCATCCAAAAACTCTTAAGGAGTCAATGATTCTCCCCATCCATTAATTATTCTGTTTTCTAGAGTGTAATTCAAAAATATAAAAAACTTAAAAGGATAAGAGGTCTCATCACAGGCCTGCTTACCATGATCATAGGTAAATAATAAACTGACATTACCACTACTGCATATCAAACCAGGGTAATGGCTCATGATTATTAAATAATAATAAGAAAAGGGGTCTCATCACGAACCAACTTCTTCATTCTAATTATAACCAGTGAATGGCATTGTCACTTTCTGGTCTCCAAGCCAGGACAATGAATTTTTAAGAACAAGAAAAAATAGATTATGTGATTAAGGATTTATCTCAAAAAATTGTAATATAGATGGATGGGATACTGAATCATTGATGGTTAAAAGGTAACCTTGTCGAGGCTATAAATGCCTGTTAGTAGCAATGACTATACCTATGACAAAAGGAGTAAATCAAAAGGCTAAGTTACAAAAAGACACTTACTTTATCTTTTAAACTATTTGATGATTGATATAATGGAATGAAGATGTTTATTTATGAAAATTTTCTGAAATATTAGAAATAAGAAGAGTTTTTTTATTCAGAGTAATTTTATTCATTCAAATATTTCGAATTTTTTTTTTGTTTCCTTAAATTATTTTTACTTATTTAAAAATACTAAGAAATTCATTTTTCAGAGATAACTCATTCTTCTAGTGAATCACCAATTGTTGTGCTATTCAACAACCCCCATTATTTTAATATAGTTACCTTAGAAAAATAATGGAGACCCTTTTAAATTTTTTTGAGTAGACAAATAAAACCCTTAAGAGATTAAGTCAAATAGGAATATGAATGAAGTGGGTTAAAAACGTTGAGTTTTCATTTTAAAAACACTTAAGCGGATAATGTTAAGTAAATCACAATCAAAATCGCAATATCGCATAAAATATGTATGGATCCTAAAAAATCCACTAAATAAAAATTTCGATGCGAAATACAACAAAGAATTTTAATAAAGGAAAAAGGCATTTTCCCAAACAAAATTCCACGAGAAAGAAACCACGGGACCCACTTCCGCCATGCAGTCAATCGCAAATCACATTTCGTAGTTTTATCACGACAATCTTAAACCATCCTTTACATTTCCTCGATGTGATATACTCTATCGCATCGCACTTTCACATCGTGACCACTCTTGCCCTTTTTTCATTTATGCCAAAATTTCTATTGCGATATCACAATCAACAAAAGGTCGTTGATCGACATTCTAAAAATGTTCACACATGAATGGCATCTGTGATGCAAAAATATCTTGTTTAAATGCTAGAATGATTGCGTGGGCACATCGACCCGTATTTTCCATTGATGTCATAACTTAAATAGTTTTTACAACCCATGCTTCCAAAAATGATTTGATCGCAAGAGTATTAAATTTATGGATTATCGGCGTGCAAAGTTTCATTTGCTCATTATTTCCATTATTTCAGTACTTTCTTATTTGTAAAACAATATTTCCTCTTTTCTACTTATCATTCTTGATTTTTCAAAGGCGAGTCCAAATAAATAGAGCTCTTCAGAAATGTCAAAAGTTGTGAGGAAATCCAAGAAACCTATGGCACCCAGAAATCCTACAACTACTACCAATGAAATAACAGAGATGCTCCCTTTATTGACAAACATGACATGTGGGTCACAAAGTGGTTCTTCCTCTTGGGAAGTGATGTATATGTTATTTGAAGATGAGAAACCCCATAGGGTTGAACATAAAGCTACTGCAGATGCTTTTGATTCTTCAGAAGCTACTATATAAGAAGTCGCCAACTACTTTCTACATTGAATTGTGATGCACCCAAATTTTTTACCATATACTAATATGGTAAAATGGATAATCGAAAATCTAAATATTGGAGACAAAAATTTCCTGACGAGGAGAGGAACAATGATAGGTTATTTCAAAGCTGAAGTTTTGAAGAAAATGTATCACATTCCAAACTCGGAGAAGGTCTACGACAAAGAATTTCTGGCACAATTCGCGAAGGAGAATGAGCTGAAGTCAAATCATCTAAATCAATGGAGGAGAAACCTGAACAAACATAAAAATGATGATAAGGGTATCTATTCCACTGATTCCCTTGCTAGTCCCAATTGTTATGTTTCTACAATGACGTCTAGACTCTTCGGTTAGCCGGATACCACTAATTTTTGATTTGAATGGGTTCCCCTTATGGAAGTAGTTACAAATTATTATATCATGGAATATGGAACCATTTTTTCCAATAATATTGCCACTCAGATTCTTGAATATAGAAATAATCGTTCCATTTTGTCCAAAATATTTCCCCCATTTTACATGAGTACGCTTATATTATGGATGTTGTATGTTTTACCTTATATTTTCCAACCATGGGTTGGAAATGGACTACCCAAGAACCTCTTCCCATTCATGTCTAACATAGTATTCTATGGGAATCAAAATATGAAAATAATTTTTATAAAATTTTCCATGGAGTTATGCTCCCTTTATTTCAAGCTATGTTCAATGAAAAAGCCCCTAGGTTATCTAAGGAAGCTCAATCTGACTTCTCTTTCATTGGAAAATGGTTCAGTGAAGAAATATTTACCTATGTCAGAGTCTTCGGAAGATTGGATCAACTACACGTTTTACGATTTTGTGTTCCAGATAAGCTTCTCGCAAGAAAAATCACTTATCAAACTGTCGATAATGGATTAACTAAATTTCTCAAGGAAGCCAAGAAATATTCATGGCCCTTTTTTCCTATTCATTGCGGTGTATACTCGTTAGACAACTATAAGCATGCATGGTTAGAGGTGAATCAAATTTTATTCTTGAAATTGTTTACAATTTCAAACAGATAATATGACCCAAACCAAGTTACCAATGATTTCAAAACTCAAGTGAAACTCAGACGATTTGTGCATGAAGACGATGATTTTGATGACTTGTTTGAGCCAGTCGACACTTATTCTGTAGTTCATAAGTTAGAAACATTATGCCTCAATCCCAAACAGTTTCCACAGTTCAAGTAGTACTAGGTATCCCAAACCATCACACATAAAGAACACGAAAAATAGCACACACCTAAGGATGCTGAAGTCCTTATAAAAACTTAAGAGGACAAGTATGCTGAAGTAACTTTAATGATGTCTGGAAGGATTTTAATCAACAACTCCAAGGAGACCAAGAAGTGGTGATCACTGGTCATCAACAAAGAGTGGAAACGCCTCAAATAAAAATTCAGAACCTATTTACTACTGGGTCAACTGACAAGTTAGTTAGCACATAAAAAGTGGAGTTCATCTCGACCTACCCTACTTCAGAAATTGTATTGAAAATTGAAGAAATTCCTCCCCTAGACATATTCTATGGTCCTAAGCATAAAGTCATCATGGGTAGGCAAAGAAAAAGGAGGAGAATAGAACAATATCAACTCCTTGTTCCTGGAGATGTTCCTATGGAGGTAGTTTGGAAATATTCGCAAGCATATCCTTCTTAATATATAACTTGTTTGACCTAGTTCATAGGAGCCTATGCATCTGCTACTATAGATAAGGCCACTGAAGTTCAAAAATTAATCAAAGAAAAGGATGAAAGAATCCTTCAATTGGAACATGAATTACAAGCAGAGAAGTAGAGTGTTAATCAACAACTACAAGTAGAAGTATTACAGCTCCAAGAGAGCCTAGATAAATTGAAGCTAGAGCACCAAACTGAAATTGGTGCTAAGGATACTCAAATTCATCAATTTCAATTCACTGTTGAGAAATTGAAAGAAAACCCCAAAATAGATGAATTCAGGAAGGAAGCACTGGAATTGAATACCATGATGGCACAAAAATAAGTTTTTTTCTTCCAAAATTTGTCAAGTATCATTGAATTATGTGAGAAAATAGATTCACTTATGAATTGAGTAGCAGACCAAAGAATCAGCTTTGATGAGATCGACGAAAATTTTTCATAGTATGTCACCTGGCAAGATACTACTGAAGGCCGAAAGACTACTCTTCCCAGGATTGAGAATTCCAAAAAGGAAATTTTGTTTACTGATTGGGACATACAATTGAAACAAGCTGAAAGGGCCATATGCAGAGCGAGAGATGTCGCTAATAATATTGTTGAAACAGTCAAACATAATCTCATAGCTGCTAATATTATTAACAAATGGCCTCCTGTTCCTCTTCCTATTGTTAGATATTTGATAAGGCAATGTTAGGATTTATCCAAGGTAAAAGAGGAAAGCATCAGAAAATTGGAAAAGATATATTGGGAAAAGTACTGGAAATATTTGGTTAAGGCATATAGCCAATGGCTCATGTTGCGCCGCCTAACATATACTTCTTCCTATATGATTCCTCCACTTTCAGATGCATTTTATACTAGACAATTGTGCATCAGGCCAGGCCAACCTCCTGAGGTTTAGCTTATGCTCAACATACTTCAACTGAAGGAATGAATGGCCAATGAGACAACATTGAAATCTTGAAGAAATTCATCCCACTAAATTATGTTTGTGTTTTTAATTTCACTTAGTTTAAGTATATTTGTTTAGAACTCCTCAAATTTTATTGTAATTACTATTTTTGAAATATCTATTTTATTATATAAACCCCTTCATGTCTTTTAAGAAGGGGTCCTGAAATTTTGAAAGGAAGACTTACAGAAGTCACACTTTTGTACTCTTAAAGTTTTCTTAATAGAAAATTCTGGACCAGATATTGTTTTTCAAATGAGAAGAGTTAGCATATACATAGTACTTTTATCTTTATGTTAATTTTCCATTCAAAATGAAAAATAGTTGATTTTTGTTATGGTGTTTTTTTGTATGTATTGTTTTAAAACAATCACGCATTAATTCACTTTTGAACATGTTCGATTGCCATATTTTATACATATTCAATAAATGCAGTAAAAATATGCGATATATGCTTATTCAATTGATTTAATTAACTATCTAATTAAATCAATTATTTTAAATTGTTTTCATTTCTATGAGTGTTTGTATAATATTTATTTGCATTCGCTGAAAGATCATCTCTTTAAATCGCATAGAAAGATAATTCATCTCGTGATAGATATATATAGGTATATTTATTTTCTTCAATCTTGTTATCACTCCCATCTATCAAGTTACAATCAGTTAAAATACCATCCATCCACCCTATTATATTTCATTGGGAAACTGGTCCCATAAATCCAGTCGGAGCCACCATATCAAACGGATAAGGGGCAGTTTTCAAGCCCCTGACCGAGTGGGTTTCCCCGATGTTGTTGCACCAATTTTCGGAGTCTCAACAGGGCCATAAATGCCACATTCAAAGTCTTTATTCCTAAGAAGAAGGATCTGAAGAGTTTTACCAATTTCCAACCCATCTCTTTGTGTAATTATGTGTATAAAATGATCTCTACATTAATTACAAGAAGGCTTAAGCTGATATTGTCAAATTTAATCACACAGGAACAATTCAAATTTATGGAAGGGAAGAAAATACAATATGTGGTTGGTATATCTTAGGAGATGATACATTCAATAAATTTTAGCGCACACAAATATTGCATCCTCAAGGTCGATTTTATGAGCATATTATTGCATTGACTGAGAATTCATTATACTGATTTTTATCAAATTAGGAATGTGATTGCAAAATTACAGATGGATTATGGGCTGTTTAAATTCTATTAATTTCTTTGTAATTATTAACGGCTTTCCTTCTAAGTTCTTTTCTACCTTTCAGTGCTTGAGACAGGGGTGTGCGCTATCAACGTTACTCTTTCTACTGGTTCTCAAAACTTTAAGCAGGAAAGTGGTTTTTTCTAGGGATAGTGGAATTGTCAGGGGGATTTAAGTTTCTAAACATCAAAGGGTTACCCACCTTATGTTCGTCAATGTTCTCTTATTTGGTGGACAATACTCTGTGGCAGAATTGTCTCTCTTTCATAACATTCTTAAGTATTTTGGAGATGCTACATGAATGATCATGAATGAGGCTAAATCATATCTTATACACAAAGGAGAGGTGGACTATGTAATACAGGATATTAAATATCTCTTTGGGGTGTCATCTAAGCAACTGTCATAAGGTTCCTCATATTTGGGATTTATCCTCAAACCTAATGGCTATATGATATGCGACTGGGATTGGTTATTAGATTTAAGTTAAACAATAAACTGGATTGTTGGTCACACAAATGGATTTATTTGGGGGGAGACTCATAATGTTAAAATCTGTCTTACAAAATATCTCATTATTTTGGATGCATATCTATTTCTTACCTAATGAAATTATCAAAAGGATCCAAGGGATCATCGAAAGGTTTTTATGGTTAGGAGTTCGATTTGGAGAGGGAAAATGTAAGATCCATATGGCTTGATGGATTATTATAGCATGTTCGATTCAAGTGGGAGGTTGGGGATTTATTGATCCAGGTAATTTTAACAAGGGACTTATAATAAAAAAATATGTGTATGGCTGTAGCGGGTGAACACTGAAGGGTTATGGTCAAGCATCATTCAAGATACATATTTGTTCGGTCACTCATTTACAACCTGGATAATGTGAGGGGAAAGGAAGAAGGTTTAGATATCATATACATGGAAGAACATGTATCAGGTTTTGACTCTTCTTATGGGACATGTTCGTTGGTTAGTGGGTGATGGATCTCAGGTCCAGGTAGGATTAGTGCAATGGATGGTATGTAGGGATGTAATACCTTATCTGTTCATATTCTTAATAATTTGCATAGAAAGAAAAAATTTCATATTAATCATATCATTTGTAATAGGATTCAGAATATGGATGGTCAAACATGGTTAAATGTAGAGGATTTGGGATTATATGTTGAAGAGGGGGAGGAATGGGAGGAGTAAATTACAAGTCTCAGGAATGTAGGGATTTCTCTCAATAATTAGGAGAACCATATGATCTGGGCCGATTCCCCTAGGAAAGGATTTAAGGTGGTAAAATATATTTATACGAATCTACATATTATGGAAAGGGGACAAAACACTTCTATTACGTTCCAAGTCATTTGGAAGTGGAAGATACCGAATAAAATCAAATTCTTTG
The DNA here is from genome assembly GCA_034641835.2 of Pinus albicaulis. Classification (NCBI taxonomy): domain Eukaryota; kingdom Viridiplantae; phylum Streptophyta; class Pinopsida; order Pinales; family Pinaceae; genus Pinus; species Pinus albicaulis. Next base: position 521,936,052 of record CM076581.1, read on the forward strand.
GGTGGATAGCTATACATAATCACATACTGACTTGGCAGAGCCTACAAAAGAGAGGATTTGTTGGTTCAGGAATATGCATATTATGTAGAAAAAGGGAGGGGGAGATTAATCATTTATTCATGGAATGTCCTTATGCAAAGGAAATTTGGGAAGCGGTGATGGGACATTTTAAAATAGCAGATAAAGGTTCCCTTTCCACGTTAACATGGGGTATTAAAACATGGATAAAAGGCAAGAAGTTCAGGGCACTCCGACTATATATTATATGGACTGTTTGGAGGAGACACAATGCTCTTATTTTTGAGTAGAAAGGCATAGGGGTACATGAGGACATTATGAATATTGTGGCCTTTTTAAATTAAATAGGACATATACTGCCAAGTAAAGGATACAGATATTTTAGGAAGTGGATCTATGGAAATATTTTCCAGTGGGGTTTTTCGATGGGGCTAGTTTAAGAACTGTATGCAGTTGTGGAGCTGTGATATTTATAGAGGCTACAAAATTCCATATTTTCTAATGGGAAGGTGGAAGGGGAACAAACAACATAGCATAATTTGTTCCCTTATGGGGTGTGTTGATCGCGGCCAAATGGATACGCATATATCAAATACATATTTTGGCTGATGCCAAAGGAATCATTGAATGGGTCAAGGGAAATAATGTTTTCAACCCGCCTATATAAAAAATTGGATGGATTACATAAAAATTCTGGTAAGAACCTTTCAGAGAGTCAATTTTGATCATATGTACAGAGAACAAATTTGGAAAACTTATATTCTTTCAAAGAGAGGCACAACTAGGGAGACATGTAAGTTTTATTTTTCATCTTTTGACCATGGTCAATTGATCAATGAAGGTACAATTAATTACTCATGAAAGCCAGGAAGGAAGAGTCAGACAAAAAAGCAAAGGAAAAAGTCAAGAGGCTAAAATGAATATGTTGGAAAAGAAATATAATAATTTTAATGGAAAATATAGTTTACGTAATATCTTCATCTACATAGAGTTTCATAAGACTTTTTGAGTAGCATAGTTTGAATAGTCATAGGAGGTAATTGTCTCTAAATGTTGTTTGCAGTTTTATTATGTTGAACACTTTTCCTTATGGATTTGGTAAGAATTGAAGAAAATAAAGTTCGAGGATGTATGCACTACCTTTTTATCAATATAAAGAGAATCATTTTTTCTTCTGAAAAAATAAATAAATAAAATAAATAAATCTAAATTAAAAAATTATCTCCACTCTGTATGGAAGTGATGTAATGTTATGTTATCTTAAATATTTCGATTCGATCAAATTACATAAAAATAAAAATAAGAAAATGATATATATATACATATACATATATATATATATATATATATATATATATATATATATATACATATACACATATATATATATATATATATATATATATATACATATATATATATATATATATATATATACATATATATATATATACATATATATATATATATATATATATATACATATATATATATATATATATATATATATATATATATATATATATATATATATATACATATACATATACATATACATATATATATACATATACATATACATATACATATACATATATATATATATATATATATATATATATATATATATCTAAAGGAGCTTGGATCCATTTTAACTCTGGATCTACCAAATGTCAAGAGGGATCAAATCTCTAGAGGTGCAGATATTTTATCAAATTTTACACTCAAAAAATAAATTTTCACCTTAAAGTTAATAGATCTCGAATTAAGAAGGATCTATACTAAGTTGGCTAAATTTTGGGGTCATTTATTATTTTTGAATGTGTGTTAACACTTAATTATATATATATTTATATACTTATAAACAATTATATTAAAAGTATAAAATTTCACCTAAATTTAAAAGCAAATATAAAAAAAATCAAATGTATATTAGAAAAATATTTCAATATTTAAATTTAGTTGTCATATATATGTGTAATATTTCCATAAAATATAAATATTAAATGTATAAAGGAAATAAATGTAAATAAAAAAATAATTTAATTTTTAATTTTTGTTGACATTTTTTATTTTTGAATATATGTGTAAGTTATTATTATTATTATTTAAATCATACACATTTAAATTATATAAATTTGTAAACATTTATAATAGAAGTGCAGTATTTTAAAAATATATAAAAATTAAATATATAAAAGAAACACATGTAAATTAAAAAAATATCTTGAGTGCAGTATGCAAGATGTTGTAATGTTATATTATGTTATGATAAACACTATATCCTAGATTCATTTTAACTCAGGATCTACCAAGGGCAACCTAGAGGGATCAAATCTCTATAGGTGCAAATTTTTTCTCAAGAGGTTTGATCCTAAGAGTATATATATTTGTGTTTGTTAATTTTTTATTTATGCCATATACACTTAAAATATATAAATTTATATATTCATAAATAATTTTTGTAAAAATATAATAATTCAAAAAAATATAAAAGTTAAATATATATAAAAGAAACACGTATAATAAAAAATATTTTATTTTATTTTATTTTATTTTTGTTGTGTGATATATATATATATATATATATATATATATATATATATATATATATATATATATATATATATAGATAAGAGTTGTAACAATTGTTAGCATTATATATAAAAGAGTTGTAAATTTTTTTAGCATTAATCTCTTGGAGAGATCCTTATAAAGAGGAAACTAGTTGAAACTAGCTATAGGTTTTCCTTTTGCTTTGTTCCCCTTGTAGTTTTCTTTGCAAATTTTTGAATGATGTTACGCTAGTCATGCGAATCTTCTCTTAGCACTTTTAACATCCAAATACCCTTCAACAACTCCTCTGGAATATACTGGGTCTCAAGTTCTAGGACAAATTCTAAACAACCTACATTGTCTATAACACCCTTTTATGATTTATACAGAAAAATACTTGCATACATTACAATGGAAAAATATGATGGAGAATAGAATATTTAATTAATCAAAAGGAGATATTACATAGGACTTCTAGGATTTTATGATGCACAAAGTTTCTTTATGAAATTCCTTCAGGACACACAGACCAGAACTCTGTGATCTATATGCATCCTCATGGAAAAATATATCTCCACATAACAAATTAGAGGATTGAGATCTAATATATCAATAATCTCTTCAAGAAATACTCCGACCTCAATGGTAATATAGGGTGAATCCACACCAAGTTGACTTTAGCCTTAGTAAAATTGAGTGAATCGAATTTCCACATTAGTAGGACAACTTGGAAGTAGTTAACTAGTGTGAAATGGATATGGTCACTTAGTTAGCTCAGTAAATTTGAGTTAGAGGGCTTGGAGTCCAGTTATTCATGTGCGATTGCTAAATTTTAGTAATATAGTTCAATTATTTTAAGTTTTATTCAATTAATTTACCTCTAACTATTGATAGAATCAGTTGAAGGTCAGTGGTGCAATGGTACAATAGTCTTATTCAGATATCTATCCGTTAATTGATTAATCAACCTAAAATTTCTAGTGCATGCAAGGAATTTGAGTTCCTCAGTTGAAATGGAGATGACAAGACAATGTAACATCAGTTGTAGACTAGTTTTGAATGTACAAGTGTTGCATGAGTCAGTGATCAATCCTTGGGAATTGCATAATAAATTTGGACGAAATCCCTAGATTTTAGGGGATGATTTCCTCAAGATCTGCACAAGGAAATAAGAGGCTTGGTGAGAAAATAATTGTCTAAGTGTTGGCTAGAGTTTGTCAGTGAGTAGAGAGAACAATTATTCTTTTGCAGGTTGAGCTCAGAGTTGGGGTTAGAAATTGTAATAGTTTCTCTATTCAACTGATTAATGTAAAAATACATGAGGGGTTTTCCATAGTTGGGTTCCCCTATAAATTATTATGTATTTGTGGTTTTTATTATTGCATGTCTATGCATGTTGTTCTAAATTGTGATTTCCATTTCACAGATCAATAGAGTAGAAATTTGTCTCTTGTTTTTCGATTTTAAATCTTGAGCAGTAACAATTTATATCAAATTTCTACATGGTATCAAAGCTTTGAAACCACATTAGAACCAATATTTCAAATTTGTCTCTCAAGAATTTAGATTTGGTAACTTCAGTACAACAATTTATTTTCAGGATCAAGAGAATGTATTTCAATGGACTGAGATTGGAGTATGCCCGGGAGGGTAGCTCTAATTTCATAGTCTGGAAGGATCGAATGGAAGCAATGCTTGATGAAAATGGTGTGTTAGAATATGTTAAAAATTACATTGCAAAACCCCAATAGTTTGATGCACAACAATTAGCCCAATGCAAGAAGGATGTTGCAAACGGTAGGAGAATTCTTTTGGAAGGTGTGAGAGACCATGTGGTCTCAAATATCCACGTAAAAGAGACACCTTTTGCTATTTTGAAGATACTAACGAAAATATTAAAAAATAGTAGTGACCATAGAAAATTGGCCCTGAAAGAAAAAATTCGAAACATCAGGATGCAAAAAAATGACATTATTCTGCAATATCTCTCTAGGTCAAGTTCGAGATGAGATTGAAGGGGTCAAGATGAATGTAGAAGAAGATGACTTGGTAAGCCTAGCTCTTCTAAGCCTTCTAGAATCATGGCATGACTACCAGGAATCTATGAATGGAAGGGAAAAATTACCCAATTGGGAAATTTTGTGGTTCAATTTGATTCAATAAGAGTTTAGGAGAAATAATAGAGATGGGACATCATCCAAAGCTGAGGATGAAGATAATTTTTCCTTGGTTGGAAAGGGGAAGAATATGCAGAGAAAACCTGAATCCATCCAAACTAATGGCAATAAGAAAGACTTGAGTAAGATAAAATGATTCCACTACCACAACTTTAGGCACTATGCAACAAAAAGTCCACATAAAAAGTGTACCAAGAAGCCTTAAGGAGGAGAAGGAGGTGAAGCATTGGCTTCACATTAGAATTAGACTTCACCCTAACAGCATGCATGGTCAACACTATTATGGGGAGTGTGTGGTACCTTGATTCTGGTGCCTCGTTCCATATGATAATGTGCAAGGAGTTTTTCTGTAGCCTGGATGAGACGGATCTCTAGATTCACATCGAAATGGGGAATGATGGGAGGTACAATGCTACTGTTATGAAACTAGCTCCAAAAATAGAAGAATAGAGAGATCAACGCATTAGAAATCACCCACTTCAAGGGGGAAACCTCCAATACATTACATAAATGAACAATTCTTGGATGATACAAATGACAAAACCTTCTTCTATATATAGGGGTTCATGGGGTCACAATATAATCCTAGTCGACCTAACAATAATAATGTTGGTAAACAATAATAACAATATGAGGGTTATAGGGGTACAACAATAACAATAAGGGGGCTACACTAATAAAAATAAGGGACTACACTAGTAATATGGGGACCTAACATGCCCTCTCCTTCAAAAAAGTGTTTTCCTCAATGCTTGAGTAGCTCTGGTTACTTTTGTATAAAATTCTCATCCTCCCATGTAGAATCTTCTGTGGGAAATTTATTCCACTTTGTTATCACTCATTAAGTTGTGAAAATTTTCTTGATAGGGTCATACAGGTCATTCACCAAATGAATAAGGTCTCCTAAGCCATTTCAATGTGGTATAGGAAATGTTTTTCATTTTTAAGCCTATCCTAAGTTTTATGATCACCTCCATTTATGCAATTTCAGTCAAATCAGTCTCATGTCATGTCAGTTGTCATTCCCCACACATTTAAACTCAAAAGTGCACACCTGTCATTTTTTCAGGTTTTCGTAGGATTTACACGGGAAATCCGTAAATTTCGCTACGAAGCTGCCTAATAGTTTCGTAGCGAATATTTCAGAAGCCTATCTTTTTTCGCTACAAAACTGCGTATTTTAACCAGGTTTGTCAGAGTTGTATGAGGTATCATTTTGTGAATAGAGTAGCAAAGGTGGAGGTCATTCAAGGTCGTTATGGTGAAATTCAAATGTACATAGCCGTGTTTGATGTCATCATGATCCTTTTTGCTTGCATGTGTTATGATTGAAACCCGAGATGTCAGTTACACTTTTAAACCCCACATCAAACAACCTTTTGTCATACTATGCTTTACCCTTCTATGTGAGTTGATCCCTCGAGAGATGCTTCATCAATTCAAGCAGATTACTATCAAATTCAAAGTCTACTAGTGTCATCAACAAGCTAGGCAGTGAAGAATATAAAGCATCCATGGCTACAAGAAAGAAAATGAATAAGGGTGTCCATTGCCATAGGTATGAACCCATGGATTTGAAATTACTCAATGAAGACTTAGCTGCTATGGAGGTTTTTAGGAATACTGTATGCTTGCAATTCTGCCAGAGGTTGCAGGGTTTTCACACACAGGTTTCAAAGGATTTTTCCATCAAATTCATAGGAACATTATCAAAGGTTGGGATTCTGAATCTCACAGTAACACCAGAGAGCATATCATTAGCTACGAGAATCCATAGAGGTGCTGAAGAGTGGTTTAAAGGTATTAAATTCACAATGCAGGATTGCAGGGAGTTTCTCAAGCAAGAACACAGTGAAGTTGATTTAAAAAATGCTATCCCTAGGAGTTTCATGAAGGAGAATTATGAAAAATTGCTGACGGTCATTCAAAAGTATTTCACCTATGAAGGAAGATTTCACATGGTCTACTCATACCATTTCAGCCTTCTTCTGCATTTTGTAGGTAAGAGACCACTTGAATTACCTTTCTATTTATACAAAAGCTTAGGGAAAATGTCAGATAAGGTTCAAATCAAGACAGAAGGAAGTGAGACATACCTTTTTCACCATGGTCTAATAAAGCTGTTAGTGTTGGAAGAATTGAGAATGTTAGACATATATTGGATTTCTTTATTTTTTATGAGTGGTTATGAAATTGATGTGGTTACTCCAAAGAAAACCTCAAAACCTAGAACCACTACATCACCAGCTATGGTAGAAGCAGTTGAAGAAGAAAAAAGAGCATCCTTGTAGAACCAATGGACATAGGAGCAGAACCTCTGCAGGAGATTGACACCCCTTAAACAACACTGACGCAGTCAACCCTGCAAAACCCAGAATCTTCATACCTTCAATGCATCTCAGCTTTTTGATAAATCAAACCCTCAATGTTTGACAATTCCAACAACTTAATTTGCGGAAGCTCTCAAATATCTTGTTCACAAACTTCTATGGTTTAGAAAAACCCATGCTTCAAAATCTATTTTCATACACTCAACCCCAAAACTTTTTATGATGCGGAAGTTTCCTATTCAAAGTACTTTAATTTATTGTTAAATCTCATTCCAATAACATTCACATAACTGAGGTTGTTCACAAATGAAATTACTTTTCCATACCTCATTCTCATATGACTTTTATTTCTGGAATTTTAAAATCCCAACTCTGATAAAAAAAATGTGCGCCCTATGCTTTAAACTCAACACGGCAAACTCATACTACGCACATCAATTTCTTGCATTCAATTTAGATTCAAACTTACTTGTTTAATGCCAGTGAGAATCCAACTTTCCAAATTCATGCCAAACGTTTTCCAATATATATATGAAACAGCTATTGAATCACTGCATCATCGCTCTGTCATATTATGCATTTCCTTTCACGAGGTTTCTACGCTATTAAAACCAGTAGCTGTGGATCGATTCCAGCGCTGATTCAGATCTGCTGCTTGGAATTCGATTTCCCTGAATCTGTTTTACACGTTCTTCTCTCATATGGGTATTTTTTTCTCTACAGAAATCGACTTTGAAACCTTCACAACTCATAACTGATGCTTCGAATTGCCAAGTAAACTTCTGGCAATTGCTGTGGGTATTAAATCCCAATTGTACGCTGTCTTTGTTCCTTTGAACAGTCAATTAAACATGGGGATCGATTCATGAATCTGGCATTTATAAATTTTAACCAGCAGATTTATACAATTTCAAAATTTCCCAAATCGATTTTTACAAAATTGCATACCGATTTTATGTATCAAACTCAAACTGGCTTATTCCAGCAACAATGTTAATTCACCATTGCTCTGCCTTTACACTGCACAAACTCAACCAGATTATTCCAGCAACAATGTTCTAATGCTGCTGTTCAAACTCGTCTTCTTTTACATTACCTTACGGTTCGATCCTAATACTGATGTTCCAGAATTAAAATGCAGATTAAAACGCTTTTCACAAAGGAATAACCAGAATTCCTTTTGATTCAATCCACAGAGATCTTATATTTGTTTTTGCTTATGCCACTTCAAACTATCGAATGCAAATTAATAGATTAACACCCAGAAACAAATCTTTAATTATTTCTTGCTTCTTGAATGAACCAGTGATTTCAGAATTCAAACTGAATTTTCCAAACATACATTCCTGCTGAAATCGACTTCAAACACTTCTTCAAAGTTCAGAAACTAACTTGCTGCACTCCTCAGACATCAGTATTTCATAGAAAAACCAGATTCAACATTGATTTCTTCAAATCGAAATTCACTAACCCTTTATGCAACGATGTTCATATATATTTCCAGAGTTGAAAACATGAATTTCGCCTTTTTCAATAGTGATTACTACAGTGAATTAGAATCGATCCAAATTTATGACTAAATTACCCACTTTCACAATAGCAAAATCGACTTCTTCAAAGCTGGTATTAAAATATCAATTTGCACCAGATTCAACTCCATTTACAGAAATTAAATCCCCAATTAAAATTCACCAATAAAGCTCTAAAACTCACACTTATCATATTAATAAACAAAATACTTACAAATTTTTCTTCCTGGCCAGATATTCAATATTTAGGCCCTTTACAAATTCTGAAGGCTTACAGCCTTGGTTGTTCCAAACCAGCTCTCTATTTCCCAATCTCTAATGTTTTTTTCTCACAAACCCCTTTCCTATTTATACAATTTAAAAATCACTTAATTAAATGCTCAATCCCTTAAAATCCTCAACAAACCCCTAAATTTCTCAACATCCCTAAAGGATAGGTTTTTATCCCTAAAATCCTTCAATTTATTAAATTTCCTCATATCCTTTTATTAATAAAAAGATATTTACATAATCCTCACCTTCTCCTATTTAATTCAAATTAATTAATAAAATATTAGAAATCATCACACCCCATATTTACAATTTAATATTATCACACCCCATATTTACAAATGGATAAAAAGGTCTTGATGCTCCTGCATCAAACACCTACAAAACAGAAACATAAAGTCAGCAAACAAAGCAGCAAGAGGGTCACTAGAAGCCAAACATTGGCTAAAGGAAATCTAGAGGATATCCTTCATGCAATTAACATTGAAGAGTCACCAATAGTGCAAGCTGAAGACATTGAAGATGGTGGAAGAAAATAGAAGAAAGGCAAGACTACTAAGAAGTTATATTTTGCAGGTGATGATGATGGTTTTATATTTCAGCCTAGGAAGCCAATGAATAGACATGCAAAGAAGGCCATGGAGAGTAAAAAGATAGAGAAAATTAGTGAAGCTTCACAACCAATAAGAAATATAGATTTGTCTCCATCAGTAGAGGAAGAATTGGTTATGAGGTAGAGAAAGGGCAAAGAGAAAATAGTTGAAAAACAAGAAATAGAATCCCTCAAAGAACAAATGAAGGAAGAAAGTAAAGAGATATTAGATTTAAAGCTAGAGGAAAAGAAGCACAAAATTACAAAGGTTCAATTTGAACAGATGAGAAAAATATGGGAGGAGCAAGTCTCAAGTGTTTCAAAATATTTGGACAATGCAGAAGTGTTGCTGAAATGGACTCAACCATTAAGAGGGGAGGTCAAAAATATTAGGAAGATGAAATTACACCTATAATATAAGGAAAAAGAATTAAAATATCAAGTGGAAGACCTTCAGGAGTAGCTAAACTTGATCCAAGTTGAGCTAGAGAAGAGAGGGATGAGAATGAGAATGGTAGAAGAACCCATCAACCAATTAACTGTAAATGAAGAAGAAACACCAAGAGAGTAAAAAATTAAGCTGAAACAAGTTTGATGAGGTTCATGACTTGCTAATAATCTAAATTTTTCCTCAGGAGATCAATTTTTGAAGACAGTCTCAAAATCAACAAATTCTGGTTTTTTAGGCAGTTTCGTAGCGTGCTCCAGGCTTGAAGTCAGAAAAATGCTACAAAAATTATGAAGGTGAAATTTTTCTTTGGAATTCAGTCTTGTCAAGTGTTAAGGAAGGAAATTGATTGTTTTCAAGTTGTTTTTGCATAGTAAATATTTTTCACTAGAAAAGGTGGCAAGGAGATAGGTGGAAAGGCAGGATTTCACATGCTACAAAAACTCGCTACGAAACTGCCTAAACTGCCCTGTTTCGTAGCGAGAGGCATTTTTGAAGATTTTTAAGCATTCCAACAGCATACCAGCCATCTAGAGACCTCCATCGTGTCAGTGGTCCATCTCAGCAGAGACTCATGACTCAAAATGAATGTTACACATCTAGCTCATCAGGGAGAACATCGATTAAAGTGAAATATATTATCCATTCTTGAAAAGTAGGATTGTGTTCCTTAGATCTATGTGTATTTTAAATATGTAAAGTGATGGTGAAATGTCTCTTGAACATGTGACCTCTATTACTTAATTGTTTTACTGTTAGAAAACCCAAATGTAATAAATAGGAGGTAGAGTCCCATTAGGAGTATGACTTCTTAAAGGATAGATGTCCTTTTTCTGTTTCAAGTAAGTTGTTTCAGTTATGATAGGTATCAGAGTTAGAGTTCAAATATCTAGACAGATGGGCAGATCATTTACATTGTAAAGAATGTCTATTTATAAACTGAACATCGAAGAGAAAAGGGTTAGATAATATTGTACCAAATTGCTGCTTGTATGTTCTTACCATTATCAGTAATATACATTGACATTCTACTTCCAGACTTGAGATTTTTATGAGGTTTTTAATGTATTGTTTCTCTATATCTTTATGTCTAATCACTTGCAATGAATTTTATCTCTAATTACTCAGAATTCATGCTTTCATGCTCTGACTTCCTTTAGGGTAAAATTACTATGTTTTCCTTATATTGTTTGTATGAATCATATTTGTTAGAAACCTCTATTTGCCTCAGCTTCCATGTGAAGAATTACTGTTACTAAGAGTACTAATGTTGACTCCATCGCCCAATGGTAGGAATCCTTCATTTTTTCAACCTGAAATCATAGAAAACCAAGTCACAATTCATAGAGTTGGCTATCTAGTATTATTGCTACTGAAAATCATAAATCCCCTTTGAGAGAGCCCTCTCAAACTGAAGAGACTAATATTCAGTTAGAAGTAGTTTGAAAGAGTTACATTGAGTTGATCGATGAGCATCCAATCAATATCAACTTGGTGATAACATTTTGGTGCGTCTGGCGGGAGTCTGAAGACATATTTCCTGAATTTTTTGTGCAAACAATGAAGTTGAACTCTTGGAGGTAGCAGAAGCTCATAATTTTTTCAAGGCTGCAACTACCCTGGTGAATACATTACAAATTTTAATCTTTAAAGGTGGCTTCAAGAAGGAGATATACGAGGAGAAATCCAGATCCTAACCCACCTACCATTGTTGATAATCTAAACAAAATTTCCAGAGGCATTGAAATAAGATCTTAAAAAACCAGGTATTTCATCACACTCAAGGGCTTTGTCCTCTGAAATTGTAAGAAGTCCCGAAGATAAGAAACTTGATAATAAAATTCAGGAAGTTTTGTTTAGGTTTAAGAGTGAAAATGAATTAACTAAGATAATTATAGACCTACATAGACTAGGTATTAATACCTCAACCTTAGTAACTAAACAAGAAAGAGAAGAATTATGGGAAACAATTACATCATAATTGTTGTTAGAGAGCGAGTCTTTTGATAAGTTAAAGGAGTTAGAACCATTTGAGTTATTTTTGAGAGGAAAATATGGTATACCCTTACCTGAGTGGAGCTCATTTGTATCTGGACTACAAAGACCAACTACACCTCCTCCTAATAGCTCATCATCTTTTGTTGTTTTTCAAAGAAATACCATAGTCCTTGTTATTATGGCTGGAAATGTTACACCTCCTCCTATTTCACCTACTAGATATGCGCCACTTGTCCTTCGAGCCATTCTTAATGCCCTCCCAAGTAAATAATCAGCTAGAATTAAAACCTGGGGGAGTGATGAAGAAATTACAACTGAGGAATATGTGGACCAATTCAATGATTTCATAGACAGAGAGGAAGTAGATCAAGAGGATGTCAAAATGAGACTATTTGCTAAAATTTTCACTGGCAAGGTTAGAAAATGGTTTAAAGCCCTAGCTCTAGGAAGCCTGCAAAATTGGAATAAGTTTGAGGATAGTTTTTTGAGAAAGTGGGGGAATAGAACAAACCCTGTGCAAGCCCTTACTGAATATAATAGTTTAAAAAGAGCTATAGATGAAACTGTGCAAAATTTCTCCAAGATATTTAACAAAGTTTATGATTCTATACCTAATCATCTTAAACCTCCCCCAAGAGCTGCTCAATTGTGCTATGCAGAGGCATTTGACTGTGATTTTTCTATTCTGCTTAGAGAAAGAGAATCTCCTACTCTAGTAGAAATGTAGAATGATGTTGTGAAAGTAGAAGTGAACATGATAACAACTAAGAAGTCTAATAGGGGTAAAAAAAAACTAAAGGAAGAAGAAAAGCCTTCCACCTCAGATGATAGGTTTTATTCTATGGTGAAGACTATGGAGAAACTCATGGATAGACTTGCTCTTAGAGCTTCCTCTTCACCTCCTGCACAACATGACCCACAAATTAGAAATCCATAGTTTAGAAGGCCTTTGAATCAGCAAAGACAAATAGACAATAGAAATCAACCTGACCCTCAAGTGAGACTTCCTTTCCAACAAAGTCTAATTGATGAAGAAGAAACTCAGCCTGAGATTCCAGAAGACTCCATCCACTGCCTAGATGAAAACATGTCTGTAATGTTTTTGAACAAAGAGTAGCATGGTCGGTCTGACCATGATTTGAATAAAGGTGAGGAACAATGTGACTATCTAAAGGGTTACCAACATGCTATCTTTGAGATACAGAAACAATACAATCTCAGAAATAGAAATGTTCCCATCACTGCAAATAAAACACAGCCAAAGAAGGATTCTCCTAAAGTAGATGAGCCTAAAAAGGACTCACCACTTCCTCCCCCCGCCAAAGAGAGTGAAAAGATTACTTCTTTTTTTCAGTTTGGAGAATGAGATCTCTAAAATCAAGGTTCCTGTTCCCTTTGGATAAATTCTCAAAGTAAATGAATACATAAGAAAAATTGTGAAAAATGTTGAACTCTCAATGAGGAGTTTCAGATATCCTTAATGTACAAGAAGATCATCCTACCATCTACTTGGGACCAAGATTGGAAGATGAGAAAAATTAATAAGTACCTCCTTTCTATGTCAGCCTTAGTATCCATGACATGACCTTAAATAATGCCATGTTGGATTCAGGGGCTTCTCATAACCTCATGCCCAAGGTGATCATGGAGAGGATGGGTTTGGATATCACTACGCCATACAAGGATTGTTTTTCTTTTGACTCCAAAAGGGTCCAATGAATATGATTGATAAAGGATGTTGTTGTTGGTCTAACACAAGTTCCTGTCAAGATAATGGAAATTGTGGTGGCAGATATTCCACCCAATTTTGGCATGATTTTAACCAGATCTTGGGTAGCAAAGATCAAAGGCACCATGCAGATGGACTTGACATATGACACCATTCCTGTTTTTGGTGAGCAGAGAAGATATTATAGGGAGACTAGGATGGAATACATGGTAAGTAGCAAGGATAAACATTAGAATTTTCCCATTTATGCTGTTGAAATTGAATTAGGATTAGAATTTTTTTTCAATGAGCTAACTAATGAAACGAAAAGTGAAGGGAAAGCATAAATTCAAGAAATTGAAAATCAGCATGTTGAAAATCAGGAAATTGTAGAAAAGAAAGCAAAAGGCTGGTGGCTTCTACATTTTGATCGATCTGCTGGAAGAGAGGGGGCTGGAGCAAGTATATGGATTACAAATCTTGATGATGAAAGTAAGTTCTATTCTTTAAAACTTAACTTTGACTGTACAAATAATATGGCCGAATATGAATCTTTGTTTTTGGGTTTAGAAACGTTGAAAAGATTGGGTGCCCAAAAGATTTAAGTTTGTGGAGATTCTGAGTTGGTAATTAAACAAGTTCAAGGAGTATATAAAAATAAGGATGTTAGGATGAGAGCCTATAGAAACTTGATTATGGAAATGTTGGAAAATTTTCAAGAATATTCTTTTATTGTGAAACCTAGAGATCAGAAATTAGTGGCTGATTCTTTAGCTATTTTTACAAGTTTGTTTGTCATCCCTGCACATTCCACTGAGAATTATGAAATTGAAGTTCGGCATAGTTCTGCTATACCAGATAACATCATCCATTTGAAAGTGTTTGAAGATGACTAGCAAGTCAGAAATTTCATAGAGTTAAAGGAGGAGTTTGAAAGTACACAAATGGATCAACAAAACATGCTTGTTGAAACTAAGGTTAATTCTGAAGTTTTGCAGCTGAAGAATAATTGTATACCAAAGGGTTTTATTCCACTTGAAAATATTTTTGAGCAGAATGATGTGTTCAAATCCCCTAGAATGCAGCCTGATGATGAAGAGGTGGATACTTGTAATGTTGGTACAGTAGGAATACCTAAAATGATAAAGCTTTCGAAGTTTCTTTCTATAGAGATGAAATAGAAATATATTGAGATGATGAAGAAGTTCATTGATGTTTTTGCATTGAGTTATAATGACCTGAAAAAATATGATCCTACTATTATACAACATACTATTCCTATCAAAGAAAATGAGAAACCTTTCAAGCAGAAACTGAGAAGGATTAATCCATTGCTCATGCCTCTGATTGAGAAGGAATTTAAGAAGCTTTTTGATGCAAATATTATTGTTCCTATAAGATTCTCAAAATGGCTTGCTAACTTGGTATCAGTCAGAAAAAAGAGTGGAGAGATCAGGATCTGTATTGACTTCAGAAACTTGAATAAGGATTATTTGAAAGACAACTAACCTCTTCCTAAGATGGATCATATTCTACAGAATAATGTTGGCTCTCAAAGGATGTCTATGCTGGATGGCTTTTTAGGATACAATAAGATATTGATACACCCAGAAGACCAGGAGAAAATTTCTTTTACCACACCATGGGGGACATTCATGTATGCAAAAATTCCCTTTGGTTTGATGAATGCAGAAGTGAATTTTCAAAGAGAAATGGGCATTGCCTTTGCCGAGGAGAAATATAATTTAGTAGTGGTCTATCTGGATGACATCACTGTATTTTCAAGAAGGGAGGAAGACCATTTGAAGCATATGGAGAAATTTCTGTTGATGTGTAGAAGATTTGGTATTCTCTTAATCACACTAAAATTATTTTTGTTCTAACCTCTGGAAAGTTGCTTGGAAATATTTTATCAAAATATGGGATAAATATTGATCCAAAAAGATTCAATGCCATTCAGAAGATAGAATTTCCAAGGAACAGGAAGGAAATTCAGTCCTTTCTTGGGAGAGTAAACTTTGTTAAAAGGTTCATCCTAAACTTTGTTGAAATTGTCAAAGACATTACGAAGATGTTGAAGAAAGGAGCTGATATTAAATGGAATGTTGAAGCCAAGCAGTCATTTGAAGAAATAAAGAAATCCCTCACCCAAGCCCCAGTATTGATTAGTCCAAAATTTTCAAAACAATTTTTGGTTTTCACATTTGCTTCTGAAAATACCATAGCTGGAGTTTTACAGCAAAAATGACAGCAAGGTACAGAGCAACCCATTTCATTCTTTAGTAGAACTCTTGCCAAATCAGAGATGAAGTACAATATCTTATAAAAACAGGCATATACTTTAATCAAAGCCATTAAGGATTTCAGAATTTATATTCTGAACTCTCATGTCATTGCATTTGTGCCTAACATTGTGATTAAGGACATCTTGACACAAGCTGATCCTGATGGAAAAAGAGGGAAGTGGATAGATAATTTCTTGGAGTATGACATAGAAATCATACCTAAAAAATTGGTGAAAGGACAAGGGTTGGCAAAGCTAATGGAACAATCCAATTTTGACTGTCTTGACATGAATTTTATTGTAGAAATTTCAGTGTTGTCAGATGAAGATGAAGAGATGATTCCTATTGAAGAAAAGTTCATTTTATCTGAATGGTATAGAGGCATTATCTTTGTCTTACATCATCACAGAGATCCTGCAGAGTTGACTAAATCCAAAGCAAGGTTTGTGAAGATGAAATCTCTAAGATACTTCATTGTAGATAAGAATCTATACTGGAAAGATACTGGTAGAATTCTTTTAAATTTTTTGTTGGAAGAGGAAGCTGAAAGGGTGATTGAAGAGATTCATAGGGGAGATTGTGGAGGACACCACTAGTGGAAGGCCACAACAAACAAAATTCTCAGAGCAGGATACTACTGGCCCACCATGTTCAAGGATTTTTACAAGAATATAACTGCTTGCTATGAATGTCAGATTTTTGATGGTAAGAAAAAGATGATTCCTTTACCTTTGATGATAATTTATGTTGAGGCGCCTTTCCAACAGTTGGAGCTAGATTTTATTGGTGCAATACAACCATCTTCTTCAGGGAAGCATCGCTGGATCCTAAAAACAACAGATTATTTCACCAAGTGGATTGAAGCAATCCCAACAAGGCAGGAAAATGATTCATTCATCATTAAATTCTTAGAGATTTTTTTTTTTCCAGGTTTGGCTGTCCTATGAATATTATTATTGATAATGCACAAGATTTTAAATCCAAAAGGTTAATTAGATTTTTTCATAAGTACCATATAACACTTGTACACTCAACTTCTTACTACCCACAGGGTAATGGTCTTGCTGAATCTTCTAATAAAATCACTGTGAGAATTATCAAGAAGGTACTGCAGGAAAATAAGAGATCTTGGCATCTGAATTTGAAGTATGCTCTATGGGCTGATAGAGCATGTACAAAAAATCCATTGGTACTTCACCTTATGAATTAGTGTATGGAGCCAAAGCTATTTTTCCCACATCCTGGGGAGTTCCTATAATGAAATTACTACAAGGACTAGAAGAAGAGCCTAATGCTATTCAGAGGAGAATAAACCAACTTGTAGATCTGTAGGAAAAAAGAGAGGAGGTATACAACAGTCATCAGCAGTCACAAAACAGAGTAAATAAGACATTTGACAAGAAGGTCAAAGAATAAAATTTCCAGATTCATGATATAGTGTTGAAGTGGGAATCCAGAATTGAAGAAAAGGGGAAACATGGAAAGTTTGAAAACATCTGGAAGGGAAAATTCATGGTAGCTACATAACATGGCAATAACACTTATCTACTTCAAAAGATGGATTGAAAACTTTGTGCTGGAGGGCCTGTCAATGGTAGGTTTCTAAAGCATTATTCCTTTTAAATTTTACTGAATTTTCACTAAATTGTATATATTCCATTTTATTATGATTTTCTGCTAATAAAGAGAGGCTGATCATAAAACTTGAGCTCGAGGTGAGGGCCATAAGAGTTTGAAGAAGGCTTGACAAATTTCAGAAGTTTATTTAAAAAAAAAAGATGGATGGCACTGGAACTATAGGTTATTTGGTGTACCATAGGGGCATGCCATCCCAAGTGGAGCCACTGTTATCACTCATTAAGTTGTGAAAATTTTCTTGATAAGGTAATACAGGTCATTCACCAAATGAATAAGGTCTCCTAAGCCATTTCAATGTGGTATAGGAAATGTTGGCTTGAGGGGTCTTGACCTAGGTTCGGAGGTTAAGGTTTTCCAACAAACCCCTATACTACTGGCCCTTTCGGCAGTGACCTGCTTGTGCAGGCCAAAGTCTCACCCGAAGCAGTATGGGTGGGTGCTGGAACCAAGTTTCCGCACCTTGAGAGAGAGAGCCAGTAAGTCGAACCATTCGACAACTATCAGATCTACGTAGTCAAAGGTCGTTCGCATCCACGTGCAGACAGCCAAGTATAAGCATAAAACAATATATTCACAGCAGACTTAATTAGATTGTAGATACAGTTATCATAACACAGATAATTCGCAGCTCGTAATAGAATCACATATAATTCGAGTCCACAATAATCATAACCAAATAGATCAACAACATCAGATATCCATAATACTTCACATATATTACTTATAAAAAAGTATCTTACATACTCGAAAACCCACCTTTGCACACAACCAGCAGGGTCCGCACACAACCAGACAAAGGATCTCTGCATACACAGCCAGCAGGAGTCCTAACCCAATCCTAGATCTAACAGTTCGCACTTAGCATCAATTTCTATTCATTCCTACCCATTGACACAAAAAGGTTCAACTAATTTAGTACTTTATCCTATGCATCCAATGGTCCGCAAACCACGATTTGTAGACTCTTGGTCTACCTTTGGCTTGCTTACAATGTATTAGGGGATTTGACCCACCCCAAAACCCTTGCGCTAGAATAAATTTAATAAAAATTATACAAAATGGACCAGATTCGCAGCTTGCAGGAGACCCTATTCCAACAGTCCCCCAACACAATCTTGTGACTCGTCCCGAGTCACTATGGTGGTGAGGTCTCCACCTGCATGTGCAGTGCATTGATAGCTCCGACTAGTGGGGGCAGCACTTCTAGACTTTGAATAACAACACTCTGTGTCCACAAGCTTTTGTGATGTCGGTTCTTCTGTCGTGGCGGTGACGCTCTCCAGTGTCTGATTTAGTTGCTCAACAGCAACATCAGCATCCGTATCTGTCTTCAACTGGAGGGTGTGAAGCTCAACCTGAATAGTGGTGATCGCAACCTTCTGTTGTTCCTTTATGGCTGCCCACTTATCCTCTATAGCCAGTGTAATTGTGTCCATGATTTTCTCAAGGTCACCGTCAGTTAGTGTGACCATCGCATCATATTCCTTGCGTTGGGCGCGCTGCTTCTTTTGGGACCCTTTTGCAGGCTCACGTAGCCGCTTCATACCCTAGGTGGAGGTGGTATCTTTTTCATTCAACCCTTTCATGTTCAGGTCTAGCTGCGAACCGACCTAAGTCTTTGCCTCGACGTCCGTTTCGGCAGTGTGTGGCGGTTGTGCATCCTTTTCCGTAGCTGCGTCCGAGCCCTTTTGGTTTGGTCCTGCGACCTCCTTGGGGTTGATAGGGGGTCAATTTTGTCGCGTTGGTCCCTTTGGTGCTCCTTCCACCGGTTTTGAAGCCAATCCTCCACGCAGGGAGCTAGAGAAAAATTATCCTATTAATTTCCTCGTCCTTAGGCCCAATCTCCATGATTTTCGCAATTTATGGCTCTGTAGGTGTTGAAGCTTCTGCAGGGTTAGTAGCCGTCATTTTAGTGTGAAAGAGGAATCCTGATTCTGGGGGACTATTGGTAGCGTGAGTGGGTTGATCAGTCACAAATAGAGCGCTATAGGCCCAGAGAACCGTGCAACATTAAGAAAATACATACGGGTTATGGAAGCAATATAGAACCCTTGTCTGAGCTATTCTTCCTACTTTATAGTTCCTGCGGTCATCCAACGGTAGGGTAAAATTCAGCTGGAACTTACCATCAAGTAAACGGTAAAAAATATCAAGGAATTGCCTCATTAATTTCCATCCGCCTGCTCCCTTCAACGGTAACTTTTCCTTTTTACCAAATGTTACTGTTTCAGAGGCAATTTTCCGCTCCTTATGTGCACTCAGTGTACCTGCTAAGCTTGGAATAAACGCCTGCGCCTCCTGTGCATCATTCCTCAACATAGGCTTGTTCCTTAGGTACTTCGAAACCAAAGACATGTTCTTCTGATATGCGTCATCCCAATAGAACCGAACCACCTTTGCAAGCAAGTTTCTCAGAGGTGCTGTGATTAGTATGTACTGTCGAACGAACTTCCTGTAATAACCTACATGGCCGAGGATTGAACGAAGCTATTTCTTTGCTGTAGGAGTATCTGTTTCCTCAATCTGAGCCAACGTAGGGTGCGTCTCAATGCTACCCATTCGCAGCCTAAGCGGCCTGGTAACCGTGTGTATCCCCTCCAATTATGAGTCAGAGGCAGCTTATGGATCATCCTTACCCTCTTTTGGGGCTAGGTTGCGGTAATCGACCGTACTTAGTACTTGCACTTCCCATGTGGGTACTTCAGGTGCGACATATAGGTGCGAATCACCCCATGCCCCAGTGTCAGTGTCTTGCAGTGCTTCTGTCCCCTCGATCAGTCCGAACATCCTCACAAAGTCATATTTTAATGTTTCCCAGTGGTGGATGCACTGATGTAGCTCCGCATCCAAATACCATGCAGTGGGAAGTGGTCCTAGAGCATGAATAAACATATGGACCCACTCTTTGGTAGTTCTGTCGCACCATTATTCGATCCAAGCGAACATATATTTGCTTGGGTTTTCCAGCCCGATGAACGTTTGGATTCGTATGTCAATGGGGGTCTCGAATCATAGGATCATCATATCCCGACACTCCTCCCAATCTTGGAATGTCTCCTCATGCGTTCCCCACCATCGCGCAGGTGTTCCATGCATGGCTATCCTAAGGGCCCATAGTCGTCATTCCCTTGGAACCTCAGCTTCGAATGCTCACAAAACTTCCATAATTTTACCAAAACCATCAAAGTAGGGGAGGTCTCTTATCTTTGAGGAAACACAACAGAAGTCTGTTGTAACCCGGAGAAATCATTGGGCAGAGACATCATGCAACCAGTTCTACCAATTCTCTATCTCCCCATCTAAGTCGGAGAAGCATTCACTGTCTTTTTCCCAGTAGAGTACTCCGTCTGCCATGGGGTTGATCCAATATTCATTCTGCGCAGTCAATTTGTAGATGTAATCCACTTCTTCTTCTTCATGCAGTGGCTCTGTGTATCATTCGACTTCGCAGGGTCTAACGGTACTATCACCCGGGTATTGTTATTCTCAAACACCATGCTCCTCTTCTTCAAATTAATGATACCTCCCATATCTATGGCCCAATCCAATCCTAGAAGCGCAGGGTAGGGGTCCGCATCTTATACGATTTGAAAGACTTCAAAATCAACCCGGACCTTAACCCTTGGATATCTACCATGATCTTTGATAGTCTCCCCAAGGGTATGATTTTTTGTTGATTGGCCATGCGCAGCTGGATAGTGGACCATTCCAATTTAGGTTCCCCCATTCGTTTCCAAGTTTTTTTAGGTAATACATTCGCATCCGACCCTAGGTCCAAAATAACCTGATCCATCTCGTAATCACCGATCTGCGTAGTCAACTGCATCTCCCTGCCGGTGCGTTTCTTATACCTATACAGTTTATGTACATCCTTGACTTCCGGAGGGAGGATAGGTTGTGTGGCACAACTATCTATCAATGCCTGAAGATTTCCCACAGCCCTCGGGTTGCACAACAACTTCATACATGCTTGTAAAAAGGGTTTGACCTCCTCATCTGCCTTGAGGTCCTCAGGTAGTTGCGAAGTAGATGCCTTTGCCTCAGCAAAGTCCTTGCGAGCTGCGATAAATGTTTCTTTCTCCTTCTTTAGATCCAACCATTCCTTTTTACTAACTGCTGGTCAGATCATAGGCTCAGTTGTAGTTTTCTCCCCAGGCCCCCCGGTGGCCATCCCATTGCGTGTTACGACATTTATGCTTAGATCTTTGTCTCGTAGCTTGTCTTTAACCCTCTGCACATTCTATGTAGCTGTCGTAAACTTTTCCTGAATTTTTGCTATCAAGACTGGAAAATATTCAATCGCATGGTCCAGCTGCCTACAATATTGATAGGTCTGTCTTGTGGGGTTTGGACAGTCCCTAGCAAAGTGCCCTACCTCTCCACAATTATAACAGATGATTTGCCCTCGTCCCCGACCTGTGCTGCCACCTCTTCCGCCTCCCCTGCCCTTTAATGGGGAGCCCCCTATGCTTGAGAGCGCTCTATGTGAAGATGGGTCCGAATGCACCCTATAGAGATTCCCTCGATCGATCATCAAATCATACGTCTGGCAGTTTTTTTCATCATGTCCTATCGACCTATAGAACCTGCACTATTGCTGTTTTACTTCTGGGACATACGCAACAAGGCGGGGATAGTGATTTTTGTTGTGCAACCTTGCAACGCGGCAATCATCGCACCATAGTGCCAATCCACTTGGTCCTGCAACTTTCCTAGGGCACAATGGACTAGGTCGCCCGGCCTGCATGTAGTCTGTTAACAGAGGGCAGTTATCTTTGGTGTGACCATTCATCTTGCATCGTATTCACCACCTTTCAGGGCTAGCCTCTGTGCCTCGCTTCTTTCGCAGGTTCTGGATCTCCATGTGCATCACTTCCAGTTGTCCTTGGATTTTCTAGACACCTAGCTAGGTATCATCTCTGGGTGTAGCTTCTAACTTCATAGTGACCTCCAGGGCTTTTTCTAGTGATTCGAAAGTTTGGTGACCCATAGGTACGCGCAGGTGAGGTAGCAACAGAGAAATGAACCATTCCTTGTGCTGTCTGTCATCGTACTGAAATCCTCCTTCCCTGATCACCTTCTTCAGCCGTTGATCGGCCTCCCACATAGACTCAAAAGGTCCTTGCTTGAAATCCTTTAGATCGACCACCATTTGAGAATATGACTTAGGCTTCTTGAACTGTTGTTTCAAGGCGTTCTTGATCTCTTCAATGGTCGAGTTTGAATGTTGTGTGATGTATCCCATGTACCAATCCAAAGCTCTTCCTTCGAAGGCAAGGGACATCTATGCCCTCTTCACTGCATCACTAGCTACATTCTGCGTAGTCCATACCAATTCTGTGACAAACCAGAATTGATCCATTTCTTCATCTTCCACACCCTTAAAGGTAGGCAACTTCATGTGCGCGACCATGTTGTCTTTTGGTGGTGGAGGTGTAGATGAGTTCTTACCCCTACGCTGGCTCGAAAGTGGTGTGGTTGGAGGACTCTGTGCAGTTGCTTCTCTTACTGGGCTGTAGACAGATCTACCTCCTTCTAGGTTGGTTCGATAGTATTTTCCACTTCGCATCGTACTCCCGTCCAGATTACAGGTCATTCACTCAGTGTGGCTACATAGAATAATTTTTTCACACTGTAATATCTTAATCAACAATGGTAAAGTCTTCAGAAACTTACCCCTAAATCTTTTGAAGAATCTTCGCTCTGCTTCGGAGTAGGAGACGAATTGATCGATGGCAATGGTTACGAAGAAGATCTCGTAGATCTCTATGAAAATATACTTATTTTTCCACTTTTTGGTGGTCAACCTTTTACTGCAGTTTTATTTCACTACGAATTCCTGAACTTTTCATTTGAACCATTCATTAATTTCTTTTCTTTTAGGTCAGCACGGCCTTGGCATTACCTGATCCCTCTCTCAAAATGCTCTCGGTCCCGGCAACGGAACCATTTGTTGGCTTGAGGGGTCCTGACCTAGGTTCTGAGGTTAAGGTTTGCCAAAAAACCTCTATACTACTGGCCCTTTCGGCAGTGACCTGCTTGCGCAAGCCAAAGTATCACCTGACGTAGTATGGGTGGGTGCTGGAACTAGGTTTCCGCACCCTGAGAGAGAGAGAGAGAGCAAGTAAGTCGAACTGTTCGGAATATATCAGATCTACGCAGTCAGAGGTCGTTCGCAGGAATTTAAATGATTAACCAGAGTACAGTTTTACCAGATTTATATAACAGGCTCGCATCCACGTGTGGATAGCCAAGTATAAGCATAAAACAATATATTCTCAGTGGGCTTAATCATATTGCAGATACAATTATCATAACGCAGATAATTTGCAGCTCATAAACACATATCATTCACAGCTTCTAACAAAATCAAATATAATTCAAGTCCACAATAATCATAACCAGATAGATCAACAACATCAAATATCCACAATACTTCGCATATATTACTTATCAAAAAGTCTTTTACATACCCCAAAACCCACCTGTGCACACAAACAGTAGGGTCCGCACATAGCCAGATAAAGGATCTCCACGAACACAGCCAGTAGGAGTCCTAACCCAATAGGTCAATCCCAGATCTAACAGTTCACACTTAGCATCAATCTCTATTCATTCCTACCTATTGACTCAAAAGGGTTCAACTATTTATAGTACTTTAGCCTACGCATCCAATGGTCCGCAAACTGTGGTTTGTGGACTCTTGGTCTACCCTTGGCCCGCTTACAATGTATTAGTCGCTTTGACCCACCCCAAGACCTCTGTGCTAGACTAAATATAATAAAAAATATACAAAATGGACCAGATTCGCAGCTTGCAGGAGACACTAATCCAACAGGAATTTTTTTTCATTTTTAAGCCTATCCTAAGTTTTATTATCACCTCCATTTATGCCATTTCATTCAAATCAGTCTCATGTCATGTTAGTTGTCATTCCCCACACATTTAAACTAAAAAGTGCACACCTGTTATTTTTTTAGGTTTTCATAGCGATTTACATAGGAAATCTGCAGATTTCACTATGAAACTGCCTAAAAGTTTCATAGCGAATCTGTTAGAAGCCTAACTATTTTCGCTATGAAAATGCATTTTTTAACCAGGTTTGTCAGAGTTGTATGAGGTGTCATTTTTTTATTAGAGCAGAAAATTTCGAGGTCATTCAAGGTTGTTATTGTGAAATTCAAATGTACATAGTCGTGTTTGATGTCATCATGATTTTTTTTTCTTGCATGTGTTATGATTGAAACCCGAGCCGTTAGTTACACTTTTAAACCCCACCTCAAATATCCTTTTGTCATACTATGGTGTAACCTTGCATGTGAGTCGATCCCTGGAGAGATGCTTCATCAATTCAAGTAGGTTGCTGTCAAATTCAAAGTCTGCAGGTGCCATCAGCAAGTGAGGCAATGAAGAGTATAAAGCATCCATGGCTGCAAGAAATAAAACGAATAAGGGTGGCCATTTTCACAGGTATGAACCCATGGATTTGAAATTACTCAATGAAGACCCAACTGCTATGGAGGTTTTCAGGAAGACTGGCTACTTGCAATTCTGCCAGAGGTTGCAGGGTTTTCACACATAGGTTTTAAAGGATTTTTCCATCAACTTCACGGGAACAACATCAAAGGTTGGTGTTGTGGTGTGTTTGGTGCATGCATGTACAAAATCACACCAGTTTATGGGGTGTGGTTTACCCCTTTAAACTATTGGCAATAGGCAGAAAGAAGTGGAGTAACTGAGCGTACTATATATAAAAAGAAGCATGAAAATGTAATCTAAAAACTAAACTAAAACTAAACATAAATAAACAGAAGCTTTGAACGATTCAAATGACACAATAATGTAAACGATGGCTCTAGGCCCCTCTTATTGAGCGCTGGTAGTAAGGAGAGAAATAATTTACCCTCTTTCCAAAGGGCCCCTAGACAATGGTTCTAGGTCCCGATGCAAGGATGTGATTATCCCAAGATTGCCTCGATGCAGTCTCCCTCTCTCTCTACTATGTGGACTAAGCTTGTTGGATGGCCAACAAGTGAGTCCCCTCTATCTTTAGCTCTGGGTCACACACGCTAGTATTGCTTGGGAAATTATGGCCAGTATAACAATGTGATCACCCATTCTTCATCTGATGGTGGCTTTATATAGGGTATTTCAAATCCTCCTTCCCTCCCTTGGTACATTGTGGATGGTGACCCAAGGGAGAGGTATGATTCCTTTGTGTGCTCAAAATATTCCATTGTGTGCTCACATAATGTCTAAGGAGGCATTGGTGGCTGTCCTTAGGCGGCTTCAAGTAAGGAGTAACTTGTCCTTTTCTTTATGTGGTCCCAGATAGTGAAATTTCGCCACTCTTAGGAATGTGTGATTATCGGGCCAAAAGGCACGCATAAGGTGCTCTTCTCGAAGGATAATGCGTGCAATCGACATTTAAGACTAGTTCAAATTTTATTTTCCTTTAACCTTTGAGATTTTAAAATAATTTTCGGATCCTGTAATGTCTTCTAGCTCTGTAAATCCTTTGGCTTGACATTAATTAATTTCATCTTCTGCTGTATGATTTTACAGTGTTAATAGTTTCCCCCTAATGTGTGAGGTCTAGGAAGGACTGTATAACCGAAATACATTATAGTTTCTTTTCTGTATTGTGCGTCGAGAGAGAGAGAGAGATGCGTGAAGCCTTGGGATTAAACACACCTTGCACCGTTCCCAAGAATGACCATGTCTAAGGGATCCTTGCAAGTAAATACAATTTACAATATATATACAAATGTCAATGAGGCGGGCATGTCCCATGCTTGTGATGCTATGGCTAGTTAAAAAAATTGACAGATAGGTTTTCTGCTTCTGTCACTACTATGGTAGTGATGCTAGCGGTTGTTGACGACGACTGTTGATGCCCTGAAGGGCATTTTTTTCTTTGACGATAGGTGGAATGTGGTACTCATATGTGTAAAATTGGTATGGCATATAGCTGCGCAATGTATGCATAGGTGTTGGCTGAGACCTTCTCGTGTAAGCATTGTTGAAAGATACGCTTATGGAGGCACGGGTCTTCTAAGGATCTGATCAAAGTGCAATGGTTGTAAGGTACGATACCATCTTGACATGAAAGCTTTTTTTGTAGTCGAATGTCAGGAGGATCAATGACATCTATGGACAATGACGTCTCCCATAGTGCCACCCGAGGATGCCCCTTTGCATGGAGAGTGGTTATCCAAGGTACCACTTCCTTTTGGGAATATAGGTGTTGAAGTCGACAAAAAGGAAGCCTCAACCAAACGAGAGGTCGCCGATATAAGGGATCGGGGACCTAGATGTGGTGGGTTTAACATAGGCATGTTGGCAAGAGGTGACTGAAAACTGGTGATGGGGATTCAGTGGCCCAAGGTCAGAGTATACTTAAGCAGTTTGGTGGTAGTGCTAGTTATTTTTGAAGGGGAAAATCCCTGGAGTCGGTGGGATTTCTAGGGTGGGTGTAAACTGGCTATGAATGTCATGATGGTTTGTGCGTGGGGGTGAAATACTCTGGCCAAGGGTGTTCAGGGACTGCTGCCATGGGAGAAAATATGAAATGCGAGGGTGAGGGGACAAAGTGCACCGTTTGCGGTCTTTGTACACTTACCAAAAGAATAAAATAATGGGGTTTGGTTTGTACAAAACACAGAGATGGATACCCCAAAACATGAAAGTGTTCTCTCACTGATGGCGTGAGGAAGGTGTTTTTCTGAGGGTGGGGGTCCCATTGGTTGGTATGATGCGTGGGGTTGATGAAGTGGATGAAACAAGTGTCGCAGATGGGATTATGCTGGTGGAGGTATGGTGGGCCAAATGCGAGGCGTGGTGGTGCACTTTTGATCTTCTTATACAACCTGGTCATCTGGGAAGGGAGCTTCAGCGTGTATGGTAAACTTGACCTTATGCATGATGAATGGATAGGCATGAGGTGCTTCCTGGACTGAAGTGGTATGGCCATGACGTCACTTATGTTGTGATATATGGTCTACTGTTGGTGATGGGTGCCATGGAGGGGACGCTCTACTAACCAACGCAAACGTTTATCATGTGCAGGGTGAGGTGATGATAAACACAATCGGATATGAAGACCCTATGGTTTATTTATGATGGAGAAATGATGTCAGGATATGCATATTTTTCTGGGACTCTATCATGCTGGGGGTAGAATGATACTTGCTCTGGAACTTTCAGGGGATAATGTTGTGGATGGTTTGTGGGTTTTTCCTGCAATGTTGGAACACCTAATCCTACATGGGTAGGTGTGGAATACGAAAAGTCACAATGGAGTCCAAGTGACCTTGGAATGTGAAACCAAGAGTCACACCATTGTAGTATAAATGTACATCATGTATAATGGAAAAATAAGAAAGCCTCACGCTTATCCTTCATTGTGTGTTGAGTCTCCTGTTGTGTGTGTTTATCTTTCTCATACACCATGTGTGTGCTTAACATGGTGTTTAACATGGTATCAGAGCTGATACGTCCATAACCAGCTCAACCTTGAGTGAGCCATTTGTGTTTATGGCCTGTGCATATCTGCAAAAATTATCAGAATTTTTGCAGCACCCAGATATTGTTGCAGTAGACATTTTTCCGCATTCAGAAAGTGGTTTTGAAGAAAAGCAGCAGTGGTTTTGAAGAAAAGCAGCATTGTGCATTTGAAGGTTTTCTCACTGTTTATTTTTCCTGCAATTTCTGCCTTTATTCTGCAATTTGGAGAGCTGCTAAAAACTGTTTAAATTGGGTTTTTGAAGAAGAAGTTTATGTTTTTTTTAATAGAAAAGAATTCTGAGTTTATTGCATTTCTGAACTGTCCTCTACTGCTATTTTTCAAGTCGATATCCTATCTCTATTTTGCTGTTTTTACATTAAAAAAAATAAAAAAAATTGTTTAATTCAAGCCCTCAACCTCACCCCTCAAACCTGCGCATTTTCCCACACCCTATCTGCATCCCACGCCCCTGCTGCTATTCTCTCGACTCCCCACACACCCTCCCCCTCACAGCTGCTCGCTTTCCACACTATACCCAACCCCTCTCATATCACTCGACACTCCAAACCCCGTCTACCCCGCGGCCCCTTCACCTCTACGGCCTTCGTCCCCCATTTCCCTACGCCTGCTCCCCTACCGCTCTCACCTTACCATGTGAAAACCCTCGCTTGGACGCTCCCCCAACTCTCATTGCACTCATCCCAACACCCTATGACCTTCAGCGGCCCCTCTCCACTACAATACGCCCTCATCCTCCCTAATCTACCCGTACGCTCCTCTGCCCTCTTACTTGCTCACCATATCTCCCAACTCATGCTGCCCACCCCAGCCAAGCCCTCCCTCACAGCCACTCCTTATCCTACCTACCGCCCTCCTTAACAAACGTGGCTCCCCAAGCCTTACGGACCTCCCCTCCCACCACCGCTACAACAACTCTCCCCTCACCTTAACTAGCTGCCCTCCCACTCACTCTACCCGCAACCTATCGCTCCCCACTCCCTACGATCATTACCCTGCCTGCTCCCTCGCTCACCCTCGTGGCCTCCTCCATGACCTGCTCACACTCGGCCTCCCTGCGCAGTCCTCTTACCCTATTCAAACCATCACATTTCAACCCATCTGCACATACATTCTACATTTCTTTCCAGCCTTTAATTTCATTCCCTTTTTTAATAAACTCCCTCCCATTTTTTAAAATCCCCCCTCCCTCCAAAATTTTTAATTAATTTTTAAATTTACAAATTAAAAAAAAAAAATAATAATAATAATAAAAAAATATCCCCCCCTTCCCAACTCTTAAATAAATTCTTTTCCCATTTTAAATTTTCTCTCTTCCCCCAAAAAAAAAAAAAAAAAAAAAAAAAACATCAAAGAGAGAGGAAGAGAGGAAGAGCAGAGAGAGAAAATGAAAAGCAGAAAAAAGAAAATGACATATCAGTAAATGGAAAGTACACATAGAGAAAATTACAATTTAGATATTATGATTTGTGGCATATATAAGAAGGTGATTTTCTAAAGAATTTTACATGTGAAGACGAGTTGTTTTTGGTGTCAAACAACTCCTTGTAGAAGAAAATTCAGCTGCCTTAAAGGCCTCTTGCACAAGTGTTTTGCTATACATTTTTGCTGCATATTGTATTGAATTGACATTGTATTGCTTCTTCATAGTTGCAATCAACAGACTTTGTACTTTGAGAATTCCTTGGAGTCATTTGTATTTGTTTGAAAGGAATCACATTGTAAATGGGTGCATTTTCAGTTGAAGCCAACACCCTTTCATTTATTTTGAGCCTAAGTTGTTGAAAATGGCTAAAATCAATGAGGCATTAAAGTTGTTGAATAACCTCATTCATTCCAATGTTGATGACATGATAAAAATGAGCAAGGATTCTCTTTGTAATATTCAAAGTTGTTTGCTAGATGCACAAGAAAAGATTGAGTTTTTGCAGTTGGAAACTCAACTTCAGCAAGATGAACTTTAGCAAAAGAGTCACCATTCTGAACCTGTTTCTGTTAAGAATATTGAGAAGGACTCCCATCAGCAGCAAGTCAGTAAAGTTGAAGTTGATTCCCATTCAGTTCCTTGCACAAGAGCAGCTGTACATGTAGATGCAGCAGCTCAACCTGCACTTCTCAAGCCCATCATCAGACCTTGGGAAGAGCTTGTCCACAACAAGCACCGAAGTAGTCTTGGATATGACAAGGATGTGTCCTTTCATATTCCAGACTACACAAAGCC
Organism: Pinus albicaulis; assembly: GCA_034641835.2. Classification (NCBI taxonomy): domain Eukaryota; kingdom Viridiplantae; phylum Streptophyta; class Pinopsida; order Pinales; family Pinaceae; genus Pinus; species Pinus albicaulis. Next base: position 521,966,347 of record CM076581.1, read on the forward strand.
CATCAAATTTCAGAGTGCCGAATTCCTGTATGACAGTTCACCTGCAACTGTTCCAGATCATGTTCCGCTTTCACAACAACAAATTGTAAAATGCCAACACTGTGATCGAGTTGGTCATATGAAAGATCAATTTTTTTATCTTCATCCATGCAAGCACTATGGTCGGCACACCCATTCTTCACACAGATGCTTCAGACACAAGCCTCCTGCAAGAACCAAGATTCAGCTTGGATGGATCGCTTCTTGGCAATGGGCATCAGCAGCCAAGAAGATGTTTAAGACACATGTTAGAACTTGTTCATGAATATTGAGCAAACTTGTAGTTGAATTTTTTCCATCATCTCACCTTGTCCCTGACAGGGGGGAAAATGGTGGTCATGTACAAGCTTCGACATCAGATCAAGCGAGCCTGAGCCACAATCTCTCATTCGATGTTCAGAGTTGTAGCCAGAGACAAAACAGTCCAAGTGAGCCTGAGCCACAATTCGTCATTCCAGATTCAGAGATGTAGCCAGAGACATGGATGCCCATGAGCATGCCTTTGGTTGGTGGAAAACCTTAAACCATCATCTTTGGTTGGTGGACAACCTTAAACCACCACAGGTGGTAGACCTCCCTTCTTTTAGGTTGAAGGTCTCCCTTTCATATATGAGGAACACTTCCTCTAGTAGAAGCCTTCAGCTTCTTGCTAGCTTTGGTTGAGTTCCAGGAAATGCTTCAAGCATTCTAGAGTTGTTGGTAATCCTAAAACCATCACAGGTAGTAGACCTCCCTTATTTTAGGTTGAAGGTCTCCCTTTTTTATGAGGGACAATTCCTCTAGCAGAAGCCTTCAGCTTCTTGCCAGTTTTGGAAGAGTTCCGGGAACTGCAACAAGTATTGCGCTCCAGTGTTGGTGGTCATCCTTAAACCACCTCTTTTTTCCAACATTTCAGAGAGTTGATTTAGCCCAAGTGCTACCATGTATACTTTGCAGATTTGTATTACAACTCTTTTCTTGGACTCACACATACCCCTTCAGATTAAGGGGGGATGTTGGAACACCTAATCCTACATGGGTAGGTGTGGAATACGAAAAGTCACAATGGAGTCCAAGTGACCTTGGAATGTGAAACCAAGAGTCACACCATTGTAGTATAAATGTACATCATGTATAATGGAAAAATAAGAAAGCCTCATGCTTATCCTTCATTGTGTGTTGAGTCTCCTGTTGTGTGTGTTTATCTTTCTCATACACCTTGTGTGTGCTTAACATGGTGTTTAACATGCAAAAACAACTACCTCAAGTGAAAGCATCTTATTTTTATCAAATATTATTGAAATTCATGAGATTTAAAAAGGAAGATGAGAGAGGGCATACTTGCCGACGCTGAAAATTTATTTTTTCTGGACAGTGAATGTGTGGCATCACTTCTGTTCATCATGGGGTACTGATGATGGTGCAACTTAATGTTTGCAGAATGGACCTTCTGATCTCTCGTTAGGGTCCTCCAAATTTTTTGAAAAGGGCTATAAATAGGTGAATATGGCCCTAATTTGATTCATTTCTACTTGCTGAGTTTTGAGAGGTTAGAGGTGTTTGCATCGAATTTCTTGCTGTTGTGGTCAGCTCGTGTACAAGGGACTAGCGATACTATGCCTAGGTAATTCCATGACATCTTGCATTTTAATTTTTACAGTTTGATGGTACCAGGGTCAGTACAGACTGGGTTTTTATGGTTTTGGGTGACCTTTTCCCTAGATTGCATGGGCGATTTGGGAAAAAGCGCGCCTGTGTAAAATACAGGCGTGCGCTAAGCACACCTGTCTGAGGGACAGGCGCGCAAAGGCCAAGTTTACAAAATTATTTTCTTTTTTGCCTCTTTTTGTGTTTTTTCTCTATACTGATGGGTACCTGTGTTGATGAAAGATTAGTGTAAATGGAGCGGGATTGGCCCGAGATCCAAACTGCTTTAGCTGCTTATGCGGGGGCGCATCATCAGTTGGCACTATGGGGCCTTCTGAAGTTTTATGTGAATGAGTTTCTTCGGTCACAAGACCGATTACTACGGTAAATTATTCAGCATTAGCACAGGAGGCGCAACATGTTTGTGTTCCATGGTACGAACCTGATCATCCGTCCTGAGATGGATATATATTTTATGACCGGGTTACTGCCTCAGGGTGAGGTGCTAAGGTATCCACTCCCTTCAGGGAGAGTGGACTTGGATAGATTCTAGAGGCATCATTATGGTGGGGCACCTCTTATGGAGGGCTGCATCAACATTGCTTCATTTACAGATGTGGCAGAGCATTGTGCTCTGGCAGTGATCGTACGATTGGCGGGGTCGTTTGCTCCGCATGGGGTGTCTGGCTTGCAGGTTGGAGTTTTGCGCCGGTTGAGGTTCGGGAATTTTTTTGACTTTTCCCACTTTTGTTTTGACGATATGGTGTCGCAATTGAACAAGGTCCAATGTGGATCTAAGTCATTTGCGTACACCAGCATCTTGTGTAGCATCATGTATGAGAGGGTGGTGCTGCTGAGGCTGGTAGTGGCAGTGCTTATTGGGGGGCCACGGGAGCCACGCATGAGGAGGTGGGCTCTGGTGATGCTGCGAGGTGGTGTTGGCATGGTGGGGCGTTATTGGAACACCACGATAGAGGCCTAGTTCAAGGCCAACCCACAGATGTTCCTGCCATACCCGTATGCGGGAATGGACTTCCAAGGTGACCTAGACATGGGTCTCCCTTTTGGTTACGTTTGGGGGCCTGCAGGTATGTTTTATATGTTTTCTGCACTTGTTTGGGTATATATGTACTTATGTGTTTTTCTAGTGACACTGAAATTATTTTGGTTTCTTGTGCAAATGTTGGCGAGGTGGGCCGCCCTGTGGCTCGACTGGTGGGCCATGATCCTTCGCGACGACCTCGTGGTGGTCAGGGAGGAGATGATGCAAGTGGACCAGGTGGTGGTGCTGGCCCTTCTGGGGAGGGCAGCAGCTTAGCTGCTGGAGAGGTTGCGGCCAAGCGAGCTCATACTGATGCGGCAAAGGCTCGCATAGCAGAACTGTCAGCTCAGGTTTTTTCTCTTGAGGACTTCCGGGGTCGAGTGGACCGTTTGACTCGGAGGATGCTTGATCGAGATTTCATGGATGACTTCAAGGAGGTCTAGTTAGAGATAGTGATGGCCTGCGAGAGGGATTATAGGCCCACTCTACATCAAGTGGCGATCGTAGTTGCGATGGCAGCTTCGGTGGTGGTACCGGGAGCAGTGGTGGGTCCAGGTGCCCCTCTTAAGGGGGCACCCCCCTAGAGTAGTTTTGTATAAAGGGAAAGCACCCTTTGTGAGGATGATTCCCTTATTTTTGACGAATTTTGTATTTTTGGGGTGGAAATTCGGCCAGCGACACTATTTTTTTTTGTACTCAGATATACACATTTTGATATATATATATATATATATATATATATGAGAGATATTTTTTGCGGCTCTACATGACGTATCACCTGTTTCAGTTTATTTATTTTGTTATGTTGATGGATTGTTGGTTTTATGGATGATGTTTTATTCAAGATGCATTCCATTTTAGGATATTGTTAGCTATGTGATCAATTGTTTGGTTTTGAATCCTTGGTACATGTCTAAATGTCATATAGTCAAATTTTCTGCTTAATCTTTTGGCACGCAAATATTTTCTAAACAGATGTGTATCTATTGTCTCAAATGTTTGGTTTAGCTGCGATACTACTAACTGGGAATCGAGGTAGACATGTATATGGCGTATGCCCTGATGGAGGGCTTCGCTCATAAGTCCAATGATGGTGTCATATTCTGCCTGATTGTTTGTTGCTGAACTGATGCACACCCTGTTTGAAAAGAGTGGCGATCGGTTAGGGTGGTAAATGACCTAGGAAACTACGGCTAAACTTTGAGACCATCTTGATGCTCCATCATCAAATCTGAAATAGGGTTCATTTTGGTGATACATGGTGATACTTTGAGCACTTTTAAATAGGTCTTTGCGTCAAAAATTTTGAGTGGTTAGGTTTGCGTGTATTTTCACTCTAGGGGAAGGGCCAACTTGGCCCTTATGGGTGGAATTTCTTCAGGTAAAGGTTGTTAACGGGGTTATTGAGGCAGGTCCTATCCGGTTCCATCAAGGTGTATGCCCCTTGTCGGAGGAAATGTTTAATGATGTAGGGTCCTTTCCACAAGGTTTCGAACTTTCCTGGTCCTAGGGCCTCTTTTGCGACATCATAGCGGAGGACTAATTCTCTCTCTGTGAATGAGTGAGGGGTGATGTGGCGATCGAATGATGCTTTTACCCTTTTTTTGTGGGCCTTGTTGTGCTGCAGTGACTGTCATCGATTTTCGTCGACAAGCTCTAGTTGTACTAGGCATTTCTCTAGAGGCTGGGTGTCATTGAGGAGTTCGATGGCGGCATGAAAATTTGGGATCTCGTGTTCTATGGGAATCACGGCTTCGACCCCATATACTAAGTGGAAGGGAGTGAAACCAGTGGACGTCTTTACCATTGTGTGGTATGCCCACAGGGCAAAAAAAGGATATGGTGCCAGTTGGTTTTATGGTTATTCACCATGCGTTGTAACATAGTTTTGAGTACTTTGTTAATAGCTTCTACCTGTCTGTTGGACTGGGTGTAGTATGGTGAAGCGAATTCATGGGTGAATCCAAGGTGGAAATTCATTTTTAAAGTGTTTCCCATGGTTGGAGACTAACTCTTTGGGTACGACGAACCGAGCGATCACGTGGTTAAATAGAAATCGGGCGGCAGTTTCTACTGTGTTGTCATATGTGGGCATGGCATCAACTCAATTGGTGAAATAATCGATAGCCACAATGATGTATTTATGGTTTCCTGATGAGGCGGGGTTACAAGTCATTAAGTCAATCCCCCATTTACATAAGGGTCCAGCTACTATGATGGGGTGCAGAGGAGCGGGCGGTGCTCTTGCCTTGTGGGCGAAGCGTTAGCATCGTTCACATATTTTGACTGCAGTGATGCAGTCATGATACAAGGAGGGCCAAAAATATCCTGCCCGTAGGAATTTTTGGGCTATAGCCATTCCTGATAGATGACCACCGCAAGCACCTTCGTGGTAGTCATTAAGGGCTTGTTATGCTTGGTCGTGAGTAAGGCATCGACGTAAAATGGTGTCGATGCCTCACTGATATAAGACATCTACCAGAAGGAGATATCGAGGGGCCTGCTAGCGTATGCGTCGATGATCGTCTAGCATGATATGAGATCTAAACTTTTGGGTTCACAAGAATAAGAGAATGTCTCCATACCAAGGGTCGTCGGTTGCTACAAAGAAAATATGTTCATCTGGTAGCGAATCGTCTACTGGTGATCCTTTGGAATTTCCTGGGAGGTACGTAATGAACTCTTCTACTGCAAGTGACTTTTTTCTTTTGGGGGAGCGAAAATGTAAGTCGTATTCTTGGAGAATGACTATCCAGCGGGTGTACTTGTGGTTCATTAGGCGATGCGTGAGCAGGTATTTCATGAGATTAACATCCGTGATAACCGTAGTGGTTTTTAAGATGATGTAGTGGCGAAGTTTCTGGACTGTGTGGATTAATGCTAGGGTAGTCTTTTCTTCGAGTTCATATCTCAATGCTGGTCCTGACAAGGTTTTACTGACGTAATAGATTATGTGCTCCTTCCCATCTGGGCCTTCTTGAATCAATGCTCTGGCCAATGTGGATTTGAAAGCTGATAGATACAGGATATAATCTTTGTCATAGTCTAGGGGAATAATGAGTGGTGCTGAAGATAACGTCTCCTTCAGCGCATCAAATTATTTTTGGGCATGGTCATCCCATTTAAAGGGAATGTCCTGGTGAAGGAGGCACAAGAATCCTTGATCATAGGTGGCATAATCTGGGATGAAGCGTCTCAGAAAATTGGCCTTCCCTTGCAGGCTTTGAAGTTGTCTAAGGGTTCGAGGTGGAGGTACCTCTTTAATGGCTTAGACCTTGAGAGGGTCCACACGAATCCTTGGTTGGGACACAATAAAACCTAAGATCCTTCCCGCGCTGATGCAGAAGACACACTTGAGGGGGTTCAAGCATAGGTTGTATTGATGACATCTTTGGAATACCAATCACAGATCTTCAAGATGGTCTGAGCACTTCTTGGAGCGGACTATCAAGTCGTCCAAGTAGGTGAGGATAAGGCGTGCCAAGTCATGAAATATATAATTCATGGCCCTTTGGAAGGTGGCTCCAACGTTTTTTAGGCTAAATGGAATTACCTTGTATGCAAATGTGCCCCAGGGGGTAGTGAACACAGTTTTGTACCGATCTGTATGGTAGATTTGGATTTGATTGTACCCGGAGAATCCATCCATAAAGGATAGAGCCTCATGTCTTGCACATGCATCGATGAATTGGTCGATGAATGGAGTGGGGTAATTGTCTTTCGGACAAGATTTGTTCAAATCCTAAAAATCGGTACAAATGCGTATCGTGCCCTATTTTTTCATGAAGGGAACAGGGTTGGAAACTCAAGATGTATAGGCGATGGGGTAGATAAACCCAGCTTTGTGAAGCTTGCCGACTTCTTGCTTTATTTCTTCTATCTTAGAGGGGTGCAGTTGACATTTTTTTTGGTGTAATAGAGGTATGTCGGGCCAAGTGTCAATATGGTGTTCTACGATAGTAGGACTGAGCCCAGGCATTTATGAGTAGTCCCACTTGAAGATATCTCTATACTCTTGTAAAAATTTGGTGTAAGAGGCTATTTATTTTGGAGAGCATGCTCCCCCCAATGAGATTTCTTCGACCTTTGCCAGATTTTGGGATATTTAAATCTTGATGGTAGGTGAAATATTTGACATATTTCCTTCCTCGAATGCATCAGGCACGAGGATGGGGTTTTTGAACCAATTGACCTTTCCTGATGGCAGGAAGTGTTTTGATTTGATCGCGTAGATCTCTTGTTCAATTGTCTTGTTATGACCGAACGTTTTCTTGGGGAGAAAGAGAGAACAATGATGCATTGCATCCCATGGGTATTATGGCTCTGTCATGGCCTCTAGGATATCCTCATTCGAATGAAACAAGGACCCGAAGGGGGATTGTTCCTGCGTAGGGTTATGCTGAATGGGGGTTATCCAGGTGGAGCTAGTTGAGAGACACGAGAAGGATTCCATCGTGGATGTGGCGGAACCAGACGCGGTCGACAAGGTGCATATAGATTGGGTCTGCACTGTCGTAGGGATAGCTACTCTTATAGTTGCAACTTACTCGACACCTATGGAAGATGAGCAGACAACACGAGTTATGGTTCCGATGCATGATGACATGAATCGTATATGGTGTGTCGTATCATCAGCGTTTGGTGGGGGATGAATCTCTCTCATTGGTCATCTTCCAATTGGACACAATGGGACGAATCTATCTATCACATCCTCTTGAGTTGTCGAACTGTTCATGGATTCTGAGTCTGTGCCATCTTCTTGGGAGAGGCAGACTATGGTTGATCGGATACAAGCTAAAGTTGTGTGGAATCGCGGTATGTAGTGACAACGATGTACTGGGTGGTTGTCACCACATATCTGACATGAATATGGGACATCCATTTCAGCACGATATACTGTATGGACTTGGTACCATTGTTGGAACATTTCTAAAGCTAGGCAGTCGATGATGAAATGATCTAGTTCATCACAAATTATGCATATTTCAATGGGGGGAGGGGGTCTGGTGTGGATCCTTTCAAGTGATTGTTGCTATTCCTGTAGGTACAGGATGATATGAGGTTCATTACTGACAGAATGGATGGAGGGATCCTATTGATAGGATCGCTCGATCGCATGTAAGGCATCCCTATATCGCGGTATCTCTGGAAAATGGTGGGTATAATGCCCATAGTTGCTGCAGAGAGCACATGCGTGATTAGTATGAAATGCTTTCCCTTTACTTTTACTAGTAGGTTCCTTTTTACGGGAATGCGATGTTGCGATGTCTATTTCAAAGCCAAGGAGTGGTTTTAATTAATCCATCTTCAGACAGATATGGGTAGGATGACCTATTACGTCACCTATGGCGTAGACTGGTGATTCCCGTTGAATGGCGGGGGTCACCATCTTCTTTCCTCTCTTCTCGGTTTTCTTAGCCGTAATCACTGGTTTTGAAATGGGAACTTCCTTTGTAGTGGTGGTCTCATATGTTTCTTGGATGGGTGAGGGCTCCTCAGGGTTGAGGGGCTTCAACTCTGTGGTAGTAACATGGGTGGCACCTGTTCTAGAAGGAGGAACGAGGTACCACACTAGGAATGCCAATGATATGTTGGGTAATACCAGTGTTGCCAAAACTTGTTGGGAGATGAAGCCAGCTGGGGGGTATAGGAAATGGGTTTTGGAGGCAGTGTAGGCTAGAGAGGCTGCCATGGTCGATGCCTCAGTGTCGTTACTGCTTGAGTCTGTGTCCTGACTAGCCTCGGTGCTTGACATAGACATCATGCATACTGGAGCTCCTATGACATTGGGTGATGCCTCGGGGATAATGGGAGTATCTACTAGGAATAACCCTATAACGGATGATGGTTTGAATTTGTTAGGGCCATATTCTTGGTACCGTGAGAGAGCTTCCGAGGATGTATCTACGTAGGGAAGAATTACATTGGTGTTGGTTAGGGGTCTCTTCTTGCTGTGCATCAATTGATCTAAAGTAATGATGCGATCCTCGTGGGGGAACATCATGATGTGGAAGACGAAGGAGGCTATGGCAGACATGGTGTAAATATAACTCCATTCGAGGAGTATATTGTAATCCAAGTGAGCGTCCAAGACTTTAATGTCTATGTGGACCGTCTTTCCAACTTAGCAGACCGAGACATTTTGGTAGAAGCCGACGAGGGTCAAAGGATGACCGTCGTATGCTCTAAGCGTGATGACTGAGGGTTTTAGTTCGGGAGAACCTAAATTCTACCAAAATTTTTTGGACATGATGCATGTGGATGCACCCTCGTGTATGACACATCGGTGTATAGTGATATTCTACACCGACACTGGTATCTAGAAGGTGAATATGGAAGGAAGCTGGGGGGTTGCTTTGTCTAAGTCAAAAGCCATCAGGCATGTATCGACAGGGTCGACAACACCTAATGTTGAAAGTAGGGCTTTCCGTTGTTTTCGGCATGACTGCAAAAATTCCAAAGCTGACATGGTTGCGGGAGATTGTGCTAAATCATCCACGATGCTATAATTATGGACCGCTTTGGAGTAGTTTCCTGCTCACCTATTAGGTCCCTTTTCCATCTTTGGAAATGGTTATATAGGCATCTTTGAAACGGTCAAAGGTGCAGTTGGCACACTGGTAATTTCCCCTGACATATTGGTGTCTGGAGGGGTTTTGTAATTGCGATTCTGGGTTTGGAAAAACATCTCCTCTCCGATCATGTAGATTTTATGGCTGATTTTCCCAGAATCTTCTATATTTTGCTGGTGAGTGCTTACCGTCCCTTTGTTGGGGAAAGGTTCTTGCATCACGGCTGGTTGCTGGGAAGATCCTCCTTGTCCTTGGTTACTCTGTAGCTTCTTTAGCTCAGGGAGATCAAGACAGTGGTGAGTATAGTGCTTGTACTCACCACTTATTGAACAAGAATGGTTTTTTTGAAGAGGTGGCCTTTTGTTCTACCGTTGGGCATTGTTGGGTGCCTAGTTCTGATTCTGGTTGGAGTTACCTCTAGCCTAGGATCGTCGTGGGCGCTGCTGGTTGCTGCCCCCCTGTCCAGGGTTCCCTCTTGGCTTGTTTTTGGATTTTTTCTTTACCATGGTAGGAGGGAAGTTGTCCTGATTATATTGGTGTCCTCCCTGGTGATACACTTGCGCCCTATTAGTCAAATTTTGCTGAGGCATATGATGACTTTGAAAACCAAGTTGAGGCACGTTCTGGGTAGAACTATATGTGTGACTGATATTTTGACTGTTGCTGCCTAGGTAACCTTGGGTCATTGACCCAATTAGCCCATTTGCAGAGTTCAACGCACTTGGCATTTCTTGATAAGTTTGTAGGCGCGGGGTGTTAGGCAAGATGTTATAAATGTATCCTGACAGCGTATAAATAAGCTCAAGCTTCTGGGCTTTGATAATTGCGTCCTCTTCAGATGTGGGGTTTTGTTGCACCACATCCTTTGAAATCTCTATCGTCAGAGTTTTCAGGAACAAATCTAAGAGAAACCAGTCATCGATTTTTTCTTTACATAAACTGCGATGCCACCTCCATTCATGGAGATGGTTCGAGATGTGGACGACGGGGGTTTTTCTAAAATGAGTCAGTAATTCTATTCCAGAATCATGGTGAATGCGTAACTGAAAATATGTTAGGAATTCGGAAGCGAGGGTGCTAAAGGTTCCATGTGAATCTAAGGTTTGCTCCACATACCATTTCGCGGCTACTCCTATGAGAGTGTGTTGAAAAAATCTCAATCAAATAGTGTTGTTAGTGATAATGTTCGATGAGAGACACACGTGAAAGGTCATGACATGATTACCTAGGTCTTCCACTTGCTTGCCTTTGAATTTTTTTATATCTGAAGGGAGCTTTGTGGGCATGAGAGGCCATGTAGGATTGTGCACGATGGGGTCATTCGTTAGCTTGGTTAAATTGAGTAGATTTAACGAAGCTAGGAAAGGTGACTGAGAGGTTGATGCCATTGTAATGTGTGAAGACACAATGTTCTGGTTTGAACAAGGGTTAGTCTGCGACGTACCCTGTTGTGTATTCAGCTGGCTTCCTGTATGGGATGCACTCCTCTACCCCCTGGGGGTTATGGGAGGAGTGGTATGTGGTGTGGTGTTGGGAGACCGACTAGGGTTCCCAACTATGGCTGCCCCAATAAAGGATGAACCAATGACAGTGGCTGTGTTTTGTCTTTGACGTCTGAATGGAGAAAGACCTGGAACCCCTCCTAGTAATGGGGGCAGGTCTAAAAGATGCCTGGATCGATGAGGTTTCGTTGGGACCTATCAGGTGTTGCCAAGATTTTGGAAAAATTTGAGGGGATAAAGTCTATGATCAAAGAAAACTTCTTGTCACATACATAAAACAAAGCAAAAAATAAAATATATTTCCCTTTAAATTAATCTATGTGATCAAGCAATAAAAAAAGTGGTTTTTGTTCGTTTGCATATGATACTCAAAATCCTAGAAGACCTATGCATCCTCACACACTGAAAAGTAACTGGGCCTTGAGAAGATTTCTTGTGAGTGCTGGCACAACGTCCTGTAAGAGCTGGCAATGCCCCCAGTTAGCCGAAGAGAATCCACCAAGGTAAGGGTAGAGAGTCTGGCGCTTGGTTGCACCATCACCTATAGGGTAAAGGTTGCCCTAGTTTTTTGCCACTAAGAACCACCATCCCACGTGGGCGTTCGAGTCTTGGGCTTCTTGGTAGTCAGCTAATCGTATCGAGTATCAGCCGAGTCAGGTAGCCCCAACTGATACCGCACGCATTGCGCCTAAGCCTAACCCCCTCTGAAACGGGTCTCTAGCACACTTAGGTTTTCTTTTTCGTGGGCTGATAGGTGTTGGATGTGGAGCCTGATTATATTTTAAATTTTGTATCATAGCGTTGGACCCCTGTACCTTAATGGGGCGACAATGCCACCTGTAATTAAATGCTAGCTGGGGGGTCTAGGGGGGGTGGCTGCGACTTTATGTAGCTCCCCCTTGGCGGGGGGTTTCGAGGGCAGCGCCCCCGAAGCTAAAAATATACCTTGTAAAAGTATAGTAATTTCTAGTCAATCCGGGCCGTTCATTAGGCAGATGATCTAACAGTAGAAGTTATGTTTAGTTTAGGGTTTTTTGCCCTAGAAGGCAACCCCTCGCTTGTATGAGGGTATTGTATTGTGGCTGTGTATTGTATGTGTATTCGCGGAGCGAGAAACAGATAGGGATACTGTGAGAGAGAACAGAGGATACTACAACGGATCTGCTGTAGGTTGTGTCTCTTCATTTTGTTGGATAATAGAAGGGAAGGACTGGCTGTTCAGGGTGGACATAGCCCAAACTGGGTGAACCATGTATATCTATGTCTCTCTAATTTTTTGTGTTTTGTGTGCTTGTGTTTTCCGCATATTTTATGTGTTTCATTGCTCTGTAATATTTAATTTTATAACAACTGGTATCAGAGCCGAGCTGATAAACTCACAGGAAAGAAGGGTTCTTGGTTCGAGTGGGAGCAATGGCAGAAGATGGTAATTTTAGGGTTGAGAAATTTAATGGCCAAAACTTCCCGCTGTGGAAGATTCATATGGAAGATTACCTATATTAGAAATATCTGTACCTACCATTGAGAAGAAAAAAAAAGAAGCCAACGATTATGCCAGATGCAGAATGGGAGATTCTTGATAGAAAGGCACTCGGAACAATATGGTTGTGCCTTGCAGCGTCGGTAGCCTTCAATATTTCGAAGGAAACAACAACAGAGGGTTTGATTAAGGCGTTGACGAAATTATATGAAAAACCCTTGGCCTCAAACACAATATTTCTCATGAAACGTTTATTTAATATGAAGATGTCGGAAGGTGGATCTATTGCAGACCATTTAAATGATTTTAATACAGTTACCAGTCAGTTAAGTTCTGTAGGGGTAAACTTTTATGATGAATTTAGGGCTCTTTTATTTCTGTGCTCATTGCCAGAAAGTTGGAATGTTTTAGTTATGGCCATTAGTAACTCTGTCTCTGGATCTAGTACTTTGAAGTTTGATGATGTTGTGGTGCTATCCTTAGCGAGGAAATGCGACAGAAAAGCTCTCGTGGGACATCGGGTAATTATTTGAGTGCAGAGTCTAGGGGAAGAAGAATGGAAAGAGGAAAGAGCTTGGGATATCATAGTAAATCAAGGAAAGGAAGATCCAAGTCTATATCAGGGATAGTGTGCTGGAAATGCGAAAAGAAAGGACACCTAAAGAAAGACTGTGGATCTCGGAAGGGAAAAGAAGGAGACGCGCAACAAGAAAACAATCATGAAGAAAATGTGACAGGTGATGTGTTACAAGATTCTTTCATTCTTTCTTTCGAAAATGTTACTGATTCTTGGGTTGTAGATTCAGGGGCCTCATTCCATGCCACACCTGATAAGAAATATTTTCATCACTATGTTCAAGGAGATTTTGGACAAGTTCGTTTGGGTGATGATAAACCCTGTAAAATTGTTGGAATGGGTAAATTTATTGTAAAACAATAGAATGGAAACCAATGGCTATTAAAGGAGGTAAGGCATGTTCTATATTTGAAGAAAAATATGATTTCAACAGGGCAGTTAGGTGGTGAAGGTTGTGTGACAAATTTCACAGATAAAACTTGGAAGGTCACCAAAGGAGCCCTGGTAATAGCAAAAGGAGAAAAGGTTGGTACATTGTATTTATGCAATGGTATTTCTAACTCTGTTAATGCTTTAACTTCCAAAGGAGCAGATGCAAAATTATGGTATCATAGGCTCGGACATATTAGTGAGAAGGGGATGAAGATTATTCACTCAAGAAATTTGTTTCCAGGTTTGAAGAATGTTGATTTGGATTTCTGTGAGAATTTCATTTATGGAAAACATAAGAGAGTCAGATTTCTCAGAGTTGGGAAAGAAAGAAGAGTGAAAAATTAGAGCTTGTGCATACCGATGTATGGGGACCTGCTCAGGTATCATCTCTTGGTGGCTCTCGTTATTATGTTAATTTTATTGATGATGCAACTAGAAAAACTTGGATTTATTGTATTTAGAATAAATCTGATGTATTTGATACTTTCAAGAAATGGAAAGATTTGGTTGAGATTGAGACAGGAAAGAAGTTGAAATGTCTCAGATCAGACAATGGAGGTGAATATTGCAGTAAAGAGTTTGATAGGTATTGTTCAGAGCATGGAATTCACAGAGAGAACACAGTTCCAAGAACACCACAAGAAAATGGTGTGTCAGAAAGGATGAATAGAACAATCATGGAGCGTGCAAGGTGTATGAGATTGCATGTAGGATTACCTTTAAAATTTTGGGCAGATGCTATAGATACTGTTTTTTATCTAATAAACAGAGGGCCTTCAAGTTCCTTGGATGGTGGTATTCCAGAGGAAGCATGGACAGGTAAAAAGGTAAACTACTCTTTTTTAAAGCCTTTTGGCTATGAAGCCTTTGTCCATATGAATAAAGAAAATAGAACAAAGCTTGAGGAAAAATCAAATAAATGTACCTTTATTGGATATGGTGTTAATGATTTTGGTTATCACTTATATGATTATGAAAATCACAAAATCATTAGGAGCAGATATGTAATATTCAATGAAAAGGTATTGTATAAGAATCAATTGCAGGAAAAGAAACAGGAAAAAGAAAACAAAGAATACATAGTTCTTGATGAGATCACAAAAAATGTAAAGGTGCCTGAAAATAATAATAATCAATAACCACAACAACAACAACCAACACAACAGCAACAGGCACCTCAAACACCTGAAATTGGAATTAGAAGATCTACCAGGATAAGTAGATCCCCTGAACGATACTCTCCTTCACTATATTATTTATTGTTGACTGATTGTGGTGAACCTGAATGTTATGAAGAATTAATTCAGGTTGAAAGTAGGAAGAAGTGGGAGATAGCCATGGAAGAAGAGATGGACTCCTTAATGCATAACGAGACTTGGGACTTAGTTAGGTTGCCTGCAGGTAAAAATACATTGCAGAATAAATGGGTTTACAGGCTGAAGGAAGAAGATGGAGGACAACAGAGGTACAAATCTAGACTTGTGGTGAAGGGGTTTGCACAAAAGAAAGGTATTGATTTTGATGAAATATTTTCTCCTGTTGTTAAGATGACTTCAATCAAAACTATTTTAAGTCTTGTAGCAATGAAAGATTTACATCTTGAATAGTTAGATGTAAAGACAACATTTCTCCATGGAGATTTGGAGGAAGAGATCTATATGCCACAACCAGAAGGATATGAGGTCAAAGGGAAAGAAAAATTAGTGTGAAGGTTAAAGAAGAGCTTGTATGGCTTAAAACAGGCTCCAAGGCAGTGGTATCTAAAATTTGACAAGTTTATGTCTGAACAAGGTTATACTAGATGTCACTCTGATCATTGTGTTTATATGAAAAAGAAAAATGATGGCAGCTATATTATATTGTTATTGTATGTAGATGACATGCTTGTTGCAGGGTCTAACATGCAGGAAATAAATGTGCTCAAAAGAAAATTGGAAAATTCATTTGTAATGAAGGATTTGGGAGCTGCAAAACAAATCCTTGGTATGAGGATAACTAGAGACAGGAAAAATCGCAAATTAACACTGTCTCAGAATGAGTACATAGAAAAGGTGTTGAAAAGATTTAATATGCAGAATGAAAAACCAGTTAGTACACCTTTTTCTAGCCATTTCAAACTTAGTAAGGAGATGTGCCCCAAGACCCAAGAATAAATGGACTATATGTCTAAAGTTCCATATGCATCAGCAGTTGGAAGCTTAATGTATGCAATGGTCTGCACAAGGCCTGATATTGCACATGCAGTGGGAGTTGTAAGCATGTACATGAACAATCCAGGAAAATAACATTGGATGGCAGTAAAATGGATTCTCAGATATTTGAGAGGTACCACAAATCAAGCATTATGCTTTGGTGGTTCAAACATTGCTCTACAAGGATATGTTGATGCAGATATGGCAGGTGACAGAGATAACATGAGGAGCACTACAGGATATGTATTTACTGTAGGTGGAACAGCTGTCAGTTGGGTTTCAAAAATCCAAAGTGTTGTTGCACTTTCAACAACAGAAGCAGAGTATGTTGCTGCTACAAAGGCTAGTAAGGAAATGATTTGGTTACAAAGGTTTATGGATGAATTGGGTAAGAAGCATGATATGGGCATGTTATACAGTGATAGCCAAAGTGCCATTCATCTTGCAAAGAACTTAGCATTTCATTCCAGGACTAAACACATACAACTCAAGTACCATTTCATACGGTCAGTATTGGAAGATGGACAGTTGAAGCTGGAAAAGATACACACTAGCCAGAATCCTGCAGATATGCTAACAAAAGTTGTAACCAGGGAGAAAATGAGAACATGCTCAGTTTCAATTTGTCTTCAAGGATGATGATGAAAATGAGAAACAACCAAGTCCAAAGAGGAGTCATTGTCTAGCAAATGAAGCAGCAATGGAGTTGTTACAATTAGTCTCCAAGTGGGAGATTGTTGGGTGTGGAGCCTGATTATCTTGTTTATTTTGTATCACAACATTGGACCCTTGTACCTTAATGGGGCGGCAACGCTGCCTGTAATTAAACGCTGCCTGGGGGGTCTAGGGGGGGGGCAGCTGCGACTTTATGGAGCCCCCCCCTGGCAGAGGGTTTCGGGGGCAGCGCCCCCGAAGCTAAAAACATATGTAAAATTGCCTTGTAAAAGTATAGTAATTTCTAGTCAATCTGGGCTGTTCATTAGGCAGATGATCTGACAGTAGAAGTTATGTTTAGTTTAGGGTTTTTTTCCCTAGAAGGAAACCCCTCGTTTGTATGGGGTTATTGTATTGTGGTTGTGTATTGTATGTGTATTCTTGGAGCGAGAAACAAATAGGGAGACTGTGAGAGAGAACAAAGGATACTACAGTAGATATATTGTAGGTTGTGTCTCTTCATTTTGCTGGATAATAGAAAGGAAGGACTGGCTATTCGGGGTGGACGTAGCCCAAACTAGGTGAACCACGTATATCTGTGTCTCTCTAGTTTTATGTGTTTTGTGTGCTTGTGTTTTCTGCATATTTTATGTGTTTCATTGCTCTGTAATATTTAATTTTCTAACAATAGGTGGATTTGAAGCTCCCTAAATACAAAACTTCTATGTTTCGATATGAAGTATGATCAAGGCGGCTTATTGGATGCCTACCCCCTTGATCCTAAATTAAGCTATAAATTATTTTTTGGCCCCTGTGGGGAGAATTTAGTGAGTTTGGTTAAGTTAGTTTTAGGTGTCTTTGCTTCACTTAGTGGGTGAGTGTGTGTGAGCATAAAGTGTACAAGCACATAGTTTTAACGTGTGGATATCATTGATCCTTTACAAAATACCCTATTTAAATTGTGTTGTATTGTTCCTGGCTCAAATGGAAAACATGTGCGGATAATGGGCCGCTTTCAAATTTTCCTAGTTAATCTATGTGACTAACTATAGGGAGATGGCGAATTGTGAATATGGAGTGTTCATATTCTTACCTAGGATCACTGGAGGGTGCAAAGGTAGTAGATATTACTTGCTCTTCTATAAACAATTCAATCCTAGTCCCACAATTCCTAGTGCAAAAATTGAACTAAACTAAAAAAAATTACACTAGAACAAAGAAAACTAGCTATGCATGCGTGGTCTTGGGCCACTTACTTGGAATAGTTATCTAGGTGTGAGTACCAAAATTTGCAAAACATAAATTTTTCGAAATGCAAGTTACTTGTTGACACCTAATCCTATGGATGGGTGTGCATATGTATTTTTGTATATTATTTAATATTAGGAAATAAGGAAGGCAAAGAGTCATTGGGAGATGAATCCCAATAGCCTCACCTCCCATCTATAAAAGCATGTACATTCTTCAGCTAATACACATTCTGATTTGAGGAGTTACCTCCTGGTTTGACATGGTATCAGATCCAGCCCCACTATTGGCATTTCTTCCCTGTGGTGTAACTCCCTCTCCTTTGCTCAGTCAATTTTATTAATATTTTTCTGCTGCTCTTAATTGCTAGACTGTTATTCTGCATTTTTTTTCCTTATTTAACCCTGACATTTACAGCTCCAGCTCCTGCAGCTCCTGAAGAATGCAGGCTCCTCTGTCATTCTGTAAATTGCAGGCTCTGTCATTCTGCAAGATTCCATTTCAAATTTTTTTTTTGTAACGGCCCTTTGGGCCTCCTCCATTCTCCATCATCCTCCATTCTCCATCGACTCACCTCCCTCTCCCTCACTACTCTGCGCCCTCTCCCTCACTGTTCTAAGCCCCTCGACTCCCTACACTCCACATTCATCCCTCCCATCTCTTAACTCATTTCATCACAACCCTACGCATCTTGCACACTTCATTTTACCTGCACTCTACACTCCACAGTAATACATCTCCAGCGCCCTCACAGGAGTAATACGCTGTGTTTTATATTACAATACAACGCTGGTTCAGTTTGACAAGAGTAATACGCTATGTTTTATATTACAATACAACGCTGGTTCAGTTTATATCCGCCTGTCATACACCGCCCTCGATTCAATACACATTACCGCCATCGATACCACTGCTCATAATTTAAACGCTGTCTGGCATATACACATTATGGTATCTGTCTACCTGCTCTGTCATTCAATATAAAACAGCGCCATATTACCACCGCCATTTAATATGCTCTGTCATATGTTAATACCGCTCACATTACCACCCTTACACATTACCGCTGTCTGTCAATACACATTACCACTCATATATGTTATACGTTCATATACACATTACCTCGTGGCTATGTTTAATACGTCCGCCAGCGCTATTTGACCGCCCCTCCACTCATATTTCGTATCATTCCTACCATATTTGACCGCCCCTCCATTCATATTTCATATCATTCCTATCACATTATACCGCCCTTCCACCTTTTTTTTTTCATATACATTTTTTCCCCAAACAAAAAAAATACATATATATTTTTTGTGTGCAGAATTCAGTCTCTTAGCAAAGAGTTTGTGTCTTTTTAAATTCAGTCTTCATATTTGCAGCAAAGTGTTTCCGTCCTTTTAAATTCAGTCTTTAGAAAGAGTTTTTTAAACTCAGAGTATTTTTTCCAGCAAGAGTTTTTTCCCCTTTAATTGAGCAGATTTCAAGAGTTGAAAGTTTTTATAGCAGAAATTTTTCCTCTTCAGAAGATTTTTTTTCTAGCAAAGTTTTGTTTTTTCTCTCCTCCTTCAAAAGAATATGACAGTCCCTTCATCTTATAAAGAGGCTGCCTACTTGGCACAGAGAGAAAAGAGACATGCTTCAGGTCCATCCAAAGGAAGAGAAGGCAGAAGACGAAGAAGAAACTTCAGAGAAAAGGGGGGCAGACGATCTAAAGCTCAGCAACAAACAAATCAAGACAGAGGTAAAACTGATGACAAAGACAAAGGTAAACCAGCTGAATCAGCTCATTCTGTTCTAGCACATTGTAACAATGGAGTAACTGAAAACCTATTTGATGTTTCATTTACTTCATGGAGAGATGATTGGTTGCTAGATTCGGGAGCAACATGTCACATGACATTTAGAAAAGATTTTTTTGAAGATTTCACTGACAAAGTTGATGGAGCAGTATATTTCGCAGATAAATCCAAACTCAAGCCATCGGGGCTTGGCACAGTCAGGCTTAAACTGCCTGGTCTTCCTGATCATATCCTACATGAGGTTCTATACCTCCCGGAGTTGAAGAGAAACTTGTTGTCCCTGATCGAAATCCGGCAGCAAGGACACTCAGTTCACTTGTTTGATGGCAAGGCAGAGGTCAGATCAGCATCAGATCGCTCACTTGTCATGGAGGGAATAGAAGAAGGGAGACTCTTGAAGCTGAAAGGTTCATCTGCTCATGCTCAAAACTTTGCATTCAGTTCACATCATGATGAAGGTACATTTCCATCAAGTCTTTTATGGCATGCTATATTTGGACACTTAAACTATGACAGCCTTGAACGTGAAAAATGGTGTTAATATAATTTGCCTACATTCCCTGAAAACCTAAGGAATGTGATGCTTGTATTCTGAAAGCATAGCATTGTTTCATGACTGTTCACACTCGAAGCACAAAAGCTGAACTTGTTCATTAAGGATTTCATATGACTATGCCTATTTCTTCTGCAAATGGAAACAAATACATGATGACATTTATTGATGACTACACCAGGATGTGTTGGATTTACTTACTGAAGAATAAGTCTGATGCTTTTCAAACTTTCAAGAATTTTCGTGCATGGATTGAAAATGATGCACAAACACATATTGGCTCTCTACGTACTGATAATGGAAAAGAATACACTTCAAACGAATTTGAAAATTATCTTCGTCAACATGGAATCAAACATCAAACAACTGTGCCATATAATCCACAACAGAACGGTGTAGCTGAAAGAATGAAAAGAACTATTTTAAATATGGTCCGCTCCATGTTATTTTTCAAGAATGTAAAATTGATGTTTTGGGCTGATGCAGTTCTATGTGCTGTTTACATAAAGAATAGGTGTCCTTCAAGTTTAATTAGAAACAAAACTCCTTTTGAAATGTGGCATGGCCACATTCCTTCGGTAAAGAATTTCAGGGTCTTTGGGTCCACCTGTTATGCCTTGATACCCAAGGGTCAAAGGAACAAACTTGGTGCTAGAAGTAGAAAATGTATCTTCTTGGGGTACTTCAATACCTCCAAAGGATATCGTCTCTATGATGAAACAAATAAGAAGTTTGTGATAGCAAGAGATGTCATATTTCTTGAATCTTCCAAGAGTGACAAGGTTGTTGAGCGGCAACTTGATCGCCTGGATAGATTCACACATGCAAAATCTTTCCAAGAATTTGATAATGTGATTCCACACCTTGAAGGGGGGATTCCGATATTGAATCAAACTGTGGAATCATATCCTGAAGCACTCTCTCCCCCACATGAAGAAACAACCACGGATGACACATTGGATGATGTGATTGACAGAATTAGGAGATTGAATCTTGAATCAATCCCAACTCAGTCAAATGACCAGCCTGGGCCATCTCAGAAAGGTCCTCCCAAATGGCTGACAAAGACATTGGAGGATGTTCATCCTGATGGGGTTGGAAAAACAGGAACAAGAAGTTCCACTCAAGAAATCGAAGGTGATGTAGATAATTCTGATTCTCCTGTTGATATGGATATTGCTTATAACTGTGAATTGAGTTTGTCTACAGATCATGAACCAACTTCCTTCAAAGAAGCCGCTTCTCATGATGAATGGAAAGAAGCGATGCAGAAGGAGTATGATGCCTTGATAAAGAATGGAACTTGGAAGCTGGTTGATCACTTTGAGAGCACGATGTTGGTACAGCAGTGGGTCCTACAAGAAAAAGTACAAAGCAGATGGCTCACTTGACAAGCACAAGGCCAGGCTTGTGGCAAAAGGATTCGCACAAAAAGAAGGAGTTGATTATGAAGAAACTTTTGCTCCCACAGCAAAATGGACCACCATCCGGACTCTCTTTGCCTTAGCGGCTCAGAATGGATGGAAAGTCCATCAGATGGATGTAAAAACAGCCTTCTTGAATGGAGATCTAAAGGAGAAAGTTTATATGTCCCAGCCAGAAGGATTTGTGATAAAGGGTCAAGAACACAAAGTTTACAAACTTGTAAAATCCTTGTATGGCCTCAAGCAAGCACCACGAGCCTGGTATGAGAAGTTGACCGAGCATCTTCTGAAACTTGATTTCAAACATTTTGATCTTGATTATGCAACTTTGTTTGTTAAGAAAGTTGGAAAAACAGTTGTATATCTTGTGGTATATGTAGATGATCTTTTGATAACAGGAAACAATGAGAGCTATATTGCATCCATGAAGAAAGAGTTGAAGAAAGGTTTTGAAATGACCGATTTGGGTCATGTTCATTACTATTTGGGTATTGAAGTAATTCAACATCCTAAATTCATATTTCTTTCTCAGAAGAAGTACATTGGAGATCTCTTGAACAAATTTGGCATGGATGACTGTAAACCCTTAAGCACTCCAATGGAACAAAACTTGAAGCTCACATCTATTTAAGGGAAGGAATTTGAGGATGCAACTAAGTATAGACAGCTTGTAGGAAGTCTTATCTATCTGACCACCACCAGACCTGACATTTCATTTGCTGTTGGAATCCTCTCAATGTTCATGCAAAAACCTTGTGAAGGACATTGGTCTGCTGCAAAAAGAGTGCTAAGGTACTTGAAGGGGACTCAAGACTTTGGACTCAAATATACACAGGTAGGAGACTTCAACTTGATCGGATACTCTGATTCAGACTTTGATGGCGACAAAGAAACAGGGGTGTCTACTACAGGTTACACCATGAGTCTTGGATCAGGAGCTGTCTCATGGAGATCACGCAAACAGTCAGTTCCAGCAGATTCCACGACCGAGGCTAAATATGTGGCAGCAGCTGAAGCAACAAAGGAAATTGTGTGGCTCCGGAAAATCCCGGAAGATTTGCAGATGAAACAAATGTATTCCACACCACTCATGATCGACAACACTTCTGCAATAAAGTTGGCCAAGAACCCAAAGTTCCATGATCGAACAAAGCACATCAATACAAAGTACCATCTAATTCGACATCATGTTCAGGCCAAACCATCCATCTACATCATTGTTCCACAAATGAGCAAACTGCTGACATCTTCACCAAAGCACTTGGAAGAGAAAAGTTTGAAAAGTTCAGATCGATGCTTGGACTCACCAACATCCCTTCGGATTAAAGGGGGGAATGTTGACATCTAATCCTATGGATGGATGTGCATATGTATTTTTGTATATTATTTAATATTAGGAAATAAGGAAGGCCAAGAGTCATTGGGAGATGAATCCCAATAGCCTCACCTCCCATCTATAAAAGCATGTACATTCTTTAGCTAATACACATTCTGATTTGAGGAGTTACCTCCTGGTTTGACATTACTTTTCCCCCCTACTTAAACTATGTGTAAATTTTTTAGAAATCAACTTGAAGTAAAACTAACACTAAGCCTACAGAGATCAACTAAAAGTGAGTTTTAACAAGCTGTGGGGTACCACAACCAGTGCTAGCAGGTGTATTAGGGGCTGCCAGGCACTTTACAAGAAGAAAAAGACAAAATTTAGGGAGAAATTTCTCATTCTGTAAATTGCGCACAAAAGGCTGAGACAGGTGCGTTTTCTGCACGCAAGTCAGCATTGAACGCCCACCCTGCATGTCTGTGAGGAAAAAACACGTGAAAAATCCTGCAAGTAAAAAAATTAGGAGCTGCTCTTCTTTAGTCTATCACTCGGGGTGAATCTAGGGACTGCAAGAGAAATCATAGGACATTCATCTCCACTCCACAGCATAGACAGAGGTCTCCTGCAAAATAAGGTACAACCACGTAAACTTGGTAATAAAACGTTAGTGGAGTCGCCAATCCTGTTGTGGTGTGTTTGGTGCATGCATGTATGAAATCACACCAGTTTAAGGGGTGTGGTTTACCCCTTTAAACTATTGGTAACAGGCAGAAAGAACTTGAGTAATTGAGAACACTATATATAAAAAGAAGCATGCAAATGTAATCTAAAAACTAAACTAAAACTAAACATAAATAAATAGAGGCTCTGAACAAGTCAAATGACACAATAATGAAAATGGTGGCTCTAGGCCCCTCTTATTGAGTGCTGGTATTAAGGAGAGAAATACTTTACCCTCTTGCCAAAGGGCCCCTAGACAATGGTTCTAGGTCCCGATGCAAGGATGTGACTATCCCAAGCTTGCCTCAGTGCAGTCTCTCTCTCTCTCTACTTTGTGGACTGAGCTTGTTGGATGGCCAACAAGTGAGTTCCCTTTGTCTTCAGCTCCGAGTCAAACACTACTTGTATTGCTTGGGAAATTCTAGCCAGCATAACAATGTGATCACCCATTCTTCATCTCATGGTGGCTTTATATAGGGGATTTCAAATCCTCCTTCCTTCCCTTGGTACATTGTGGATGGTGACCCAAGGGAGAGGTATGATTCCTTTGTGTGCTCCAAATATTCCATTTTGTGCTCACATAGTGTCTGAGGAAGCGTTGGTGGATGTCCTTAGGCGACTTCAAGTAAGGAGTAACTTGTCCTTCACTTTATGTGGTCTCGGATAGTGACATTTCGCCACTCTCAGGAATGTGCGCTTATCAGGCCAAAAAGCGGGCAGAAGGCGCTCTTCTCGAAGGATAATGCACACAATCAACATTTAAGACTAGTTCAAATTTGATTTTCCTTAAACCTTTGATATTTTTAAATACTTTCCGGATCTTGTAATGTCTTTCAGCCGTGTAAATCCTTTGGCTTGACATTAATTAATTTCATCTTCTGCTGTACGATTTTCCAGTGTTAACAGTTGGGATTCTGAATCTCATAGTAACACCATAGGGCATATCATTAGATATGGGAATCTCTATAGGTGGTGAAGAGTGGTTTAAAGCTATCAAATTCACAATGCAGGATTGCAGGGAGTTTCTCAAGAAATAACACAG